>CM067322.1:88869688-89606521 GCA_034231615.1 Meghimatium bilineatum
CTTATTATTGTTCGTGGACATTCGTTAATCGGTGAATTAGTTTTAGTATTGGTGCATTCACTTTTGTTGTACAAGCTCTGAGAGATTTTGTTTCTTAGAAATAACCATCACGTTTCACTTCTTTCAATTTACACCAAAACAAACACAACTTTTCTCTTTACTTTCTTGTAACAATGATTAGCTCTTGTAGATATTTCTTACTCATGGTTATCAGAACAGTGTCATATGTAGATTTTTCTTACTCTTTGTAATCAGAACAGTGTCATCTGTAGATCTTTCTTACTCATGGTTAACAGAACAGTGTCATCTATACATATCAAGTTATTAGTGACTTCGTTTATTCATTAGGTGTCATGCCGCCTGGCGTAGCAATCATGACTCTCCACAACTCTCTATCTTCAGTATTATGTATCAAGATCGTTGTTGTTTCCCTGCCGTGCCAGGTTGTTAAGCTGTCTGATATTTTCTCACGTTGGCGCCCTCTGCCTCTGTTGCCTTCAATCTTGCATCTTGTTACTATGTTCTCTAAACCTCATTGTCTCATAACGTGGCCAAAAAATGAAGATTGTCTTTTACTTATATTATTGAATACGCTCCGTTTCGCATTTGACTCTTTCAACACCTCCACGTTAGTTTTTCTGACAGCCCATGGTATTTTCAGTGTTATTCTGTAGAACCACATCTCTATTGCCTCTAATGTCCCATTTTCCTGTTTGTTTTATTGTTCAAGACGCATCCATATGATAGTATGATTGATCACTGGTGAGGGCTTCCGCATGCGAAGAACATTGACGTAAACAAAGCAGCAGCTTCTAAACAATGTTACAACACTGACAACAATGTTACAACACTGACAACAATGTTACAACACTGACAACAATGTTACAACACTGACAACAATGTTACAACACTGACAACAATGACAGCACTACACTTGACTGAACATGAGAACATAATCTTACAACACCTCTTCATGACATACTTATCTTAACCCGGTATCTCTGTGTGACGGTCTCTGGTCATGTCGCAATCTACTTGCATTCAGAAGGTACTGTGAAAATGGAGAACTTATACCGGAGAGGCGAGTACGTGAATTTGACTGTTGTAGTAACGTCTTGGAGATACGTTTCCAGCGCATGCGGGCGTGTCTGTGGGTCTCACCAATGGCTCACTAGACAAATCACCCATGCAACAGAAAACCTTAGTAGATGACATGCCTTTTTATTGAGGTTATCTTCTTATAGAAGCTTCATGGCACGTCATCTATACATTCCCGTAGTTGAAACCTTTGATAACAGTTACCATGTTGTTCGATAACAGTTACAACAGTTACCATGGCCGACGTTGTGCTTGAACTAGTTACGGCCACGGCGTGGGTGGGTGGAACAACAAAGAAATCTGTCGCAAGAGCCAGAGTTGTGCCCTGATGTCGACGTCTGTTTCGGCAGCATTGTACTCGAAACACCATCGAGTCGAATGGCTGCTGGAACAGAGGGCGGAGCACTTATGGGAATGCCCCACGTGCTGTGAAGCCAGTTTTCTAATCAAGACAGGACAAGTAAAGATATATTTCCAAGTGAAAGAAGGACAATAGATAAGAAGCATGAACAGTTTACTGACCCCTATAGCTCAGTTGTTAGTGTGCTGGTTTCCTATTCGGGCACTCCAATGTTCAACTTCCAGTTCAACTGGAAATACTTTTAGAATCAAAAACAGATTCGAGCAGTCAGATCCAGGTCGAGTTAAGTTTAAGAAAATAAGTGCCAGATCTTCTTCAAGAATAAAAGTGGCAAGCGTCAGACTGACCACATCATCCCTAGGTTATCTTTTGTCAACGAAAAATAGGGGCCTGACATCATATCCTCTCATATTCCTCAGGCGTGAAATATAGAAAAAATGGACTTTTTTTATGAAGTGTTAAATAGTTTTAAATGAGGCAATCTCAGCGTTAGTGATTTTGCGTAGAATTCGTATCCTGCAGTTGCAGCGATTATCGATCAATCACTTCTGCATCTGTCATGTACTCATGTCACTGGAGCGAACAAAATGATCCGAGAGACAATAACTCACACAATCGTGTTAACCTCATGACCTTTCTTGAATTCCACCAATAAAATAGTGCACGTGCGTTACTCAACTGAGCACCTGTGATGGAAGACAATGGCCGACTCTGAGTAAACTAATCACAAACTCCGTGACACAATAGCGTCTGGCACTAGTAACAATTCCAACCAATCCAACGTTTCATTGGTTTTTCTTGATGACTGCTCATGCCCCAGTGCCATAAAGATTGCGGAGTGTGCTACCCGTCTCAGGATGCTATCTCTTCCTGTGGTCGAGTGATAATTGATAATTTTTGGACTAATTGAAAATTAAAACGGCCGGTACCCACGGTCAGAAACGAATAGAGAAGGACTGACGCGATCAAGAAACCATCCCTAGAGATTGCAACGTTTCAATATTTTGACACGTTTTGTGGCTGAGACATTGAAATATGGGCATCGGTAATACAGAAGTGAAACCCAAGCAACTATTTCTAAACAATAGATATAGCACCACAGATGTCATGTGAGCCGTTGGTTGATTGTCAATGAAATCGTAACAATATTCAAAGTGCACGTTTAGGTGATTGTGTCGTCATGCGGCAAATGTGCTGTGAGAAGCGTCAACTTTTAGTCCTCAGTGATTTTGGTTTCCCTAGCCATGTCCAGGTTTCATTTTGGTATGACAAAGACAAAGATTATTTTCAAACTCCCATCCAATCTCTCTTGTAGCTGAACAATTGTCCTACACGATTTCCAGCAGGACTGCAATACGTTGCGTTGCCATTTTATTAACGTCGTTGACAACACACAACCAACTTCGGCGTGGATGCAATAAAATATAATATTATATTATATGATAAGATGGGGTATGATGTGATATAACACGATACATTACAATACAACAACTACAACACAACATAAGATAACATAAGACAACTCATCAACAATACAATACAACGATAAAAACAATAATATAATTTAATATGGTACATTACAGAAATATGTGTCCTCTCACATTTGATTATTTCCCTTTAATATGTTCATCAGATAAAGGATACTTTTTTCTATTAATTTGAACATTAATTGTTTTTTAGAGTTAGGTTTAGTTATGTAAAACACAACTCTCCTAAAATCCTCATAATACAATTTGAGTTCTCGCGAATCTGTTGCAGTGGCCTGAGAGGGGAGCAAGAAATAGCACCACTGTTTACCTTCCATGCATGTCGTAAAAGGCGACTAAGGTGATTATAGCATGGAGCTATATGGGAAGGATCCTTCCCATATAGGGTCAGTGACCCAAAGTCATACGGAAGTCAGAGGTGTCAGGCCGAAATGTGCAGATATCGCTGTAATGCTGTAAACCATGACACAACGCATTCCGCTCTCCGGACTATATCCTGTTAATCTGCAGGAGTTTGAGAATGAACGAAGAAGAAGTTTGAGCTCTGTGGACTCAAAATTACAGAAACAGAAGACCACACATTCTTCCACTGCAACACAATATTCCTTGCAATGAACACAATAAAACAAAAATATAACCCCTGATGCAACATCAGACACAGCCATATACAAGATATTCATGTTCAACTTACTTCTAAATGCAATCACAAGCTTCAAAAAAATTCCCCGTCTTCTGGCAGAGTTTAGAGATCTCGTGTGGTCACGCAGGAACAGAGCAAGACTTCAACACCAACAATACAACGCTCAACTTTTATTTGTAAATCTGGCCACAGTTTAAGTTTCCAATTCGATATTTCAAATTTTTGATTTGTAAAATAAATTATACCGAGAAAAATGGATGAACAATTTTTAAATGATATAATAAAAACTACACTTCCATCCAGCTGTCGAGCTGTCGCATGATCGTTGTAAAGCCTCTCATAACATGCATACACTCACATTCTTCTTATATATCATATATCCACATATAAGCGTATGTACTTTATATATATATATATATATTGTTTTCAGAAAACACCGTTGGTCCTACATCGACATTTCCTACGCTCCTACGCGCAGATACCAACAGAATACACTACCAATCTCTTGAATGGATACTTACAGGCAAAAGACCAAGGGGTAGACCAAAGCAAACACTCAGAAGAACAATACTTAGAGAAAGTAAAACAACCAATATTCATACTATTCAAGAACTGCACAGAATATCTTTGAACAGACAGAATTAGAGAGATCTGACCTCTGCCCGATGCGCTAACATCAGCGCAAAAATAAAATGAATGAATGAATAAATGAATATATATATATATATATATATATATATATATATATATATATATACAAACTTTGAAAGGAAGAGTGTAAGGACAAAAGGAAAACAGAAAGAATGTTTCTATAATTTTAATATGCTATATTTAGTATTACACTCCTATTACAAATGTTCATGAATGTTGTTAATTAAACCATCTCGCGTGCACATTACACAATTTTATGTATATTGGTTTTTGAAATGTTTTATTGTTGCAAATAAAGATTTTTTTTTAAATGTCGCTATAATAATTCTTGCTAACCCCAGGAATTGCGAGCGATTAGCTCTTACTTCCCATGTGTGGTTGGGAGATGTCGCGGCGGTTTTTTTTTTCATACACAGGGGACTACAGTTTTTCGGTTTAGCGCAATGCTTATTGAAGGAGCCTTCTGCTCAGAGGGGTTAGTTAGTTATTCCTCTAGGGCCAAAGATGAAATTTCCATGTCTCTCGTTTCATTGCAATTTGCTTTAGATTTTCATTGTTTCTGATACCGATGGTGAAAAGTTCACTTGTAATAGTTCTATGTAAAGTTTCTTTTGGCCTTCCTCGTTTTCTCTTTCCCTTTGGTGACCACATCAAAGCTTGACAGGGAAGTCTTTCCGTATCCATTCGTAGCGCGTGTCCGATGTAATTCCAGCGCTTTCTAATATAGGTGGATACATATTCTTGTTTTGATTCTTGTCTGAAAACTGTGTTTGATTTGAAGTCTGACCAACGTATGTTCAGTAGCCTTCTAAGACATTTATTTTCAAAGGTGTTTAGTCTTTGCTCTAAGTTTGATGTTGCTTTCCAACTTTCGCATCGCATCCATTTCAGAGGAGGTACCGCTATAAAAATAGACAATAGTCCTCGTGTGAAAAGAATTAATAAATATAACCCACAACTTGTTAGTAGCATCAATATATATATACATAACACAATATGTTAGCATTCAATAAAAAAGCTATACATAATAAGAATAAAGCAAGAGCACACGTGTGTGAACATAACTATAGCACGTTTCACTAGCTATACCAAATATCAAAATGATGTATCTCAGCAAATATATAACGCATACAATTGAAATTGTGTGCATGAATTTGAAATGTATGGACACTATGAATTAAATTTTGCATTAACATGCAGCCATTGTTATGAATGCTAGTTTATATGCGACACACAGACAGAATACACGATATCAAAAGTCTACTTGTCAACAAACTTCTCACACACTCATTTAAGATATTCTACAGTCAATTATAAGACGTCATTTACACGTGATGTGTTTTTTATACATTTCGATTGATTTAAGCGTGAAATAGCACTTTTTTGTACTCTCGAAAACAAAACAAATGGTGTTTAAGGTTGTATCCGGTGTAATGTCTGATGTGGTGCAATTTTATTTGTTGTTACATAATAATTAGTATGCCGACAAAGATCAAATAATTTCATTCTTGTATAAAAACTGGACATGATGTACAAATATAAAGTATATTTTTATTGTGTCTAGTATAAATATAACATCATGAAAAAGATGACATTAATACGTTAAATAGTTAATCAGATAATTACATTTGTTTGAGTGAAAAAGTAGTGAAACGTGCTGTAGAATTGTAACATAACACCTTATGTGAGAATTCTTAAGGATTACATATATAAGCTTATGTTCGTCGGTCAAAGTCCATGATGACCATTCAGCTCAACTGGGATCATGATGATGATGATGATGATGTCTGCGGTTTGCAGGTTGTGACTAATGAGTCATATGATATATGTATACATATATACTCACATACATATATGCAACGCATACACACATATATATATATATATATACATATACATACACACATACATACACACACGTTTGCACGCACACATACACATACACATATATATACATACACACGCCCAAATACAACTATAAATATTTACACACGTATATATCGAAACTGAATAGTGGAATTGTAACGTAACGCCGTATGTGAGAGTTCTTGCTGATTACATTTATAGGCTTATCCATGTATATGTATACATACACATACATACATACACACATCTATACACGCATATATATATATATATATAAACATACATACATACATAGGCCCTACATATACTAACGTGGAGATGATGAAAGCGTCACATGTGAGACAGGGTTTGCTTAATACGAAATATCGGAAAGAGAGAATCTGTATTTGTTGTTGGCAAGTTATAAGACAGTAAGACCTGGAGAACATAGTTACAATAACCTAACAAAGATTTCATCTAGGACAATGAAAAAACATATAACTGGAACCAACTGCCCATATACTCTATAGATTTACTGAGTCAGAGATCGGAGTACCTATGGATATGTCCGGTGTGTGAAGAGGATACTCCATCAAAATATTTACAACAGAGAGGAGTGAAAACAAGAAAGATAGAGGGCGACATTGTGAGAAAATATTATATAATTTAATATCATAGCATGGGGGAAAATATGAGATAATTTAATATCATAGCATGGGGGAAAATATGAGATAATTTAATATCATAGCATGGGGGAAAATATTAGATAATTTAATATCATAGCATGGGGGAAAATATTAGATAATTTAATATCATAGCATGGGGGAAAATATTAGATAATTTAATATCATAGCATGGGGGAAAATATTAGATAATTTAATATCATAGCATGGGGGAAAAATATTAGATAATTTAATATCATAGCATGGGGGAAAATGTCAGCATCGATCTTGATACTACTTCTTCTTCAGCGTTCATTCCCAAACTCCTATTGGATCTCTCATATGGCAGGACAATGGTCCAACTAGATTTCCAGCAGGATGTAGTCCAGAAAATGGAATTGCGTTCTGTCGCCGTTTTATATGCGACAATGGCCCGACACATCCGTCTTCGGTGGAATCTTGCTAATAGATGCTAAAAATATAGGGTTGTGGAGATCCATGATGGCCACCGCCAGTCGGCATAGCACCTGATGTTATATTTATATATGCTGTTACATCATCGATTTTTTTAACACGCAATCAAGAACAAAAAGTCATCCTTCAATGCAGTCAGGTCAGACTTTACGATTTCTACTTCCTGCTTGCTAGTGCTTAGAAAGACCGGTTACCGATTTTCAGTTAGTACTACAGAATCGACTGTCCCGAGGACAGAACACCGCCCACTGGTGCACAAACCCATCTCGCAATGACTAAAATACACTGACTCCCGTGTCTTTATTAAAATTCTACGTTTCATGAAAATTGGAGAAACAACACAAATCTCAGCGTGTCATTGGGCTATTTATGGATTCTAACCTTCCTTTCCGTTTGGCGCAGATTTGACCCTAAGGTTATCAGTACCACCCGCCAATAACCAGTGTCTAGTCCAAGATTCGACTACTTTTCATCATCGTTGGTCATAATTTCCGTCCGCAGTTTGACCGCTTGACCACTGAGCAATAACCCTTGAATAACAAGAGCGACATCTGTGAAGACACTTCCCAGTGCAGTATCTCACCATATTTCCTTTTCAGCACCAACTACTTTCCTGTCTCTCTCCGTACTACGCCTCTTGTCTTGGCGCTAAGGAGAAGAAAAGAGAGGGAAGTACGGATTTCTTTGACGGGAAGAAAATAAAATTGGGGTTCCTCCGGTATCCGCCGCAGCGGGAGGCTCATTTTACCAGTGTCTTTTCTCCACCCCTTCATCAGTAGAGATCGGAGTGCACTGGAGAAAATGATGAGACTGCAGACAGCTGTGGAGTAACTGTACGGCAAGGAGACTAGTATATTGCTGAGCGTGAAATCCATCCATCTCTTCTTAGTAGTGGAAACAAAACATCGTTCACAAGGAAGACCATAAATAAACAAAGCAGAAATTGCTCTAGGTATCAGATTGTAAGACGTATTCAAGTCAGGATAATGTGAGGCAGTTTTACATACGAAAAGTTAAAGAATAAAACTAAAGTTACTACCAGCAGACATTTACGATATTAGGCTGAAAATGCGGCAAAACTGTAGTCGACAGGCGAAATTTTGAATATTGAATGGTTTAATAATGAAACCATAGAATGGTTTGTTAATAACTAGAAATACACAGGAACAAATATACAAATTGTCGTTTCGACAAAAACGCCTTTAGCAGGAACACAGCATAGTATACAGCGAGTAGAAGACGGTACTCCCAACAATAAAGTAACATAGTTCAGTAGACATTTACGAGGAGACCGAGTGTTCGAAATATTACTAAATAAAAAAAAATTATAATTTACTATGTTCTTGAAGAACGAGTAGCTTATGGTGTTTGTCGCAGTGGTCCATATTACATTGTGGGAGGAAGGGTGAATTTTCATGAGGGACACGAAGACAACCTTAGAACTTGGGGTGCCACATAAAGGTAGCAATTTTAAGGTAACAATAGGTAAGGAAGGTAGCAATTTTAAGAATCAATGTAAAGTTGTGCATCGATATAACAAGTTTGGTGATCTGTAAAGTAAGTCTGCCATCATGTTTTAAGCATTACAGAAGAAAATGTGTCTCAATAGGTAGTGACAGGCTAAAATGGTTGAGAGCCACTATTATGTCATATCTGTTGGTGGTACGGGAATAGAAATCGTGAGAAGCGTCTTAAATTAGTGTTAAACTATCATTCTCATAGTTGATTTTCTTCTGTTTTAAGATTTCCCGCTGTCTTACCTAACATAGAATTTGACAATAAAATAGTTTCCACATTATAAGATCCTTATTAGGAATGCCTGGATGTCTCATCAGTTCAACCATTACGCAATAGCAGACAGTAACCGTCGACTGTATAAGACGTTGAGTAAATTAAGAATCACACTTCCAACGGCTTACTGACCGGCATTTGATACTGACCGTGATTTTCATTGGCTAGTTTACACATAGTTTACGCAAAGTGGCCAATGAAAATCACGATGCGTCACTATGACAATCAATACAATGTAACTGCCTGAACGCTAACAACAATTAGACTTACGTAAAACACAGGTTTATATATCGCTTCAATGAGACACGACAGACTATTCTAAAACTAGTGGGTAATGCTGTGCACACAAGAAAACATGCAAATTACAATACACACATCATATTCAAACAAAAGGTCTTTATCAAGATACACACAAAACATCAAAAGACGACGAATGGAAAAGTTATCACAACAAACAAATGTATCCAACGGAAATGAGATGCCGGAAGGTCAGAAAGTACATAAAAAACGTAAATATATGTGGAAACGAAACGAACAAAAAGATGTGTAAATGACGGAACAAAAAGAATAAAGACAAAGACCACACCAACCCAGTACTAGACATAAGAGTGACCGGAATTGAGCCTAAAAGGCTTGAGTGTACCCAATTCAAAAATTAGACGATTTTCTAGAGTGTACCTAGATCTATCATCGGCGGTGCAAGATCTGATGGCGGTGACCTGAATATCAAAAGCACCATGATGACCAACGCCGTTGAAGTGTGTGGCCACAGGAGTGGGTGTTCTGTGCTTGATGGCATGAAGATGGTTACACAAGCGATCGCTCAATCGTAGGCCGGTTTCCCCGATGTACTGTTTGCCACAGCGTTTATATATGATCACGTAAATGACATTTCGGGATTCACAAGTAAAGGCCTCATCGATGGAGAAAGTGACCTTGGGAAATAGAAGTGTACAAAGAACAGACATCAATCAAGAACAGACGATAGGTACGGTCAGAAGACAACTGGACCAAAGAAAAAATGGTTAGGGCATGCTTAGTATCTTTCAAGAATAAAGGCAGTTGTTCGACTAACGGCTGGAAAATGCTGTCAAGGAAGTCGGAGATGCGCTCAGTGGGACAAGAGCAAGCAGAGACAATAGGTCTACTCGGATTCGATGCCTTCATCGTTAAGGTTAACCCTAACCCCTAACACTAAAAAATTATGATTTCAGCTAATTATTGATTATTTAGTCAAATAATATTTTGAACAATTAACTACAAAATACGCAAGTTGGTACTAATGGGAACAAGAACGAAAACGGAAGTGGGATTGCGATCCTAGTATCCAATTATATGTGTACTCAATCTGAGTAGGAGTCTTCTCCTCAAAGAGTTGAACACCGTGTGCACACCGTTGAGGGTAGAACTTTCTTGGTATGAAATTAAACTGTGGATAAATTTCTCCATTGTACATAAGTAAACAAAGGCTCTTTTGCTCATAATTTCTGTGAATTGAAACAAATGTGTTGTTTTTGAATGATTATTTTACCTCCTTTTTTAAAAATTGTGTCATTACTATATTGGCAAGGGAAGTTTTTTGAGCCAAAAGTAAGTGCTACTAGTACCAGAGAACCTTTTTTTTTTTGTTTAAAACATCAGTTCTGAAGTCAGATATGTCGGGTCGATAAACGTAGATGTCACAGTCAGGTTGCTAACAATGACACAGCACATTCCGTTCTCTGGACTACATCGTGCTAATCTGTGGGAATATTTGTTTACGTTCATTCTCAAACTCCCACTGGATCTCTTTTATAGAAGGCCAATTTATTTTCCTACTAGATGTTCAACAGGGTTAGTACAGAGAAAGGAAATGTAATGTATCGTTGTTTTTATTGATGCCGATGACCCGGTACATCAGTTTTCGACGTGCAGAAATTTGAACACGAGAAAGATTAATAAGTCAAGCTCAGAGACTTGTTTCTATTTTTAGTATTTTTATTATTTTTAAGGAATAACTAACTAAATAAAATTAACCCAGCATTTTTTTATTTTGCTCCAATTATTTTCTAGGCAATATTTACATACAGCAGGTTGCCTTTGCTTTCTTAAGAATTCACATGTTCATTTGTCTGAGCTAGGGATTGAACCGGGTACCTCGGCCGTTCAAGACGTGATCCGTACCTATCCAGATCTGAAGATACATTAATACAGATATGTGTTAAATAGAAAATCGTCAATATTTCCCACAATCTACTTATGACACTCCCGTTATAGGACTCCGGGCTAGAAGTGCATCATTTCCTGTTTCATATTTCACATTGCCACTGAACGCCATAAGGGGCAAGGAGATGTGAAACCTCTTTGGGTCTTGCCGGTGCAAAATACTGCGAATTTGATAATGAGTCGTTATTGAGAGATGTCATTGGGGGATTTCTATTGACACCATTGTTACCGGATCGCTCTACTACAGGTCATCATTTCCGGTATCACCGTTTCATCTTCTCAGGAAATTCTTAATAACAACTTATCGAGTGAAATACCCAGCTCATTTGTACCTAATAATTTCCAGCATTCAAAACTGGGTATAACCAATATATATATATATATAATGGGATGTCTGTAAATTGGTACAGAAATTCTGAAAACTTTGCGTTATAGAAGTGTGGGGGGGGGGGGGGGGTGGAGGAGGAAATTGACAAAGGTTGACGTCAACAGGCCGTGATTTTTTTGTATAAGAGAAGTTAAATAAATTGAAGTTCAAACACAATTTTTACTGTGAAACAAAATATATATTTGTAATACATTTTTCAACTAAAATCGTAGAAAGGGTAGGGGAACTTGACGTAAGTAAGCAAGTTGTAGGTATCCCTGAATTTTTGCCAGCTGTTGACATGGAGAGAAGGGAGGAGGCGGGGGGTGAAATGTGGTCAAAAATTAGTGACGTAAGCGCCCGTATGTTGCCGAGGCCCGAAAGGGGAGAAAAAAATAGCAACACCGTTTACCTTCCACGCATGTCGTAATAGGTGACTAAGGAGGTTATGGGATGGAGTGGCTGTCCCATCCCATATAGTGTCAGTGACCCAAAGTCATGCTGAAGTCGGATGTGTCCGGTCAAAAGACGCAGATATCGCAGCAATGCTGTAAACCATGATACAACGCATTCCGTTCTCCGGACTACAACCTGCTAATCTGCATGAGTTTGAGAACGAACGTAGAAGAAGAAGAAGTGACGTAATTTATGGACAGCTTCATATAAATTCCAACATATATACACTGATGTATATATGCATATTATAATTATAATACATTGTTACTCATGCACTTCTTAATTTTTTCCTCACACTTGCCAGTTAGAGGTCATAGTACAATTATGTTGTGCCATATTTGTAAGTTTTGTCTGCAAATATCTACGCTTGTCGACCAAATGCATCCAACTTCAACAGGACATCTAGTAAAGAAGGCCAGTAATCAATTTATCACCTAACCTTCTTTAGTCGCATCTTCCTACATACCTGGCAATCCGCAGTTTTACCATTCATTGCTACCTGTTATGAGTTAGCTATCCTTATGCTGAAGTCGAATGTCGATCTATCTATTTATATGATGTGGCCCTTGTTTGCCTTGAGTCGTCAGGGGTGGAAGAGTTCTCTGGAGATGGCCTTCTTGTGTGCTGTTTGTAAGCTTGTTCCTGTGGCTTCTTTGATTTCTGTGATCCATCTTTTCGAATGTATTAGATTGAAAGGCGCAGATATTGCAGCGAACCTGTAAACTATGACGCAATGCACTTTGTTCTGCGGACTACATCCTGCCTATTTCCAGGAGTATGAGAACAAACGTGGAAGAAGAATAAGTTAGTAATGTGATTTATTGTTTTTTTTTAACAAAAAGTTACAACTACTAAGAGGTTATATCTGTCAGTATCTTCCTTATCTTTATGATAAATGTGTTTTTTTCCCGATGACACATATGTTGTGATTTAGACGGACGGGTCGATCATCCGTCACCACCGATGCGTATGGGCCTCTACTGCCAGATAAAAAGGAAGAACAGTACACGAAGCCAGTTGTGCTTTTACCGCAACAATAAGCAATCTAACAATGAAGATATATTGCCGTAACGCAGGCACTTAACTGGCTGGGATCGAAAGCCTATTCCCATGCGTGCATACTAAGTGGCTCAATGAATATGATTCAGAAAGACAAAACAGGTGATGTACGTAAGGGATGGGTGGAGTCATTAGAGAGAGTTAAAATTGCGGACATCACTACAAAAACCGCACGCTTATCTTTGTCCCAGGACATGTGGGCGTGGAGGGAAACGAACGGGCCGACCAAATAGCTAGCCTCGCCACCACAACAGATGGTCAGCCTATGGACCGAGCAGACATACTCATTGCTCTTCATTGCGTCATCAGGATCAGAGGATTTTGAAATGAATGAGTATGAGTCAAAATAGGGAATGCGCGAATTGGAATGTTTTGCCGTACACCTGGCAAAAAATTCAAAAAAGAGCAGTGAACCAACTCAGAACCGGTACCATCAGCCGTTATACCCTGGGATATTTACTGAAGCGGATATCTGAGCACCTAATGGACGTGTCCGGAGTGCGAAGAAGATAATAGGATTATGATTGTGACCCTGAGTAATGACATCTTCCAGTTGCTACAATAGGATTATGATTGTGAACCTGAGTAGTGACATCTTCCAGTTGCTACAATAGGATTATGATGTGAACCCTGAGTAATGACATCTTCCAGTTTGCAACAATATGGGTATTAATGTGAAACCTAGCTAATGACATCCGTAATGGAACAGAAAATATCATTTTAAATGAAATGCCCTAAGAATATCGTGAAACAGATCTGTTGCTTTGGCTGCATTGAATCCGTATTTGTTCAGGTTGTCTTGAATTTATCTATCCATCTTTTTCTTCGTCTTCCTCTGGTCGTGTATCCGTACTTCTTATGTTATATGTTCTTGTTTGTAGTGGTTATGGTTCATTCTCATAATATGTTCAAACCATTTATTTGTTTGTTTCTCAATGTATTCTGTGCATGATCTTATACCGATTCTTCTCCTGATTTAATCAGGTCTCATTTTGTCTAGTTGGTCACTTGCAACTTTTCTCAGGCATTTCATATCACATGTTGTAAGTTTTCTCTGCTGGGCTGCTGTCAGCGCTCATGTCTGGCACTGATAGAACAAGTTTTGGGATAAAAATACTGTTTATCATCTGTAGCTTCATTTCCATCTTCATCTTTGGATTGAGCAGTAATGGTGATAGCTGGTATGTCACTATGTTTGTTTTCAGGCGTTTTGTCTCAATTATTCTGTCTAATTTTCCAATTAAACTCAGAGGTTTGTTTCACTTTAGTTTTGTTTATTGTTATGTTTATTGATTTGGTGACTTGTTAATTTTTATTTCTGCGTATTTATTTTCATATTATCATGGTGCATGTTGTCGTGAGTGCATTAATATGATTTTATAACTGTTATTCCTCCTTGTAGTGTAGATAAGGCATTGATCATAAGCAAATAGCAATTTGTTGATTGCATTATTTAATTCGTTTTCAGATTCTGTCAGATATGCTCGGAAAATCACGGAGATATCCACACAGGGTGTGTCCCTGATGCAAACACGAATGATACGCATCGCTTCATTTTGAACTGTTCCTAGTCTCTCAATCTGTGTGTGTGACTGGCGGTGGTAGAGTCACCTGCATATTCATTGACAGAAAGGACAAAAGAATCCTATAGGAATACAAGCTGTGATTGTTTAGTATCAATCGCTGCCATGACTCTCAGAGATGAAAGACCTTTGCTAACCTTTACGATGACATGATCAACGCGTTCCCGAAAGCATAGACTACGATCAAATGATACGCCCAGGTATTGTAAGGATGATGTCCTGATTGTAATGTACCTTCTCATCTCCACCCTCAGTGTTGCAGACTTTATAATGTGGTTGTTAAGAGAAAACCATGTCACCGATGCCTTCTTTTGGATGATCAGGGCACCGGAATCATTACACATGCGCGATACGGTCTAGCTCATTCTACAGTGATCCGAGAGTTTATGTTCTAACCCTTCCTGTCTGTATATAAGGATATCGTTCGCATAGGACAGCGTTCTACCTCTCCCTTCGAGCTGTTGCTGTGTTATTGCCACGTGTAAACATTGAATAGTACGGGTGATAGGGAAGATTCCTGTTGTAGTCCTGGACGTATTGTTATGGTTTAGATATCCAACAAGCGCACCTGAGAATCACCTTCCTCTCGAGCAACACCGCTGCTATCCATCTGACTGCGAAAGGTTCAGCATGGAAGATCAAGAGCATGTTGATGAGGTACTCGAACGGCACTCTGTTTATATGCATCCTCCAGTCAATCGCGACAGTTCACGTTTCAGACCTGCCTGGAAGCCATGGAGTACGTCGTGGGTGGGCGAACACAGCGGCGTTGCAACATGTTCTTTCTGCCGTCTATTGCCTCCGAGTGTGCCTGGGAAAATGAGGCTGTCTTCCAGGTCTCTAGCGAGGTGGCGTGCTACAATCTTATCAATACGTTTGTCCGTTGTGTTCTTCATCGTTATGATCCGAGTAAACGTATGAGGGGTAGAAGGGCTGGTAGCTCTAAGAAGGACTAAAATGAGTATTGTTGTTGTTGTCTAATTGCCTTAAAGCCATGAAATGGACTGATGGACGTCTGAAATATGAACTTTTAAGTTGTAGAGTTAGTATTTAGAAGAGCTTTTAGAAGTCTTTTTTTATAAAAAGACTAGTAGAATGAAACTCATGAGGGTTAGATTTGGACCTGAACCTGTTTGTTGTTTCGTGTTGAGCGGGATTGGAGAGATAGTCTTAAGTCTAATAGAAGAAAATAGGGACAAATTATGTATTTTTTTAGATGTGAAATGCCAAAGCACGGGTGTCACAGAAAGAGACCACTGTTACGAAAGAAAATAGTCGGGATTTCCCGTTCAATTTTTCAAGTAAAATATTTACCAATTCCTTCTTCACAATAGTTATGCGTGCTGGTCTCACACGGCGTCTCTCATCTTGGTTAATACGGCAGAAAATGAGTTATTTTGTATATACTTTGTATCACCGTTACATTTATATATGATAAATACAATGTTGCTGCTCAGTTTAAACCATTAATAAATTTAAAATATTTATTCTTTCGTTTATTACATTAATCTTATCTTAATTTGGGAAGAATAATTATAAAATCAGAAATAAGTCCAGAAAAGTGGCTTTGTAGAAGGCAAAGGTACTAACAATGCTATATATATATATATATAAATTGAGACCACTAATAGAGATGTCTATAGAGGTACAAACAGATTTATACCTCTGTTTTATAGACTACACGAAAGCATTTGATTAAGTTAAACATCAAATACTAGAGAATTTGAACATTGACAGTAAGGATTTAAGAATCATCAAGAACATGTACTGGCAACAAACAGCAGCAATAAGAGTAGGAAATCAATTTGGCCCTTTTCAACAAATTACAAGGAGTCAGACAGGGATGCGTGCTTTCACCAGACCTGTTCTCTTTATACAGTGAAAACATATTGCGTGCAATAGTAGATATCCCAGGAATATCAGTGGCAGGACATAACATAAATAACTTGAGATATGCAGATGACACTGTTCTGATTGCAAAAAGTGAAAAAGACCTTCAAGATTTAATTAATGTAGTAGTCACTGAAAGTAAAGAGAAAGGCCTCTTCCTAAATATCAAGAAAACATAAGTAATGATTATTTCAAAGAAACAAAATACCACACCTTGCAAGATCAAAGTGAATGATATAGTATAACAGGTCCACCAATTCAAATATCTAGGTACAATAATTACAGTAGATTGAAGAAGTTCAACGGAAATAAGATGCAGAATAGGACAGGTAAAAACAATATTCAGAAAAATGAAAAATATGCTGTGTAATATGACCTTGTCATTAGAGGTGATAAAGAGAGTTCTGCAGTGCTATATAACCCCTATACTAACATATGGGTGCGAGTCTTGGACAATAAACAAACTGGAAAGTGGGAAATTAGAGGCATCAGAGATGTGGTTCTACAGAAGAATGCTGAGAATACCATGGACTGCCAGAAAAACTAATTTTGAGGTGTTAAAAGAATTAAATGCGAAACGGACCTTAATCAACAATATAAGAAAACGTCAATATTCTTTTTTTTTGGCCACTTCCTGAGACAGGCAGGTTTAGAGAACATAATCACAACAGGCAAAATTGAAGGCAACAGAGACAGAGGGCGACAACGTGAGAAAATAATAGACAGTTTGACAACCTGGCACAAAAGGAAACAACAACAACCTTGATACATAATACTGTGGACAGAGAGCTGCGGAGAGCCATGACCGCCTACGCCAGCCGGCATGGCACCTTATGATGATGATGATTATATCATAGTGATGACATTTACTTTCTAATTGTTAAACTAGTTCTTATATTATTGTTGTCTTATATTTCTTTCTAAAAATTGCAGTATTTAATTTCCAACAAATTATTGTGCTTCTAATGCAAATTCACGTTGCAACGAACATGTTATTAGTATTTCTAGTTTATCTATGTTTTTATTTCTCACTTTTTTATGTATTATAGGCTTTTCGTGGAGTTATAATTTAACCCGCGTGATTGTGGACACAATTGCGTCCGTGCTGGAGAATGTTGACTAAAGTGATTACTACCTTCGTCAGACAAACCGTGAGAAAATGTCATTTTAACCTCTTGCAGCAGATGGCCGGGATCTCATCCCTGCACTTGCATAATGGCGACTTGTGAGAGACCGGAAACGGAATTGTCGGTTCATTATGGGTATTCTTGTCACTGTGAGAACCAGAGGCCAAAATGGCATTTATTAGTTTCTGTAATTTAGAAGGCGTTTACACTCCAGTGCGCAGTATTAAATCAATTGTGAAATATTTTATATCTAGATTAGTATAACAATCTGGCATAATATTGAACATTATATAAGGTGTCTATGAAGTCGTTGTGCACTGACGTCACGCAGATCCGAATTAACTGTCATAATTCATACATTCATATGACGTCGTGTCAGGGCTGCAGATACGTCTTTAATAACGGAATGGGGGAAGATTACCTTAAATAAAAGATTATTCACTTATTTTCGTACATTTTCATGCATGGTTCCTTTATTTTCATGCTTAATTCTTTCATTTTCATGATATTTCTGGCAATCTTTTTTTGATAATCGTTAAAAATTGGCTAAAGTTTCAGTATTAAAAACTCTGTTCTGATTTTCTTGAAAATAATGGGGGGGGGGGTCAAGCTGGTTGTTTTAATCGAGTCCTCATCCATTATCTACGGGATTTCGTAGCATCACTAACATAAGTGAGTGCACAGCGACTCCGTAGACACTCTGTACTTATTCCACGTAACACTAAGTGACACTGACATATAACAGACTGAATATGGCAAACACAAAAAAATTCATTCTAAAACACGATCTGTATTGTCTTAGTTTAAATAGAAATCACTTACTTAAGTTATGCGTTGCCGGGGGTCCGAAAGTGGAGCAGATAGTATTGAAACTGCAACTTGACACGATTGTTTTACGAGGTTATTCAGAAGGAATAAATAATAACGGTATGTTCCATGGCAGCAACCTGTCGTCGGAGATAAAGATAACTCTTCATGTACTAAGTCGCAGCAGCTATTATAGGTCAGTTCCTTTCCTTGTTGTCTTTACCTCCCCTAACTCATGCGTCTGGTACTCATTTACAGCTGAGTCGAGTAAACGAGTGATCGTGTCAAGCAAGAAATCCCAACCTGGATTTTTTTTGTCCGGACTTGGTTTCGAACCAGGCACAGCTGTAACCTGGTGATAGCAAGCAAGCTCATTATCAACTAGGCCGCCACGTTCCTAAAGAAGGAATGGTGGGGGATTAACTATCCAGGCACATAATCTCCACTTTGCTGGAGCAAGTTCTCTTCCAAGAGTATTTGTCCTTCGCGATGATGCAACATATCGTCACTTATCTTGGCTGATACAATTTTTTTAAAGCTTTCTATTTGCCGCTACAGAAAGTTAGTCAATGACCAGTTGCATCAGCCAAGATGAGTGATGTATAGTAGTTAGATCAGCAGGCAATAACTATATTCTACATAAACCTGCTGTAGGAGTCATCCCTCAGTTATCGCGGTACCTGCTATAGGGGTACAGTCATCCCTCAGTTAGTGCGGTACCTGCTGTAGGAGTAGTCATCCCTCAGTTAGCGCGGTACCTGCTGTAGGAGTACAGTCATCCCTCAGTTATCGCGGTACCTGCTGTAGCAGTACAGTCATCCCTCAGTTATCGCGGTACCTGCTGTAGCAGTACAGTCATCCCTCAGTTATTGCGGTTAATAGGGACCAGAACCGGCCGCGATAAATGAATAACCGCGAAGTAGTGTCATACTCTCATTTTTAACACACGTAAATTTTGTCTCTATGTATAATATCAAAAAGTGTATATGAAACCATATAAGTGCATACGTTATCATTAGAAGATTAAAGAAAAGTTTCAAACATGTAAATAAAATATTAATAGTATAAATAACATACATAAAATAATGTATCAATAATATAAATATGATACGTGTGTGTGTAACATACGTAGACGTAACTAATGTGTACATAATGTAAATATGTTTTTAAAACTCTTTTATTCTTACAACTTTTCTTGTATAAGGGAAGTGGTGTTGGGGGGCAGGAACTCTACTTGGACCCAGTCATGATGGAAATTGGTTGCTTTTCCTCCTGCACAGTCCATGAAGAGGACGACCTTCCGCGATGTACTGCAACTTCCGCGAACAACCCGCAATGTACTGAGGCCGCAATAAATAAACCACGAAGTTGCGAGGGATGACCGTATTTCTTCACTGCTGGAAGGGAATCGAAGCTCATTATCAACAAAGCTCCCTTCGGAATAGAAGACTGTCAGATTAGTGTTATTGCCTCGTGTGTGTTGGAGGAACTGAAAAAGGGGAGCAAACAATAGCAACACTGCTATCTGCCACACATGTTGAAAGAGGTTACTAGGAAGGTTGTGGGGGTGAAGTTGGTTGTACCATCCCATAATTGGGGCAAATTGACCCTGAAGCTAAAGTCGGATACGTCAGGTCTGAAAGCGCAAATAGTACAGCTAAGCTGTAAACCATCACACATAGCATTCCATTCTCCGAACTACATCCTGCTAATCTGCTGGATTTTGAGAAGGAACACAAAAGAAAAGGAAGTGGCACTGCTTCCTGCAGTCATATTGAGTGAAGCACTTCCTACAGTCATATTGAGTGAAGCACTTCCTACAGTCATATTGAGTGAAGCACTTCCTACAGTCATATTGAGTGAAGCACTTCCTACAGTCATATTGAGTGAAGCACTTCCTACAGTCATATTGAGTGAAGCACTTCCTACAGTCATATTGAGTGAAGCACTTCCTACAGTCATATTGAGTGAAACACTTCCTACAGTCATATTGAGTGAAGCACTTCCTACAGTCATATTGAGTGAAGCACTTCCTACAGTCATATTGAGTGAAACACTTCCTACAGTCATATTGAGTGAAGCACTTCCTACGGTCATATTGAGTGACGCACTTCCTACAGTCATATTGAGTGACGCACTTCCTACAGTCATATTGAGTGAAACACTTCCTACAGTCATATTGAGTGAAGCACTTCCTACAGTCATATTGAGTGAAACACTTCCTACAGTCATATTGAGTGAAGCACTTCCTACAGTCATATTGCGTGAAACACTTCCTACAGTCATATTGAGTGAAACACTTCCTACAGTCATATTGAGTGAAACACTTCCTACAGTCACATTGAGTGAAACACTTCCTACAGTCACATTGAGTGAAACACTTCCTACAGTCATATTGAGTGAAACACTTCCTACAGTCATATTGAGTGAAACACTTCCTACAGTCACATTGAGTGAAACACTTCCTACAGTCACATTGAGTGAAACACTTCCTACAGTCACATTGAGTGAAACACTTCCTACAGTCATATTGAGTGAAACACTTCCTACAGTCACATTGAGTGAAACACTTCCTACAGTCACATTGAGTGAAACACTTCCTACAGTCACATTGAGTGAAACACTTCCTACAGTCACATTGAGTGAAACACTTCCTACAGTCACATTGAGTGAAACATTTCCTACAGTCACATTGAGTGAAACACTTCCTACAGTCATATTGAGTGAAACACTTCATACAGTCACATTGATTGAAACACTTCCTACAGTCACATTGAGTGAAACACTTCCTACAGTCACATTGAGTGAAACACTTCCTACAGTCACATTGAGTGAAACACTTCCTACAGTCACATTGAGTTAAACACTTCCTACAGTCACATTGAGTGAAACACTTCCTACAGTCACATTGAGTGAAACACTTCCTACAGTCACATTGAGTGAAACACTTCCTACAGTCACATTGACTGAAACACTTCCTACAGTCACATTGAGTGAAACACTTCCACTAATTAGCATGTCTCTTCGTACAGAATATCATGTTCCTAAATCTATAAAAAAAAAATTGGTAGCATATCCTATTCAGGACGTTGCCATCAACCCAGAATGTTTTGGTTGCATTAATTTTATATGCAATATAAATACGTTCAGTAGTTTGCGATTGCTTTTCTTAATGGCCCAGATGCACAATTGTATGCGGCGGATTCGAACTAAGTACCTTGGCCGTCACAGCCGCGCCGCCATAGAAACATGTATAAACGTATTGGTGGAAAAACGCATCTCATTCTCTTAGAACGACATTGAATAAGTGGGTAAATTGTTAGATTAAAAACATATAAATAGCAGTAAATGTAGTGTATATGTGTGTAAGGTGTACGATGTATGTATGATGTATATGTATGTATGTAAGATGTACGATGTATGTATGATGTATATGTATGAATGATGTATATGTATGTAAGATGTACGATGTATGTATGATGTATATGTATGTATGATGTATATGTATGTATTGTGTATATGTATGTATTGCGTATATGTATGTATTGCGTATATGTATGTATTGCGTATATGTATGTATTGCGTATATGTATGTATTGCGTATATGTATGTATTGCGTATATGTATGTATGATGTATATGTATGTATGTAAGATGTACGATGTATGTATGATGTATATGTATGTATGTAAGATGTACGATGTATGTATGATGTATATGTATGAATGATGTATATGTATATATGATGTATATGTATGTAAGATGTACGATGTATATATGATGTATATGTATGTAAGATGTACAATGTATGTATGCTGTATATGTATGTATGATGTATATGTATGTATGCTGTATATGTATGTATGCTGTATATGTATGTATGCTGTATATGTATGTATGATGTATATGTATGTATGCTGTATATGTATATATGATGTATATGTATGTAAGATGTACGATGTATGTATGCTGTATATGTATGTATGCTGTATATGTATGTATGCTGTATATGTATGTATGCTGTATATGTATGTATGCTGTATATGTATGTATGCTGTATATGTATGTATGCTGTATATGTATGTATGATGTATATGTATGAATGATGTGTATGTATATGTATGTATAATGTAGATGGAACAAAATGTTCACACATTACCTTGTAACATTTTTTTTTTATTCTTCAGCTACAATACAAAATAATAAAAGTAATAAGGAAAAAAATTCCTGTGTGTCTGTTGCACTTGAGAGAATTTAGTTGCCCACCTGTACTTCCTGCTCATTTCTATCATTTTACTCTTTCTGTATTATTTCTTAACACTCATTTTTCGCCCACTCCTGTTCCTTAACATTTGCTATATTTTTTGTCATACGTCTTCAAAGAGACCATTGGTTGTCTCAATGAAATGAAAGACAGCACAATCATTTGTCAGTCATACAACAGCAGCTAAAGACCATGCCGGTTTGCAACAATTATCACCAGACACCTTGCCCTGCGCATGACACGAATCGGGTCAAAAGGGTTAAGGAACAGAGTTCACGGCTCTTCGTTCCCAGAAAGATTACAAAAACCAAACCGTCATTAAAACGAGCAGTGCAAAACGAAATAACAACAGCGAACAGTGACTTGAGAATTGGAACCAAAACAATTCTCTATTATTGGATATTTTTTTTTCTTTTCCACGTAAATTAGGATTCGCATCTGTTAGGAAGAAATGCAATTTTGCCCATCTGTTTAAAATAAAAACTGGAGAAATCAACATTCCGTTGCATGTGCACAGTAAACCTTCTAACTTTAATCATCAATTTCATTTCACTGTACGTATAATTTGTATAGTTGCATATATATATAAAACGGCTCCCTGGTCGACCCAGCCTTAAATGGGTACCGGATTAATCCGGGAAGTAAAGACTGCGAGGGAGAGGAGATGGCTACCGCCCTCATTTGCAGAGCCTCTGAAATGTGAGATCGCTAACATCTCACACCCCTACGGCATTAATAAATGATATGGGTTACTTTACTTTACTTTACTAACAACTAGTAACATGGAAACGCTATTACCGGGTATTTGTTAATACATTCAATTCAATTATAACAACTAGTAACAAACCGACGAAATATGTATGCAGTAACAGAAAATACGTTACAGTCAATACAATAAGTATAATTGGGGATTTTTAAAAAAAGTATTGTTAAATATGGAAATTGGTTATAAAATGCACAATACAAGAATTGCTCTGTATATACATATTATTATATGTAATTGATTTTTACTTCATGAATAAGATCACTTAAAACTGAAACGTAGAATGTGTCATTTATTTTCTGTATCAGAGCAGACCAAATGACATTCCGAATGACAATAGAGACCTTCATAATTATTTTGGGGCCCGCAAATTTTTTTTTTTTAAATAAGTAAAAACATCGTGGTCTCTAACTAGACATTCTGATAGATGCCCATTATAACGTTTCTGATCTCTGTAGATTGATCTGGAAAAAAAATATTGGGGGGGGGTGGGACGTAGCGCAACGGTTAGCGTACTGGTTTCGCATGTGAGTGAGTGGTCATTCCCCAGATAGACGGAATGTTTTTTTCAGACAGCAACAGCTCCCGAGTCGACTCATTTGAATTGGATACCGGATAATTGTGGGAAATATAGATTTCACAGAGGAGGAGATGGCTACCGTCCTCATATAGCAGAGACACTTAAATTTGAGATCGCTAACATCTCATACATTCATGGCAGTTAAATACTTTAGGTTAATTTTACTTAAATTGTGATGATAAAAAAAGTGTTCAATCATCGTTGTCCGCTGCAGACGAATGTTTCGGATCATTAGCGCAAATAAAACGACGACACAACGCATTTCTATTCTCTGGACTACATTCTGCTGGACACCTGGTAGGACCATTGTCCTGCCATGAGTGAGAACCAGTGGGAGTTTGAGAATGAACGATGAAGAAGAAGAATCACTGTCGTTAATTACAATCTACGGATCTAAGGGTGGCTGCAAACAACCTACAACATATTTTGTCTCTTGTCTTGGTGATACATTCTGCGTGATCTTAAAATGTTTCTATACCTACCACGTGTATAGCTGATTACCTCTTGCTCGCCGCCCCTCGAATCTACCTTAAAGTTATATCTTCAGATAGCTGTTATGTCTTTCTTCTTCTTCTTCAGCATACATTCTCAAACTCATGCTGAATTCTCTTGTAGCAGGACATGTCCTACTAGATTTCCAGCAGAATGTAGTCCAGAGAATGGAAATGCGTTCTGTTGCCGTTTTATTTGCGCCACTGGCCCGACACATCCGTCTTCGGCGGTGTTATGTCTTTCGATATGTCCAAAATATTTTATTTTATTTTTATTTCAATAGTTCTGGTTTCATACACAGTGTTATCAGAATTCCTTTCCTTGTTCTCTTCTCTTTCCATGACGTTCTTCCTGCTCCTATATATATATTATATATACTATATATATATTATGTACACAGCCACAAGTACACACGCGCACGCACACACACACATCGCAAAATCGTCAACTGTCTTCTATTAGTCTGTTCATTATTCATATTTCTGTGACACACAGAATGTCTCCCAAAACCGTCGAACATAAAGTGTGAAACTTTGTCTCAAATAGTGATCTAAAAGATAAAATACACCAAGAGTACACATCAAATGTCATATAAAACGTAGATGGGACTACCTGGGACACGTCCTAAGACTAGATTAAAATAGATTTCAATCGGTTCTTGTTTGGAACCTGTGTTCCCTATTTGATTACTTCCCTTGGTTATGTTTATAAGTTTATGTTTATCATTTGTATAGATCTATTTAGGGTTAGGGTTAGTTATGTAAAATAAATAACTAACCCTAACCATATCCCTAAAAATGCTTATTTAAATTAATTATAATTAACTATTGATATAATATTTAGATTAATTAATCTTAAAATAAGCAGGAAAACACGGACTCTAAACCAGAACCGATTGAATCAACAAGCACTTATGTGAACACTGGATGGGAAAATGAAATAGAGGAAGACCTAAACTATTGTTTAAGAAAATACCATATTTAAATAAGAGTGAACAATGGGCTGCAAGTCAATACAGAAATACATCACCAGCAGTCAAATCACAGGGTCTGGTAAAACTATGTTGTATGCCAATGATGATATTCTGGTGTATAGGCATGTCAAAAATCTAGAAATGTGCTTGCTTGAAGTACAGAAGTAGGAGGACCGAATAGGAAAGTGGTGTGAGGATACAGGGACTTTGGTGACTCTATCTAAGGCATGCATAATATTGTTTTCTCTGAACAATCACATTGTAAAAATTGCCATATCTTGCCTAAGGCATGCATAATATTGTTTTCTCTGAACAACCACATTGTAAAAACTGCCATATCTTGCCTAAGGCATGCATAATATTGTTTTCTCTGAACAACCACATTGTAAAAACTGCCATGTCTTGTGTCTCATTGGGTGAGGTCATGCTTAAAAGAACTAGTACAATGAAATGAAATACCTGAGAGTGCTTTTTCTTTATAGAAGTCTGAGCTTCAAGGAACATGTAAACCACATCATGACAAGGGCAGGTAAAGGACTGGCAGAAATGAAAGTTATGGCTGCTAACCAGTTTGTACAGAGGTTACTTTTTTTTGTACCAGAGATTAGTGGTGGAGTATGCACTGGTAATTCTGACGCTCATTCAGACTCAATATGTCTGAAGACAACAACCTGAGGGACAACTTAAACTAATTGCTATTTGCAGACGACCAAGCACTAGTAGCATCATCAGAAGAGACAGATTACATCAAACATGATAAAACTTTTTAACATGAAGACAAACATAGAAAAGACCGAAGTAATGAAGATAGGAAGAACAGAAAGAAACACCAATATATATATATATTGGAAACAACAGACTTAAGCAACTGACAGAATTCACATATCTAGGAAACAATATAACAACAGACGGCATAGAAATACACAATAGATGTAGTAAAGCATACCAAGCCCTAGGACAAATGAAACCAATCTTCAGAAACAAAAATGTAGATTTAAACTCCAAAATAACACTATTCAAAACAATTATTATACCAACACTTGGTTACCAATGCCACAGATGGACAGCAACAGTACAAGATAAAGGTAAACTTGTGACAACTGAAATGGCATGCTTGCGTAGAATCCTAGGAGTATCGCTAAGAGACAAGAGTGAGAAATGAAGACATTAGACAAAAAAATCGGTACCACCCCTATCTTGGAATATATTAAGAGAACACAGATAAAATAGTTTGAACACATCTGCAGACTACCATCAGACAGCATACCACAGCAAGCTATGCTAAACAGATACAATAACGGCAGACCTAGAAGCCGACCACGAAAACGATGGACCACCGAAATAAAAGAGGCGACAAACTCCACAGTATACTCAGCTCACAAGAGGGCCATCTCCAGAAAATTCTTCTACCCCTGAAGCTGAAAGGCAACAAAGGATTTAGCGAATAGATAGATAGATCGATAGATCCAGACTTAGGTGACACGAATGGACACGTTACAGAATGCAGCAGTTGGAATTGTTCTGTGATGCACAAGGGACACATCGGTACGTGATGTGCGATACCTGCTCGACTGTCCAACAGCAGAATATAGAATATAGTATTGCAGTGCAAGGGAGTACCTTAAAAAAAAATGCGGATAAAGAACATCCGTTGCTTCCCGAAATTCTTAAAGTCAAGGGTAGTAGACTGAAGAGAGGGAAATCGTGGATGGGACGGGCAGAAGATATTATACAAAGCATGTGTATGTTGCAGGATGTAGCTGCAGGTGCGGAATGGGTACGCCTGCCCATGGGTTGCAAAACTTCTTTCAGAGTTATAGTAACAATTGATAGGGCAAACAAGGAATGGGGACATGTGGAGGTGGAGGCTGAGGTGCAGGCGTTGGTCAATGAAAACTCCGGCGAAGGGGATTTGACTTATATACACAGATGGATCGGTGGTTAGACATGTTCTCAGTGCGTGGACTTTCACAGCTCAGTGTGTAGGGAAAAGCATTATGGAAGAGAATTGAGACTTTTGTGTACTTTTGCTGTGAATACGAGTAGTGGAGAATAAGACTATGGAGATAATGGCGGTGACTATGGCATTAGAATGGGTCAGCTCACAGAGGGTTGTACGGACCTGTATCCTGAGTGACTCGATGAGTATTCTTCTTCTCATGCGTTCGTTCTTAAACTCCTGCAGATTAGCAGGATGTAGTCAGGAGAACGGAATGCTTTGTGTCATCGTTTACAGCAATGCTGCGATATCTGCACCTTTAAGACTGACACATCCTACTTCAGCATGGCTTTGGTCCACTGACCATATATGGGATGTGACAGCCAACTCCATCCCTTAGTCGCCTCTTACGACATGCATGGTAGATAAACAGTGTTGCTATTCTTTGCTCCACTTTTGGGCCCCAGCAACACACGGGTGCGATGAGTATGATTATGAAAGTACAAAAGGGTCTCGTTCGTGAACAATGGACTGAGATATTGAGAGGGTCGAGGTTGGAGAAGGTGACTTTTATTTTCGTGCCTAGACATGAGGGTGTTCGGGGCAACGAGAGAGGTGGTTGCTGGCGTCAGGTGCTGCGTTTACACCCCAGGGAGGAGCAATAACAATGGATCAAGCAGATGTGTTTAATTCCTTGCTGGAGACAGCACGTGAAAGTGAGCTTGACATGGATGATGATTCTTATTCAATGGCTAGAATTAAGGAATAGGGTTTGAAATGTGGGGTAGGGGAGTAGTTTGCCGAGTGCAAAAGAATGATGGTCAATCAACATAGAACCGGAACTGTAGCAGAGGTCTAATGGCGCCTACACTCAAGGAGAGATCTATGGATGTGTACGAAGAGCAGTGATGATGATCCGACGATTAACTAACTAACTAACTACTAATTAACTAAACTATAACTAACTAACTAAAAAATTAACTAACTAAACTAATTAACTAACTAACTAACTAACTACTAATTAACTAAACTATAACTAACTAAAAAATTAACTAACTAAACTAATTAACTAACTAACTAACTGACTGACTTACTAACTGACTGACTGACTGACTAACAGAAACTAAAATGGAGAATCAAAACCTCTGCTGTATTTGCCGCCTGTGGCAGGAAAGGAACAAACTAACTAAAGTGTACTTTACCCAATAAACTATTGACATGAAGAGTAGTATTTTTTCATAAATGTTATTGCGTCAATGACGTCATACAAATCTGCACTAATACCCACAGTTCTTGTGATGTAGTGTCATCATTATCATCAAAGCCATAACCATTCATGGTTCTTGGGATGAATGTCACTTTGGAAACATGAACACAAAATGTCCGCCGTGTCTCACTATTCTCAGTTCCGTGTTTAAGTGTGGAGAATCTTAATCCTGTCCAGCCTTTAATATTATCAGTCATGTTTTCTTACCCCCTCCTCTTCTTCCACCTTCAACTGTTCCTTGTAGGATAGTTTTGAAAAGAGAATCGTGTTTCGTCACCTGACCAAATCACACAAGTTTGCGACTTTCCCCCACTGCCATGGGATGTTGTTCTTGACCTACAAGTGTATTCATTTTACTTCTCACGTACATGTTGGTTTTATGTTTTGTATAATGTATACGCAATATTCGTCTGTAACATTTCTTTTCAAAGGCATGTATTCTCCTTTCCATTTCCGCTGCAATTATCTAACTCTCACATACGTACGAAAGAATATGTATTATTAGTGACTTGTATAGGTTTTTTCCACCTATGTGCTTATTCGCTTTTACATATGGTATTTAATCTGGACATTGCAGCCAAGGATGTTTCCAGTCTATTTCTTTGGTAGTGCTTGCATCGCTGCTCATATAAAATCCTAAGTATTTAACGATATCAACTACTAATATCTGTTAATTTACCCAGATGTTAACGGAAGTCATTTTGTCATCTCTGTTTGTAATTTTTCTTTTCACAATGTTTATTTCTATTCCATAATATTTTTTTTTTCAAGTTTCGAAATAAGTGCTTTAATTTCTTCCTGACTACCAGGCTTAAGATGAATGTCATTTGCAAACCGTAAGTTGTACAGAGGACGGCTCCCGATTGAAATTGTTTGGTGGTTCTGTAGTGTCTCTTGCAAAATGTGTTTCAAGCATATATATGAATCTATATATTGTCTATTGTCTTTCCCCAAGTGAATGGTTGTTGATCGCATTCACACTTGCGTTAAGCGTAGTGGTGGTAGTTTAAGCTGTCGTTTCAAGGCCAGATGTGTCGCCGAGGTTGCATTTAGTCCATGTTTGTTCAAGGTTATCTTGATGTTTTCTATCCACCTTTTTCTTGGTCTACCTTTGGCTTTACGCCCGGATATTCTTGTATTATATGCTCTTATTTGTATTTGGTTTGGCTTCATTCTCATAAGGTGACCGAGCCATTTTACTTGCTGTCTCTCAATATGTTCGATACATGATATTATACCAACTCTTTTCCTAATTTCTTCATTTCTTATTTTATCTAGTTTGGTAACCATTGCAGCTTTTATCAGACACTTAATTTCACATGCAACGATTTTTCTTTGCTGGGAAGCTGTTAAAGATCATGTTTGACATTGGTAGCACAGTGTTGGTATAAAAATTGTATATATATATATATATATATATAACACGGTGATAATATGGATCCTTGCCGAATCCCTGCAGTTGTATTGAAAATTATATATCCTCATTAAATAAAAATAACACTAGCTGCTACTTTGTATAGTGTCTCAATGATTTCTATTATATTTCTGTCAAAATTAAAATTTCTCATAATTTTTCATAAACTGTCTTGCCATACTCAATGGAATGTCTTTATTGAAATCAATAAAAAGTTGATGTAGGCGCTTATCAATCATGTTGAAAATTTCTTCTATAGAACTGGTTTTTTAAAAATAAAGAACATCTGCTTGTTCTTCAGTTAGTATTTTTCTGATCTATGTTTAAATCTGTTTTACAATATCCTTATTATTACTTTGTTTCTTCTTCTTCTTCTCGTTCGCAGTTTGACATGTCTACACAGCAAATCCTATTTTCTTAATAAATGCTGGTGTATTTGAAAGCTCCTCAGTGCTCCTATACATCTTTATATTTATATATATATATATATATGACATATATATATATGTGTGTGTGTGTGTGTGTGTGTGTTTGTGTATGTATATAGCAAGGTTCTCAGATATTTATTTTTATATATGTATATGTGTGTATATATGTATAAAGTTTATCACAAGATTTCTGATTCATGTTAACGTAAATACCATTTGCCCAATCACAGGGTCTTGGAGATACATTATCAAATTAGATACCAGTGATAACTATATTCATTAGACCAATATATTCATGTTCTTTGTGTTCCTTGCTGAACACGATTTGGCGGGAATAACGTTTAGTTGTGTGGACACCTAAGTGAAAAGGATCTTTAAAAGGCAAAGAAATGAGGTTCGAAAATATGCATGTCTACTTATGAAAAAAAAATGCAAACAAAGCTCACACCGCTTCTAATGCAAATTGCACACGTCGATAGTTGAAAGGGGCGGCCACATTTTCCATCTTGTAACTTTTTTGACAACCTTCAGCAGACTTATTAAGGTTTCTTTTCTTCAAGAAGAAAAGCCACTGACCACGTTACGGCAGGTGCTGCAGCCTTAAGCCCGCGCGTGGCCGCACACGTCTTTAATTACTGACCGCCTGCACTATGTTTCCCCCAAATTGCAACTTAAACTCTACGACTATCATCAAATACCCACATCTCTCTCATGCTATCTTAGAAAATATAAAGGAACAATAGCCTTCCCTTACTATATACCTCTATAGATCATTCATCCTTTCTTCGCCTGGCTACTTCGGTATTAGCGGACCAATACTCTATAAGAAAGGCTTTATAATTCTATAGATGCCCCTATTCTTGTCTAAACTCCAGCAATGACCGCTGTCAAATTATCCATGAAAAGATTTCTCGTTTCGTCTCTTAGAGGTCGCGCGCAGGCTTTAAGAAATGACAACTTTTTTTCTTAGGATAAGTATCAATAAAACAAATGTTGAAAATATTTATGAAAGTGTTTGGCGTGTGTGACAAAAATAATAGTCAGACAGGGATTTAAAAAAGCAGCCAGGGGATTTTCTAATCTCCATAAGACATTGATCTTTAGGACAATGTGTAGGTTCACCGCAGTGACCACTATAACGCTAGAGTTTGCTAAAGCCAAACGGATGATAATTGACTTCAAATTGGTATCTGATACTCAGCTTAGTTCTTATCAGAAGTGCTTCCATACAGTCGTATCTTTGGTATATCTGGCATCAAGTTAATGCTGACATATGAAACCTGCTGAATAAGCAGATTTAGTAATAGCAGTAAATATAATTAATAGGAATGTTTTGTAGAAACAGGCGTAGAAGTAGTGGTAGCTTAAAGGTAACAGCGGTATGATTATTAGTATTAAATAGTAGTAATAATAGTAGTTGTAGTATAACTAATAGTAGTAGTAACAGTAGTAGTTGTAGTAGTAGTAGTAGTAGTAGTAGTAGTAGTAGCAGTAGTAGTAGCAGCAGCAGCAGCAGTGGCATAAATAACAATAGTAGTAATAGTAGTAGTCATAGTATAAATAATAGTAGTAGTAGTAGTAGTTGTATTAGTAGTACTCAGTGGTAGTAGTAGTAGTAGTAGTAGTAGCAGCAGTAGTAATAGTTGCAATAGTACTATAAATAATAGTAGCAGTAGCAGTAGTAGTAGTAGTAGTAGTAGTAGTAGTAGTAGTAGTAGCAGTAGTAATAGTTGCAATAGTACTATAAATAATAGTAGCAGTGGTAGTAGCAGTAGTAGTAGTAGTAGTAGTAGTAGTAGTAGTAGTAGCAGTAGCAGTAGTAGTAGTAGTAGTAGTAGTAGTAGTAGTAGTATAATAAATAATATTAGTAAAAGTGTAATTTATAATTTATCGTTCTCATCTCCTGAACGTTAGCAGGGTGCAATTTCTATTAATTTAAATAGTTAATATTTTATAAATCATGGGTGTATTGACATCTTTCGTGCAAGCGGGTTCAAAAAATGTATCTCGGCATTCATAAAGTATCCATTTTTTGACATACATCTTTGGCAGTCCCATTAACCTTATAAATGTCAGTTAACTAAAGTGTGCAGTGTTCAATTCTTCAGAAATCACACAAAGCTAAAGCATATGTTCTTTATCGTAAAGTAATGAAAATACTGTAAATATATTAATGTTAACGGTATTAATGTAAAAGGCGCTGAAGGAACACAGATGTTTGGTGTTTGTTTGAGAACCCCAGGAGTTGCGAGCGAATTAGCTCTTACTTCCTATGTCCAGTGGTGTGGTTTTTCTTAGCTTTCTTTCGTACCCACAGTTTTGGACAGTGCAATGCCTATTGAAAGAATATTTTTATGTTGTGAAATTATGATTATTAGGTTGAAAATAAACTTTCATGGGTTCAAGCCAACTTGCTAGCGAGTTACGTTTTTCTAAACATCGTCAATGGAGTTGAAACACCATATAGTTGCAGAAATGAGAGTATTAGTTTTAGAAAAAATATAGTATTTAGATTTAGAAGTAGTAGTAATAATAAAGACCAAACTATCGGGTTTGAATTCCGCCGCAGACAACTGTGCATCCAGACCGTTTAGAGAGCAATGGCAAGTTACTGAACGTGTTTATATTGCCTGGAAAATTACTACAGCCAAAAACACTGATTTGATGGCTATGTCCTGAATAAGATATGATACCACTTTTTTGTGGTAATAATAGTATTGATAGTGGTAACAATGTCATAATCTTTCTCTATGCGACGTGTCCTTTTTAGAATGCTGTTCTCACTGTCACATAAGACCCACGGTTCTGTGCGAGCTGCCAGCTTCTTCCTGTGTCATGTACAGAAGGTCTTCGATGTCACCTGTCTATCGTAGTCTTTGTCTGCCTCTTGTTCTCTTTCCCGGAACTTTCCTCTTCATGATGACTCTTTTCATTGTCTTACTATTGATTAACCATTATCTTTGTATATGTCCGAAATATATAAGTTTGCGTTTCTTGATAGTTTTGATGAGTCAGTCTTTTTCTATGGTCAGAACTTTGCGGGCATCTGCGTTTGTCCTTTATTCTGTCCATGATATTCTTAAGACCATTCTACAACATTTCAATTTCGAACACCGATAATTGCTTTTCCATTGTCGATGTCATTGCCCAAGTATCACAACCGTATGTTACCACTGGAAAGATATGGCATCTTAGCAGTTGTAATTTTGCTTTCCTGTTTGCTCCTTGCCATAGATTTTTCATCTGTGATTATTTTTGTGATGTTTAGTGTCATCTCTAATCTCCTTTTTTTATCTCTGCCGAGTAATCTGCTGTGGTGTTGATGGTTGATCCTAGATATTCACAGTTGTTTACATTTTCTAGTTGCTCTTTGTCAATGACAATTTTAGGTGTAATTTCATCTATGCTTACATGCATTATTTTGCTATTTTCTGCATTGAGGAAAAGGTTTTGTTCCTCGATATGATGTTTGACTGACATAATCATTTGTTCTAAACCTGTGGGGCTCCTTGATATTAGTGGAGTGTCATCTGTATATCTACTTTCCGGAATTTCGTGTCTTAAATTCCGATATTAAATTATAGATACTGTTCATCACGTAGTTCTTCTCGTAATTTTGCATGTTTTCTGCATAAATATTTAACAGGTGTGGTGAGATGATGCATCCCTGCCTGTCTCATCTGTTATAATAGTTGTAGTAATAACAATAATTGTAATAATAGTTGTAGTAATAACAATAATTGTAATAATAGTGGTAGTAATAGCAGTAGTTGTAATAATAGTGGTAACCTTAGTGGTAGTATTAATAGTAACAACAGCAGTACAGTGGTAGTGATAACAATAGTTATAATAACAGTGGTCACCGTAGTGGTAGTATTATTAGTAGCCACAGCGGTATGGTGGTAGCATTAATAGTCGAAGTAGTGATTGTAGTTGTAAATAAGGCAGTGGAATTAGGGTATAGTATCTGCAGTAGCAGTAATGGCAGAAGAATTTTAAAGAGTGCAGTTGGGAGAAGAAGCCACTCGTATATTGCTAGGTCCAAAGGCAAGCAACAAATACCGATACCTGCTACGCACTTCTTAGAAAGCGGCTAAGAAGATTTTTGGGGTAGAATTAGCTGTCCGATTCCATACAGGGTTAACGTGACCAGATGGTCTTGCTAAAGTCCGTTGGATCAGCATGAAAGTAGCAGATATTGCAGATAATATGTAAACCATGACGCAAAGTATTACGTTATCTGGACAACTTTACATTGGACAACTTTACATTAGACAACTTTATACTGGACAACTTTATACTGGACAACTTTACACTGCACAACATTACACTGGATGATAACTTTATACTCATCGACACAAGTTTACAACTTAGCGAAAGTGCAGGCCCTATTAAATGCTGCAGAAACATTTTTTCTTAATATTCTAGCCAATGTCAATAGGTGGTATTTCTTACTGATGCAATGTCTGTCCTACAAACCCCTGACAGATATAAGCTGCCAGACCTGAAGGAAGCCAAACGAGAAGTGAACATCCACAGAAGGTAGTCCTACACTGGATACCATCCCACTGTAGCACATCAGGAAATGAGGCAGATATGCTGGCAAAGAGTGGAGTAATACTAGAACAAAAAGACGCAGAAATCACTTACCAAAATAAGAGGACCTAGTCAAATCTATTAGGAAAGTGGACAACCGAGTAGACAACTATCACTTTCTCATCAGAGCTGATCAAAGAACAGGACACAATAGACTAAACGATCACTTTAATTTGACTAAGATTAGTTCCACCACCTCTTGTGTTCACGTGGGCAAACTGCAGAACATATTCGGCAAGACCGCATTACAATGAACAAATTGAGGATGGAATACTTGCCCACAAAGTCAAGAATCCAAAAAAGCTGTATAGAACCACTAAGGATATTTCATTTACCATAACACGTATTCAGAAAATCGGACTTGCTGTGTAAACTGCGAAAAAGAAGAAAAACAGAAGTGTGAGAATGAACGCAAAAGAAGTGAGCTTAAAAGGATGTAAAAATATAACAACTAAAACTATATATGAAATGTTAGAATATAAAAATGTATTCGAAATAATAGCAACTAAAACTATATAGGAAATAAAATATTACCTAAACATGTATGTGAAACAATATCAGCTAAAAATGGATGTAAAATACTAGCAACCTAAATATATTTCAAATGATAGCAATTAAAAATATATGTGAGACGACAGAACTAAAAGAATATGTGAAACAATAACAACTGAAAATATATGCGAAATGATAGCAGCTGAAAATGATAACATGTTTCTTCTTCTGATGTAATGGTAGCATCTTCTATTATTTTTCTATCAACTGCTTTGGCAAAGTTGTTTTTTCCTGAGATACAACAGCCACATTAAAACCTTACTGATATCTAAAAGTGCTGGATGTTTGACATTCTGGCTACCAATTTCTAATGACTGCTTAATAACAGTTTACAAGAAAATATAGTGGTCATTTATTGTACGACTATTTCGCTAACGTAGAAAGAAACAGTACTTGTTGTATCCACATGTGAAGTCCAAGCACAAGTGCGGCCATTTGTAAGTAACCAGTGTACCTGACCAGTGATATTGATCACGATGTACACCATAGTACCTGATCACTGCTATTGACCATAGTGTAGACCAAAGTACTGGCCACTGATATTGAGAATACTGTACACTAAAGTACTGACCACTGATATTGACCATAGTGTACACCACAGTACTGACCACTGATATTGACCATAGTGTACACCAAAGTACTGGCCACTGATATTGATCATAGTGTACACCAAAGTACTGACCACTGATATTGACCATAGTGTACACCAAAGTACTGACCACTGATATTGACCATAGTGTACACCAAAGTACTGACCACTGATATTGACCATAGTGTACACCACAGTATCGACCACTGATATTGACCATAGTGTATACACTTCAAACACTGTTTAAAGTTATCATACGTTTCTTTCACTTGAATCGTATGTCAGGTGACAGTGTTTCTATCCTTCGCTCCCATCTCTGGCCCCTACATCACACGTTAGATTAATTAATATAATGATGTTTGTAATATTATAATCATAATTATAAGTATTGTTATTATTGTTGCTATTATTATTATATTGCTGGAAAGGAAGAGTCGGGTCGTTGACGCAAAATAAACCTGTGACACGGGGCATATTTGTTCTCTGAACTATATCCTGCTAGAAATCAAGCAGGACCAATTCCCTGCTACAAGAGAGCTCGATGGGAGTTTGAGAACAAACGTCGTCTTCTTCTTCTTCAGCGTTCATTCTCAAACTTCCGCTGGATCTTTCTTGAAGCAGGGCAATGGTCCAACTAGATTTCCAGCAGGATGTAGTCAAAAAAATGGAAATGCATTGTGTCGTCGTTTTATTTTCTTCAATGACCCGACACATCCGTCTTCAGTGGTAAAAAACGTCTACAAATTATTATTATATTTTTGATTGATGGGGATGATGATAATGATAATACTGATACATGTAGTGGTAATAGTTATGATGATGACTAGGATGATAGTGATGATGATGTTATCGATGATGAGGGCGATGTTGTTGATGATGCTGTTGACGGTGGTGCTGATGATATTGAAGGTTGTGATGATAATAGTTGTGATGATGACAATGGTGATAGTCATGATGCTGATGATGATGATGATGATGATGATGATGATGATGATGATGGTGATGATGATGATGATGATGATGATGATGATGATGATGATAATGATGATGATGATGATGATGCTAATGATGATGATAATGATGATGATGATGATGATGATGATGATGATGATGATGATGATGATGATGATGATGATGATGATGATGATGATAATGATGATGATGATGATGATGATGATGATGATGATGATGATGATGATGATGATGATGATGATGAACTCTTAATGAATTGCTCGATAAGGATGACCGATGATACTATCAACAATACTGATGTATGATGCTGAGAACAGCAATAACGATGATAACAATTATGATTATGTTTAACCAATGTCTAAAATTAACATGAATAATTTAGCTAATTGAAGAATGGAATTGTTCTGTAATATTATTCAATGTCTCCACTCTGCATGTTGCGCAAAGGTGAAGATAGAAACTTCAGATCTTTCATAAAAATATAATCTGCTATATTTCACCCACTAAAGAATTACAAAAGCTAAAAAGTAAAATCAACGTTCTCGCCTTTCTGAAGATTCCAGAAATCACATTCGAACGAAGGAAAATAAAAACAGAAATACGAACGACTCACGATGAACTGGCTTGAGTCAAAGGGTCACATGATTTCATTTTCTGATATGCTGTCATCGATGATTAGAATCTCAAGATTTTTGGTCTCATGTCGTCATGTACTCGATTCATGTTATTTGTTCTGCCCTTCGGACTCACCAACAACAAAGCACATGTGATGGAGAAGGGAGTAGGACGGACGAGATCAGGTTCAAAAACCTCCAAAGAATGTTAAATTTTTTTTCTGATGACTCAAGCATCATAATTAAGAAAACTATACAAAAGGGATTGCTACATTGTTCCGTGATTTTTTTAAAGCTTTTTATTTTTCTCTCTTTATTCGGCATGATTTCTTGGGTGAAGCGAGGGCAACGCAGCATGACCATCTGCCGACCACTGGTCACGGAGATGCACTAACATGCTTTTTTGTTAAAGTCGTTTTTTTTGTGTGACAACCATGACGCGACCTAGAAACCTGCGCGTGACACAATCGAGTTCTCTTTGTTCTCATTGCTGTTTTGGTGCATCAGCGCAATCGATGTGCCCAATTGGAAAATTGTGTTTCAAGTAAACGCGTGTATGGTGTGTCCTTCAAAACCTTGTATAAGAATTATGAAGTAATTTAACAGACACCACAACTAAGTAACGGTGTAACAATTATAGAGCTAAAACATTTTAACAAACAATGAAACCAAACAATTATCGAACCTAATAAATAGTTTATCAGACAATTGCATCAAGGAACAGTTAATAATTATCGGATCAAAGAAACAGCTTGAGATATATCGATTTCAAGTTGCAGAGTAATATAAGTCGCAGCTAAACCAAGTTTTCTAAACAGTGAAGTAAAGGAACCGTTTACCTGACTTCAAAACCAAGAAGAGTTTGATTGACATCCGAACCAATGAACAATTAACTGATTTAAACAATTTTATTGACATCAATGTTAGGAGCAATTTTACTGACATCGAAGCTAGGGACAATTTTACTCATATCGAAATTAATTAATGAACAATTTTACGGAGATCGAAATTAGGTAACAATTTTACTGACATCAAAGTTAGGAACAATTTTACTGACATCAAAGTTACGAACAATTTTACTGACATCGACGTTAATGAACAATTTTATGAAGATCGAAATTATGGAACAATTTTACTGACATCGAAGTTAATGAACAATTTTACGGAAATCGAAATTATGGAACAATTTTACTGACATCGAAGCTAGGAACACTTTTACTGACATCAAAGTTAGAAATAATTTTACTGACATTGTAGTTAGGAACAATTTTACTGTCATTGAAGTTAAAGAACAATTTTACTGACATTGACGTTAATGAACAATTTTACTGACATTGACGTTAATGAACAATTGTACCGAGATCGAAGTTAGACAACAATTTTAGTGACGTCATAGTTAATGAACAATTGTACGGAGATCGAAATTAGGCAACAATTTTACTGACATCAAAGTTAAGAACAAATTTACTGACATCAAAGTTAAGAACAATTTTACTGACATTGAAGCTAGGGAAAATTTTACTGACATTAAAGTTAGGGACAATTTTAGTGACTTTTAATGACAATTTTACTGACATCGAAGATATGGACAATTTAACCGACAGTGAAGTCAATGACAATTTAACTGATGTCAAAATTAATGAAGAATTTTACTGACACAGAAGTTAAGGACAATTTAACTGAAAATGAAGTCTAGTACAATTTAACTGACAGTGAAGTCGAAAACATTTTAATTTACAGCGAAGTTGTGACAATTTAACTGAAAGCGACGTTAATGATATTTTAACTTATAGCAAAGTTAATGAACATATTCACTGAATCAGAGTCAATGAACAATTTTATTGACATCGAAGTGACAATTTAAGGGACAATTTTATTGACAGAAAAGTCAAATACAATTTAATTGACAGTGATTCCATGACAATTTAACTGAAAACGACGTTAAAGACACTTTAACTATCACAGAAGTGAAGTAACAATTTTATTGAAATCGAAGTCACCGCACAACTTAAGTGATTTCGACGGCAATGAACAATTATAATACATCCAAGTCAATGAACAATTTTATAGACACTGAAGTCAATGAACAATTTTATAGACACTGAAGTCAATGAACAATTTTATAGACACTGAAGTCAATGAACAATTTTATAGACACCGAAGTCAATGAACAATTTTATAGACACCGAAGTCAATGAATAATTTTATTGACATCGAAGTCAATGAATAATTTTATTGACACTGAAGTCAATGAACAATTTTATAGACAATGAAGTCAATGAACAATTTTATAGACACTGAAGTCAATGAACAATTTTATAGACACTGAAGTAATGAACTATTTTATAGACACTGAAGTCAATGAACAATTTTATAGACACTGAAGTCAATGAACAATTTTATAGACACTGAAGTCAATTAACAATTTTATAGACACTGTAGTCAATGAAATATTTTATAGACATCGAAGTCAATGAACAATTTTATAGACATCGAAATCAATGAACAATTTTATAGACACTGAAGTCAATGAACAATTTTATAGAAACTGAAGTCAATGAACAATTTTATAGACACTGAAGTCAATGAACTATTTTATTGACACTGAAGTCAATGAACTGTTTTATAGACACTGAAGTCAATGAACAATTGTATAGACACTGAAGTCAATGAACAATTTTATAGACAATGAAGTCAATGAACAATTTTATAGACACTGAAGTCAATGAACAATTTTATAGACACTTAAGTCAATGAACAGTTTTATAGACACTGAAGTCAATGAACAATTTTATAGACACTGAAGTCAATGAACAATTTTATAGACGCTGAAGTCAATGAACAATTTTATAGACACCGAAGTCAATGAACAATTTTATAGACATCGAAGTCAATGAACAATTTTATAGACATCGAAGTCAATGAACTATTTTATAGACACTGAAGTCAATGAACAATTTTGTAGACACTGAAGTCAATGAACAATTTTATTGACACCGAAGTCAATGAACAATTTTATTGACACCGAAGTCAGCAACAAATTAACTGACGTCGTAAACAGGAAAACAACATATGAAATAATTTCACTGATTACCACTTCTTCGCTGAACGTGTAAAGAAAACATATTTTATTCATCATGTTTACATGAATACTGCGATATATGCAACTTGTGTCTAACACATCCATAATTCAGCTAGTCATCTCTACTCACTTATGCAGACTTATGGGATGAAGCATGTTACCAAGGTTAAGACTAAGACATTAGGTTTTGGTCACATTTGTTTACTAATGTCTCGAATAGATATGGTTTTTAAAAAGTTCAAAAGTCGTAGAGGATCTACTTCACTGTACTTGGTTTCCCACATGTACTCCGTCACTTTCATCTATGCGGCACGCCGCCTGACTAGAGTACCACTCATAGCACGTAACTCCGTAGATTCAAGTGATACTTGATTCTTGATTAGTAACTGGCCTCACAGCACGTGGGGCATCCCCATAAGTGCTCCACCCTCTGTTCCAGCAGCAATCCGACTTGATGGTGTTTCGAGTCTAATGCTGCTGAAACAGACGTCGACATCATGCACAGCCCTTGCGACAGGTTTCTTTGTTGTCCCACATACCCATGCTGTGCCCGTAACTAGTTCAAGCACAACGTCGGCCTGCCGAAGCAACATAGTAACTGTTATGGAAGGTTAGACTACGTGATTGTATAGATGAAGCTTCTATAAGAAGATAACCTCAATATACATTCATATGTCATCTACTAAGGTTTTCTGTTGCATGGTTGATTTGTCTAGTGTGCCATTGGTGAGACCCACAGATGCACCTGCATGTGCAGATTCAAGTGATAATCCACAAGGATCTCCGAAAACAGATATGGTTATGTTGGATCAATGTACTGAACTCCGGAAGCATCCATAGTTATGTCTCCACAAGCTTATCATATATGATCTGCATATTGATGACTCCTGTGGCCCGCTGGTTAAATAATCTGTCCATTCCTCCTTGCAGTTTTTCCATTGATACTACTACTACTACCAAACTTAATACTGAACTCTTCTAATGTCCTCGTAGATTTGTCATCTATAGAGCTGGTCATATCAAACAGGCGATCATAAAGCGGTTCCAGCATGTCTCTCTTATCCATTATCAACTCCCCTTGTATTGATGCCTTAGACAAGTATGTCTGCTCTCTTATCATCGTGCACACCAGATTCTGGTGCATACCTTGAACAGAACCACTATTGAACATTCATTGTGTCTTTAATACACTGTTCATCATCATCAGGTAGACATTTCTTTAAGGATGCCCCCCCCCCCCCAAACCGAGTCTATAACTGTCGAGAATTCAGGGATCCCGATTGCTTAATTATGTAAAAGAAAAAAATATTGACCTCTCACACCCTACAAATTACATAAAAAGGGAGGAAAGCGAACTAGGTGTTTATTTTCCACCTTTTTAGAAACACATTTCATATTCAATTTAATTAGTGTACAAAACGGTGTTTTTTTTACGTCAGCTTTTCTCAACCCTGCCCTCCCCCACTTTCCTGTGTCAACAACTGTCACACTTATTTTTAGATCTGTTCCCCCCTTCCCCTAATTGTTGACGTAATGCATGGACAGGTCCTTGAAAGAGAATAATTGTAATCAAAACTTGTCTACAACAATCACATGTTTCCAGTCCTATTGTCTTCTTTACTTGCGTGCCTTCTTTCTTTATTTTAGTTTATACCCCTTTATGCCGTGCACCGTCAGTGGTAGAAGAGTTGTCTGGACGACTTTTTTGTTTGCTTCATATATGTTTGTTTTCGTTTACTCTTTTATTTCTGTAATCCGTCGTTTGTAAGGTCTGCCCCTGACTTTGTATCCATCGTGTCTGTATAGTAATGCTTTTTTAGGGAACTGTCTGATGTGGTCTGGAAGCATGTGAAAACCACTTAATCCGTTGTGTTCTTAAGTAATCCAGGATTGGCATTGTGTTTGTTAGTCTTCATGCTGACATATTTGTTTTTGAAATTAGAAGACAAATGCCCCAAGATCTAGTATGCTATGTTGGATTTCTTTGGTGTTTTCCCATTCGATGATATGCTGCTTCCAAGATAAGTGAATTATTTCACTTGTTTTAGTTGTTGATTAGCGATTAGAATAATGATGTTTTTTTCTGTTTTTGCGATTGACATTACCTCAGTTTTTTTCTGTGTTTATCATCATGTTAAACTCCCTGCATGTTGTGTGGAGTCTATTTATATGTTGTTGTAGTTATTATTTTGTTGATGCTATTATTACTTGATCGTCTGCAAAAAGGAATTCGCTCAGGAGATTGTTTAGATTGTTTTCTTTATTAGTGTTGCTAATTGTACATATTCAGTCGATATATGTGATGAATAAGAAAGGAGAGAGAACACATCCTTGTCGAACCCCCGGGTGTATGTGGAATTTATCTGAAAGCCCAACACTTGTTCTAACTGCACATTGACTGCCTGTGTAACTACTTCTACACAAGTTGATTAGATGTGTGAAACTCCATATTGTGATAGTGTTTTCCAAAGTTTTCTTTCTACTATGTAGAAAGTTTTTTCTTGGTTGACAAACGCGATATACAATTCTTTGTTGTTTTCAGTTTTTTTTTCTGCCATATGTCTAAAAAAAAATTAAAAAACATGGCATATGTACAGCTTTTCTTCTTATGGAATTCCTATTTGCGAGCCAAAGTTTTTTGGGGTTTTTTTTAAAACTTGTCCCTAAACATCTTCCTAAGACGTTGAGAAAAGCGAAGATTACGCCGCTGTGGACATCAAGTCTATGATTCAACCAGTCAATGCATTGCTTCAACCTCTTCGGAGAAAATTCGACTCATATACTTGTCTAACTAGCGAAGGACTGTTCAACCTAATCTCCGCTATGGTCATTAGTGATTATATGAGACGAAGGCAATGCACGCTGGCCAGCCTCGTGAGAATTCCCGTCTCTTTCAACAGATGGCAAAGAAAATATGACTGGGCTCCAGTAGACCTCTGAACAGAAAGTAAACAAGACGTCTTAGTTATTTTTTTAGTATTGTCGTGATTTTGCTGTTCTCCATTTATATACTTGGAGTCGCATGCCCAAAAAAAAGCCAACGCCCACCAACGAAATTCATGGAAATAATAAAAATTGGCCTTTCAGGTCTTGTTTTCTTTCTATACAGACTTATTTACTGTCGACGATGTCGTTGCAAAAGGTATACATGCTCACAGTTTCTGTAGCCATTTTAGTTATATATATATATATATATATATACATTCCCCATTCTACTCCTCAAGTGTTCCTTTGCGCTGAAGCTTGATGAAGACCTCGTTCCCGTATATATTGGCTCGTTCAGCAGAGAAATACGCTGGGCGGCGAGAGTATCTCACACCAGCTATGTTTATCTTCATCTTCGTTCATTTCCACACTTCTGTGTATTAGCAGACATACTTCCAGGGAAAGCTACACGTGTATTATTATTATACAATCACACAAGCAACTAGTATCGCTGAGGTACACTGCTTTCAACCGCGGAGGTTAATTTAATTGTGTTATATCATAGTCTGGCAAGAGGAAATATATTTGAGACAAACGCAATGAGGCAGCTGCTCTGACCTGGAGAAGACAGTGAAAATCGCCCTTACTGTGGTAGTGGGACCTATACCTTGCTTTTAGACGGACATGTACTGTTGATGCAAAGCCTATGATAAATGTGAATGATCTTCCCCTGTTTAAATTACAATGAGCTAAAACATTCTTGCTGTCATTTTTTGTTCGTTTTCAAACTCTTGAAGATTTCCAGGATAGATAACGTCTTTCATCATTCTAGTGTAAATTACTTTGTTATCTGTTGTCATTTATATCAGTTGATTTCAACCTTTTTCCCATCCGTGGTCCACTTTCCGGACAAATTATTTTTCTATCTAGCTAGCAATCCATCCATCCATCCATCCATCTATATATCTATCTATCTACCTATCTATCTATCTATCTATCTATCTATCTATCTATCTACCTACCTACCTACCTACCTACCTATCTATCTATCTATCTATATACATATTATCTATCTATCTATCTATCTGTCTGTCTGTCTGTCTACCTACCTACCTACTATCTGTCTGTCTGTCTCTCTGTCTTTCTGTCTGTCTGGCTGGCTGTCTGTCTGTCTGTCCCAGAATATATAATAATATACATTTGTTATATATTATATATAAACAAAAATACACAGACAGACAAGTAGGCATATATATATATATACCTATTTGTCTGTATTTCTGTTTGTCTCTCTTTCTGCCTTCCCAATAGCTCCTTCCAACTAGTCCTAGTTCGTCGATCTGTTTGTCCATATACTTCTGGCTGCAAGCCTGTAGATAAGTAGTGGCCGGGGTGTTCAACTCCCGACTTGCACACACAAATTGGAAAATGACTTTTTGTTTAATTAACCCCACTATACCTGTCATATAACATTGATTTAAGTACAAAAGAAGGTGGGAGGTATATGTATAAATGAGGCGTATGCAGTTTATATATATATATATATATATATATATATATATATATATATATATATATATATATATATATATATATATATATATATATATATATATGTGTGTGTGTGTGTGTACTTTTAACTCTGAACGACTCTTCCATATTTCACTCACCTGTTTATACCTGCGCATTTAATATTTATATGTCAATCTATCTATATCAAATACCTGTATAGCGTCAAACTGTTTTGCATGTCAAATCACCTTTTTTAAGTCCTTCTTCGAGGAATACGTTGACAGCTGTTGAAATGCACTTTGCAGTGGAAATTCAGACAAGGAAGAAAACACACCCTACAACCCTGGGATGAAAGACGAAGCAATGTTAAAAGAACAAGAGATCGGGTGAAAGGAAGTTTAAGTAAGAGAAGTGGGGATGCAGACCTTGGTAAAGTTGTCTCTTGTTGGATTTTCTTCTTTGAATATGGGTGCAAAGTCTCTCACGTTATGAGAAGGCAGTTTTTGAAGAAAAATTCTTTTTATGTGGGTATTATGTGTGCGTGTGTGGGTGTACGTAGAATATGTGTGAGAGATGGGAGAGGGTACAACGGTCAAGATGATCGGGATAAAAAGTACAGAAAGGGAAATTTTTCTTATTTCCCGTAAGTGAAATTCTGACGTTGAAGTGAAAGTTTAGTGAAGTAAAAGTGGAATGGTCAGTGCTTCTGTTGTGTGAGTGTCTGCACTTTCGAGTGCATATTCCCTTTCTTTAAATCGGCGTCAATGTTTTTCTTTACGGTTTCTGAGACGATCAAAAACATGACAAGTCTTTTGTGGTCATGGAAGCATACTTGACGTGCAAGACGATGTGAATATATCTTAGAAGACACTGCGATGTCATAGTATTATAAGGGTACGAATATGATGGGAACTGCCAATATTTTTGTGCTTTAAACCAATGTTATATGAGATATATGATGTACTTAAATCAATGTTAATTGAGAAGTATATTTTGTATACTCACTCTCCCCTCAACACTGAAAGGTACATGATACCAGAACAAAGAAGAGATTTTGTATATAAATCAATATTTTATGAGAGGTATATTTTGTACTTGAATCGATGTTAAATGAGAGGTATATTTGAGACGTATATTTTGTACTACATTTCTTCTCCGACAGAATCACAAACATAAAAAACAGTAAATAATTCATATTTTTGGTATATAATTTATTATGGGAGTTCTAGTGTCTCCCTCAACAATTATTGTCTAAAGGACTCATTGGGAATCATCCTTCCAAAGTTATGCAATTTGGCTTTTCCTGTGGATTTTCCTGTGAATGTCGTGTAGAAATCGATTGTGCCGAGATGAAAGGCATAAATATAAGAGGGAAGAACTGCAATCCAGCTCAATAGAAAATCATTCCCAGAGCCACACGTAGCGAGGGTGACAGTACACCAAGTACTGTACTATCGCGAATTCGAAGCGACCATCTTTACGTCCCAGATATCTAAGCCCTTCGGTCTGAGACATCCGATTTCAGGATGGCTTCCTTTTTCACTTTGACTCTCATTCGGATATTACATACAACTTGACCCCCACCCTCACCAAAAACAATCTCCTTAGTTACCTCTTAATAGACAAAACACAAATGAGGGGAGACAGCTCCTCTACACTGAGAATATGAGGGGAGACAGCTCCTCTATACTGAGAATATGAGGGGAGACAGCTCCTCTATACTGAGAATATGAGGGGAGACAGCTCCTCAATACTGAGAATATGAGGGGAGACAGCTCCTCTATACTGAGAATATGAGGGGAGACAGCTCCTCTATACTGAGAATATGAGGGCTGTGGCAACTTTGGTAGTTGCTTCTTACAAAATGCAATATATGGCAAGTCACATTGTCTCCACCTTTCGGATCCCATCAAAACCCAGATTATGCGTTCACTATCCACTAGGTACACTACAGAACACTGAGCATCTAAGTTTATTCATTTTTGGCTGGTACAGCGTATTGCTTTCATTTTATAACTTTGATCACTCGGTTATTGCTGGGGCTAGAAATTAGATAAAATAAAGTTTTGGGGGTGAAAGTGATTGTCTCATCCTATAGAGGGTCACTGATCCAGGAACCATGTTGAAATCGGATGTATCAGGCAGAAAGACGTATATATCGTAGAAAATATGTAAACCATGATAATACGTATTGTACTCTCTGGACTCCAGTAGGGTACAAAAAAGTGCCTGGACCACATCCTGCTAACTGTAGAAGTTTGAGAACAAACACAGAAGAAGACGAAGAAGAAGAAGAAGATAGATATATTACAATAAGAAATGAAACAATAGTATTAGTTGAAGAAAGGTGTTGTGTTATTCCTATTTGACATATCCATACATAGTCTGCATGTAGGCACACTTTCACGTGAGAACGGCTGAAAAAAATTTAGTGGAAAGTGAAGATTTCTCTCACTCATCTGCAACAAAGCGGTTCAAACAAGCATTTGATCCCTCCACAACTTTAATCTGACCTGTGACTCTCCTGAAGGTCTTGGTGAGAAGGAAACTGAAGTGGATATGAGCCATGATGGTAATTTATGGAGCATTCATATATGTCTGGTAAGGACAACGTAGAGTACTAGATTGAAGTTATGACAAAGAAATCTTTTTTATGACTATCCAGTAGTGTTTCTGTACTTTCTTTAACTGTCCCGAGGTTAAAAGCACGAGAAGTTTTCAAGTGTTTATCATTGTTTGCTATTTCTTTTCATTTGACATCTCTCGGTGGCTTACTTTCTTCTAACTTTTTATTCGGAATAATATGATTTTTTGTACATTATTTTTATTGTAGGGCGTCTTCTATGCATCCGGGAGGTATGTAGCTCTCACTATTAGCATATTATCAAGCCAACAATTATACAATAAACTTTCATGCCAATCTAGTGACGCTTTTTCGTTTGTGCAAGTTCCACGTTTCATTGTGCGTTTCTTCTTCTTCAGCATACATTCTCAAACTCCTGCTGAATTTCTCTTGTAGCAGGACCATGGTCATATTAGATTTCCAGCAGGATGTAGTCCAGAGAATTGAAATGCGTTGTGTCGCTGTTTTATTTGCGTCAATGCCCTGACACATCCGTCTTCGACGGGAAATTGTACGTTTAATTGTGCATGTTTCCGTGTACGTTTAATTACTTACGTTTCCTTGTACGTTTAATTACGAATTTTTCCCCTGTACATTTAATTACGTATTAAACTATTTTTCTTTGTATGCTTCTTTTGTGGTGCAACATTTAGAAAATCCGGCATTGTACATCACACTGGGAGAGACAGATGAACTGATCTTAGCTATCAACGTGTACCTGGTGCCATGGTGATGAACAGATGACACTTGGGGTGTTGTGAGAAACAACTCTGCAGGATGTAGCAATTCTCCAGGAGAGTGAGCCAGAATCAAACAAACACGTTAGACATATGGAGTGTGATAACCTAAACTTCCAACTAACCCTGCTTAGTCACCTCTTATGATATACTTGGTAGGTCACAGCACTGCTGCTCTTTGTTCACCTTCCTAGCCCGTAAACAGATTTCGCCTGACTTTCTTCGTAACGTTATTTCAAAATACACAATGCCCGTATGGTGTGGTGAGGTACTTTGGTTTCAACCATGACCGTTAATCCATTTCTGTTAAATCGCAGCTTTACAATCATCAACAAATACTGAAGGTCGCAGTTCTGGTAATTCAGTCACCACGCCATCCGTGTAATCTGTGATACAACTATATTTATGGAGCTGGTTGTTTACATGTGTTATATGCAGTTGTATCCCTTGCTATATGACTCAAGCTTTCTTTAGTTACGCTGGATTTCTCTTTGTAGCACGACCATATGGTTCTACTAGATTTCTCCTGTAGCACGACCACATGGTTCTACTAGATTTCTCCTGTAGCAGGATCATATGGTTCTACTAGATTTCTCTTGTAGCACGACCACATGGTTCTACTAGATTTCTCTTGTAGCAGGACCATATGGTTCTACTAGATTTCTCTTGTAGCACGACCACATGGTTCTACTAGATTTCTCTTGTAGCAGGACCATATGGTTCTACTAGATTTCTCTTGTAGCACGACCATATGGTTCTACTAGATTTCTCTTGTAGCAGGACTATATGGTTCTACTAGATTTCCAGCAATATGAAGTCCAGAGAATGAAAATGCGTTCTGTCGCCGTTTTAGTTGCTTCCAATGGCCCGATACATCCGTCTTCGACAGATAATAGTGCATTACAACCGGTCACTCCAGTTGGGGGGGGGCTGTCCATAAATTGCGCCAATAATTTTTTGCCTTTTTTACCACTCCCTTCCACCCCACCTCCTGTCAATAATTCAAGAATTCAAAGACTGAATTATTTATACTTCATTGCTTAACTATGGTAAAACAAAAATCCCGCCCCTTCAATTAATTTGTAGCATAAAGTGTACGAAAATAATATATGTTTTTCTCACATTTGCAGAAAATGTGCGAAATTAATATATGTTTTGTTTCACATTTGCAGAAAAAAATGTTTCAAATTCAAATAATTTCATTAGCGTATAAAAACTGTTGTAGTCTGTAACTGATGACGTCAACTTGTGTCTACAATCATCATCATCATCAGTGCCGTCTCCGCAACGAAGGTTGGCTGCAACGTATCTCCAACATCTCCTGTCTCTTGTCTTGGTGGTGCACTCTGCTAGACTGTAACCTGTCCATCGTGTAATGTTACTCTCCCACTTGTATCTCTGCCTACCTCTTGCTCGCTTCCCTTTGACTTTACCATCAAGTAAGGTCTTCAATAGGGTGTCATGTCTTTTAATGTGTCCAAAGTATTTTATTTGCCTGATCTTTATTTCTCTTAGTAGTTCTTTCTTCATATTAAGTGTCTTTAGCACCTCTTTATTTGTTTTCTTCTCTTTCCATGATGTTCTCCCTATTCTTCTATATACCCACATACAATCAAACCCTCCCAATTCTCAACAGCTGTCAAACCTTTCCAAACCTACTTTCCCCTTAATTATTGACGTAATTTATTGATAGCCCTTTGGCTTAAATGTGATTTATTGATAGCTCCCTGTCTGACATTTATAAATATTGCTGTAAGAAGGACGTATCCAAAAAATCACTTACATTTCCATGATTCTTGTTCAATGTTTATGTGTTTCTTGAGAATGGCCCCAGTTGGACCGGAACGTGAAAAGAAGTCATTGTTCTTTTTGTTTGTTGCTATTTATTTATGTTTTACATTGATAGTTAGGCTTTAATAGTAACCTTTGTACTTGATGTAAGTAACCTTATCACTTGGTTACTGCAGCACTCTCCACTTTGCCGGACATCCTCTGATATTTTGGTTATTTAGATTTATTGATAGTCCCTATGATAACCTTTCTTCTTCTTCTGCGTTCGTTCTCAAACTCCTGCAGATTAGCAGGATGTAGTCTGGAGAACGGAATACGCTGTGTCATGGTTTACAGTATTGCCGCGATATCTGTGCCTTTTGGCCTGACACATCCGACTTCAACATGGCTTTGTGTCACTGATCCTATATGGAATGGGACAGCCAACTCCATCCCATAACCTCCTTGGTCGCCTTTTACGACATGCCTGGAAGGTAAACAGTGTTGCTATTCTTTACTCCCCTTTCAGGCCCCGGCACCACACGGGTGATGATAACCTTTAATTTATTAATAGCTCCTCGGCTGACCTTTGATTTATTGATAGTCCCTTGGCTGACTTGATAACCCCTTGGCTGATCTTGATTTATTTATATCCCATTGGATGACCATTGATTTATTGATATCTCCCTGGCTGACCTTTTATTTATTGATAGTCCCTAGACCGACCTTTCATTTATTGATAGCCCCTTGGCCGACCTTTGATTATTGATAGCCCCATTGCTGACATTTGATTTATTGATAGCCCTGTGACTGACCTTTGATTTATATTTGTTTTTCAATGACAAAAGAATTATACACAGTGAGCCGTATTTGACCATCGACAAATATGACTTGCTGATTCAATGTGAATCATCCTTCTAAAGTAATGCATTTGACTTCCACATGATTTCAATTGATCATTCTGTATATCCTTCATGTGGACAGCCAATCAAAATCACATACGTGTATGAAAAAAAGAACAATTAAATTAAATAAACATAAGATAATTTGGGCATGTTAGAAGACAAGACATATTGTTGATAACCTTGCTTGAAAGTTGAGTTAATGAACTCGAGTAAAAGGTAGGCAGAGATAAAGTTAGATGAGAAATATCATAAGATAGATACAATATGTCAGAGTGCACCACTAAGGAAAGAGACAGGGGACAGAAAGCGTGGAGGTGGCGGTGTCCGTTGTAGCAAATTTCGTTGTTGAGATATCACATTACAATGATGATGATAGTGATGTTGAATAACACATGAATATCACATGAATATCACTGACTGAAGCAAAAACCCTCATCAAAGGAAAATACAAACATACATGGAGTCAGAGAACAGGCAGTAACTTTCCACAGGACCCTATTCTAAAGCTAAACAGGTCACAACACACCACAATTTTTAGACTTCGCACATGATACTGCAGACTACAAGCACATATCCACAAAATTAAGGCTGCCAAAACTGACCAATGCCCATGTCAAAAGGGTCCCCAGACTCCAGAACATATTCTGAAGATATGCCCACTCTTTGATGACGTGAGAACCAAAATATGGCTCCAAGAGACAGATCTGAAGGTGAAGCTGTGGGGCAACCGTGAGGACCTCCTGCTGACGACTGAATTCATGGAGGCGGCCCATCTTCCTGTATAGACTTATGAGCATAGGAAACTGATCGCAGAAGAAGAAGAATAACACATGTGCCGCTCAATAAACATTTACAAAATAACGAGCACAGACCATACAGTCATATTGCAACCACTGCCCCAGATAAGATAAGCTATGAGTAAAAAACTATCCTACACTAGTTCTACACTAAAAGACCTAAAGATTAAAGGATTAAAGAATCCATTCATCACTTATATATATACACTTCTTGTTCTTCTGCGTTAGTTCTCAAACTCCAGCAGAATAGCGTGCTGTAGTCCAGAGAAAGGAACACGTTGTATCGTGTTTTTCTCAGTAATATCTGCGCCTTTTTACCTGGCACATCCGACTTCAGCATGGTTTCTGAATCACTTTGGCCCTATATAAGATATGACAGCAACTCCATTCCAAAACCTCCTTAGTCTCGTCTTACAACATGTATGAAAGGTAAATAGTGTTGTCATTCTTTGCCGACACACGAGTGTATTAGATGACGCAGTATAGATGAAGAAGAGACGCCTCATCTGAGTCAGAGATGATAATGATGATGATGAAATAATCCCTCTAGCTGTGAGACATTATCTTTTAATAACCATAGACTTTCTGACAAAGGCAAATATTCTTCTCAGTTGAGTAACCGAGGTAACACTCAACGCAAACGGTTTGCTGTCTGAATAATACGATTGTGTTAAGGGAGTTTATAAATTCACGTTTAGTTCCCGAATAGAGGCAGTCCAGCGTTACAGGATCACAGGATCACAGGATCACCACGTCCTGCCTGAAGTGCAGCATATACTTCTGGGCCAACTAGTTCATCATTTTCCCGCCAGATCTGTTGATCCTCTGCATGAAAAGGCACACCACAATTTCCTGCCACCTATAAGTCTACCACAAAAGGATAAAGAAGCAATGTTCACTTGTCTGCATCTCTCTGTCATCCTCGGGGAACATTCTGTAGCAAAAAAAGTAGGACATTGAGGCAAGACTTACAGTGGCAATGACTTTTCATAGGCGACAGGTTGTCAACCCTTTCCCATTTTTCCTTAGTCGCCTTTTACGCTATTCCTGGATAAAAGACAGTGACCCTATTTTTTACACCATGAATTAGTACGCTACTAGTGGCCTGGCACATGAAAGAAAGAGGGACTGCGCGCAATTCGGTATTCAGGTAAGTTAGTAATAATATATACCAAAGGGTTCGCTAGTGTAACATAGGTTTGAGAACCCCTGATGCATATGTTCCTTTAGTAGTAGCCAGCTAAATCTGCTTAGAGTTTACAAGGTCAGCACGTCCTGTTACAAATACTGTTACACGTTTGAACTAACGGTGTAGTACTCACGTCTCACGTGTGATGAGGTAAATGTGTGCGGTTACTTTGACCTATGAAGAATTCTCTGATCAAAATGTGCGGCTATTCAGAGGTTGTATCGCTTGTCTGTGTGGATGTATGACTTATCTGAGTGCAAGTATGACTTATCTGAGTGGATGTAACACTTATCTGAGTAGACTTAAAAGGTGGAGCGTCCATGTGTTGAAGGGACCCGAAATGGGAGCAAAGAATAGCGACACTGTTACCAGTAATACAGGTAGGTGGGGGCGATTGAAAAAGTTTTTGAGGTTGGAGTTGTCTTAACCAACACACAAGTTCGTGTGGGTTTCGACGGGGGGGGGGGGAGAATGAAGTACGTTGTGCTGCTTGTTTCACAATGGAAGTGTATTATTTTGCCGCCCAGCACATTCGTTTTCGGCATACTTTTAATTCACGTAACCTTTCCTAGCGTGTGACAGCCTTCCTATATCTTGCCAGAAGACGAATATATATCGACTCTATGCAGTGACGGTGTATCACCCACTGAGCCTTGGATTTTACAAGCCAAAATATGTCCATAGGCGTCATCTCCGATGAGGCAATAATTAGGCATACAGACTTGGACTGACTACATCTATCTCGCACAAGGTGTTCCGTTGCCTGTGAACCTGTCTCGCGTAATTATACGCATTGACCCTGTTCCCTTGGGTACTGAACCTTTTCTTGTCTGTGGGCACAGTTCCAGTGTAGGAAACACTCTACAGTAGAGTTGGTTTATGGTTGCGTTCCCCCTCTTAGCCGAGGTTTCATTCACCGACATCCACAAACCCAAACACAAGATGACTATCACATTATGAACAGATCAGACTATCACATTATAAACAGATCAGACTATCACATTATGAACAGATCAGACTATCACATTATAAACAGATCAGACTATCACATTATGAACAGATCAGACTATCACATTATAAACAGATCACACTATCACATTATAAACAGATCAGACTATCACATTATAAACAGATCAGAACAAGTTGTAATTCTACGCCTCAGAATGGGACTCAACCGACTTCGCAGTCACATGAACACACAGTTCAAGATTGACAACACGGCCATGTGCACATGTGGCCACAGAGTACCAAACATATACTTCAAGAGTGTTCTGAGCATGAAACGCTGAGGCAGACATATTGGCCAGAGGAAACAACACTAGAATCAAAGCTCTATGGACCACAGTGAGTTTTATACAAGAGACAGAATTACAGATATAGACATGTTTCAAATAAATTAAAGAAGAAGAAGAAGAAATTCACCGACATCGTCAATATCTTCTCCAAGTCTGAGCTTCTACTCATATTTAAGGGCATCAGTGGACTTAGCTGCTTTTGCTTTACCATGCGACATTTTTCTTGGAGGTAACTAAAAGCTTGTTCTTGAGATGAACATTGCCTTAGTTACGATTTCCGTGTATTTTTTTCGCTATTTTATTTGCACATGGGCTGCCATCTGGCACTGTGCTGCCTTCTCATTGTACTAAAATGTTAGCTTTACTTCTCTGGAGACTTGCTCACGATTCTAGATGTTCGTGAGATGCCTGTATGCTACAGTGACAACCCATCCAGAAATTTCTCTCTTTGTCTTCCTCTGCCTCTTCTCCCCTTGATTTTTCCGGTGGTTACTAAATATTTAAGTTTTGCTTTTCTCATCATATGCCCTAAAAATCTTTGTCTGCTTCTAATATTTGCTATAATTTGTCTCTTTACTCTAGCATCTCTGAGGATTTATATAATTTTGTTCTGGATATCCATGAAATTGTTATCATTATTCTTAAAAACAACATCACAGTTTCCTCCAGCTCACCCTAAGCTCTTTTGTTTACCTCCCATGCTTAACATACACAATTAACAATATGTTCCATATAACATCCTTGCACTCGAATTCGCGTTAGTGTCGGTACTAACTCCATTGCACAGAATGTTTCTCATCTTTTGAAATGCTGATTTCACGTGTGCTATCCTGCTCTTTGTACAACATTATGTGTTCAAAAGTTGTGTGAGTTATTTGTTTTATGTGTTCAATACTTGTGTGAGTTCGTTTGTTTAAAATTTTCTAAAACAAAATTTACCGTCTGTTTGCACATCTTTTTTCTTTCTTCTTCTTCTTCTTCTTCAGCGTTCATTCTGAAACTCCTGCTGGGTCTCTCTTATAACAGGATAATGGTCATACAAGATTTCCAGTAAGATGTAATCCAGAGAATGGAAATGCGCTGTGTTACCATTTTTTGCGCCAATGGCCCGACCGTTGGTGGGTTTTTTTCCTTTCAAACAAGCGGATCATGTCCATTTTGGTTATTATTAATTTTTTTTAAATTACGAAAGTTGTAACTTCTAAATCTACCACAAAGGATCAGAATTTTCCTTAAAATATCATAGCACATAATAAAAATAACCCAGTCTCTATTGAGAAATCATTGCACATAATCAAAATAGCCCAGTTTCTATTGAGAAATCATTGCACAAAATAAAAAAAACCCAGTATTGAGAAAAGTCACTGAACGTAACATATTTTCACATTCGTTTTTTCTATAGTGACTTAACAGTGCGAGAGCACTAAGGTCTCAAATGGGATTACGTTACGTATAATTCCCTACACTTGGACATGTAACACTGAGGTATTACGTAATAACTAGTCTCCGTTTGCCACTAAATCTTCTCACAGACGAACTCACTCTTCGAATGTTACCAAAGTAAGGGTATGAATAGCAGTTCCGACATTCCTATTGATGGCTACTGAAGTAATAGTCCAACACCACGCTAATTTCCACACCTATTGAAGACTTTTTGACCAGCAGACAAATCACAGCTATAGAATTTTTCGTGTTCCCTCAGGTACAAATAGGGGCCCTGGTAATAGCACTGATTTCCTAATCAGCAATAGCGTATCCTATTCAGAAAGTAGCCATCAACCCAGCATTCTTTAGCTGTATTAGTTTCTAGGCAATATAAATACGTTCAGTAGTTTGCCTTTGCTTTGTGAATAATCCGGATGTACAATACCTACGGCGGGATTTGAACCAGGTATCTTGGCTATCATACACAGTCTATCACACATTTAGCCCTGCCACGTGAGCGTGAATAGTGCCGATCATGCTCATTGTTCTTTGTTGTGCAGTAGTCCTGGAAAAGGTCTTTTGTTTGAAACGTCGATTTGAACGTGCTTCAAGTAATTAGCAAAACTTCATTAACTTGTTCCAAGCTTTGCTTGATACGGACGCTTTCTGTGCACCGCCGCCACAGAGACGGACAAAGGTAACTAAACATAAACTTCTAGCCCAATGCGATGTTTACCAAATTACTAGACCCGTATATGGTGTGGGGGTGGTGTGATGTTAATAATTTTCCCCCTCCCTAATAAGTCTGAAAATTTTCTTCTTGTTTCGTTCACTTGAAACATGTCTCTTAATAAAACACACTGTTTTTTGTAGTTCATACAATGGCCCATATAGAGCTTTGATTCCAATGTTGTTTCCACTGGCCAATATGTTTGCCTCCGCGTTTCATACTCAGAACAATCTTGAATTATATGCTTGAACATGACTTTTAGTACTAGGAAACTTAGCCGAAAGGTGGGTAAAATCCCTCCCGTGGCGATTTGTTCACAAAAAAGGTCTTCAAATTTCTTGTCAAATAGAGAAATTTACACAGGAAAACGAAAGAATGTCTTTTTAAAGGTAAAATCCCCTACTTGAGGTAATGATACCTAGGGCCCTGCACATTCCAGTTTAGCTTCTTTTGCGTTCGATCTCAAGCTACTGCTGGCTAGCAGGATGTAGTCCGGAGATGCTTTATGATGGCTTACAGAGTGCTGCAATTTTTACGCCTTTTGACCTGGCATGTTTGACTTCAACATGGCCATTTTGGGTTGCTTTGATCAATTGGTTGAGAAACCCAACCCCTTAACCACCCCACCATAACCATCTTAGTCGTTTTTAACGACATAAATAGCACGTTATATTATTGCTATTTTCTTTATAACCTTTGGTCCTTGATATTAAACAGTACGGGCATTAACATTACACGTTACAGACATTGTCATTACACGGCACTGACCATAACATTACACGGCACTGACCATAACATTACACGGCACGGACCTTGACATTACACGGCACAGACTTTGACATTACACGATACGGGCATTGACATTACACGATACGGGCATTGACATTACACGATACGGGCATTGACATTACACGATACGGGCATTGACATTACACGATACGGGCATTACTGCATATAAAATATTGTTCCAAGACAACGATGGTTAACTTCATTGCACCAAGTTTCTCTATATATTTCTCTACACCCTCTCAAGAGAACAGAAGGTTGTTAAGAGTATATATAAGTGCGAACAATAACCTAGTTCTAGAGATAATTTCCATAAATCTCAACGAATATGTACGCAAACAGAAAGTCACGAGTCGATTCCGAACCCACGATCTCATGGATTGATCACACGATCTCATGGATTGATCACATACTGCATCGCCAAGATACCATATATTTGACTAAATGTGATATAATACATTTGCATACAGTTCAATGTACCATAAGCTTACACCCCCCCCCCTAAATTTATCCGAATACCTCTAACATTTGCCGAATTAAATTACCTTCATCATAACTAGTTAGTACATGGGTACACTCTCATTTGAACTAGATATTAGGAAATGGGTTGAATTTTAAATACCTCATTGTCCCGTTTATCATAAAATTGTACCGACGATTTTTTCAATCCGTAACTTGATTACCTGGAATCCGTTAAAATCAAGTCATAAAATTCTGGTGAGAAATGTCACACAAAAATATGTTTTTAAGCCATGGCTAGATTACATGAATCGCGGCCTCCACTATCAAAGACCTGATATAACTAAATTGAAATAATGTCCCAGGCTGAAAATAATGTACCTCATAAATACATTTTCGAAACAAATGATGTCAGAAGATTGTTTGCCGCCCCAAGTCCAGTCAAATAAAACAGCTCACAAATACATGCTTGTATCACATACACATGATATTATATCAAAGTACATGAGCCCACTTACCGATTAGCAACCAACCAATGAACATCATTAAAACATGAACCCATGTAGTGCTTGGTCAGAAACCAACCAATCAGAATCATTAAAACACATGATATGCATGTAATGCTATGACATTATATAGCCTATTTTGAATCTGCACATGTCATGTTCTGTTAATCAATGTATGACTTGCATATGTTTGTTTGAATTTCTTTAATAGCCAAACTTTTTTTCCTGTGAGTTTTTTCTCGTATCCAAAATTGTGACATTTCACCCGTTCCGTGACTTTACTACAGGCTACCATTTTTAAAACTATCTTTCATTCCTGCGTGTTTTTTTCCTTTTAAGGAGTGCAGGGATATTTTTTGACTGTGGACATATAGGCCACTTTGCCACAGCTCCAGATTACAATGAAGTCAATCATCTCAGCCTTTTGAGCACTATATATAGTAAAATATTATACAGGGTGACCATTTAGTGATATGGGATTGATTTATTTTGAATTAAAACGCAACGTTATTTTTACGTCATGGTTAGAACTACATTTAAATGTACTTCAGAATATCACTGCTATATGAAGATGTTTAAGTAATTGATCTCCTTCTAACTAAATCGTTCGGTTATTTCTAACACCTTTCGCGAATAGAGCTGTAATGTGAAAAAAACATACCCAAATAAAACACACAATAGCAGTATATGTTGCAGGCGGGGAATATACAAAAGTTTGAAAAGCAATATTTTCACAACAACGTAGTTATTAATTCTAACTATAGTCTGTGGCCCTTGTTTGCCTGTTGCGTCAGGGGTGGAAGAGTTCTCTGGAGATGGCCTTCTTGTGTGCTGTTTGTAAGCTTGTTCCTGTGGCTTCTTTAATTTCTGTGGTCCATCTTTTACATGGTCTGCCTGTGGCTTTATAGCAGTGATGTCTATGTGCCATGGTCATTTGTGGCATGCTATCTGTTGGTAGTCTAGAAGTGTGTGAAAACCACTTAATCTGTTGTCTCTTGGTGTGTTCCAATTCTTGTTTTTGTTTTGGATATGTCTCATGTTATCGTTTCTAATTATATCTCTTAATACCACTCCGAGTATTCTTCGTAGACATTTCATTTCCACTGGTTTTTTTGTGTTGTTATTGTCCAGGTTTGGCACAGGTAGCACAGTGATGGGATAATAATAGTCTTCTTGTATAATGCAACTTTAGTGTTTATGCTTACATTTTTTTTCTTGAAAATACGTGTCATCTGTCCTAGGATCTGATATATTTTGTTACATCAATTTTGTAACTCTTTACTGGTTTCCCCTTCACTCAATATAATGTTCCATAAGTAAGTGAACTCATTTACCAGTTTAAGGTGTTTATCATCGATGAAGATGATTTTTTTTTCTGTTTGCTTCAATAAAAGGTCTCAATATTATCTTGTGTTGTACAAAAATCTGAATATTCAGCAGAACATGTAAATAATACTGCCATGCACGCTGGTCACTATGGCATACTTAAAAATGAAAAAAAAACTGATCTCCAGGCAAGGAAAGGGGGATCACTAGAACAAATAGAAAGTGATAATACTTGATATGAATGTAAGACTGTGATAAAAGCAGAATATAAGAAAAATTGAAGCAGATGCCCCCAACTGCAGAACCAAATCATCAATACCATCAAATGTCACACAGAGAACAAACCGTTATCTTCAGACTACGAACTGGCCACAACAGAATGAGACGTCATGTATTCCGAAAGCTTAAAATTAGCGATACAGACCTGTGCAACTGTGGACTGAGCCCAGAGACTGCAAAATACATTCTTCATGCATGTCAACTCTACGAAGAAGAAAGAAAATATGGTCTACTAAGACGGCACTGCTTCCAGACCTGATGGGTTCCATGGATGACCTGAAGCAAGCCACACAATTCATCGAAGCTATTGGCCCTGTAACCTGATATCTGACTGAAGAACGAGGAAGAATTGAAAGAAGAAACAGAGCATGTACGCAGTCTTCAACTGACTGCTAACCTCTCTGTCATAGAGCCAAAGCTTCGATTTCAATTGTTTGTTTTAAATTATTTTTTATCAATGACTTCTTTAGTAACTTATACACTACCCGCTACGTCCGTATGTTGCCGGAACCCAAGAGAGAGCAAAGAATAGCAACGCTGTTTACCTTCCATGTATGTCATAAGAGGCGACTACGGATGTTATGGGATGGAGTTGGCTGTCCCATCCCATACACAGTCAGTTACCCAAAGCCATGCTGATGTCCAATGTGTCAGGTCAAAAACTATGACACAACGCATTCCGTTCTACATCCTGCTAATCTGCAGGAGTTTGAGAAGGAACACAGAAGAAGAAGACTACCCGCTATATAGAAACGTTGTGTGTTCCACTTCAATAAGTCGTCCTTTCTTGTTGGTCTTTATTGCGTTCTGAATGTCAAGCTGACATTACACTGGTTTCTATTGATTAGGTGATATGTGAAAACCAATCTGGTTTGACAATAATACTTCCAATCATGCGGCGGGTCATTCTTGTAGATCCCACCTCTTTGTCCAACGTTCGAGAAAGGGATTGCAATTTTTCAAAGATATTGCTGATTTGTTAGTATTTCTTTTCTATTCATGATCAAAATTGGAGTCCACAAGGGACCTATTGAAACCGTGAAAAACTGCTCGCTCATTGAGGCCGATCAATTATGTATTCCGGTGACCAATATAATGGTTTGTCCACTTACTTAACGGGCTCACGATTTCGCTGACGTTCAGGGAACACAGTCGAATGTAATCTGTGATGTAACTATATTCAACATTCGGACAGCGTTCCGTGAAATATGACGCCAGTTACGTAAACATGATTGGACTTTCAAAAAATCCCCAAATTAATGCTTACGGGGTGAAGGAGAACTAGCGAATGTATATTTTTTTTTAAACATTTGTCGTCACATGTTTGCCATATATGATCCATGGCGAGTTGTAACTTGTCATCAAGGTCGATGTTCTTGCTATCACCACGACGTGTACAGCCGTGGTGTATAGATGATCAAACATATAATCTACCATGTTGTATGGAATGTTATTATTTTGGTAAGAATAAATTCACTCTGTGTTTCTGGGATATGTGTCATAGAAGTAAATCACCATCAAGTGGCGCTCCACAACAAAGGTTGGCTGTAACAGAACTCTAACAACCCCTGTCTCTTGTTTTGATGGTGCACTCTGCTAGACTGTAACCTGTCCATCTTGTGATGTTACTCCCCCCAATAGTATCTCTGTCTACCTCTTGCTCACTTCCCTTCGACTTTACCCTCAAGCAATGTCTTCAACAAGGTGTCTTTTCTTTTAATATGTCCAAAATATTTTATTTGCCTAATTTTTATTTTCCTTAATAATTCTTTCTTCATATTAAATGTTGTTAGAACATCTTTGGTTGTTTTCTTCTCTTTCCATGATGTTCTCCCTATTCTTCTATATATCCACAACTCACAGGCATCAATTCTGTCTTCAAGTAAATTATGCACTGTAAATAAATGTCTTCTTAACATATTTATGTTTCTGATTTTTTTCATCAATCAACCACAATCCCGAATGGCGTAGGCGACCATGTTTCTCCACAACTATTTGCCACTTGTGTTGTTAACAAAATCAGTTGGTGACATTCTCTCGAACTATGACAATACATCCAGTAATTTCTCTCTTTGTCTTCCTCTGTCTCTTCTTCCCTTGATCTTCCCGGTGATTACTAAATGTTTCAAGTGTTGCTAATCTCATCACATGCGTTAAAAATCATGACTCTCTGCTTATAATTCTTGATATAATTCGTCGTTTTACTCCAGAATCTCTGAAAGTTACATTGGTATTCTCGACTGCCCATGAAATGTTTATAGATTCTTCTCAAAAACCACATCTCTGTTGGCTCCAACTAACTTTGTCCTTTTCGTCCATACTTCGCATTCATAAAAACCATACAATGTATTTCATACCACTTGTTCTGTGAGCATTTCTTCTGCAATTCGGAGTGTCTATAAATTATTACAACTTTTCTCTCTCCAATTTTTACACGCGCCCATTGTAACAAAATATGTAACATTGTAACAAAATATGTAACATTGTAACAAACGACTAAGAGTTCAGGAAAACCTCAGGAATCGCATTTCGGTATTTTCTGAAATCCCCCCGCCCCCGCCCACCTTGCTTAATTATATCCATAAAATAGCCCCCCCCCCTCTAAAACTATCTTTTGCAAAAGAAAGGAACGAATAGTTTATGTACACTTAATATACTAAAACAAACATATGAGAATGATCTATTGTCTTTCCCTCGGTGGTTTGTTATCCACTCTTGCTGTAGAGGTGATTGGAGCTCAAGCTTGCATTCTAAGGCAAGATGTGTGACTTTGGCTATACTGTGACCGTGTCTGTTCAGGATGTCCCTGACGTTTTCTATCCACCTTTTCGATGGTCTTCCTCTGGCTTTGTACCCTGATCTCATTTGGGAGAATGATCAATTATATTGAATATACTAGAATAAATATATGTGAATGATCAATTATCTTTAATTCATAATGGATCTACGTTATTAAATTCGTGATAAATCTACATCTTTAAATTCGTGCTGGTAAGATATCCTTGTCCTGCTGGTACAGTGCAGGCTTGTGACGACCAAATTACGGGGTTCGAATCCCGCCACAAGAACTTGTGCATCCGAACCGTTGAGAAAGTAATGGCAAATTACTGAACGTTTTAATATTGCCTAGAAAATCACTACAGATAAAATAATGCTGGGTTAATGGCTACATATTGAATAGGATATGCTACAAATTTAATTTAAGAAATTTTTAACCTCATGATGATCACACAACTCGAAATTTACAATGAGTAGATATTCTTATAGTGTGCATATTCTTAAATTAGTCTAGAGCAGATGTTCTTATAGTGTGCATATTCTTAAATTAGTCTAGATCAGATATTCTTATAGTGTGCATATTCTTAAATTAGTCTAGATCAGATATTCTTATAGTGTGCATATTCTTAAATTAGTCTAGATCATATATTCTTATAGTGTGCATATTCTTAAATTAGTCTAGATCAGATATTCTTATAGTGTGCATATTCTTAAATTAGTCTAGAGCAGATGTTCTTATAGTGTGCATATTCTTAAATTAGTCCAGATCAGATATTCTTATAGTGTGCATATTCTTAAATTAGTCTAGAGCAGATGTTCTTATAGTGTGCATATTCTTAAATTAGTCTAGAGCAGATATTCTTATAGTGTGCATATTCTTAAATTAGTCTAGAGCAGATATTCTTATAGTGTGCATATTCTTAAATTAGTCTAGAGCAGATGTTCTTATAGTGTGTATATTCTTAAATTAGTCTAGAGCAGATATTCTTATAGTGTGCATATTCTTAAATTAGTCTAGATCAGATATTCTTATAGTGTGCATATTCTTAAATTAGTCTAGATCAGATATTCTTATAGTGTGCATATTCTTAAATTAGTCTAGATCAGATATTCTTATAGTGTGCATATTCTTAAATTAGTCTAGAGCAGATGTTCTTATAGTGTGCATATTCTTAAATTAGTCTAGAGCAGATATTCTTATAGTGTGCATATTCTTAAATTAGTCTAGATCAGATATTCTTATAGTGTGCATATTCTTAAATTAGTCTAGATCAGATATTCTTATAGTGTGCATATTCTTAAATTAGTCTAGATCAGATATTCTTGCAGTATAAATATTCCGGAATTCGTCCAGAGCAGATATTCATATAGTGTGCGTATTCTTAAATTCGTCCAGAGCAGATATTCATATAGTGTGCATATTCTTAAATTAGTCTAGGACATATATTCTTGTAGTATGAATATATTTTAATTTGTTTATTGCAGATAACCCATATATATATATATACCCATATATGAGAACCTGGCACGACAGGGGAACAAAACAACGATCTTGATACATAATACTGTAGACAGAGAGCTGTGGAGAGTCATGATCGCCTACACCAGCCGGCCTGGCATCTGATGATGATGACAGCAGATAATTTTCAATTCTTCATAACCAGTATGTAACCATGATCCAAAAACGGAGCAACGACTAACAATACTGTTACCTGCTATGTATGCCGCCAGGGACAGCTAGAAAGGTTTTGGGGAAATAGTTCGCTGTCAAATAGAGTCAAAGTGATAGAAAGTGACACTTGTAGTCGGATCGAAAGCCACGGCGAAGACGGGTGTATGATGGCCGAAAGACTCAGATATAGCCTCCAAGTTGTAAACCAAGGCACATCGCATTTCGGTATCTGGGCTACATCCTGGTAAACTGGATGAGTATAGGAATTAACGCAGAAGAAGAATACGATTAAATTAATCATGCATCAGTCAGTTCCTCTTTTGCCAAGTTTGGCACATGGGGCGGATGTCATAGCTCTCCATTCCTGTCGGTCAGTTGCTAGGGATTGCAGTTCTTGTGCATTTATGCTTGCTGATTTTAATTCATTCATAAATGTTCTTCAGGGCGTGTTTTTGGTCTTCCCTGTTTTCTTTCCCGTCTGGTGTCCACATGATGGCTTGTTGTGAAATTCTATCTTCCTTCATTCTAAGTATGTGGCCGATGTATGTTAAGCGGCGTTTTCTGATGATGTTCGTCACGTATTCTTGTTTTGTCTCCTCTCTTAGAATTATATCATCCGCTGCAGAAACACTGGGAGTTTTACAATGACAATTTGTTCAATCGTCGATTAATGTATCCAAAGAATTCAAGAACAGAAACATACATCAGCCATCTTGAAACTGGTAACCGGAACTCCTCAAAGCATGAATGTCCTTAAATGATATTTAGATGATTATCATGCGGATATCTTTACATTCATGATAAGCATATTCACGATGAACAGATATCCTCAGTCATCGTAAGAAAATATCCCTTCTTCTTCTCCTGAGATCGTTCTCAAACTCCTGTAGTTTACTGGGATGTAGTCCTGAGAACGGAATGCGTTGTGTTATGATTTATTAATTGGATATCAGTGTCTTTCGGTCCGACACATCCTTCTTCAGCACGGCTTCTGGTTACCTTACCCTTATATGGGATGTGAGAGTTAAACACCACCACCCCCAACCTCCAATACCCTTAAATTCATCATAAGCAGCTATTCATAAATTCATTTAAAGAAGATATGCGCAGATATCCTTAAAGTTATCAGTAACGGATATCTTTAAATCTATCATACAAAGAAATATTTAAATACCTCATTCGAAGATATCCTTAAGTTCGTCTCTTCTATGAAACGCTGTACTGTGTATTAACACGCCAATCATCTTATAATCTTATTATAACAAAATGTGACTTTGTTAAGTAAAATTGCGTGAAGCATGAATATAACAGTGTTGTTTTAACCGGCTGGACGTGACCTCTGTCAGCACTCACTGACCCTGTATGAGAAATGGAAATAACTATTGAAGTTGATATTTCAGTTTCTAGATGAAGCGATAAGCCGTAGTTTGGTAAGGAACACAGAACTCTACATGAACCTTCCAATATTTGGATAGTATATGTTACAGCTTCTGTAATGTTATGCCGTCTAAAGGGTTAGTTGATTGTCGTGGGCACTTTCTTCTCCTGCTGCGTTCGTTCTCAAACTCCTGCTATTAGCAGAAGAGTTTTATCCGGAGAATACAGTACGCTGTGTTATGGCTTACAGTTTAGCTGCAATGTCTGCGCCTATCGGCCTGAAACATTCGACTTCAGCGTGGCTTCTGGGTCACTTTGACCCTACATTGGATGAGATAGTAAACTCCGCTTTAGAACATCCTTAGTCACATCTCACATCATGCCTGCCAGGTTACAGCGCTTCCAATTGTTAGCTCCCCTTTTGGACCTTATCAATACAGGCGTCATTGGAGATTTAACTCCCACTGTACATCACCCATTTGTTTAATATTCGGCAGGTGTCGTATTCGGTTCCAGGTCGTGACTTCATGTTTATACTTGCATCTTTTGTTGTTGTTCCTAGGCGACTGTCGCTTAAAGCTAACGGAGTTACGTGCTATGAGTGATACTCACAGTAGGGGCATGTCACTTTGTTAAGTATGGCAGTGTACATTCGGGGAAAACCGAGTACAATGAAGTCAATCTTTACGCCTATTGAAACACCCCCCCCCCTTTACACACACACACACACTTTAAAAAAATAACAGGAAATAGATTTGTGATGCTGACAGAGTCCTTTCTAATCCAGACATTTTAAGATGTATATGACACTGTTACCTGAAATGTGCACCTACGTGATTTACCTGGGTCTGAAAAGGGAGCAATTAATAGCGACACTGTTATCTGGCATTAGCACCTGTCTGATTTACCGGTCCGAAAAGGGGATCAATGAATAGCGACACTGTTACCTGACATACATGACATACAATGGAATAAAGAGATTTTAGGGGAGCAACTGGCTGTCCACTACCTTTAGAGGACCAACGTGACGCAGAAGTCATGTTGAAATCGGATGTGCCAGGCATGGTAACGCAGCTAAGCTGGAAACCACGATACAATGCATTCCGTTCTCTGGGATACATCCTGTAACATACAGTGGTTTGCAATATGTAATCTTGTGTACGTGGTATATGCAGATATCCTTTTACGCAGTTCTTACAGATTGAATCATGAGATCGCCCGTGCGTTGCCGAGGCCCGAAAGGGGAGCACAGAATAGCAATACTGTTTACCTTCCATGCATGTCGTAAAAGGCGACTAAGGAAGTTATGGGATGGCGTTGGCTGTCCCATCTCATATAGGGTCAGTGACCCAAAAACATGCTGAAGTCGGATGTGTCAGGCCGAAAGGCGCAGTATCGCAGCAATGCTGTAAATAATGACACAGCGCATTCCGTTCTCCAGACTACATCCTGCTAATCTGCAAGAGTTTAAAAACGAACGCAGAAGAAGAAGAATCATGAGATAAACAACTAAAGGATGGAGAACAAAAAAAATAGTGGACATTCAGGCACATAACTAAAGGGATCTTGAGGGTGGGGGAGGTGAAGTACATAGCTAAAAATCCAACAAAAATCCGAGGCACCCGACTGAAATTGAGACAAATTTTTCGTGGGAAAAATTCCGCGAAAACCGAAAACGACCATAACCGATGTCAACGAAAACCAAGGTTTTACTGTTTTTACCTGTATCCACGTTGCTTTGCGGTCTCTAAATAAATTTCAAACATGTTGGATACTATTATTTTCCCGTGAAGAGTATTCAGCTCTCTCATAATGTGAGTGTTGTTCATGGTAGTTCTGCGAGTGAGATAATAATATTGTTCCCACAGAAATGGGAAATATATTGATGTTATTTTATTAAATCCTGCCTTATAGTTCATCCTTGTACGTTCTGTTTATTACTAGAACTTCTAATACCACTCAAATTTACCGGTTACAACTTTTCGTTCAATTTACAGTAGCGTAGTTGCTCTCAAGCTTTACGTATTCTGCCTCTATTTTGGCAGAAATTTTCCTATTTTGCTATATGTTCCTAAATTTTCCTATATTCATGTGCCTTGGTGCATGAAAATAATAACTGACTTTCTTTACTATATTAATATATCTCTAAGACTTTTTAAGCTTTATCACTATAATTATTGTTATTTATCTCTATAATTATCGCTGTTTATCTCTAAAATTCTTGCTCAAAATCTATATAGTTCTTGTTGTTTATCTCTAAAGTTAGAAGTTGGATATTTGGGGTCGTTGGCGCAAATAAAAGCTGTGATACAAAGTATTTACGTTCTCTTGACTATATCCTGCTGGAAACTTAGTAGGACCATTGACCTACTATGATCGGGATTCGGTGGGAGTTTGAGAACGAACGCAAAAAAGTCTCTCAAGCTGGCACCTCTCTTTGCACCGCCTGGATGTCTTGATTGATCTTCTAAATTTCACAAATTTTCTCTGTAGTTCCCCCCCCCCGGAAAAATTACATGGTTTCCAGGGGAACCATGTAGTCCATGTTGAGAAGAGCCGCTACAGTAGCGGACTTAGTGTCGGTCCCGGGAGAGCACATCGTAATGTTGGCCAATATTAACATCAGTAGTACAATTACATGCCGCGGAAATGACGCGGGATATTAATGACAGTCACGTCGCCAAGATTCTGGCAATGTTTGACGAGTAGTTTCCAGTACTTAGTTGGGCATGTTACTTTGTATAACTCTGTAGAACTTCCTCACGTCAAGAACCATGTTGCATAACTAGGTGGATCGTAAACACATGACGCACACAAGGGCTTTCCGTCTAGACCAGCGAGTCATTAATCACCGGTATTTCAAGCCTCCCAAATGGTAACAACTACAAGTCTGACCCCTTTGGTAAAACTACTGCAAAATTATATCATAATTTATAGGACATGTGGGCTAGCGTTTGTGATCATTAGTCTTAATTAAAATTATTTTTCTAAAACAGATTATGATGATTATTATATTTGATGACCAATTCAGATATTAATTATTTGTTAAATAGAATGGGACATCTTTTTATATCACAGATTAAAAGTTCTAAAGATACTGAGGCAACATACGCACACGATAGATGCCTGAACCAACTGATTGAGAGAATAGAATAAGAAATATCAGAATCTATGCGTATCAGGAATAAGAAAGGGGCATTATATATGCCACATATAGCAGGCGTACCTACGTTAACATATACATATGTACGCGTGAATGTATTCATTGACAACAGAAAACATAGGACAATTATTTTAATATTTATAAACTTACAAACACAAACTTAGCTTATTTATATATAAGTATACATATATATAACATTTAATTAGAGTAGATAATGATGTGCTATGTAATTAATGATATATGTAAGAAGAAGTAGGTGGACACAGAGAACCAACACGACTAAGTAAAGTGGTGAAGGGTGTTCAGCACTCCTTGGGAATACAAAGCCAATACATCAATCGGATAATAATTGGAGGTGACAGGACTCAAGTTTGTCTTACCCTTAATGTTACTGGAAAAAGTTTCAAATTCAATCATTCCTGGTATTTCTATTCTTTATATATATATATATATATATATATATATATATATATATATATATATATATATATATATATATATATATATATATATATATATATATATATATATATATATATATAACCGGGCATATAAGGAAATTTAAGTATGGTCAGCGATCGATATCATGCTCAAAAATTAAACACGATTTCCTTGGCAAATACTATTTAACACCCCTGTACAAGATTCTAGAAACATGGAGGTTAATATATATATATACGCATACATATATACCTCCTTCACCCCCCCCCCCCCCGTCGCCACAGGGAATGAAATGTGAATGTAAAAATTACTTTAAATGAAAGGTTATTTCTTTAATGTAAAGATTTATTCTTTTGTTTAAAGATTAAGTTTCACTGTAAATATAATTTCATTTGTTTAATTAAGGATCAGTTCTTCAATGTAAAGATTAATCTTCAATGTAAAGATTATTCTTCAAAGAAAAGATTATTCTTCAATGTAAATATTCTTCTTAAATGTAATTCTTTGATTTGAACATTAGTTCATCACTGAAAATATTAATTATACTTAAAAATTATATTGTGACTGTGATCTTAAAATATAATAAATTAAAAAAGACAACAGATCGAGTATTTTTCACACGATTCCAGCTACCAATAGACAGCATGCCACCGATGACCATGGCCCATATGCATCACGGCTATAAAGCTAGAGGCAGACCGTGTAAAAGATCGATCACAGAAATCAAAGAAGCCACAGGAACAAGCTTACAAACAGCACACAGTAAGGCCATCTACAGAGAAATCTTCTACTCCTGACGTCGCATGGCAAACAAGGACCACGGCGTATAGATATATAGATAATGTGAATGTATATGAAATGTCTCTCCCCATTGGCTTGTATTGTTCCCTTTTTCGTTGCATAACGTTTTTTCCTCAATATGTCTTCTTAAAAAAAAAAGGTGGCCATATGTAAATGGATGTTTACAATTTTATTTACAAATACATATAAACACACACTATACACCATTGGCCTACACTCACCATACACACACCACACAAAGCCAAACATCGCAATATATTTTTCTATTAACATTCGTTCATAAAAATATTCACATCTGAAACTACTTGACAATATAAGTATCACCTCAAGATTGAAATCAAGCAGACATAAGCAACTAATTGTGGAATTCATTTCAAACATTTATTTCCAGCTAAGCTCTGGTTCTGGATGACTGAATTTCTCTCTAGGAATCTAGATGACTTTCACAGATACACATAAGAGAAGACTCCAAAAATGTTTGTATTGTCTGCAGCGTGGCTATCGACGGTAAGTAACTGATAACAGAATCACAAAGAAACATTCTTGCATCATGATTTTGATTGTTTTCATGATTTTCGCTGGCAACGTTGTATATACTTTATGTGACCTGCCAAAGCCGACCAACGGAAATCACAAATCACAAACCACACGTCTGAAGGTTTGTTTTGATTATGTTCGTAGCCTTTATTATCGATAGCCACGGTCTATAGCAATTTTATCTAAAATGTCATCAGTGAATTAAGCGAGCTGCTTACGAAAGATTAAGATACTTATCGTAAAACTAAATTCTTAAAACATTGTGAAGTGAAGAATTCTTATAAAACAATATTAACTTATCTAAAATTCTCATCATTTCAGTTAGGAAACAAGACCCCCCCCCCCCCCCAATGCCCGAAAATCCCCGGAGATACAAACAATACAAGCACACAAATATATATATATATATTCGAGAAAAATGATACAACTCAGATGAAACTCTCAAACAATGAAAGCAATGAATTACACTACAAATCACAGCAATACATAGAAATTACCACAAAAATAAGGAAAAATACAAGACAAGACATAAACAAATATATACTGGAGTCCTGCAGCAAGATAGAGGAGATGAACAAACAAGGAAGAAGTAAAGAAATTTTTTAAAGAGATAAGAACAAAATCTAAAGATGAAAATCTAACAGGCGACTTCAAGCCACCACTAAACATGTCTCAAAACAAACATGGTAACAAAATGACAGAAAACTAAGATATCATGGAAAAATGGTAGAAAGATGTAAGGAAATGTATGAGGCAGGCCACAGGAACACAAACAGTTACACCAACAATAGAAGTGAAATAGAAACAGTTTAGATGAAGTCAGATGGCCCATTACAAACATAAATAGGGGGAATCTCTAGGATGTGATAAAATGATTGCTGAAATGATCCAGGCAGGAGGAGCAACCACCATCACTATCTATCACACACTCTGCACCAAGATCTGGAAAAGTGAAGTTTGGCCCAAGGAATGGACACCAATAGTCTACATGCCACTATTGAAGAAGAGAAATCTAACATTATGTACCAACTACAGAAATATCTCATTGATCGGCCACGCCAGCAAAATACTACTTGGTATCATCATGAAAAGACTACAACATCAGTTGGAAGAAGAGATAAATGAAGGATAGGCATATCTCAGACAGGGCAGAGGCACCAGAGACCATTTTTTTAATATTCGGAACATCATAGAGAAATACAAAGAGTGTAATGTCATCTACACATGCTTTATTGACTACACCACATCATTCGATTGTGTACAACATCAAAAACTTTGGAATATCATAAACGACATTGGTCTCCCGCTACACCTAATCCACCTCATCAAAACATTGTATCAAGATCAGCAAGCAGCCGTGAGAGTAGATAGTGAAACATCTGATTGGTTCAACGAGGAAAAAGGATCATAATGTGTCCAATCAACATCTCTCTTCAATATTTATGTCGAGAACATAATGAGGAATGTAAGAAATGACAAATAGAGAAATAACTTCTCAGTGTTCAGCTTTCTTCTTCTCCTCTTTCAGTGTTCAGCTTTGAGATTTTGATTTGCCATGTTAAGTGTGAGGTCATTGTGCCTGGGCATGGTTGCTGTTTATTTCCAATGTTTTTTGTCTCTCGTGTTACTTCCGCAGTTCTTGTTCTTGTTATCTTAATTTTGCTTTCTACAGCATAGGAGTCTGCTAGAACATTTGCAGCTTGTGTGCCAGTGTAAGACTTTCCCTTGACTTCTATGATGATACTGCTTTTGGAGTTGTTCTCTTCATTGAGACACTTGATAAGTTTCCACATTTTTGTTGAGTCATTTCCCATGTTGAGTGTTGCTGTTTTTTTCTTTCCAGCTGGATCTAATGCTGTTTAGCTTTTCTCTCCTGAAAATTGCTTGCAGTCTATTGTGTTCAATGATATTGGTTTCTGTTGGTCTAGTTTCCATCTTGGATCTTGCAGCAGAGACGTCATCATGCATAGCCTGGAGGTTTCTGTTCCAGAAGGGTTTACAGTTTTGTATTCTTCCTCTAGGTATACTCTTGTTGGCAGCTTCCAGGATTATTCCTGTTATTAATTTTGCTTCTTTTCGTATATTTCTTGCTGTTAAGTGTGTTTGTAGTTTTTCCTCTGTAAGTCGTTGGTACGTGTCCGAGTTTGCCTTTTTGTAGTTCCATTTAGCGATTTTGTGTTGTTGTTTTTCTGTCTTGTGGTTCCCTTTTATTGTTACTATTACGGGCTTGTGGTCCCTTCCACCAAGCTGCTGTGTCATTATTTTTTTCTGTCACACGTTGGATATTCTCTGTTGCAATGGCAAGATCTGGAGTGCTCTGAGATTTCCATCGTCTGGAGTAAAAGGTTAGCTCTGAAAGATGTTCATTTATAAGGATTAGCCTATTATCTATCATTTTCTATTTCCTCTCCTCGCAAGTCCATAGTTGGGTAACCCCAGCTAGGAGAGTGACTGTTGAAATCTCCAACTATAATATGATTTGATGATGTGAGATGTATTGTCCTGATGTGTAATTTCTTTCCGGACAATGGAATACATTGTGTCATAGTTTACAACTTAGCTGTATTATGTCTTTCGCCCTGATAATACACCAGACTTCAGCATCTCTTATGGGTAACGTTGAATTTAAATGGGATGTGAAAGTTAACCCCCCCCCCCCCCCAGGAAAACAAACTTTATTAGCTTCTTATGACATTCCTGAAAGGTAAACATTGTTGTTATTCTTTACTTCCCTATCAGGCCCCAGCAACACACGGACGAATAAAATGTCGACAACAAGTGGTGTTACCAAGTAGTCACGTCACCTATCTACATAGTAACCATGCCCGACCGTTGATTGACTTAGGTGGTCAGTACCCTCTTACAATGTTATCTGCTGTTATTACTCATGTTGTACCGTCTTACAATGTTATCTGCTGTTATTACTCAAGTTGACTGTCTCATCCCATAGAAGGTGAAAGTGATTCATAGTAAGGCAAAATCTGAATATGTCAGAACGAAAGTCACAGATATATATATCGCAACCAAACTGTAAACCATGTTACAACGTATTCTTCGGATAACACCCAGCTACAAGAAAGAGAACTTTTGAAAATGAAAAGTCTTAATCCAGAAAATGAAGGAAGTCTTAATCCTCTTTTTTTGTGTGTAAATTCTTGGTAAATAAATCTTTCTGAACTGTATTGTCGCTAATTATTTCTAGTGTTGGTGAGATTGTGTATAATAAATGCATGTTTAGTCATATCAACTGTGTATAATAAATGAATGTTGAGTCATATCAACTGTGTATAATAAATGAATGTTGAGTCATATCAACTGTGTATAATAAATGAATGTTGAGTCATATCAACTGTGTATAATAAATGCATGTTTAGTCATATCAACTGTGTATAATAAATGAATGTTGAGTCATATCAACTGTGTATAATAAATGAATGTTGAGTCATATCAACTGTGTATAATAAATGAATGTTGAGTCATATCAACTGTGTATAATAAATGCATGTTTAGTCATATCAACTGTGTATAATAAATGCATGTTTAGTCATATCAACTGTGTATAATAAATGAATGTTGAGTCATATCAACTGTGTATAATAAATGAATGTTGAGTCATATCAACTGTGTATAATAAATGAATGTTGAGTCATATCAACTGTGTATAATAAATGCATGTTTAGTCATATCAACTGTGTATAATAAATGCATGTTTAGTCATATCAACTGTGTATAATAAATGCATGTTTAGTCATATCAACTGTGTATAATAAATGAATGTTGAGTCGTATCTTTTCTATCCCAGTTCACTTCACTAGCAGATCATTAACACATTTTTGATTAATCCAACACTAAATAAAAAACTGACTCTTTATTCTTCTTCCTTTTCTTTCGTTCACTTGAAACATGTCTATATCTGTATGATACAGACATGTACTGATACTTTATTGTTGGTCACTGATTCAAAATCAAAAAGAAGAAAATAAATCCCAGTAGTGGTCAGGTTCACGAAGGAGCAGATAAATATGTACCTGGGGTTGAAGGGAACATAGAATTTCTCTCCTGTTGTTTAATGTGGACGTAATGTTGCCCCCACCTGTATACGCTAGCTCGGTATTTGTTTGGTCACTTTCAGATGTTCGTGTTAATAATTTCGGTGAAGAAATCATTCAGCTCTAGGCTCAAGCTCATAGATAAGAGGAGGGGATGGAAGGCGTGTCATTATTCTTACGAAGCCAGAACACATCATTTTATACAAGAAGCAAGCGAAAAACGTTGGAGGGGGAGGGGGTTAAACATACCCAACATGATTTTATGATTTATAATTTAATCATTTTCCCTAAGAAGGTCACTAAAATACCTCATTTTTAAAAATTGATATATTTTTAGGTAACCCACCCCCACCCCCGGCTATATCGAAGGCGTATTTACGGCCCTGGCAAGGCTACATACGTTACTGTCATGTTTTTATCAAATAAAGCAAGATATGGTCATGAAATAATCACTACAGCAAAAAAATGTTGAGTTGATGATTACATGAGGAATGGAATATTCTACCAATTTTTCAATTTCATCATCATCATCATCATCATCACCATCAAGTGCCATGACGATTGGCGTAGGCGGTCATGGCTCTCCGCAGCTCTCTGTCCACAGTATTATGTATCAAGGTCGTTCCCTGCCGTGCCAGGTTGTCAAACTATCTAATATATTCTGACGTTGTCGCCCTCTGTCTCTGTTGCCTTCAATTTTGCCCGTTGTGACTATGATCTCCAAACCTGCCTGTATCATGAAGTGGCCAAAATGAAGAAGATTTCAATTTCACATGTGAAAATTGTTACATTTAAATCCATGGATCTTTTTACTGAAAAGCATCAAATCTCAGAGGCCGAGTACAACGTGATGCCTGAATGACAGAACAATAAACACACATATTTCAAAATCTGCCCATACGCGTCCCAAGTATGGCAGGATATTCTATGGAAGAATTAAACCTTGTAGATCAACATCCAGAGATATGCAACAATGCAGTTCTGAAATTGTTGTTATAATTGCCACTGCAAGATTGTTATAAATTAATCCATGGACCTCCACATAAACTATATACGTTGTGTACAGCTGAATCTTGAGTCATATATTGTCCATCTCAGGTTAAGTCGCTTTCCAATATTTCATACATATTGACGGAAATATACACGTTGGAAGTCCTGACAACAATAATATTTTTTAAGGTTATTCAACACACACCAGCGTGCCCGGCGATAGATAGACAGGCTGTCACGGACTAGGGACCAACCCGAAATAAAGGAATGACGAAAACGGATGTGCTGGACCTCCTGACCACAAGTGGCCAACAGGGGTGCAAATAATCACAGTCTACTGTGGAACTTGCAGCACAATGTACTTCACGCTCCCCGGCGGAAATCACACGAAATGTTTGTTGTGGTTATATGAGAGCGAACGCAGAAGAAGAAGTAGCAGAGAGAATTGACCAGCATGTTAATACATATAAGCGAGTGGGGAGTTTGGGTGCCAGCCCGTAGATACGGGTGTGAGGGTTTGGCATGTTCATACATTTCCCCCCACAATCTCCGTTAGGAAGTTGTAGTACTACACATAGTATTGAGATGCGAGCAGGTTCTTTAAAAAAATATATCACCAAAAATTGTACACACAAACCTGAAAACTACTTATGCACACGGAAGCCAGGAAATTATTATTTAGGTAGAACATCTCCTTCCCCTCCCCCACCGTGTTGAAGACGTATCAACGGCCATGAACCGCTGTAAAACCATGTGCTGAGTAGGAAGGTCATTGACGTCGTGTTTGAATCCAGTGTTGCATCATAACCCGCCATTCCCTTTTGACCTCCATTCTGGTTGTAATAGCAGCGACCTCGCGGCTTTGTGACAAGGGAAGAGTTATATCACATTGGGCCGTCCTGACCCAGGTCAAAGGGAAACGTCGTGATCCGAACCGCTTACCCCATCATCACGAGACGATCGCCCATTCAGGAGTAACATTACGTAGCGCGGACATTTTCTTCTCGTGGCAGGACAAATGTTGAGTTGACGGCGAGGGCAATTTTTTATATTTGGTCACGTAGCCTCTATATTGTGACGTGAACTTTTTTTTAACAAAAGCCATTGGATAGTGAACAAGTCCCTCAGAACGCCTCGTTATTTGTTTCATCTATTATTTGATCGGACCAACGAGGTGAAACACGTTCAATGAGGTCTGCTTCAAGGTCGTTTATACAACGGGAATTGGAACAAGTTACTCCTTATCTTCAACGTGGCGCCCTGATAATATCTTAGGTCACAATAACTTTTTATTGCCGGAAGTGGTTTTCAAAGATTTTTGGAAGATGTTCCAGACGGCATTTCTTTTCCTAGTGGATGTACATGACCATCGGTGTAATAGGACATGTTGGAAAACTAATTGAAAAACATTCTAAACACGACTCATTTTCTTCTTGTGTTCGTTCTTAAACTTGATTGATTGATTGATATTAATAGGATGTAGTCCATTTCTTCTTCTTCTTTCTTTCACTTGAAACATGTCTATATCTGCAATTCTGTCTCCTTAATAAAACTCACTGTCTTTTGTAGTTCATACAGTGTCCCATAGAGCTTTGATTCCAGTGTTGTTTCCTCTGGCCAATATGTCTGCCTCAGCGTTTCATGCTCAGAACACTCTTGAAGTATATGTTTGGCACTCTGTACTGCCTGTCCACATGTACACATGGCCGTGTTGCCAATCTTGAACTTTGTATACATGTGACTGCGGAGTCGGTTGTGTCCTGTTCTGAGACGTAGAATTATAACTTGTTCTGATCTGTTCATAATGTGATAGTCATCTTGTGTTGGTGTTTGTGGCTTTCTTATTGACTTGATCATCTGTTTTTTCTGATGGTAGGTGATTGGTATATCTGGTTGATCTTCGGCAGCACCTTCCTTAGCCAGTTGGTCTGCTTTTTCATTTCCTGGTATTCCACAGTGAGAGGGTATCCACTGCATGGTTACCCTATACTGGTAAGACAATTCGCTAAGTAGTTTTTTCAAGTCTGTTAGTTTTCCAGACTGGAGAGCTTGAAGCACTGACCTTGCATCTGTCAGGAATACCACAGGCTGTAGGTCAGAGTTGGAGTTCAGCAGTTTTTTAGCTGCCACAGTAATTGCCTGGATTTCTGCATCATAATTATTGCAGAATTTTCCTGTCGGTGTTCTGATTGTATCTCTAGGCTTGTGTGGATATTCTATATATACACCTGCACCTCCATTCCTCACAGCATTCTGTGCTGACCCATCTGTGTATACTCTGACCCATATATCTTGTGGATATTCCTCGTCCAGGAAACTGAGGGTGACTGTCCTCCGCTGCACACTGTTCTGTTCGTCCTCGCTTAGTATTCCTTTCACATGGGTCTGAATGTATATTGGCATTCCATGCCTTTCACTCCATGGGGTTTGTTCTGGTACAGACCTTAAGGGGCTGTCAACTTCAGGTAGGTCTGTAAGTTGTCTACGGAGTCGTTTAGCTTGATGGATAAAGCTGCTTCTTTTCAGTCGCCCCATTGCTAGGTTTTGGAATCTTTCCTTCATTGGATGACTTGGCATACACTGAAACTTTTCCGCTTGAATTAGTACTTTTGTGTCTCTGCGTTCGCCAAGTGTTTGCATTCTTCCCATTTTCTGCATCTCTGCTATGGGTGTTGATTTCATTGCTCCCAACATTATTCTAAGTGCCTGGTTTTGCACTTTATCTAGATCTTGTAATGTGGTGTTTGATGCAGGACACCACGCAGCTGAACCATATTCCAGGTGTGGTCTTATGCCTTGCTGGTAAACTTTACTGAGTATATTCCCACTGGCTCCCCATGTGGTTCCACTTAGTTTTCTCAGGATAGCTAACTTCCTCCTGGCTTTTGTTGTTGCTTTGTTTATGTGCTGCTTCCATGTCAGCTTATCATCAAAAGTAACTCCGAGGTATGTTGGTTGTTTGTCTTCCTTCAAGAGCTCTCCGTCTATCTTGATATGACCGGCTTTTTGTTTTGGTGAGAGGGTAAAGAGTGTAGTGCTGCACTTATCTGTGTTAATGCTGACACACCATCTATTTGCCCATAAGGTTAGGGCATCGATAGCTCTTTGTATTTGTTTAGTGGCCACTGTTGCATGTTCTTCCGTGCACCAGATCACCAGGTCGTCAGCATACATTGCCACTTTGATCCCGTGTGGTAGTTCAGCAACTAGGTCATTGATGTAAACCAAGAAAAGTGTGGGTGACAGGACTCCTCCCTGGGGGACTCCATGACGCAGTAGGACTTTCTTGCTTTTGCGACCATCTAATTGTACCCTGGCTCTTCTATTATGCAGGTATGCTTTTACCCATTTGTACATTCTTGAGCTAACCCTGCAATTTCGCAATTTGGATGTAGTCCAGATAATAGAATACATTGTGGTATGGTTTACAGCTATGCTGCGATATGTGCTCATTTTCCGACTAATAATATTCCGATAATCCGACTACATCATATGTTCTGGATCACTTTGGCCCTATAACAGATGGGACAGCCAATGTAATCACATACCTCCTTAATCAACATTTACGACATGCATGAAGGTAAATAGTGTTGCTATTCTTTGCTCCCCTGTCGTGTACTAGCAACACATGGGCAATGACTCATTTGATTTTTCCCCATGATTTTCATTGATCACCTTTTGTATACTTTGCAGTGTCAGCCAATTAAAATCACTGGAAAAGTAAAATGAGTTATTATTAAAATGTTGTTTTCAATTCTTCAACAGGTCTTATATATCTTCGCTGGTCACGGCTATGCTATCACAAATAAGACACACGATTCAGAGTAATCTTAATTGGATTGTAATTTACTTATCGGCGTAACTATTGTATATGGTGTCCGGGAGAAGAGGATGAAATAACAATTTAGCACTCACTACCCGGCAAGCGGAAGAATGTCTCTAATTTGAATACGTTATGATAATGAGATTGGAAGAGATTTTATGTCCCTTTGGCGCACGGGGGGGGGGGGGGGTTCCCACAGCACCCACTCCCATCGAGTGGTCTAACGGGTAAGGTACTGCGGTTCGTTTTGTTACTGTTATTTGAATGTGACACAGCAACGTTTCTGAAAATGTATTTCTGAGACACTAGACAGCAGTGAGCGGATGCAGTTGTTAGAGCACTGGGTACCTAGTAGATGGTGCACTAGACAACAGTGAGCGGCTGCAGTTACTTGAGCACTTGGCACCTAGTAGAATTTCCAGAATTTCGAATCCTTTTGTATCATACTAACATTTTTGTATCATACTAACATTTGTGTGTCATATTAATACCTTTGTGTCATATTAATAATTTCGTTTCATACCGAAATCGGGTTTGCTAGGCTTAAAGACGCAAATAACGCAACTCCGCTGTAAGCAAGCAGCACAGCGTACTGTACTCTTCCTGATGGCGAGCCATACTATTCGTGCTGGTTACTAAATAGCGAAGGCAGAAGTAAAAGAAGAACACGTGTTTCAGTCATATTAACACTTTTGTATCTTATTAACTGTCGGTTGCTTGTGATAGTGAAACGGAACTACCAGAAGAACCATTCATATCACATAACTCTTTCATCATCATTAAGTGCCGTCTCCGCAACGAAGGTTGAATGCAACAGACCTCCAACATGAGCGAAATATTTAGTTGTTTGAAGAGGGTGATTCTGCTTTTGACTCTGTAACCTGACAACTGCGTTCTTATAAATAAATCTGTTGAGACTTTATTATTTACAAATAATATGTAAATAATATGTAAATAATAAAAACATCTGACCGAAGAACGATGAAGAAGAAGATAAGGAGTTTGCAAATAGTGAGAAGAAGAAAGTGGATATAGCTAGAGAATATGGTTTGAAAAGATCGACACTTTCTGGCATTTTAAAGCATAAAGATCGCTACAGAAACGTGTTGTCAAATCATGTGAGAAACAGCTAGCCCGAACATCCATGTCCAATTTTGTTGAAAAATCTCTTTTAAAATGATTCACTGACCTTCCGGAACATTTATTGTCTTTAAGCAGGCTATAGAAAGACATTTTCTACAAGCTGCGAAGTAAAACAAAATGAAAAACTGTTTTGTTTAGTTAATTTATAAATTAGCATATGATTGTAATGTTCTGCTTTCAGAAATAATGAAATATTTCATTCAATATTTCTGATACTTTGTATTGCTACATGCAGGCCTATTTTTATCTTATGATTTTTTACTTAGTGATACAATTGTTTTACTCAACGCTACTGCATGGTCTTTAGTATATATATATATATATACACTATAGTAGTGTATATTCTCAGTCCAGCTTGGATAAGTAGAACAATTTCCTTAGGTCCCTACGTTATATATAGGACATCTAGATAAAATTACATCACGTCACATAATGTAAACAATCATTTCCTGGATTTCTCAATCGTCCTCCAGCCAAAGTCAGATGCTGATATGGATTTCATTTTCTCCATCGTCCTCCAGCCAAAGTCAGATGCTTATATGGATTTCATTTTCTCCATCGTCCTCCAGCCAAAGTCAGATGCTGATATGGATTTCACCACTGAAATGTAGTGTTGTCACCAGCCCACAGACAGGGCTGTAGATGTTTGTCCGTAAAAGCTTTTCTAGATGGTCATATTTTGCATCTTGTGTTGTGGCACAGTGGATAGCTCTGTAAAAATAGTTTGTCTGTTCAAGAGTGTGTCCACAGGGGTACATTTCAGGCAAGTATTGCCAACTCCATTTCCTAATCTTGTGTTGTTTGAGTCTGTTGTGGACTGAATTAACTAATAATTATGGTTCCTATATTTCAAGCTGTGGATAGCATCGTTGTTGTGAATGTATTGGTGAGCTGAAATCTATTTCATGCTTGTGGAACGTTTGATGATGTACCCAATTTGTGAAAATGATACTGAATCTTCTATCTTTTGATGCTGGCAGCTACTTCCAGTTTCTACTATCTATTATGCTATGTCAGTTCATATAATTTATGAGTGGCTTGGAATCAACTGAAGAACTGCTTCTTCCGCTTTTTTATTTAATGAGTGAATAATTATTTTAAATCGTTCATGTGCTATATTTTTAGATTCTCAAGGATTCTCAGATTCTTCTGGATCCCATCATTTCTTCCTTCAGGTGGGACGATCCAAGAAGCAAAAGAGTTGCTTATTTAATCGCTTCACATTCTGCCTTGAAATTTGTAGACTGAACGGTTCAAGAACGTAATACCTAGTTCCAAAAATTTTCATTAGTGACGCACACAAAATTACAGTAAACTAGTACAGTATTACAGTAACGGAAAATCCCATTCATGTGTGTTTACACCCATAGGCTACAGTGACGTGGCTAAGCCCATAGTTAATCCATGCTGGTATCTAGATGTCCTAGCACTAACACACAAAATGATAATCACTGTTGGACAACTTGTTAATTCTTTTGAGAAATAAAATTGGGTCAAGTTTTCCTTTGATTGTTCCTCATGGCAAGATTTTCTGAAAAACAGTTTCTTTGGCAAATCCTCTACTTATCCATGCGTATCGGCAGCTTTCTGTTAACATTATTAGAGTTTAGTTGTGTTATATTAAAATGTACAATGCTTGAGAACTCTGTAACGGACAAATTCATTCTTCTTCTTCGCTCACTCGTACAGATTAGCAGGATGAAGTCCAGAGAACGGAATGCTGTATGTCAAGGCTTACAGCGTAGCCGCGATATCTGGGACTTTCGATCTGACATATCCGAGTTCAGCATGGTTTCTGAATAATTTTCACCATCAGGAATGGGACAGCCAACTCCACCTCAAAACCTCCTTAGTCACCTCTTAAGTCACGAATGGCATATAATAATGTCAATATTCTTTTCTCCTGCATATCAGAGGATGTTCTATGAGAGCGTTGTGAGACGGTTTACATCCTAGCTGTGATATATGCGCCTTTCGCCCTGAAACATCAGAACTCAGTATGTCTTCTGGATCACTTTGACACTATATGAGATATGACAGTCAAATTCACCCCAATACCATTTTAGTCGCTTTTACGGTGTGAATGGCAGGTAGCAATGTTGCTATTTTCTTCCCTTTCATACGGCAACTCACGGGCGAACTTGGGGATTTCTGTGCTGCTGTGAAGACATTATCTCGTGTTGCGTGACACGAAGGTTGCTGGTGCTCCTCCTGACCTTGTATCTCCCACTTCAACACTTGTGCTTACTTTGGTAAGACTGTCGTCCTGATCGACGTAGGAAATGGCCCGACCAATCTTAGTTTACAGCTTCTGTTGCTGGATTACGCCTCATAAGCACTTCTAGTAGTTGACTTGAAGGTAATTGGCCTGATCTACACTTCAAGTAGTTGGCTTGATCTACACTTCAAGTAGTTAGCTTGATGATAATTGGCTTGATCTGCACTTCAAGTAATTGGCTTGATCTACACTTCAAGTAGTTGGCTTGATCTACACTTCAAGTAGTTGACCTGCTCTGCACTTCAAGTAGTTAGCTTGATGGTAATTGGCTTGATCTGCACTTCAAGTAATTGGCTTGATCTACACTTCAAGTAGTTGGCTTGATGGTAATTGGCCTGATCTACACTTCAAGTAGTTGGCTTGATCGTAATTGGCCTGATCTACACTTCAAGTAGTTGGCTTGATCTGCACTTCAAGTAGTTGGCTTGATGGTAATTGGCTTGATCTGCACTTCAGGTAGTAGGCTTGATCTGCACTTCAAGTAGTTTGCGTGAGGGTAATTGGCCTGATCTGCACTTCAAGTAGTTGGCTTGATTTGCACTTCAAGTAGTTGGCTTGATCTGCACTTCAAGTAATTGGCCTGATCTGCACTTCAAGTAGTTGGCTTGATGGTAATTGGCTTGATCTGCACTTCAGGTAGTTGGCTTGATTTGCACTTCAAGTAATTGGCGTGAGGGTAATTGACCTGATCTACACTTCAAGTAGTTGGCTTGATTTGCACTTCAAGTAGTTGGCTTGATCTGCACTTCAAGTAATTGGCCTGATCTGCACTTCAAGTAGTTGGCTTGATTTGCACTTCAAGTAGTTGGCTTGATTTGCACTTCAAGTAGTTGGCTTGATTTGCACTTCAAGTAGTTTGCTTGATTTGCACTTTAAGTAGTTGGCTTGATTTGCACTTCAAGTAGTTGGCTTGATTTGCACTTCAAGTAATTGGCTTGATCTGCACTTCAAATAGTTGGCTTGATCTGCACTTCAAGTAGTTGGCTTGATCTGCACTTCAAGTAGTTGGCTTGATGGTAATTGGCTTGATTTCTAATCAAGTAGTTAAGGTTTGAAGATTAAAGCCTCCATTTGATAAGATACTATTCTTTCAACCGAGGACCGTAGTCTAAATCAGACCCTCGTCCATGTGGTGTCGGGTTCAAAAGGGAATCAAAGAATAACAACACTGTTTACCTTCAATGCATGTCGTCAGCGGCGTCTAATGAGGCTTTTGTGTGGAAGTGGCTGTCCCATCCCATATGGGGTCAAACGGACCAGAAGCCATGCTAAAATCAGATGTATCAGGCCGAAAGGTGTAGATTGCGCAGCAAAACCTTAAATCATGACACAACATATTCCAGGAGTTTGAGAATGAACACAGAAAATATAAGGAACCTGTAATATAGAGCGAATTGCATTGGCAACATTAATTAAACCTGGCACTGGTGTCTGTAATCTTCAACGCTCTCTCGCTATCTATTGATCTGATCTTCACTGTAACCTGGTGCCAACTCTACCATCATTATCTTTCTTAGATTGACCACAGGATGTGTGTCAGAGAGCAAGTTAATGGTTCACACCAGCTCGTAAATATTCCAGCGCACACGAAGCTGCAGTTTGATCTTCGTCACCGAAAATTGTAAGGTTGTGGTTATTTGGCGTTCATTACTTATCCCTGGACACATTTTCGTGCAGATGTGAAGTTACTTGTAACCTGTGTTACATCGATTGACACATTGTCGTGCCCATGTGAAGTTACTTATAACTTGTGTTGCATCGGTTATAAATTGTCAATATAACATCCTGAAAGATGAACATGACTATGTCAGTGTAACGTCGCTACTGTATATCGTCCTCGTGTTGCCGGGACCCGAAAGGGAGCAAAGAATAGTAACACGTTCTACCTTCATGCATGTCATAAGAGGTGACTAAGGAGGGTAGGAGGTGGGGTTGGCTGTCCCATCACATATATGGTCAAAGTGACCCAAAGTCATACTGGTAAAATGTGTCAGGACGAAAGGCGAAGATATCACAGCAAAGCTGTAAACCATGCCACGGCGTATTCCGTTCTCTGGACTACATCCTGCTAATCTCCATGAGATGTAGAATGAACAAGGAGAAGACTAATGTATATATTCTCTTCGTTCTAGTTCTGATCGGGTCTCAGAAAATACCTGTGCACAGAAGTAAACATGGCCTGTGAGGTTAATTTGGATTATTTCCGTGCATGTCGTTGGCCGACCTTGGATTTTTTTTGGTCTTCCTACTCCAAGTACATAAATAGTGACCAACGAAAACACGACACTAATCAAAAACGTCACGAATGAAATCTTGCTTACTTTCTGTACGGAGGTCTTTACTCCAGACGGTCTCCATTCATTCTTAAATGTCTGTTGATTAGTTGAATGTAGCCCAGACAATTGATTGCGTTGTGTCCTGGTTTAAGCTTAGCTGCGACATCTACGTCTTTCGTCCTGACACATCCGATTTCACCATAGACTATAGTTCACTTTTATCATCCATGGGATGGGAGAGTAAATCACCCACATGCCTGGCAAATAACACATGGGCGATGCATGTGTATAATAATAACTTAGGAATAGTCCGCAACAAACCCGTGTATAAGGTAGAGAGAATTTCTGGGTTCCTTTCTCCTCCCCTTTAGAAAATTGAAACATTGACATTTGGTAATAGAAGACCGGCTAAAAAGAAATGGGTTTTATCCAATTTTTACCTAAAATCCCCATGAAAACGTAGAAATGATGGTTTATTTTTAAGTCTTTACGTTCGAATTTTTCTAATCATGTTGCATAATACTGTACCGTGGTTTTCTATTGCGTCTCTCGGCCTAGTATCTCCCAACTTCAGCACCTGTGATTATTCGGGAAGGACCGTGGACCTGCTCGACGTCAGTGATCGCCCGACCAATTTTAGTTTCCAACCTCTGCTGGTTGGACTAAGGCCATCTTCCGTTCAAGGACTTTGGATATTTTTAGGCAAAATTTACCAAAAACGAACAGCGTTTTAGGTTCGAAACCACGTCCGGACAAAAAAAGAAATCTGATTTCTAGCCTGACACGATCGCCCCTCCAATCGACACAGCTTTAAATGGGTACCTGACTCAAGGTAAATACAGCATAGAGGGGAATTGACAACTACACCTAATAATTGCTACGGCTTAGTACATGAACAGTCATCTTCATACCCGACAGCAGGTTGCTGCAATGGGACCTACATTTACCAAATAGTACATCCAAGCATATCTGTTACAGGTATCTGAACGAGCTTGACGCATTGACATGGAGGAATAGGTGGTATTGATAAAAGTTGACGTCAACAATACCACTGTAATACATACGTCGTGTGAATTTGGAATTTGTTATACAAATATAACAAATAACTTTGGTTTTTCGTACTATTTCTGCAAATCAGAAAATTTTTCTGGTTTGTTGGGCTTGTTATCGGGAAGGGGTAAGGGTCGCAGGTGGTTAAAACTTTAGACATGGTTATCTCGTGGGGTAGGGCAGAGTTCTTGACAGTTATTCATTATCTTTAAGTGCGATCGCCGCAACGAAAGTTGACTGTCGATACATCTCCAACATCCCCTGTCTTGGTGGTGTACTCTGCTAGACTGTAACCTGTTCTTCGTGCGATGTTACTCTCCCATTTGAATCTCTGTTTCCATCTATATCATCTGTTCTCGATTTTACACTAATAAGGTCTTCAACAAGGTATCATGTCTTTTATGCCCATAATGTTTTATTTGCTTGATTTCTATTTCCTTTAATAATTATTTCTTCAAACTAAGTGTTGCTAGAACCGCTTTATTTTTTTTCTCTTTCCATGATATTCTCCCTATTCTTTTATATATCCACATCTCAGAGGCATGCATTCTGTCTTCTAATTGTTTTGTTGTTGTCTATGTTTCTGAGCGACACGGTAATATAGAATAGATGTAGTATTCTATAATTCTAATTTTATCTTGTTTATAATTTGTTTAGATGTTAACATTTTCCTCATATCATTGAAAGTACTATTAGCCATTTCTATTCTCCTTTTAAGGTCTGTTTCACATCTGGCACCATTTGTGATTGTGTGTCTAAAATATTGATGTTCTTCTCGCCGTAGTTTCTCTCCATGTATTTTTATGTTTAGCACCTGTTCATCGGTGAATGCTGAATATCATGGATTTTGTTTTTTTTAATGTTTATACCTAGTCCATATTCTTTACTTGATTTATCGACCTAATTTATTACTCTTTGTAGTTCCTGTTCACTTTCTGCTAAAAGAACAGTCTCATATGCATATCTCTGGTTGTTTATTATTTTCCCACTGATCTTGAGTCCTGACATTCCTTCTATATGTTTTAAAATATTCCCTGTGTAGATATTAAATAGGCTGGATGATAATATACGTCATTGTCTTACCCCTCCTAAGCAGCTGAGCTCTTATGGGACACCATTATCTTCCATGTAGAGTAAAAATGTACCTCTTATGGCGGGGTACGCTCCTTATAACTGCGCGAGCTGGTACATTTTTGTTAAATGAGAGTACCTCAAAAACATGCCAGATAGATATACACAATAATTGATGACTTTTCATTGTTTTATTCAGGCAACGATAATAAATCAACAACATGGATGTACATACATTTTGTTCAAAATAACAAAAACAAAATATAAAAATAAATGCAGTAATAAAGGAACAAAAAACGGTATCCATCAGATTGATCATGGAGAATCTCTTTAATAAGTTAGAGATGCCTGGTTTCTGCATGCTGCCATCAATACTGTCTGTCTTCAGCTACCTGCGAAACAGCAATTTGTTTCAGGAAGTGCTTTTTAAGATGAAAAACTGAAGACATGTTCCTGAAATATTCTAAGCATTCATAAAATATATTTACACCAAAAAAATAGCAGGAAATGTACATGCAAAATAAATCAAAATCATTAAACATTTCATATTTGTACAAACAAATTTCGCGCAAGAAATGTCACCACGGATGTACAACCAAATTTCACACAAGATATGTCACCACTGATGTACAAACAAATTTCACACAAGATATGTCACCAAATGTACAAACAAATTTCACACAAGAAATGTCACCACTGATGTACAAACAAATTTCACACAAGAAATGTCACCAAATGTACAAGCAAATTTCACACAAGATATGTCACCACATGTACAAGCAAATTTCACATAAGATATGTCACCACTGATAAGTGCAAGCACATTTCACACAAGAAATGTCACCACTGATGTACAAGCAAATTTCACACAAGAAATGTCACCACTGATGTACAAGCAAATTTCACACAAGAAATGTCACCACTGATGACTGAAACACACCATAGATCCCATGAACAAAAATAATTCGATAAAATAAACTACATTATCTTTTAAAATATTTTCTAAAATCACCTTGATGAAATGAATGTAAAATATTATCTAAAATCACCTTGATGAAATGAATGTAAAATATTATCTAAAATCACCTTGATGAAATGAATGTAAAATATGCAAGTCAACTACAAGTTTGTACAATATTATGAGGTAGTGAAGTCCCTGAGTCATATATGTAGCTGCATTCTGCGTCAAAAATCGGCAGTATTAGCGAAGGCGCAATATTCAATAGTTATATATAAAAACATTGTTTGAACGGTATAATATATATTTATATACATAATATAACAAAATAGGCATAACGGGGTAGGTGGCAATTAGATGGATACGAGAATTGTATTTCTGAGAGATGGTTGCCATATTGGCTATTTCATTATCAAACTTGTCAAATTTGAAATGTTATTAGCAAAATATTTTATAGTTTGGCCATTTTTGTAATTAAAAAAAAAAAATCCAAATATAATATTATTGTTTCATTCATTCATTTATTTTCTGTTTGTGCTGAAGTTGGCGCATAGGGCAGAGGTCAGATCTCTCCAATTCTGTCTGTTCAAAGCTATTCTGTGCACATTATTGTTTACATTAGTGAAAATATGAACAGTAGGTCAAAACTAACAATTAATGTTGCATGTTTATCTTCGAAATTGCTGTCAAAACACAAACAAGAAATATAATGTTACTTAACCTTTTTAAATGCATTCATTGGAATTATATAATTGCATCTCACTTATTTCAAGCTCTTTGTATGTGGTTTCTGATAGTTTCTATACATAATTTTTTTGCCGGTTTTTCCCCCCATATAATTTGGCCAAAAACTGTTCAATCTATGTGGCAACTGCGTTCTTATAAATACATCTGTTGAGACTTTATTATTTACAAATAATAGAGGTAAAAAAAATGATTTGCATAATTAATATATTGATATGTTGAAGCAGATTTAGAGGAAGGAGCTATCATAAATTGCGTCAACAATTTCGGGGAGTGGTCTGATAACCTTTTTTTACACAGAGAAGGGGGGGGGACATATTCAAATACTGTCTTCTATACAATAACTCAATTTTATTTTTAATTTGAAATATTTTTCTAAAAATTTGAAACAAAACAAGTATATTTTTAGTACATTTTCTGCTAATTTGTTTTGACGGGAATGTGTTAGAAATGTTTGGATATAATAAACAGTGGAACCTGAACTCTTGACAGTTGTTGGCAAAGACGGGTATAGTGGGTCGAAAATGAGCAGAAAATTAGTGACGTTATTGATGTAAAACCCAGAATTAACATGAGAACAATTGTTTCAAAGTGATAAATATTGCTTGTCGTAACAATTGCATAAAAGTGATAAGTATTGCTTGTAACAATTATTTAAAAGTGGTAAGTATTGCTTGTCGTAACACTTAAAAGTGATAAGTATTGCTTGTAACAATTATTTAAAAGTGGTAAGTATTGCTTGTCGTATATAATTGTCAACACATATGTATGTTATGAAATAGACGAAGATTATGTGATTACTTTATAATAGTATGTTTTACTGACATTTGCCTGGTTAAAGCATGTCTTCACGATATTGATTTCTGGTTACTATATAAGCAATGTCTAGCCAATAAATAATTATGCATGTGTGCGCTTATACTTTTATTGGTGGATTGAGCAAATGAAGAAAATCAATAGGAGACAATGATGAGCTATAGAAGAAAACAAACGAGTCAGCAGTTCTACCAAAGAAACAGTACTGCAGTGGATCCCTGGTCACTGTGCCATACTTGGAAATGAAAAAGCTTATCTCCAGGCAAGGAAAGGAGGATCACTAGAACAAATAGAAAGGGATAATACTTGCTATGAATGTAAGACTACGTTAAAGGCAGAATATAAGAAAAAGTGGAAACAGATGCACCCAATTGCAGAACCAAATGACCCCTATCATCAAATGTCACGCAAGGAACAAACCATCATCATCAGACTATGAACTGGCCACAACAGACCGAGAAGTCACATGTTCTGAAAGCTGAAGATTAGCGAGACAGGCCGTGCAACTGTGGACTGAGCCCAGAGACTGCGGAACACATTCTTCATGCCTGTCAACTCTATCAAGAAGACAGAAAATATGGCTTACTGAGACAGCACTGCTTCCAGAATTGAGGGGTTCCATGGATGACCTGAAGTGAATCACACAATTCATTGAAGCTATTGGCCCTGTAACCTGATATCTGACTGAAGAACCATGAAGAAGATGGGGGGAAAAAGTATGAAAAGGAATTCGATGATTATTATGTGGAAGCGTCGTAGCAGTCGAAACATCACCGGAGGTAAAGGCTCTTAGAAAAACACTTTCATTTCTCTCAGTTGCTCATTTCTGAGGAAATCATATTATTTACAAATGTTTCTTATTGGTAATGTAGTTAGGTAATGTAGTTAGGTAATGTAAGATGAGTATGGTGTCATATTTTTCAGGCCTTCTTGTGTTCCTTGCAGTAATATTATATTTTCCTAAAGGAAAGAGTGGGGCTAGAGATTTGGTCCCCACTTGCACTACCCCCCCCCCCTACATACATCTGTGCTGGAATTTTTAAACTGCCCGCAGAACTTTATCTTTTCATGACATGATCAACAAATCGATAAAACTAACAAAATGTAATAAAGTTTTAATTGCACAATCCAACTTCAACAAATCTATCAATAACGTAACATGCTCTGATTCAACAACCAAGACTATCTTCTTTTGTTTTCACTCCAGTTCAACCATGCAATCTCTGATTGCTATTTATACAGTGTACATCCTGATTCTCTAGTAGTAAGAAAGTACCACTAGTTGTCCAGCAGGAAACTAAAACTACAAAAAACATATTACATATTTTGGACACATAAAAATACACAATGGTTTAGAAAGATTAAAACATGAGAGGAAAATCCTGAGGAAAGAGAACAAGAGGCAGGCAAAAACAACCACACACTAAACCTCGTTAGTCTCGTTCTACGACATACATAGCAGTTCACAATGTCGCAATATTATTTGCTTCCTTCTGGTAGCCATGAAGCACACGGGCTAATCATATTCTAAATAAAATAAACAATTATCATATGTAATAAATTATTATTAGACAATTCTACTGCTAATTAAACAATCAAGCTAACACTAGCAACATATACCATAACATACTCAGGTCCTTCTCTTGGATAGTCATGTGAGCAGATCTTGGATCATCCTACCAGAAAGTTAAAGCAGGTCAAGTTTGTTGCCGATGGGGGAAAGTCATAGAGAGGGCTCATAAATAGGACTAATTTCGCAAAATCACTTTCATCTTTGTCCTCGGACACGCAGGTGTGGATTCAAATAAGTGACATGTTGGCCTGGTCTGCTACAATAACAGGCGGTCAACCTATGGACAAAGTAGACATACTCAATGTTCTTTGATAGCCTGCACGATTCTGAGATGGATGAGTATCGAGGATGCCCGTATTTGAAGAGAGGATCGACGTAACACGAAGAGAGCGCCACACGAAAATTTTAAAAAAATAACACACCCACCACATAACCGGAACCATCAGCCGCTACAACCTGAGAGATTTATTGAAGCGTAGATATGAGTACCTATGAACATGTCCGATAATCAACACACCTAAACCGAAAGTGACGTTATTAAACTTATTCTAATTTATTTGAGACTAACGGGAATTGAACCAGTCCGTTCTAACGGCACCGAATCGCCTGGTAACTAGAGCAAAGGGTTTTTTTCCAACTTGACTTACAGTATCTCCCAAACAAGATGCGATTTTGTCAAGACATTCAAACTGTGTATTCAAGTGAATGAGAACGGACCAATCGAGGCAAGGACTATTACATTAACGAACAAGTTTTCCCCGTACAAGTATTCAAGTATTCTCAGTAACACAAACATATTTGTTCTACAAGGGCCAATAGGTCTTCATGTAAACATAAATAACATATAGCACATGTACGGGGTTAGTCCTTGTCTCGATCGGTCCGTTCTCAGTGACTTGAATACAGTTTGAATGTCTTGACAAAATCGCATCGTTAGTCAAGTACGGAAAATCCCGTTTACTCTAGTAGCGAGGCGATTCGGTACCGTTAGATCGGACTGCTTCAATTCCCGTTAGTCTCACGAATTTTTAATTTATCCTCTTGCTTCCTACTTGAACTTTTTCAGTGTTTTTCATTCGCTAGTGACACAAAGTGACGAAACAAGTAGGCACATACCAGTAAACAAAGTGAGCAATGAACTGTCGGATCAGCCGAGATCAATGACTCTGTACGTATGGACATATTGAAGAAGGACTTGCTTATATTAAGTAAAGTAACAATTAATTCATTTGTCTCGTCAAAATTATGCAGTTTTGTAAATTAATGTTTATTTCATTTTTTTTAAATTCTTGTATGGGCGGGGCCCTAGAGGGAAGCAAAGAATAGTTACAGGAATCAGTCATGTATGTTATAAGAAGCGGCTAAGAAATGTAAATATTAATCTAGTTTACCTATCTGTAAACAGGTCTTTATACTTGAGACCGGTCATGGTCATTATCGCATGCTATGGACTAACAATATTTGTTATAATATCGACACATTTATCATAATAGTGTATTATGAATACAAATTAGCAAGCAGCACACGAGAATCGAATCCTGGTAAACCTAGTTAGAGACCGCACCAGCAAATCGATTATTTACTAATTCCACCAAGAGGAACTCTTATTTAGTATTCACTCTTACAAATACTGTATTCAGTAAGAAAATTGAATATTCGAATATATTTCTGTATTCGTTCTCTAACTTGGAGATGGGCAATCATACTATTTGGGTCTACTGGTCAAACCGGACAGAAGGAATAGCCAAAACATATGTTTTTTCTTCTTTCAAATATCCTGAGTCAAATTTATCACCCCGAGATCTTAGTCAAAATATTTGTTGCCTTTCATATCATTTAGGTAAACCACACAAAGCATACAAGTCTGAGACGTTTCGCCACTGCTAGTTGTTATGTACACGCAAGAGCATTCATTTTTGTTCTTACATAGACACTGATTGTATGTTATGTATGTATAATTGATGCGTAATATTCGAGGTAAAATTTTTTATTCTGAAAATTCGTTATTCTTCTCTTAATTTCCGCTGTTATTGTCAAACTCCCACATCTGTAGAAAAGAATTGTTGTTATAATGGAATTTTACTGTAATGTAAGTTAATCTTCACTTGTTCTCCTTTTCCATATGATGTCGAACCTGAGCATTGCAGCAGATGTCGTTTCATGTCTAATCTTTTCACATGTAAAATGAAAGCTAGATTTTAAATGCGGTAGGTCCTTGGCAGCAACCTGCCGTAGGGGACGATGATTACTTTCTTTGTGCAAATATTATGCTACCAATGTCAGACATGCATGCTGACCAACGAACATGAAAGAATATTTGTTACATGTGAAACGACATGTATTAGAAAAAACAGTAAATAAAACAATAGATCACAGAGGGAATGAAAAACACATCAAAACTTCTGTGGGGAATTACTTATAAAATGTATGGAAAAACAAAGAATGAAATTGTTTGATCTTGTCACCAGGATGGATCAAAATTTTTTAGTTGCTAGAGCGTACAAAATAAAAATAGAAAGCAGTAAATGCAGAGGAAGACCAAGAAAATAATCGATTGTGGAAGTGGCTGACGCCTTAAACCCTTTAAGCAGCTCAGCGTGCTCTTTCCAGAACGCCTACCATCAGCCCAGGAGGCTACGAGGCACAAGTAACAATGGACAAAATTCAAGTAAATAAACATTAACTTCACATTTAGTTTTTGAATAAATTATTGAAGCAAATACTACAGTGTCTATAAAACTAATAACAACCTTACAGCAGAAGAACGATATCCACTGATAAGTACATTTTGATAAAGTTTTGATAGTTCTAGATGTTGGGATAGAATAGTTACTAATATCAAGTCTGAATTATCAACATTTGTGGTAATGAAACATCTTGAATTGTACTATCATTCAGGTCACAGAAATATCGTGTGTTGTACATCTCACATTCTGTTGTAGAGCATATAGTGAAGTTTTGCTGTTTCATTTTTCAAGATGGCCACCTGAGCTCTAAGTTTCAAGTTTTCTTGTTCTAAAAAAGCAGCTCTCATTGCTATTTCTTCTTCTTTTTGTCGTCTTGCATCTCTTGACCGTTTCGCAGCCTCGTTATTCTTTCTTCTCCTGTCCCAATAAGCATCATCTTTTTTAACGTCAAGTGATGACTTAGCTCTCTTTTCCCCATCACTTCCGTTAGAGTCTTCTTTAGAAGACAGAGGGCTGGAAGTACTAACTCGGGAACTCTCGTTTCCCACTCCCCCACTCAAGCTACCTCCTTCCACATTTCCAGAACCGCTGCTAATGTTTGTAGTTGTACCACTGGTTCCGGCACTAGATATAGTGTCTCTGTTCTCTGATCTGCGTTTTCTCTGCAGAAGATGAGATGTGAGTGGGGTTAAAGGGAAGGTAGGAAAGCCGACTGGAGAGGCTGTGTCGTATAGGGACTGCAGGGTCATAGACGATGGAGAAATTGTTCTACCAGCTGCACCCATCAGTGGATTGTTATAAACATTAAAAGGATCTACAGGGTACATTTTGAACGGTCTTATTGGTGCCACACGAGAATCAGCAATAGAAGGTTTTGTATCAATGTCTGCAGAAACTGACTCTGTCTGTCCTATCGAGTTATGGCTTGAGTAGTGTTCTGTATTGTTTATCTGCGCTTGTGTGGATGTGGAGGAAGATATGCTAAGAGCTTTCTGAATATGTGATGGCAGTTCAGGCAGGTTCCGAGGTTTGGCTGGAAGGGAAAACTCGTTTCCTAAGGCACGAACACTGTGTGAGCTGTTACCTCCAAGGAAAGAAGACTGCAGTAATGCCATGTGAGGAGATAACCTAAGCCGAACTTTGACGTCATCGTGGACATCCGAGAGAGTGCTATCTGACGATGCTCGACCAGAATCACTACTGACATGGTCATGAAGTCTGGATGTTCTTTGAGAGGCGACGTCATAAGAAGATATACTGAGATCTAAGGCTCCTTCCGACATCGTCATGAATTTATCTGAGGAAAAAACAACAGAATGTCATTTATACATTCACATGGGAAAATGTCAACATCTGAATATAAACAGTCTAGTAATAAATGATAGTGTGTGCGTTACTGAGTTCAATTCCTGATAAGACAAGAAATGTTCGATCGACCGATTAATTTTACCAACTGAAATTTCATCTGCGTTAGTTCTCACAGCAGGATTTAATCAGTGAACGGAATGCGTTGTTTCATGATTTATAGCTTTGCTTGCGATATCTGCGTCTTTCGGCCTGTCACGTCGAGTTTCAGTATAACTTCTGTTTCACTTTGACCTTATATGGGATGAGACATTCAACTTCACCCCATAACCCCCTTAATCGACACGTACAATATGCATTGGTAACCGTGGTGCCATTCTTTGCACGCCATTTTGGTCTTGGCAACCAGGAGAGTGCCGTATATTTTCTCAGTATAATGCAAGTCTTCAAAATGTTCGTGGTTGTTGTAATAGTCCTTGGTTCGATTGGTCCGTTCTCAGTCATTTGAATACACAGTTTGAATGTCTTGACAAAATCGCATTTTGTTTTTTAGATGCGGTTAGTCAAGAACGGAAGAACCCAAGTTGCAAGGCGATTCGGTGCCGCTAGACGGACCTGATTCGACTCCCGTTAGTCTCAAGAAATTTAAATTTATTCTCTTGCTTCTTATTTGAATTTTGTTGTTTTGTACAACATACCGATTGTAGACATATATCTAGGTCATATTTGCACAACATACAGACACTAGTGTCAAACATGGTCTTTAACAACTCGCAGCAGAGGAAAATCATCACACGTGAGATAAACTAGACAGATTAAGAAATGACGATATCAGAAGAAGAGTAGGAATAATGCACTGTATCGAATATATAGAATGTAAGCATATAAAGTGGTGTGGTCACCTTGTGAGATTGGACCCAAACCAAATACCATTGAGAGCTTAAGCAAACAATCATCTGGTTACAGAACCAATGGTAGGTAGACCATGAAAAAGGTGAATAGATAACATGATAACTCTCTACAAACACGGACTTTCGTGCCTGGACATGTGGGCGTTCGAGGCAATGAAAGAGCGGATCAACTGGCATATTGTGCGATTGTGGCAAAGGGCGATGGGGCAATGGATCGCGCTGACGTTTTGAACTCCTTAAGAGATATAACACGCGAGAGTGAGACTAATGTGGATGATGATTCCTTTTCAATGGCTAGGATTAAAGATCAGGGATTGAGATGCGGTATTGCTAGAGGTGAACATTTTGGAGGGCGCAGAAGAATGATGGTCAACCAGCATAGGACCGGTACTGTCAGCAGAAGTATGATGGCGGATACACTCAAGGAGAGATCGGAGCAACTATGGATGTGTCCAGTTTGCAGTGATGATAATCCGACGACTAACTAACTAACTAAACACGGACTCAGCACGACTCAGGCGTCCCATCTGGCCTTGAATAGAAACGTACAGCTCCCACCCCTACGCTTAGCGACAAGTGGATGTTATTAACTAGTTTCCGCCCCGGGATAGACAATCGACAACAGACCGATTGTACACATCTATGTTGATCATGTTTGTACTCATGATAGTTGTTTAAATGTAAAGCCAAATGTTTTCTGATGGGTCCCTGAATCTTCCAAGAGAATACATTATTCTTTTGCACTCGTTTGCAAAAACAAATGTAAAAAAATGTATTCATTCAAACTTCTGCAGGTTAGTAAGATTGTTCAAACTTATGACAGGCATAAGAAAAGGCAGCAAGTATGTTTTGCTGTTCCTCCAGTGAGTGTGTCCTAATTGCTGTAGCATCTGCAAAAACAACTCTCTTATAAGAACCTCCTTTATCATGGTTTTGGCTTTCAACATTTTTGAACAGTATAGATGCCACCATTTGTATAAGAATGGAGGAATTTTCACCCTCCTGGTCGTGACTCCTGGTCGTGAAAATTATATATCAAGAGAGAGATGTATATTACTAAAAAAAACAAGGGTTTAAGAATACAGCTTTTGCTTTGTCCCACTCTTGATTACAAACTCCTATGATGAAACACCATCAAAGTTGATAGCAGCTTTCATACTTATATGGGGTGACTCAACTAAACTTAAGAGGGTTGGAAGACAGCCGATCTTCTTGTGTGTTTTGAGTAAGCCCCCACGACTAAGTTGAATGGATTTGTAAGGTACAGGGGCTGCTTTTATTCACTGAATTTATCTTGTAACTGACGTAATGAATAATATCTGTGGTTGATCTGTTTCCACGAAAACCACATTGTGATCCAGGATAGATTTGGTCACCTAGAACTGGGAATCTTCACAACACAATTTTAGCGAATATTTTTCAAACAGTAGATAGGAGTGAAATGTCTATATCCTCTATAGTTTTTAGTCGCTCCTCTTCTTTTCCCCTTGTTCTTCTATAGAGTTATAATGCTAGAGTCTTTAAAATTCTGTAAGACCTGCCTTTTTAAATCAACGCAGAATGTTGTCAGTTGATGTTGCTGTGGTGACAGTATGCCTCTACCACTTCTGATGACCTCATTTGGAACTAAATCCTTGCCAAGTGCCTTGTTAGAAGCTAGGTCATAATGGCATCGTAAATTTCAGCTATGGTTGTGTGCCTAAGTGGTTAAGCATTGGTAGAACATCCATTGCACTGCATTGGTAGAACATCCATTGCACTGCATTGGTAGAACATCCATTGCACTGAAGGCATCATCTGTTAGCTTAGCTCATCAGAATATAGATTTAGATAGTGATCCACCCATCTACTCTGTTTCCTTTTACCACTGACGATCTCTTCAGATACATTTTTCAGCAGTGCAGTCTTCTTCACTCTCAGACCGATGGCTTTCTTTATCTCTTCCTGATGTTACCTTTGTCACTAGCATTTTGAATATCTACACATAAACTTATCCAGTAGTCATTCGCACAATGTCTGGCTGTCTTTTGCACTTCTTTTCTAGCTTGGTCCCAGATTAGCTTGTCAACTCAGCAATATTTCTTGTTGATCCTTCTTTGTTTTTTAGAAGTACTGTTTTTTATGTAAATTTTTAAGGCTAAAGTAGTTGTTGATGTTAGTCTCATAGCCGTATTTTTGTGTTCGCTCGTGCCATGGAACTGTTACTTTTACCTAGTTTTGTGAACAGCTTTTTAAATTATGTTCCACTTCTCAATTGCTGTACAATTTTCTGGTGAATCAGTGAGAACATCTTCAAGCTGCTGTTGGAACTCAGAGCACTTGTTTGGGTCCTTGGCTTATTAATATTTGTTCACATATTATGTTTGGATCCTTGACTTATTAATATTTGTTCACAAATTATATTTGGATCCTTGACTTATTAATATGTGTTCACAAATTATATTTGGATCCTTGACTTAATATTTGTTCACAAATTATATTTGGATCCTTGGCTTATTAATATTTGTTCACAAATTATATTTGGATCCTTAACTTATTAATATTTGTTCACAAATTATATTTGGATCCTTAACTTATTAATATTTGTTCACAAATTATATTTGGATACTTGGTTTATCAATGTTATTTCACATATGTATACATTAACTTAATACATTTGAAATATTCAGTAGGTGCCTAAATGTATTTTTATCATGGAAACCCGTAAATGGTTCGAGAGGGTTTAAGAATATAATAAACCCATAGATAAAGAGGGATGTTCAAACATTTCCTCCTTTATAAAAATTAGTGTGTACTACGAAACTTTAGTCGAAAGACTCGGATTAGCTCCCGCCACTCCCATTCTTTTTTTCCGTAGCTGGTTTTTTTTAAAATATAAAAATGGTCTTCAAAAATATCACGAAAATGAAGTGATTACACCCTACAATAAATAAACAATTGTAGTGATTACACCCGACAATAAACAAACAATTGTAGTGATTACACCCGACAATAAACAAACAATTGTAGTGATTACACCCAACAATAAACAAACAATTGTAGTGATTACATCCGACAATAAACAAACAATTGAAGTGATTACCACGTCCAATATTGACATTTGAGTAGAAATTAAACTAAACAACTCATAAAGTAATATTGCCGTAATATTTATTAAATTAATAATCATATTTTTGTTCTTTTTGTTGCTTGAAGCAAATTATTCAAGAAATTCCTTAGATCTAGGCTTATTTTTAATTCTGCCCAAACAAAGCAACTTGGCGGAATATTAATTTTTGCCATCAGAATATCTTTGAGTGTACCATACATCCACACAATTTTGTGCAATGAAAGGCACACATAAATAGATTGAACTTTCTCACCATATCTGTTGACTGTTAACAGAATGTATGATTGGTACAAACATAAACAAATACACGTGACAAATTAATTTTCATTGATATTCTATCATCGTTCTCAAACTCCTGCATATTGGTAGGATGTAGTCACGAGAACGTATCACACGGTAATGCGTTTTTGTCGTTTACGTCTTTCCTGCAATATCTGTCCATTTCAGTCTGACACATCCGACTTCAGCATGGCTTCTGGGTCACTTTGGCCCTATAATAAAAAGGGAGGGGACAACCAACCATACCCCATTTTGATCATAATCCTTTAACTTTACAAAATGCATGAAAGATAAATTGAGTCGTTATTCTTTGCTCCCTTTTCTGGCCCAATCAACACATAGGAGTTATTAGATATGATATACATTGTGATAGAAACTGGGACAGAGTGAAAGACAGCTGGGACGCCGGAGAAGTATTGTTAAACTGGGACGTATGGTCACCTTAGATACATACAGCTATAATATACTAACACACAACCAAAATGATAATTAGGGATATAAAAACAATGCGTATAAGTAAATTGAAAGTTACCTGGATACAAGGTGCTATGTAAATTATGAAAATGTGCATCCAAGGACCAATATTTGCGTTGAAGTCTGGCGTCACTTTCTTGAAGAAGTGTCGCCAAAATAGATGATAGTATATTCTGAATCACTTTGAAGTATTCCTTGAAAAATAATATGTTTGAGATAACTTTTCACAACTTCTTGTGTTGTTGAAAATAGAGGCTATTTCCGTTGTCCTTATGCACTGTCATTGTAATTTCTCTGCTAAGTTCACAAAGTATTTATCTCTCAATTCCAACTTCGTCCTTGGAATTGAGGTTTGTAGCTTACTAAACACTTTAAATTCATTAATAAATGTTTTCATAAAAATTTGTTTCAGTGTTTATTCTATCTGTATTACTGAATTTTCGGAGAAATCACAATTAACAAAGGTGTTACCACATTACGAATTATTTTGTTTGCATTGTCAAAAAATATCTGTGATAAGGCTACGTCGCACTGAATGATAATATTACAGTTATTGTACATGAAATCCACGTTAAAGAGTTCAGAAATGGTGTAGCCTGTATGATAATTGGAAGTTTCTGAAGGAGATATAAACGTTTGTTAATCAGATGATGATGCGCCTGACGGTCTAGTAGTCTTTACACAGTCTCACGGGCATCTGCTTAGAAGAATCTGCACAAGACTTAGAGCATATCTGCAACGAACTAGCTGTATGACCCGTCCAGGTTGTGAGTGGAAAAAATTATGTGGTCAGTTCAAGTTAACTAGGCGGTGTGCTTTCGTTTGCTGGCTGACCGATACCTCGTGTGGTGGTCATTTTTTGACCCGACTTTGTGCAATGTGATCGTGATGGTTCCGCGATGCTTGGCGCTTGAGTTTATGCTAAAACTAGCCAGTGGTCGACTAGTTTGCGCGAAATATTCACGCACCGGGCAAGCATTGACCATTCTCTGTTGTTCACGAGCAGTGTTATCACTTACTGGATTCTTTTCTCAAGATCCTGAATTTCTTCCTACTTATCTTGAATAAATAAATGCATATATACGTTACATTTTGTAATGGCAACAACGTAGATAAAGGGTCAAATATAAGTTGGGGGTAAGACGTTTACCAGTGGTAATTAGGAATTCACCCTCCAACCCCAGTAAATAATAACATGACGTTTAATGCTGTAGCACGTTTCGCTAGTTTTGACCAACTTACAAATTATATATCTCTTTCAATATACTCATATAACGCATATAATTGAAGTTTTTGTGTGTGAAATAAACATTGAGTAGATCATATCAATTATTTTTTTCAATACAATACAGACATTGGTTTTAATTTTCGTTTGTATGATATAGATCTACTTGTTACCGCACATCTCACACACATATTTCAGATGTTTGGTTTATGATTGGTTCATCATAGATGTTTGGCATGATTTAAGCGTGAAATTGTACTGTTTTGTACTCTCGAATACATGACACGGTGTATCCGGTGCCGCCGGGGCCCGAGAGGGGAGCAAAGAATAGCAGCACTGTTTACCGTCCATGCATGTTGTATGAGGTGACTAAGGGGGTTATGGGATGGAGTCCGCTATCCCATCACATATAGGGTCAGTGACTCAAAGCCATGCTGAAGTTTGATGTGTCGGGACGAAAAGCGCAGATATCGCAGCAATGCTGTAAACCACGACACAACTCATTCCGCTAATCTGCAGGAGTTTGAGAACTAGCACAGAAGAAGAAGAAAAACAAGTATCCGGTGCTACGGTCACATTCACCGTCAGAAGAGTTCTACACAAAGTGTTGTAGTAAGTAGTAAAAATAGACCCGGGAGTAGATTTTGTGACATTAGATCAGATCATAAATAAGATTGCTAAGTATTTCTGCAATGAAGCTACTCGCGGAAAACGATATCATTCTATTTCAAACCCAGAAATCATATTTTTAACAGGTATTATATCCAAATATGAAGGTTATATATATCATTGTAATAATAGACATGCAAATACCTATTCAGCTCACATAATCTGTGTCTGAAGTACTAAAATGTCTAACTCGATAAACAATAATAAGTATGCCGACACATATCAAAGGATTTTATACATGTATAAAAGTTGGACGTGATGCACACAAATAAAGTATATATTTATTTTGTTTAACCAAATATAATATAATATACAAACACGAAATGGTATAAATACGTTAGATGGTGAATCTGATAATTTCATTTATGTGAGGGAAAAGCTAGTGAGACGTGTTATACCAAGAAAAGCAAATATATGGCTCAATCCACTGCCCCTCTCCCCAAAGTTGTCTTCCCCCCCCAAGGATTATCAATTAAAAGAAATAACTTATTATCCATTTTTATATACGGCAAAATTAATATGTTCAATTCCTGGCGCAATGTGTTCTGTTTCTGGAAGTTTAAAATGAAATGACAATCTAATAAACGTAAATATTACCTACACAATCAATCCAGCCAAAACGTTCAGGGTGTATTACTACGTCCGGAATATGATATGCTAATTTCCTTCATAGGAACACAAAATTAAATGAAAACAGGCAGAAACCCTCACCCCCCACCCCCCCCCCCCCACCCCCCCCACCCCTTTGTCACCCTTGCGACCGTAGACCTAGGAAAGACTACTGATTTCTCCCCAAAATGGTTTCCTGTAATGAAAAAATAATGTTTAAGGCCCCCCCCCCAACTCCTTCTTAACAAATGTGGTATCGACAATCCTGTTTGCATAAAGACAATTTAATATATGTGTTTTCTCAGTGGCAACTTATGAACGCATGATTTGGACTTTAAACAAGACAATATTCAGAAGAATTGAAGTGATACAGAAAGATCCCACAAATGTCATGGACAGAGAAAAAGAACATTGAAGTTTTGAAATTACTGAAACTAAATGAAGGCTGGCTTCTAGATACCGCCATAAGAAGGAAACTACAGTATTTTGGACACTGAAAGCGACATGATGGTATCAAAAGGCTGATTCTGGATGACAGAGTACTACCGGGTGAGAGAATAAGAGGAAGACCAAGAAGACGTTGGACCAGCGACATCGAAGAATATACAAACATGTCTCTGGCCAATGCAGGCTTGCTTGACCAGGACAGAGAGGCGTTCAGAGTATCCACAATGAAGACAAGGTTCTGGAAAAAAAATATGTTTAGTCACTTGATTAAATCTTTAAGAATGAGATCAGAGCACAGCTGAACATTAAATTATGATTGTAATATCCTAACAAAGAAAAAAATAAATGGACGACGCAAGTATAGTAACAAGAAAACTGAGACTACCCTGAGAGTAGTAGGGGCCATTCTGTAATTGAATGTCATGGTGACTGAATTACCAGAATCGAAACCTCCACTAATTTTGATGGTTGTAAAGATCTGATATAGCCGAATAAGACTGATGCCTGCGGCTGAAAGCAGCGTGGCTCACTATAATATGTAAATTTTACTAAAAGAAAAGCATATAGTAGGGGTACACATTGGAAGTATCAGAGCAAAGCTCTCGCCAAACATCCTTCTCTTCGGTCATGTGAACGAGTGTCGAAATATCACGCCGTGACCATTCAGTGAGCTTATCAAGGAAAGATACTCTTTTTCTTCCACCCTCAGTTGTTCCTTGCAGGACAATCATTGAAAGCTATGACATTTTTTTAAAATAATTAAGTTTATTTCCTGTAACAGATTGATATTTTCTCTGACATCACCTTTGAAGGGGAAAGTTTTGCAAAAGTTTTGCAAAACCCACGTCACCGTTTTACTCAATGTAGCTGTAGTATAGGGTGCATTATTATCACTTGCTGTGCTTTTTTTTTTTACTCCAGTGGAAACACTGTTGTAACTTTTCTGCAATCTCTAGGCATGATTTTTTTTTATTCTTCTTCAAAGTTAATTCTCAAACTCTCACTGGATCTCTCTTGCAAAATGATAATGTTCCTACTACATTTCCAGCAGGATGTAGTCCAGATAATTAAAATGGTATGTGCGGCCACGTTATTTGCGTCGCTGCTATTACATCTTACGACATGAGTGTCAGACCCATGCAACAGACCCAGACCTATTAGACCCAGGCAACACATAGACATTTTTGAATTCTGAAATCGTACTAAGATGAACAAGATATTGCTAATCTACGCACCTTTTAACCCAACCTTAGTCGCCTCTTGTCCATTCATGACAGGCCACCGTGTTACTACTCTTTACTTGAATGCTGGACTGGAGCGACACACTGACAGTATAAAAACAGATGAGACGTTGTTATTTTTTATAATAACTTTAGTGGGAACCAAGAAACAGCCGTAACATTGTACTAACTTCAGTGAGAACCAGCTAACAGCCGTAACACGGTGTACTAACTTCAGTGAGAACCAGCACACAGCCGTAACACGTTGTACTAACTTCAGTGGGAATAATGAAACAGCCGAAAGACTATGCTGACTTCAATGGGAACCACAAAACAGCCGTAACACATTGTACTAACTTCAGTGAGAACTAAGAAATAGCGGCAACGTCAGAATATTAACAGGAGGGAACTGGTGGTACATCTTCTTTTAGACAGTATGATTCCTTCAAGTCAACTTAATCTAGTAGGTTAGAATTCTTAAGAAAGGTGCGAGCGCCTGCTTCCGATACCACCACATCTTTATGACCTTTACATTTCATACAGCACGCGCCAGGTCATTCTGACACGCTGGCTCAAAATTTGACCACCCTTCCCCCTTTTTTCTTTACTAGACTGGACGCCACTTTTAACCCTGGAGCGTTTTTATTTTTTTTTAAAACTATTTTTTGAAGATGGGGGTTGGGAGATGGATGGGAGAGTGATTAGGTTTACTACGCTCAGCGGACAGTTTGCTTCAGCCAATGGGAAGTCACACATTAGAAATGTATTTTTTTTTGCTGGGAATGATTTCTAAAAGTTGCTTCCCATTATGAGTTTAGTGACATGGGAAGTAACTCTAGGTTAGGGGTTCTCAACCTTTTTCAGACGGTGAACACCGCCCACGCGTAATTATTCCAGCTCGCGAGAACGTTTTAACTAGCATAGAGCGAAGGACATGTCCTTACGGGAGCACCAAGATACTTGCGAGAATCAAGATGAGAATGCCTGCTCTAGGGACTAGAGCAGAGACTAGAGCAGAGGTGGGTAACGTTTCCTTCAGTGGCAGGTAGTATTGAGTTATTTTCGTGTGGGAAGAGCCAAAAAGAATCTTCTTCTTTTGCGTTCGTTCTCAAACTCCTGCAGATTAGCAGGATGTATTCCGGAGAACGGAATGCGCTGTGTCAAGGTTTACAGCATTGCTGCGATATCTGCGCCTTTCGACCTGAAACATCCGACTTCAGCATGGCTTTGGGTCACTGACCCTATATGGGATGGGACAGCCAATTCCATCCCATAACCTCCTTAGTCGCCTTTAACGACATGCGTGGAAAGTAAACAGTGTTGCTATTCTTTGATGCCCTTTCGGGCCCCGGCAACAGATTTGCGACCAAAAAGTAACTGAGTCACTCTCAGTCTGCTGTGGCCATTTCGTAGCCTGAAGACAATGGTTTGTTCCTTGCATGACATTTGGTGGTAGGGGTCATTTGATTCTGCTGTTTGGTGTGCATCTGCTTCCATATTGTTTTTATTCCTCCTTTATCATAGTCTTACATTCATAGTAAGTTTTATTTCTTTCTATTTGTTCTAGTGATTCCCCCTTTCCTTGCTAGGAGATCAGCTTTTTCATTTCCAAGTATGCCACAATGACCAGGAATCTACCACAGTACTATTTCTCTGGTGGAACTGCTGAGGTGTAGTAAGCAGGCCATACGTTCATATACGCTTGTGTTCTTTGGATCTTTCAATGCCTGCAATACTGACTTTGTATCAGTTATAAACACTACATGTCTGTTGTGACTCGGCAAGCAATTTATGAGCATTTTGGATGCCTTTATTATGGCTTCCATTTCTGCTTTGAAATTTGTGGAACGTTTGCCTGTGGTTATGGATTTTTTAAATTTCCTTTCCATCTGGTATTATTATATATGTTGTTTGTTGTTGTTGTTCGTCCATCCCAAGTGATGATGACCATTTGTTACATCCACTTTTGAAAATTCAATTTTAGTTATGTCCTTGATTATGAGTTCGTAGATGGCTAATGAGCCCTATTCGAGCTGTAAATGTCCTTGGACAGTTTGGACATGGAATGACGACTGTAGACGGATCTTGGTCTATCCGTGACTTTCTAGCTGCTCTCCGCTGTTGAGCTGCTGCATTTCTTTTCTTTTCACAAGATGATGCGCTCTTTTTAATTTTAGAACGCCATGTAGATCTATTTTGTGCAAGTTCTTCCCATGTATCGTGGTCTATTTCAAAGGCTTTCAGTGAGTTCTTTAACGAGTCCTTGTAGCGCTTCCTTTGGCCACCTTGAGATCGTATACCCTTCTCTAGCTCACCATAGAGAAGTATCTTTGGCAGACGATGGTCTGGCATACGCACCAAATGACCTGCCCAACGAATCTGTGTCTGCATCAGGATCGTGTCAATGCTTGGGATACCAGCTCTATCAAGGACAGTGGTATCTGGAATCTTGTCTTGCCATCTGATGTTCATAACTTTTCTGAGACAATTTGTATGAAAATGATTGAGTTTTTTCACATGACGTCTATACACAGTCCATGTTTCACAAGCGTATAGCAGCACTGGAAGTACCACTGCTCTGTAAACTTTCAGCTTAGTCTGTAGGTTAATGCCATTTCTACGCCAAACATTTGCGTACAATCTGCCGAAAGTACTGCTTGCTTTGGCGATCCTTGTATACACTTCATCATCAACGTTGGCATTTTGTGATAACGTACTGCCTAGATATGTGAATCTATTCACAACTTTCAGTGCTACACCATTTACTTTTATGCAGGGCTCAAGATAGCTTTTGCCAAGTGCTGGTTGTAACATGACTTCTGTTTTCTCTGTGTTAATGGTAAGCCCAAAGTTGGTACAGACTTTGGAGAATCTGTCTATAATACATTTTAGATCAGCCTCAGAGTTGGCATTTAGGGCACAGTCATCAGCAAATAGAAGATCCCTGATTCTGTGTGATTTAACTTTGGTTTTTCTCGAAGCCGCCGAAGGTTGAACAATTTTCCGTCTATGCGATAGGTGATGTTTACTCCTAGGTCTAGATCTCTGAAAGCATCATTCAACATAGCAGAGAACATGATGCTAAATAGGGTAGGTGCTAATACACATCCTTATTTTACTCCATTTGAGACAGGAAAGGTTTCAGATAACTCACCATCATCCTGAACTCTAGCTTGCATTCCATCATGCAATTGCTGCACCATTGAGATAAATTTCTGTGGACATCCATACTTTGCCAGAATCTTCCACAGACCATCTCTACTTACTGTGTCAAATGCTTTTGTCAAGTAACATATATATATACTTATATATTATATATGCTTATATATATATATATATATATATATATATATATATATATATATATATATATATATATATATATATATATATATATATATATATATATATTCCCTCTCCACCATCCAATGCTGCTTTTTTCGCTGATCTGTCTGTATATACATTGTGTCCATATATCCTTTGGGTATGTTTTCTGTCTGTGATTCTTAGTTGTCTTATTTAATACTTGTATTGGAGTTTATGTTTTTGAAACAATGCCTGATATACTGTCCACAATTCTTAGGAAGTTTTTCCTGTGCCATGTTGGGTATGTGTGAAAGGTGTGTAATGGTTTTAGGCTTTGTAGATCTGTATCAGTGAGTGATTTTATAATCTGTTTTATGGAGTGTAGGACGCTACCTCTTTTGAGTCGCTCTTTCGTGGGTCTGCTTAGTCTGTGGTTCATTTGATGGTCCTCCAACTCTTAAAGGATTTCTTTAATTTCTTCTTTCTTCCACTGATGGTAAAATGTGTATGTGTACATTTCTATGATTCGGGTAGTATTCATACCTCCTGTTATAATTCTGAGATTTCGGTTTTGCATGCTTGAGAACTTTTGAATGTTGCCTTTGGCTGCAGTACCCCATACTGAAATTGCATATTCAAAAGCTGCCCTTGCGTATCATGTATGTGCGCTATTTATAATTTTCCTATGTACTCCCCAATCTGTTCCAACTAAATTTTATGGAGTGTATTCCTCATTAAAACTTTTGTTTGGCACTTGTCTATGTGCTGTCTCCATGTATGTAAGTCTTGGGTCAAAAGTGACTGTATGTGGGTTTCTAATCTTTTGACAATGTTTGGCCTTTTTATGGTTAGTGATATTTTCTTTACGTTAATGGACATACTGAATATGGTATGGTAGTGTTTCTGAAAATTGAAAAAAACCACCGAAGACCGATGTGTGGGGCCATTGAGACCATAACAGTACGACACAACGCATTTCCATTCTGTGGACTATATCCTCTGCTGTAAATCTATTAGGACCACTGTTCTGCTATAAGAGAGAGTTTCAACTGGAGTTTGAGAATGAACACCCAAAGAAGATAAGCATTTGATTGACATGGTCGATTTGTCTGTCCACTTGGCCAATTTGTCCGTGGTTTCCTGCAACTTATTTTTGTTGTACCTACGCTATTTTCGCTGCACCATATTGCCAGAATACTTGCACACATTGCAGCATTTACTTACGCGAGAGGATTTGGGCAATGTCGTCCATGAATATAAAGAATAAAGAGGAGATAAAACATATCCATGTTATACTCCATGCTTGAAGCGTTTCTTTCTGATGTGCTTCAAGCGTCACTGCTGCCTGTCCGTTGTGCAGGTACTTGTCAGAGAAACACTTTTTAAATATTGTTATATAAGTATTATGCAAGCGGTTGCGTCTGTGAATCTCACCAATGTCGCACTAGACAAACCACCCATGCAACAGAAAACCTTAGTAGATGACATGGCGTTATATTGAGGCTCTCTTATGAAAGCTTTGTAGCATGTCATTTATACAATTATAGACCCCCTCTGAGTAGAAGACGTCTTCAATAGTCACTACACTAAGCCGAAAGCTGAAATCTCCTGAGTATAATAGGAAGCTCAGAAAAACCAATCTACTGCACATATGAAGTAAGAGCTAGTCGCTGGTTATTCCTGGGGTTCTCAAACAAATAAACAACAAATATATAAGCATTTTATGGTTATTCACATTTGATATGTTGCCATTTATTTTTGAACAATCCATCTGTCTGCGTGGAAAGTTGAACTATGTACCTAGGTTATCCCATGATTGCCGTCAACGAACAGAGCTTGACTATAAGATGATTCTCTGGTGTAATAGTAACAAATGCTAAACAAGAGAGATAACTGCAATAATGAAATTGTCAAATCATGCCGAAGAACCTGCTAAACAAGAGAGATAATAAAATAAAATAAAATAATCCCAGATTTATCTACCTTTTGAGAATAGACATATTCGGAGACAAGGGTGGTCTATCCATCCATCCATCCATCCATCCATCTATCAATCTATCTATCTATCTATCTATCTATCTATCAATCAATCTATCTATCTATCTATCTATCCATCCATCCATCCATCCATCCATCCATCCATCCATCTATCTATCTATTTATCTATCTAATCTGTCTACCTGTCTGCCTGTCTATCTATCTATCATACTGTACTGGGAAGAACTTGTACAAAATAGATCTACACGGCGTTCTAAAATCAATAAGAGCGCATCATCTTGTGAAAAGAGGGAAAATGCAGCAGCTCAACAGCGGAGAGCAGCTAGAAAGTCACGGATAGACCAAGATCCGTCTACTGTCGTCATTCCATGTCCGAACTGTCAAGGACATTTACACTTCGAATAGGGCTCATTAGCCATCTACGAACTCATAATCAAGGACATAACTAATATTTAATTTTCAAAAGTGGATGTAACAAATGGTCATCATCACTTGTGATGGACGAACAACAACAACAACAACATACTGTACTGTCTGTCATTTCTTTGTTTTTTGGTGCAAGTCGTCGCAGTATTGAATGGCGATCAATTTTTGGGCAATGCCACGTTTGGTGGCTTAATGTGCACTAATATTGTAACGCTGATAATTCCTTCAATCCATCTTCCTGATCTTCCACTGTCTATTACTGTTTCCATTTTCATGTTATATGCTCTTACTGCTGGCCAATATGTGTTCATTCTCATTAAGTGGCCGAACCATTTTAATCTCTGTTTTTCAATACATTTAACTACAGATGTTGATCCGACAATTATTGTAAACTTTTCCTTCCTCACATGATCTCATCTTGTTCTGTTTGATGCATTTATTAGACATATTGTTTCACACTTAGCAAGCTTTCTCTATTGTCCTTTAATTAGTGTCTACATCTGATATTGATAACTCAATGATAGTATGAAGATTGAATTTTGGATATTTCTTAGGATTTATATAAGATTTATAATATGATTTGGAAAAGTAAGATCAGTATTTCAATTAAGATTAAGTATTATTAAGTATTAAAGATTAAGTATTAAAGATTAAGGTTAAGTATTACTATTCAGATCGCTAGTGATAATTATTCTTTATAGTTCCAAGTTTGAACTCTTTACTCAATACTGATTTAATGATAGTTCCAGGCTTGAACTATCTACTCAATACTGATTTAATTATAGTTCCAGGCTTGAACTATCTACTCAATACTGATTTAATTATAGTTTCAAGTTTGAACTCTCTACTCAATACGGATTTAATTATAGTTTCAAGTTTGAACTCAATACTGATTTGATTTCAGTTCCAAGTTTTGTTTCTGTTTCTAGTTTTTGGCAATGACATAACATCTTCACAATTTCCCTTTCTGTATTCAATTGAGACACTAACGCAGACATCAACGTAGTTTTACAAGCCATTAAAAACACAGAAGAATCAAAGTTTCTACCAAAAAGGCCTTTACCAAGCACAGAACACTTTGCCAACATATTTACCAACACAGATACCAAAATATTTAGTTTCTACCTCTTGTGTGTTTTTTTCGCACTAAAAACTTTTTGCATAAACAACGATTCTGTGGTTTTAGTGATATTTTGCTCCTTTGTGTGTTCTGTACTGTATTCAATAATAACGTTTTCATGGAAACGTGGATTCTGTGTGTATTTAATGATTCTATAAACTGCATTACCACGTGCTTTCACATGACACCGATTGGATCACAGTTTAAATGCGATACCACCTGTTTTCAATTTGATGGAGGCCTCACCGCATCTGAGAATAATACAAACGGCAGCAAAAACAAATACCATCGGAACGTTAATGTGTCTACAGAGGAGCACAAAGAAGAAATTTGTAGAAATTCGGGGAAGATGACGGCGTACAGGAGGAAGAAAGGTGAATCAAAACCTGGCTCACTTCTCTGGACATGTTTGACCTCGGGTTTAGGTCAAAGGTTACGTTAGCCAGGTCGTTCAAAGCTAAGGTTGCGCCTGCCTGTGCTGCACTTGGAGAAGATGATGGTGATGACATTTCAGGATAGGCTAACTCTCGCAAACAATCAGTAGTCATCTAGTGTAGCTAACAGGGTCAGGCCGTTTTATATTTCCAGAAATAGTTGCGGGAACGATGGGTTTTGTAATGAGCCCATCTCATATAGTCATGTGGACTCATCGGTTATCATTCTTCTTAATTCACAATTCTATTGTCTACTTCTCCGTGTCTTTTCATTGGCTGTCGACACACAGTATCCACAAAGGAACCAATGAAAATCACAGGAATATTAAAATATTGTCACTTTAGAATTAATTACAATCGCACAGGACTGTATAATTGACGAAAAACTGGGCTATAGTTTCCATTTCATGTATGTTCTCCGTTTTACACTGACAACCAATCACGCAAGGCTGTAGTAAAACTTAATCCGGTAAGAAAATGTTTAAAAAAACAGCGTAATGGCTTTTTACAAATAACTACAGGCACACACAAAAAGTTTACGTTTTACGCAAAAATTTTTAACAAGACCAAAACATAACAAACCTATTTTTAAAAAAAAACAATTCTTATGACTAGATCCTCCATATGCAGAATGGCTGTGGATCTCACCAATGACCCATTATACTTTACTCAATCTAAGAATGATGTGGGTCAAAACACACCCCCCACATTACTCCGTGACAACAAGTGATTTTTAAAAAGCTGATGACATGTAAAAACATTATTATTTAAAACATTTAAAAATTATTAAAAACAATATTTAAACAACATTAAAAAATATTTTAAAACGAAATTTCAAAACAATATTATTGGCACTTAGCAATCGATTAATGCGTTCTACGTCCAACAACTAATCAGAAGTACTGAACCACTTCATTCTTAGAGTGAACAGAGTATAGTCATGCAACAGAAAACCGAAGTATAATCCATCTACAAATTGGTAACCACTGTTGCAGGAGAATATCTAAGAAATTATCTATTACATCGCAGAGATCGTTGGACTGCAACTTTTGATTCCCACTGACGCAGTAACAAAAATTTTGTCTGTCTAAAAATTTTAATAGTTAAACAGGTTTCCTCTATAACTTATAGACATATGCACCCCCTCTCAATTGCATAGAATATAAGATATTTTACAGTATTCATCCTAGTCTACTATAGTCCGTTCAGAATCGTTTGCCGAGATGTTATGATTTATAATTCAAAAAGTTCTTGATGATTTCACATGAAATTTGGCATACGTTGTTAAAATGTCCATGTCGCGAAAACATATGTGTTACTTGATGTCTAGCTGTAACGGTTATTTGAAAGCGGCGAATTCTTTTGATGTTCGCCCATGTAAATATTATTTCGACCATAAACAAAATATTTTACAGTAATCTAGTGCAATGATGACCCATAGGCGTGTCCACAAAATTTTACATGGTGGCAGGTGTAAAAAAAATTTAAAATATATCTTTTGTTCGTAGAGTCAATTTGATATTGTTCCATGCTCTTGGTGTGAGTTTCACAAATGTTGTCGCTGCCTTTGAAATAAGTACATATATTTCTTCATGTAAGGAAATTTTGTCTGTAATAGTTGATCCAAGATATCTGAACTTCTGTATTGAATCAAGCGGGCTAATTTTTATAAGTAATGGTTGATGGTTTGCTTATAACATTTTTTTGAATTGCTTGGGTGGTATTGAGCAATGAAATGTTTTACAAATCAACTTGTAAATTTTGCAAATCAAACTTTTTTTAGTGTAGACTTAATCAGAGTAATGATCATTCATAATCAGACGAGTCAAATAGGTCGATTACTGCTTTCGGCTGAACAAACAACAAACCTTCCTTTTTCCAATATTCCTCTTCTTGGCGTAACACATGATCCTCACATTTCACCCAGTAGTCTTTATGTATATTTGATAGAGCCTGATTTGTAAGAGTCTCAATATCACATAATTTGAAAGTTGTATTTGTAGATGCTACGTGTCCTTTAACTTTTGCCCAAATTAGCTCTATAGGATTTAAGTGTGCATGATATGGAGGTAGTCTCAAACATCTATGACCATGTTCTTCAATTAACTTGTCTATTTTAAATATCTTTGTTCGTTGTGTCTGTTTTACAAGGTTAAGCAATTCGGGTTTCAAGTACCTGTCGGTAAATGGTATGTGTTCTTTTATGAGCCACGTTTTGATTGCATCTTTTGTACTTGATGATGTTGGGATTCTATCTTCTACGTTCACTACGTTATGGTATGAAGCATTGTCCATTATCAGACAAGAAGGTCTATCTAATATTGGAAGAATACTTTTTTCGATCCAGTCTTCGAATATGTGCCCATTCATTTCGGAGTGGTAGTCTCTATTGTCAATGGATTTTGAAATGAAAATTAGATGAGCATTCTGCAACAACCCATTATGTCTGCTACCTGCATGTGCAACTATCAAACGTTGCCCTTTACTACTTGGTACTGATCTTTTAATACTTCCATCTGCTAACTGCCATTCCTTTTCATTTGTATGATGAGCGTTGATCCAAGTTTCATCTAAATACACAATATCATAACCATTCTCGCGCATTCCCTTCACGTAAGTACTTGCTTCTAAGAGCTACCAGATGTGGCTTTTCACAAATAATGTTTTTTCCACCAGCATACTTTCTAAAGGTGAAGCCTGCATTTCTTACAGTTTTCCATAATAAAGTTTTTGATATTTCAATGTCGTTATTAGTTTTCAGCCAAATCTTCAACTTTCTAAGTGTCACTTCTTCGTTTTTATCAAACATTCTACATATTTCTCTTTTTACTAGGTCCTTATCGAAACTGTCTATCTTTTCTTTCCTTCCTTGCTTTCGTGAATTTGTTGGCAATAAATATCCGCTTGCTTCCACTATTCGATCAAATGAACGTTTACACAAACCTAAAATATGCATTGTTCTCTTCTCAGGATTTGATGAAGAACAATAAAGATGTCCCTTTTTACGCTCTCTGCAGAAGTATTGATAAATCTTTATAGCAATGTTATGCTCAGTAAAATATTTCGCTTTCAGATTAATTCTCACATAGACTTGCAGAAGGTAATATGCTTAGTGCCGCCTACATTTTGTAAATATTGAGACGTGCCTCTGACTTGTGACTTGAAATCGAGTCAATATCCGATTTTGATTTCACATAATTCTAAGTTCAGGAAAAATAATATTTGGTGCTAAACGGGAATTTCCATATGTAACATTGCTTTATACAAATGTACAGTGGAAACAACTACTTTTAGAACGGTGCACATTCTACCGTGAGGGTCATGCCTTTATATTTAATAATCAGATGTGAGATGTAAGCATCTACATAATCCAGCGGTTGTTTATAATTTAGATTAACTTTTTTTTAATATAGGTTAAATAAGGTATCTTTGATACTGGATCACATTTCTTTGATAAAAAAATATTTCTATAGCGACATTATTATTCTAAACCTAACTTCAAATGATCAATCCAAATGAACAATACGTTTTTGATAAAAATAATTTAACATCTCGGCAAACGATTCTGAACGGACTATAAGAGCAAATTACTGTTTAAATAATCGGAACACATTTTAATTGGTGACGTTTCGTTTCTGTTTTCTTGTGGCTTTTCATTTGCTGTGCCGGAAAGTATAAATAAATTAACCAATTGAAGACATGATACAAATTAAGAACGTCATCAATCACGGTGTTTTTCTCTATCTACAGGCAGTGCTATGTTGTGTGCCAGTCTTATTCTAGAAACAGGGATTTTTGTTTGTGTTAAAAAAAATACTTGAAACTTTCATTACTTGTTTCTCACGAGAATATAGCCCATGTTTCAGAAATAGACCACAATTTTCTAAGTGAAAACATTTGGTTTTGTTTGAAATATCGCAAATTCACGTAATACTCCACTCATACTGACACAAATATCTATTCATTTCTCCCTACAGCGTGCTGTAAATGTAGTGACCAATAAAAAAACACTGAAATAATCAGTTGGGCTAACAGAAGTGATGAAATAAGTACATTGAATTTCATTTGGGCTTTTATTTTTACAAGAAGATCACATCTTTTTGTCTCAAATATCATTTTGAAAATGTAGTTCAGCCAAAGTCGTATCCCTAATTGGACTTGTGGTTATTGTGTGTAATGCAATGGAAAATCTTGCCAGTTTCTTACAATTTACATTCATGTATAATTCAAAATGAGTTCGATATGCAAATTTATTACAATGCAGAAATCTACCGTGTTAGGCTAGCATTACCAACATTTTTGCAAAGAATCTAAGAGAAGTCATTTATATTGGGATATTAATCAGGGCCTGATTTAGACTTGATAGGCCCTAAACTATTTGAGGTATGGGGCCCTTTATAAGTTCAGATTATATGTCAGTACCAAATATGATTTTTGGATACCTAGTGGGGGTCCTAAGCTATAAATTTTATATCTTATACGTAAATCCTGCACTTAAATTAATATTCTTAAAAAGCGAATAAATGGCTCTTGGTCTGGATAGATCTTTTTTTTTTTAACCCCTGTTGGATTAAATATGATTCAAAATGCACTCATGTCAAGTAAGGAAGAAAAATAAAAATTGACGACTTTGACATAGATATAGATAAGGCGGAAGATATTGAAAATGTTTGCTAAAAATGAACTTGTTTCTCTTCGGAAATTAAAATGTGAAATTGCAGATTGATTGCGATATTGAAAATTCTAAAAAAGTTATCTGTGGAAAATTATAAGAACCTCCGGCTTAACTTTCAGAAAAACCATAGGTGGCAGGAATATTATTTGTAAAAAGCCACGCTTGATTGCTGCCTGAAGTAAATACCAGAGACAGATCAGGGAGCAGAGAAGTCAGGGTTATGATATTGTATATTTGGAAGAATCCTGGTCAATGCTCACCACACAAATACTAAATAATGGCAAACAGTGAACATAAAGAAAAAATTTCAAGCAGCAAAGGCCAGCTAATTATACTCACAGGCTGGAAGTAGCAACACCTACCTAGTCCATGAAGCTGGAATTATTTTCCAATCAAAATGTACAGATGCCAGGGACTATCATACTGAAATTAATGGACATATTGTCAGACATTAGTCGGGGAACAGTGTTCTTCCAATTCTAGAAGGATCATCGTGTTTAGTAATAGACAATTCTTCCTATCACAATGCAGTATCACAGGAAGACAAAACACCAAATGCATCAAATATAAAAGACCAAACTAAGACATGCTTACTAAGGACAATGTCCACTTCGACCATAGCTTTTTGAAGCCCGAATACAGCTTGTGAAGTTGACAAATAAGACAAAGTTGTATTAGTTAGTTAGTTAGTTAGTTAGTCGTCGGATCATCATCACTGCAAACTGGACACATCCATAGTTGCTCCGATCTCTCGTTGAATGTATCCGCCATCACACTTCTGCTGACAGTACCGGTCCTATGCTGGTTGACCATCATTCTTCTGCGCCCTCCAAATTGTCCACCTCTAGCAACACCACATTTCAATCCCTGATCTTTAATCCTAGCAATTGAAGAGGAATCGTCATCCACATTAGTCTCACTCTCGCGTGTTATATCTCTTAAGAAGTTCAAAACGTCGGCGCGATCCATTGCCCCATCGCCCTGTGCCACAATCGTGCACGATGCCAGTTGATCCGCTCTTTCATTGCCTCGAACGCCCACATGTCCCGGCACGAAAATAAATGTAACCACTTTCAAGCTCGCCTTTCTCAAGGCCTCAATCCACTTTTCGCGAACGAGACCCACTTGTACCTTCTTAATCATTCTCATAGAGTCACTCAAGATGCAGACCTGCGTTACCTTCTGTGTGCGTAGCCACTCAAATGCCTTGGTCACCGCCATAGTCTCCAGGGTCATACTACTCATAGTGACCGCAAAGGCACCATTTTCCGCATTGCTGCATTCTGGACTCTATCCAGATATCTCATTGTGCTAGTTCTTTCTAAACTTTTCCCGGACAACGAAACTTGTGGCATAGGTGTCTTTACCATGTGATTGTTCAAGGAAAACCACGTCACGAATGCCTTAGACGGATTAACCACTACTCCCGTATCTCGACACCGATTTGTCAGTCTGTCCAGCTCCTTCTGTAGTTCCACGACGCACTCTTCTCGATTTCTGCCCTGTCTATACACAAGGATATCATCAGCATATGACATCGTTCTGCCAACACCTGTGATGTGATTGCCAGCGATATGTACTGTGTATACATTGAAAAGTATAGGAGATAGAGGCGATCCCTGTGGCAGAACAGGGCTAATAACCGTTGGTGCAGATATCCAGATACCACACTTAAGAACTACAACCCTGTGCATCAGGGCGGCGCCAACCCAACGCACAACAAAAGGATTAACTGCAAGATTTAACAGCTGGTGCATCAAGATATCCAAGGACACGCTATTGTACGCATCCCTAAGGTCTATTGCGACCGCACATGTCTCCATGCGCGAATCGAACCCCTCAAAAACATCCTACGCAAATATGGCTGCATTCTGCTATGTCTTCTTTCCTGGACGATATCCTCCTAACAATGTTGGTAAACACTTATTTCTTTCAAGATAACACGATACCTTCAAGGCCACAATTTGTTTCCAAAAGCTTGCCAATCGTATTCTGCATAGTTATTATTCTGTAGCCATGTATCCTGGTGTGGTCTTTCCCAGGTTTGGGTAGTGGAACTAAATAGCTGTGCAACCAGTCTTCTTTCACTGTGCCCTTTAGAAGGCTATTATTGAACATGTCCGCCAGTTCTCCCAACTCCTCATCCGTTCTTCGACTAATGTCATCGTATCTAATGCCATCTGGCCCTGGTGCTGTATTTTTTGTACTTTTCAGTGCCTTCCTGATTTCTTCATCTGTGATTAGCATATGGTTTTCCATGCTCACGTTATTACAAGTAAGTAAGTAAATGTAAGTAAGTAAGAAAGTTGTATTATATTGATAAAATCATCTAACAATATTGTCGTACTTCTCTGCGGCTCCCGGCATGTCATACTCACATTAACCCGATAGAGTTACTTTGGGTTAAGATCAAAGGGCATGTTGCAGAACAGAACACAAACTTCAAAATGTATGATGTTTAAACTCTGTCACGCGAGTACCTCTCCAAAACAGACATTCCTAAACAATGCTTAGATCATATAATCCAAGAGGAAGATGACTTCTGGCACCGAGATGGATAACAATTTAAGCAACCATTAACAATAATCAAACTCTTGGAAGCATCAGATTCGTAATTGTGAAGAAATTATTTCGTGGACAGACCATACAATGACCCTACATGAATAAGTGTATGTTGAGCACACCATTAGGTGCATATACAGTGACAACAAAACACATCTCATCCAATATCGGCTAAAATAATACAGTATTTAATCGCAGTTAAGAAATCCTGGGATCTAATGATGACCGAAGGACATACTAACTGTTGCACATTGGAGTGACGTTTACTATTGCACATAACTGACAACACATACATACATCACTTTTACCTATAAGAATTTTTAGCAGATACGCTTTAAATGCAATGTTACTTGACAGTGACATGTTTACTGTAAAATCTCAAATTTGACCCCACTTATTTGCAGTGGAAGAAACTTATCTGTTGAATGATTTTTCTTGGTCGACGAATACGATGTATAATTCTCATTTAAAAACGCACTATTAACTTTATTATTTTATTATTTATTGTTATTATTATTATTATGGTTGAGTTTTTTGTCATCGTCGATCACGACGGACGAACATCATAATTCCATGTTATTTCTGTGGCTCTTTCAGTTAGTTGTCTAAGTGTAAAGAGACCCGTACAGCTTTTGTTCTTACGTAAGTCCATTTTGGTTATTTTTAAGTTGTGGTTCAATATATGTTGGTAATCGTTGTTCTAATATTGTGTTTAAAATTTCTCCTGTGTGGAAAATTAGTAAGGATATCCCTCGGATATACTAATTTATAAACGAACTATATATATATATATATATATATATATATATATATATATATATATATATATATATATATATATATATATATATATATAGCCTGTATATTGAGGATTCCGTTCAACCAGGCTTTCTTATTGTAGAAAGGTCGTAGTACTTCCTTAAAATTATGTTTTTCATGTTTGTGTCTGTATGTACTTTTTGTGTGTTTATGCTTTGTATTTTGTATTTATATTTCTTTGTATATGTATGTACCCTCTGAGGTTGGGAGAGAGCCTGCGATGTACTGGACATCACTGTGTAGGGGAAGATTAGTGTCCCTGTTTCCTATAGCTGAGGCCCACCACAGAAGCACATGGGCTGAGGACGTGACAAGCAATTTGCCTTGAACATTTTGTTATATGCCTGGCGCCTTTGAGAAATATTCGACATAACCAGACGGCAATTGGTGGTAGGGAAGGAGCATAGTGAATCATGTCTTGGCTTCAATGACATGGAGCATTCCATAGCTACCAACGTACCTTCCAGGTGATGTGACATCTCTTTTATAACTCTGTTTCTTGGTGAGTATAAAATCAAGACTTCTCAGCACACACAAAAATACCATGGCTGACAAGATTAGTTAAAAACGAGATCGAATGTCGCCTCAGTTATCACGGTCCGAGGCAGCCGACAGTGTTCAACCAGGACAATTGGCTATTGGATCGCATCAAAAACAACATCGCAAACAACTACACGAACAACACACAAAAATGCAACGTATTATCATCAACAACACCAACATCTACACAAGCATCAAAACACTAAACCAAGAAAACCTTGGAGCAGTTCCAAGCCTGTTATAAGACCTGTTAGATCTCACTTAACCATTCTACACTGTTTTAAAATAAGGAACGCAACATTAAAGGTAAAGGTATGTCCTATGGCAGCAACCTGCCGTCGGAGATAAAGATAACTCGTCATGTTCTACGCTGCAGCAACTACTAGGTTTGATGGGTAGATCCCTTCCTTGCTGTTTTTACCTCCCCTAACTAAACGCAACATTACTGCTATGCTAATAGACACCAAATTTTAAACATGTACCAAAATTTTATCTTACGTAATTAATGTTTCAACCTTGGAATTAAAAAACATTTAGGTTTAAACAATGAAATGAGGCTCATTAAATTTGGTTTTGACTTTTATTCTTTGCGACTGAGGCCTCCGTTTCAGTAAGATGTATATGCTCCTCTGACCTCTATCTGAAAACGACATCTCCGTGACATGGATTAGCCGTTAGATCTGTTGTTGTGGGATGGCTGCCCACTCTTCACCCAGTGCAAGCAAGAGACAACTGTCGGAGATTGGCTGGAGCCACGTCTCGCTGGCGGAGTCGTATGTCGCGTTCATCCCATTAATGTTATATGGGGTTTCTCTTCTTCTTCTTCGTCTGCGTTCATTCTCCTGCAGATTAGCAGTATGTAGTCCGGAGAACGGAATGCGCTGCGTCATGGTTTACAGCATTGCTGCGATATATGTGCTATTTGGGCAGAACATCCGACTTCAGCACGGATATGGATTACTGACCCTATATGAGATGGGACAGCGAACTCCATTCCATAATCTTCTTAGTCGCCTCTTACTGCATGCATGGCAGGTAAATTGTTGCTATTATTTGCTCCCTTCTCGGGCTCTGGCAACACATAGGCGATATGGGACTCATGTCTGATGACATGGCTGGCCACTGAATGGTCTGGGGGTTGTTGTCAGCGAGGAACAGGGTAGTGAGTTGTGCCACATGAGATGGAGCAATATCCTGCTGAAAAATCGATCCTCGTACAGTCAAATTTGTAAGGACTTGAGGAGGAGCAATTTCAGTGATGTATCCAGCGACGTATCGTTGGGCATTCAGGCGTCCTTCAATTTACACTAGGTCATTTCTACCCAGGAAGTTGATCGTTCCCCACATTAGTACACCTCCACCACCATGTTGATGAGACTCATCAACACTGTTCTTGACGTAACGCTTACGGCAAACTCCTCTACGTCTATCGTGTCGCTGGAGAACACAAAACATGATTCATCACTAAATCAAACCAGTCTCCAGTCATTCCCAACGGTCCATTGACGATGTTAGTTCGCTCACTGCAGTCGGTTCTGGCGATTCCGGTCCGTAAGAACAGGACTTCTGTAGGGTATCCCAGCCCAAAAACAGCGTCTTTGACGGTTCCTGACTGTTTGATCTGAAATTCTATGAGCTGCTGGCATTGACTGGACTGTGGAGGACGCATATACAAATCGATTCCTGAGATGAAACAATCTTTATAAACAATCTTTATAACAAGCTTTATAAAACAATCTTCGGCAGGAGTTGTAACTCTGGGTCTTCCACTGCGTGGCCTACCACTGAGTCAGTTTGTTGAAATCACCTCCAAAGGTGACTAATGGTTGCTTCTAACCAAATTAAATTTTCTTGCCACTACACTTTGTGATTGTCCAGTCTGTAAGCGTCCACTGATAGTGTATCGTTGTTCCGTAGTGAGATGAACCATACTTGCACATTGAATTTTCAACTGAATTTATTCGAGAATAGTACGCCTGTTATACGATAGGGATACGATAAGGCATACGATATTATCAGTTTTTTGTTCATTAAGTTTCACGGAATTCTCATGAACCTCTCACGAGTTTTGCTAATAATGTTGTTTTGACCTGGACTGCTTTCATGACCTCACGAATTATGAGGTTATTGCAATTCAGATAACTACGCGAAGTAAATGATCAGGAGGACATTTCGATAGGTTGAATATGTCCAATCAGCGAATATCTTTAATAAAAGTAATTCTTAAAAAATTGCGTTTTTCTGTTGCAACAAAATACAATTAACATATGCGGCATTACTTTTATAACTATTCATATGCGACATAAAAAAACAAAAACTAGAACTTACCAAATTATTATACATTCACAAGATACATGTGGCCATCTAAAATTAGATTATGCACAAAGGTACACACCCACATTTGTCAGAATATACCAGCTATGCCTGTAAGTACACCAATTACCGTAGCACAATTACCTATATAAGAAACGACATTCAGGGCATGTCATCCAGCTAACAGCCCATCTCAGAGATATGCAGAAAATGACCATCTGGCACACTTGAGAAAAATACGCAATCTACAATGATGGGTACTGAGTAACACAATTTCTTAAACAATACTTGCTGATGGATTTAATGGTCACTACATTGGGGTACAAGGATCACAATGAGACAGGAATATACATAGAGGAGCTCTGTGAAACAATAAACTTGTCAGTTATTCATGATACAAAGTCTGTACCCACACTTCTGCATATTAATAATTTATCTCAGTCGACCCGATTCTTCTCCTTCTTCAGCGTTCATTCTCGAACTTTCGCTGAATCTCTGTTGTAGCAGGACAATGGTTCTACTAGTTTTTCAGAAGATTGTAGTCCAGAGAATAGAAATGCGCTGTGTCGCCATTTTATTTGTATTCCAATGGCCTGACACATCCGTCTTGACCCGATATGACTATCTGTTCATCTGACATTCTCGTAATAAAAGATATCTCTCTAGAAATGCTTGATGATATTGGAAATAACCACATACCAGTCCTCACCACCACATATACATCCGACATAGTATATTTCAAAAAGAAAACTCGCTGGAACTTTGGCAAGGCAGATTGGAAACTATTCCAAGAAACATCTGGTTTTCAGTAGAAACATTAACTACTGAGGTGATAAAAGGTGTTCTTCAATTCAGCATCACAAAGCATCCCAAGAGACACTTGTCTCAAGAATCAAGAAAAACCATGAGAAAACAGTAGTGAGAAAGACAAATTGGCAGAAAAATGCACGAATCTAGATCTAATAAGATATGGGAAGAAGGTATGGGCACTAGTCAACAATTTGTCCGGGGAAAGAAGTAGAATGAATGATAAACCTGTGGTAGATAAAAACATAACAATTACTACCCACTGCGTTCTTCGGACTACATCCTGGTAATCTTCAGGAGTTTGAGAACGAACGCGTAAGAAGACGATGTCAAATTGTTAAATTGCCGGTCAATAACTTGCATGGCAATAGTTCATATCATGGCCTTAACTCGCTGTTATGATGCCGGGACCAGAATAGAGATAAAAAACAGCAACACGATTTATATTTCATACATGTCGTAAGATGTGACTAAGGGGGCTGTAGGTGCCCTTCTCATATAGGATCCACGTGATCCAGAGTCCTTGCTGAAGACGGCTATGTCAGTCCGAAAAAAGCAGATATCGTAGAAAACTGTAAACTATAGCACAATGAATACCGTTCTCCGGATTACGACCTGCTAACATGTAGGAGTTTGAGAACGCACGCAAAAGATGAATTGGTGTGTAGCAGTTCCTTTGGGTGTAACCTGTGTTTATTTTTGGCAGGAGGTGGGAAGAAGGGAAGTATGATGATCCCACAATTTCTATAAAATTCAAGACTTAAATTTCATTTTGCAAAGACAGACTTCAACAATTTAAGACCAAATGTATTATACCAACCATGACAGCCATTATCGAATTTCTTTGGTAATAATCAGCTTAGACTGGTTTCTGTAGAAACTCCGCAAACATCAGGTGGACACACTTCAACTGGACAATGAAAGGAACAAATATGGCGGTATTTGAAGGGAGAAATCATATTCTTTGTTGTGGAGAGTTGAATCTTTCCCATCTTCAAACGACATTTTCTTCAAACCATTCATTCTTTCTGACAATCGTTGTCAATATTATCGTGCAATCTCTTTTTCCTCTCTTTGATTAATGTGGTTGGTGAGGGTGGTTATTTCATCTCCTAACAGTCTTCGTCTGTATTCCGTTATCTTCTTTCTCCTCTTTCGTTCGTAAATAATGTCTACATTTGTAGTGTTGTTTTCTATTCCGTTTGCGTACAATTTTCACTCTATGAGTACTTAACATTTCCTGCCATTGTCACTTAGTTATAACATTTCACTGTCTAGGTACACACAATTTTTTGCCATTGTTACTTAATTATGATATTTCACTGTTCAGGTAACCATCATTCTGTCATTGTTACTTAATTATGATATTTCACTGTTCAGGTAACCATCATTCTGTCATTGTTACTTAATTATGATATTTCACTGTTCAGGTAACCATCATTCTGTCATTGTTACTTAATTATGATATTTCACTGTTCAGGTAACCATCATTCTGCCATTGTTACTTAATTATGATATTTCACTGTTCAGGTAACCATCATTCTGTCATTGTTACTTAATTATGATATTTCACTGTTCAGGTAACCATCATTCTGTCATTGTTACTTAATTATGATATTTCACTGTTCAGGTAACCATCATTCTGTCATTGTTACTTAATTATGATATTTCACTGTTCAGGTAACCATCATTCTGTCATTGTTACTTAATTATGATATTTCACTGTTCAGGTAACCATCATTCTGTCATTGTTACTTAATTATGATATTTCACTGTTCAGGTAACCATCATTCTGTCATTGTTACTTAATTATGATATTTCACTGTTCAGGTAACCATCATTCTGTCATTGTTACTTAATTATGATATTTCACTGTTCAGGTAACCATCATTCTGTCATTGTTACTTAGTTATGACATTTGTACGCACATTATAAGCGAGGGATCACCTTTTGATTATTAAATGCTTGAGATCTTCTGGTATGTTCGTTCTCAAACTTCTGCTGGTTAGTAGGACGTAGTCCAAAGATTGGAATTGGCTTATCATGATTTAATCTTTTCTGTAATATCTGCGTTTTCTGCCTGACACATCCGACATCGGCATTACGTTGAGTCAAATTGACCTTATTGTATGAATCAATCAATTCCCACCACCTAACTTTCTTAGTATTGTATTACGATATGTAAGGCAAATCACAGTTCTGTATTACGATATGTAAGGCAGATCACAGTTCTGTATTACGATATGTAAGGCAGATCACAGTTCTGTATTACGATATGTAAGGCAGATCACAGTTCTGTATTACGATATGTAAGGCAGATCACAGTTCTGTATTACGATATGTAAGGCAGATCACAGTTCTGTATTACGATAGTTAAGGCAGATCACAGTTCTGTATTACGATAGTTAAGGCAGATCACAACGTTAATATTCGTTGCTCCCATTTATGTCCCTGTCTATACACGAATTACTGAGATTATATAGATTGACTAACATAACAAACATAGGATTCTATAAATTTACAGAGGGAACGCTGCTGTGTAGTGATTAATTTAAGCCACGTGCTTTGTGGCAGAGATATTAGATAAGGCGATGAGGGGTTGTGTGGTTTTCAGCTACAAACTACGACCTTGAATGTGTTCGTGGGGCTATGGGGTCGATGCCTGATCAATAGCAACTTATTACAAGAGGATTATTTCGGAAGTGCTATTGAACTTTTACTTGAAGATGTGGCGTTACGTGCTCTGAGTGGACTCTAGTCATGTGTCGTGCTCTGAGTGGACTCTAGTCATGTGTCGTGCTCTGAGTGGACTCTAGTCATGTGTCGTGCTCTGAGTGGACTCTAGTCATGTGTCGTGCTCTGAGTGGACTCTATTCATGTGTCGTGCTCTGAGTGGATTCTATTCATGTGTTGTGCTCTGAGTGGATTCTAGTCATGTGTTGTGCTCTGAGTGGATTCTAGTCATGTGTTGTGTTCTGAGTGGACTCTATTCATGTGTCGTGCTCTGAGTGGACTCTAGTCATGTGTCGTGTTCTGAGTGGAATCTAGTCATGTGTCGGGCTCTAGTCATGTGTCGTGGTGCTTTGCTTTGTTATTAGATTACACTTCGGCCGTGTGGTGCTGGTGCATGGAAAGGTTGCAACTAATAGTGACACTATTATTTATATTATTTTAAATGGATGCTGTATGAGGTGACTAATGAGGTCTTGGTGGTGAAGTTGGCTGTCCAAACATAGAGTGTCAAAGTGACCCATAAGGCATGCCGAAGTCGGTTGTGTCAAGACTGTCGGAGACAAGATATAAAGTGACTGTGATTTTTCATAGGTGACATGTTTTCAGTTTATCCGCAACTTTCCTTAGTCGCCTCCTACGACATACCTGGACAAAAGGCACTAGTCTGATTTTTTGCACCAGGAACTAGAATTTCAGGTCCGCAGTTGCCACACGGGTGGATTGAAAGGAGAAAGACGTGGATATGAAAAATATTGGTTTCAAAACATGAAGGATAAATGAGAAGTCATTATTTTATCCACACCCCGTCCGTATAGCTGAAAATAAGAATATTTTGTGGGCATTGTGTCTTGTTATGGCATCCCTATGAAGCTAACGAGTTACTAGTTTTACAGTGGAATCCCGTTATAACAACTTGATCCGAACCGACACAATATGTATGTAATAACAGAAATTTACTATATACAGTACAAGCAATCGTCATCATTATAAGTACCGTCTCTGCAACGAAGGTTAACTGCAACAGACCTTCAACATTCCCTGTCGGTGGTGTTTCTTACTGATGCTTTGTCTGTCCTACAAGGTTTTGACGGCAATAAACTGCCAGCCATGAAGGAAGCCATACGAAAAGTGAGCATCCAAAAAAGGGTAGTACTACAGTGGATACCTTTCCACTGTGGCATACCAGGAAATGAAGAGACAGATAGGCTGGCAAAGGATGGAGCAACACAGGAAGAAAAGACCAAGAAATCACCTACCAAGAAAAGAGGACTCACATTAAAGCTATCAGGAACGTCGACCACATAAAAGACAACTATCACTGTCTCGACAGAGCTGAGCAGGTTATCTTCCGTCTCAGAACAGGACACAACATATTAAATAGCCATATTAAATAGCCACATAAACAGACTAAAACTGATCCCATCACCTCTGTGCCAAAGTTGGCAGGCTGAACATGTCCTGCAATACACTAAACCAGTTAAGGGAAGAACATTGGCCCACAGAGATGGAAATCCACAGAAGATGTATGGGAGCACTGGGGAGCTTTCAAATATAGCAGCATTTATTAAGAAAACAGGACTTGCTGTGCAGACATGTCAAACTGCGAATAAGAAGATCCACTGTCTCTTGTTTTGATGGTGCACTCTGCTAGAAAAACCTGTGTTCATCTTATGATATTACTCTCCCACTTGTATTTCTGTCTACCTCTTGCTCGCTTCCCTTCGACTTTACCCTAAGGTCTTCAACAAGATGTTGAGCCTTTTAATGTGTCCAAAAATATTTTATTTGCCTGATCCTTATTTCCCGTAATAATTCTTTTTTCATATTAAATGTTGTTAGAACTTCTTTATTTGTTTTCTTCTATTTCCATGATGTTCTCCCCATTCTTATATATATCCACACCTCAAAGGCATAAATTCTGTCTTTTAATTGTTTGTTTAGTGTCCATGTTTCTGAGCCATACATTAATGTAAAATAGATGTAGCATTTTATAATTCTCATTTTTAACTTGTTTGTGATTTGCTGAGATATTAATATGTTTCTCATGTCATTGAAGGTAATTTTTTCAGCCGAAGATGGATTTGCTGGGCTATTAGCGCAAAAAAACGGAGACACAACGCATTTCCATTCTCTGGACATTCATCTGGATTTCCTGCTGGAAATCTAATAGGACCATGGTCTTGTTACAAGAGAGATACAGTGGGAGTTTGAGAATGAACGCTGAAGAAGAAGAAGAAGAGGAAGAAGAAGGTACTTTTAGCCATTCCTATTCTCCTTTTAACTTCTCTTTCACGTCTGCTGTCATGTGTAATTATGTGTCCAAGATATTGATAGTGTTCTACTGTAGTTTCTCTTCGTATATATATACCCGTGTTCTTCTGTGACTTTGATGATTATCATGGTTATTGTTGTTTGAATATTTATATCCAGTCCATATTATTTACTTGATTTATCGATATGATCTATTAGTCTGTGTAGTTCATGTTCACTTTCTGCTAAAAGAACAGTGTCATTTGCATATTTCAGGTTGTTTATTATTTTCACATTGATCTTGAGTCCTGGCATTCCTTCTATATGTTTAAAATTATGATATGTGTATATATTAGATAGGCTGGCTGACAAAATACATCCTTGTCTTACCCCTCTTCTTATTTCTATGTATGGTGAGTAGCTGTTTTCATACCTTATTGGTGCATTATGTTCCCAATATATATTTTTAATTAGTCTGATGTCTTTTTCATATATGCCTATTTATTGAAGACATTTGATTAATTTTTCATGTTGGACTCTGTCGAAGACCTTGCTGTAGTCTATGAAGCAAATATAGATAATTTTTTCGACATCTCTATATTTATCTATCAACAGTTGGATACTCAGTATAGCTTCTCAGGTTCCTATGTTTTTACTAAAACCGAATAGCTCTTCACTGACCCCCGTGTCTATCTTGTTTTTAATTCTTTCATGTGTTATCTTCAGTAGTATTTTAGTACAAATAATACAGAATAAATATAGTTGGGGATTCTGAAAATTGTTGTTATATAGGGATTTTTTAATATAACAGAATGTGCTATAAAGAATTTCTACCGTATTATTATTACTACTGGATATGTCAAATCGAAAGGGTAGATGTCGCAGCTACGCCGTAAACCACGATATAAAGCACCATTATTTTTCTAACTGCATTATGTAGATTTGCAAAGATATGAGAATGAAAAGAAGATTCGTTGAAGGGTGTGTAGCAGAAAGATTTTGAAATGGGACCCGGAACGAAAAAGTTTAGAACCGCTGTAGTAAACAGATGGACGAAATTAACATCAACCTCTATATATGAGAGACACTTGAGTGTACAACGGTTGGTGGACCACAAAAGTAGCTACCGAGCAAAGATAATTAAGAAAACTTCTGGTCACTTTTTTTCTGGGTTAGGTCACATATTACGGTCACTGCATCTGGAAGTGCAGGCATAATTCTTGGATGTTGTGGTCTTTGATAAGTGATGGATGATGTCGTTGGGAAATAAAGCCAGGGGAACAATAATCGTCGACCTTCACACACCCAGTCTCAATTGCGAACTAAGACAGTTTCATCGTGGCGAATAAATGTTGTTTTACTTGGGAAGGGAAGAGGAGAGAGAATGCAACTGGTTGGTCCGACATGTCTCTCAGCAGACATAACATTTTTCAGTGACTGGAAGATTCAAACACAATATTTTTCAGTGACTGGAAGATTCAGACACAATATTTTTCAGCGACTGGAAGATTCAGACACAACATTTTTCAGTGACTGGAAGATTCAGACACAATATTTTTCAGTGACTGGAAGATAGAGGCACAACATTTTTCAGTGAATGGAAGATTCAGACACAACATTTTTCAGTGACTGGAAGATTCAGACACAATATTTTTCAGTGACTGGAAGATAGAGGCACAACATTTTTCAGTGAATGGAAGATTCAGACACAACATTTTTCAGTGACTGGAAGATTCAGACACAATATTTTTCAGTGACTGGAAGATAGAGGCACAACATTTTTCAGTGAATGGAAGATTCAGACACAACATTTTTCAGTGACTTGAAGATTCAGACACAACATTTTTCAGTGACTTGAAGATTCAGACACAACATTTTTCAGTGACTTGAAGATTCAGTTGTAAACTTCTTCTGCGTTCGTTCTCCCACTCCTGCAGATCAGCAAGATGTAGTACAGAGAATGGAGTTAGTTGTGTCATGGTTTACAGCGTATCTGCGATATCTGCAACTTTCGGCCTGACACATCAGACTTCAGCATGGCTTCTGGGTAACTTTAATACAATATGGGATATATACAAACTCCACCTCAAAATTTTCATAGTCGCCTTTTGCGACATGCATGGCAAGTAACAGCAGTTGTGTTATTTTTTGCTGCACTTTCGGGCAAGCCAACATAGTGGCGGCAGAGATAATTCTCAATATAAAACCCAACGGTTGATTTTCTGCGAAATTATTCGAGGGAGGTAATAATGAAAACTAATCAATAAAGATATATTTAACGCCCTTGTGTATAGCAAATACCTGATTAAAATTGAGATATAGAATGGTATTATGGATTATCAAAAAGTTTCACCGTATGCCAAATCATCCAATAAAAAGCAGATTTCAAAATTTAGCAATGGGGCAACTGAAAAGAAGTAGCTTTATCCATCAGGCTAAAGGACTCCGTAAAGGACTTGTCGGAAGATGACATCCCCCCCCCCATTTCTGTACCAAAAGAAACCCCTTGCAGAGAGGATAGTGGTTTACCTATTCATATCCAAATTGAGGTGAAAGGAATTTTAAGTGAAAATGAATATAATATACATAAACGAAAGACAGTTATCCTTATCCTATTGGACGAAGAGTACCCACATGACATGGATCAGAGTCTATACAGACAGATGGGTCAGCAGTGAATGTAGTGAAAACTGGAGGATCAGGAATATATATATATATATATATATATATATATATATATATATATATATATATATATATATATATATATATATATATATATATATATATATATATAGTTCTCAAAAAATAATATTAGGGATACAATTAAAGTACCAATGGGGTAATTCTGTCATAATTACCAGACAGAAATCTAGGCAATCTAGGTGGGAAATGAAAAACTGCTTAGCCACTCTTGAATCACATCCAGTAGTATTTCTGATAGATACAAGATCAGTACGCCAAGCGCTCCAGTCCAGAAAACTACCAGACCTGCAAATACTAATGACTACGCAATCAGCGTAAAGTAGCCATGTAATGGATATCATCACATTGTGGAGTACCTGGAAACGAGAAAGAAGATCGGTTGGCTAAGGAGGGAGCTGCTGATGATCAACCAGATGTGCCAATATTGTACCATCAAAAGAAACAGATTATCTTAATTCTCTAGATTCTTGATTAGAAACTGGCTTCACATCACGCGGGACATTCCCATAAGTGCTCCGCCCTCCGCTCCAGCAGCCATCCCAGTGTATGTAGACTCAGAGTTCCGGTCAGGTGTTGATTGTGTGATCTTCGGGACTTTCCAAAAAATTTACTTTTCCTCCCCTCAACTCTAGATACTCTCATTTCTAACATTCTCTGTATGTGTACGTTCTCAACCTCAATGACATCATCTTCATCTTGAAATGATTTTATTACTGCCTTCATTAAGCCTGCTTTATCTCTTCTCAGCAATGTGCCGTCTATCGCCGCATTGCCTGTAAATAAGTCGGCTCTCTCGTTTACTCTGACCCCCAGCATGACCAGGGCAGTATATCCATGTAATGCTCTGGACAACTGAGTTGTTCAATAAGTCCCACCATTCTTTTCAGGAGAACACATTCTTCAGGAATGCCAGAAATACGAAATACACTAGCCCAGAGAAACAACAGTAGAAGAAAAACTCTACGGATTTCTGTACGAACTACAGAAGGCAGTCAAGTCTATAGAAGAAACAAAACGTCAGATATAGGCATGTTCCAGACGAACGAAAGAAGAAGAAAATTGATTCTTAAGTATATTTGAAAACTCCAAAAAGGAAAGCAAAAAATCAGCTCGGCACTTTGCGTGTCGTAAAAGGTAACTCGCCAGTCAGTTACTAAAGTAACTCGCCAGTGAGTTACCGAAGTTACCGAAGCGATACTGTTACCTGCTACGAATATCGTAAGAGGAATAGAAGATTTCAAAAAAGGGGTTGGGGAGGGTGGCGAAATTCGTTGTCCCATTCCATAATGGGTCAGTGTAACTCAAAAGCCATGCTGAAGTTGAATGCCCTCTTCTTTTCTGCATCCGTTCTCAAACTCCTGCAGACTAGAATAATGTAGTCCAGAGAATTGAATGCGTTGTTTTATGGTTTACAACTTAGTTGCAATATCTGCGCCTTTCGACTTACACTTCAGCATCACATCTGGATAATTCGGTTCCCTGTGAGATGGGACATCCCACTCTACACCAAAATCTTCTTAATAGCTTCTCATGACGTTCATGGCAGGTAACAATGTAGCTATTTTGAGCACCACTCTCGAGTCCATTCACACGCGGGCTATGTGTATTTTAATTTACATTATTCTATGTACTTTTTTGCAAACTCAAAATAATAATGTAGATAAGCAGGATGTACTCCCTACAGTGGAATACGTTATCTCATGGTTTAGAGCTTGTCAGCGATATATGTGCATTTCGGCCTCACACATCAGACTTCAGCATGGTGTATGGGTTAATTTTACCCAATACGGAATAGGACAGCCAGCTCCACCCTATAACTTCATTAGTTACCTCTTGCGATATATGTGAAAGGTAAAATGTGCTGCTATTATTTTTTTCCCTTTTGGGTCTCGGCAACTGTCCAACGATTTCTGTTTTGTGTTATCTTCTTAATCTGTGCCCATGAAGTCGCAATTGATTTGGTCACTGTTCACGGAAAAAGTAGCGTTACTTTTGAAGGATGATTCCAGATGAATTAACATGACTATATAATTGACGAGGGACTCGGTTCTTGTATTCTTCTATACAATAGCAAGATTTCCTCCTTAGCGTTATTTCATACCCAGAATGCTCCATCTCTCAGTGGTGTGCACCAGAAGGCTCCATCTCTCAGTGGTGTGCACCAGAAAGCTCCATCTCTCAGTGGTGTGCACCAGAAGGTTCCATCTCTCAGTGGTGTGCACCAGAAGGCTCCAACTCTCAGTGGTGTGCACCAGAGGGCTCCATCTCTCAGTGGTGTGCACCAGAAAGCTCCATCTCTCAGTGGTGTGCACCAGAAGGCTCCAACTCTCAGTGGTGTGCACAAGCAGGCCCCATCTCTCAGTGGTGTTCATCAAAAGGCTAAATCTCTCAATGGCGTACATTGGTCTGAGAAGTCTCACATTCAGGTTAGGTACAGTTATGTGATTAAAGGGCTTCTTTTTTATGTGCAACACTATTGTAATTGGAACGCGTAGCGCAGTGTGGGTCCGCATGTGAGTGGTCCTTGGTTCATTTCCCAGTTGAAGCGGGAATAGTTTTCAGACCGCAATGGCTCCCAGTTCGACCCAGCCTAAATTGGGTACCGTGTGAGACGGAAAGTAAAGACGTCGTGGGAGGGGAGATGTCTACTGCCCTCATATAGAGAGCCTCTTAAATGTGAGATAGTTAACATCTCACACCCCTACGGCAGTTCAATGTTACGGGTGACTACTTTTACTGCCACGGACAGTTTATCTCTGTTATATTTTGGTTATACACCGAGGCCAGTGGTGTCGGACCATTGTCGCAAATTAAACGGCGACACAAAACATTTCCGTTCTCTGGAAATCTAGTAGAAACATCCTGCTACAAAAGAGTTCCGGTAGGAGTTTAAGAGCGAACGCAAAAGACATAATCTTGGTTAAGAAAAAACTTACTGTTTCACATATTGGTCTTAAGTTTATTAGCAGTGACAACGTGCTGGATTCATTGGTTTGCATATTTATGTGTTTAATTCTAAGAAATTTAGTATGGTCTATTAAAAAATATTTTTAAAATCACCAACGCCTTCTAGGCCTACCCAATCTGAGGAAATGTGAACCAGATCTGGGAAAATAAAGTAGGAATGGCGTGACTCTAGCAACATTATTCACAGGTATGTAAGTAGTGAATAAATAATAACGGCATTACATTATACGTTATACAATATTACCTTATACGTCTCAATGGTATAGAAAAGAGAAATATTACTTCTTAGATGGCATGTGGTAGAGGCAGATTTTCTAAGCGAACTGATCTACAATATTTTCAACTAACATAGGAACAAACTGCGCACTTCTATGAGCATGTCAGCACGTCTGTGGGCATGTCAGCACGTCTGTGGGCATGTCAGCACTTCTGTAGACATGTCAGCACTTCTGTGGGCATGTCAGCACTTCTGTGAGCATGTTAGCACGTCTGTGGGCATGTTAGCACGTCTGTGGGCATGTCAGCACTTCTGTGGGCATGTCAGCACTTCTGTGAACATGTCAGCACGTATGTGGGCATGTCAGCACGTCTGTGGGCATGTCAGCACGTCTGTGGGCATGTCAGCACTTCTGTGGGCATGTCAGCACTTCTGTGAGCATGTTAGCACGTCTGTGGGCATGTTAGCACGTCTGTGGGCATGTCAGCACGTCTGTGGGCATGTCAGCACGTCTGTGGGCATGTCAGCACGTCTGTGGGCATGTCAGCACTTCTGTGGGCATGTCAGCACTTCTGTGAGCATGTCAGCACTTCTGTGAGCTTGTTAGCACGTCTGTGGGCATGTCAGCACTTCTGTGAGCTTGTTAGCACGTCTGTGGGCATGTCAGCACTTCTGTGAGCTTGTTAGCACGTCTGCATACAACAAATTCTCATAAGGCAGCAAACGGGATTGGAACCGTGTCCGTTCAGCTAATGCCTAAACTCAGTATTATTCCCAGTTTTTTGAGCGGTTACAGTAACAGTATTTACCTTATTCCAGCATCTGGAATCTGGAGTTCCTCCATTCAATACCCCCAACCCCTAGCTAACAACACAAAATGTTGCCTCACCCGATTTTCACGTCACTCAATTCAATATTTTTCTAGAGTAATAACCACTGGTCAGGGATTGTAACCTGTTATAGGGTCACAAGGTCATAAGGGTCAAACAGAGGTGGAGTTCACACGCAAGAGCTGTCTTTTTTACGGGAACTTTCTTCGCAATAAAATAATTTATTGTCATTTCCTGAGAAAGCTCTCAAACTACCTTGGTTGGATGACACCACATGAATTGTTTGGCCACCCCGTCCTTTCGTAGTGGTCACTTTGCGCAATGACCTTGCTGCGAACAATCCACTTCAGTAAAGCCGTCATTCCTGTCTGTTCTCCAAGAACCTTCTAATTCTGGACAAGTGGGAAAATGTGGTTGCTGAATGAGTTTGTTTCTCTGTTCTCCCACTCGTCACCTGGGAGCCGACATTTCAAAGACACGTTTTTTTATGTAAGAGAAATGAGATATTGTGTTGCTCAGAAGCATAATGTAATATACAGTTCTCGCTGCCCAGAATATATTATCATACATGTATGCACAGGTTCTTTCACATAATAGTTCTATGTAACGGCTGTAGTAAATGTTCTACTTTCAACTGGATACTCAAATCGTCTCCCATTGTTTTCAAACATAAGCTAAAAAAAACACACACACAAACACATAAAAAAATTAAAACCTACCCGACAAAAGAAAATAAATACAAAATCTACTTTTTCACCACAATTCGTTAGCAAGATACGGACACATACAGCAAAACTTTTCATAGTTTTTTTACCTTCTCTCGATAAAGGCCTTATAGTCGAAACGTCGATTTTGTATACTTCTTTATCGTTCAATCTCAAACTCACCCTGGATCTCTTGTAGAAGGAGAATCATCCTACTATATTTTCATTAGGATGTAGTCCTGAGATGGGAAATGCGTCGTGTCGCAGTTTTATTTGCGTCAATGGACCGAGATATCCGTCTTTGGCTGGATTCTGAATACATATTTGTTTTATTTGTGAACCTGAATTTTAACAATTGTTTTAAATAATTACAACTTAGTAAAGTTATTCCATAACATTTACTGATTACGTAGAAGTGTGAGATGTTAGCAATCTCATATTTCAGTGGCTCTGCTATATGAGGGCGGTAAGCATCACCTCTCCCTCGCAGTTTTTTAAATTTCCCGGATAAATTCGGTACCCAATTAGGTTGAGTCGACCCGGGAGCCGTTGAGATCTGAAAAAGATTTCCGTCTGAACTGGGAAATGAACCCTGGACCACTCATATGCGAAGCCAGTGCTCTAACCACCATACTATGTCGCTACCTCCTCCCCCCCCTCAATTGTAATTTACCACATAGTGAATAATTTTACTGCAGTCTTCTTTTTCTTCTTTTTCAGCGTACATTCTCAAACTCCTGCTGAATTTCTCTTGTAGCAGGACCATGGTCCTACTAGATTTCCAGCAGGATGTAGTCCAGAGAATGGAAATGCGTTGCGTCTCCGTTTTATTTGCGCCAATAGCCTGATATACCTGTCTTCGGTGGAGTCTTCTTTTCATTTCTTCTTTCTTTTCAAGTATTTAGTACTTTTGGAGCTCAGAGTTGGATCAGCAAACTATTTTATTTCATTATCCACAAGTTGTGAGTTTACACTCCACGATGACGCTCTAAACCTGACCCAGCTGTTTGAGGTATCTGAATAGCACATTTGAGGAAGAAAAACACTTCTAGAAGAACATTATTCTCTTTGCCATTCAATGAATGCTGATGATAGGCACTAACAAAAAAATTGGTAGCGTATCTTATTCAGGACGTAGCCATCAACCCCAATTTTTTGGCTGTAGTGATTTTCTAGGCAATGTAATTTCAGTAGTTTACCATTGCTTTCTGAGCGATCCGGGTACACAGATGCATGTAGTGGGGATCGAACTCGGTACTTTGGCGGTACCAGATGCGCTTTGTACCACCTCGTCACAGTATCGGACATCTGTGAAACATTGGGATAGTACTGCGTTAGTAGAAACACATTACATCTGTACATTGTGTGTTGTATCATTACCTTTTATTTGCCTTATTTTTTTCATGACGATCTAATCCTTCCTATATCTTCTTCTCGCCCGTGTGTTGGCGTGCCCCAGAGAGGAGTAAAGACATGCAACACTGTTTACTTCCATGCATGTCGTATGAGGCGACTAAGGAGGTTATGGGATGGAGTTGACTATCCCAACCCATATAGAGTCAGTGATCCAAAGCCATGCTGAAGTCGGATATGTCAGTAGAAAAGTGCAGATATCACAGTAATGTTGTAAACCATGGCACAATGCATACCCTTCTGATTACATCCTGCTGGTTCGTTGGTTGCTGATCCAGCGGTACATGGGCTCATTCCCTTTGACCTAATGCCATTAAATGGCATTATATTGCTGGGAAGTCTGTGGATTTTAGGCCCACCCCGGGACAGAGCCAGATAACAACTATCACACCTCCAGGAAGGTAGGTTTCAACCTATGCACTGCTCCTAGCCACTGTAGCCAAGTTAGGGTTCACTGTGCTCATTCCCCGCCACCAATTGACTACTGGTTATGCCGAGCTTCTCTATTGCTCCAGGCATGCAACCAAATGTTCAAGTCAAAAGGATTGTCACGTCCTGAGTCACTGTGCCTCTATGATGGGTTTCAGCCATATGAAAAAACAGTGCTGTCAGTTTCCTCCTCCCCACTGCTGCGGAACAAATCTCTGGCTCCCAACCACAGAGGGTGCATACATAAAAATACATAAAATACATTGTAACAAAAAAATGAAAGTATGAGAGGCATAATTTTGTAGATGACATGCCATGAAGCTTCTCTAAGAAGATAACCTCAATATAACGGCATGTCATCCACTAAGGTTTTCTGTTGCATGGGTGGTATGTATAGTGGGCCATTGGTGAGACCCACACACGCAACCACATGCGTAATTTCATCCTGCTAATCTGCAGGGGTTTGAGAACGAATGCAAAAGAAAAAAAGATATATCTTCTTCTGTGCTCATGATCAAATTCCTTTAGATTAATAGGATTAGCCGGAGAATGAAATACGTAGTATCATGGTTTATGGCTTAGCTTCAATATCTCTGCATTTCGGCCTGACACATCCGACTTTAACACGGTTTCCTGGTCATTTAGATACTCTACTAAATGGGATGGGACAGTCAAGTCTACCCCACAACCTACTTAGTTGCCTCTTACGACATGCATAGCAGGCAATAATGTCCCTATTTATGGTCCTTTTTTAGGCCATAATACACCGGTGCCTTCTTAAATGTTTCTAACTCTTTTCTTGATGATTTTCCAAGTCTGATATATTTACTTCCATGCGAGATGAACAAATTCCGTCTTACAATAGATTCAACTCAACTTGGTAGAGCTAGTCCCATCTATTTTCAACACCATTTCTTAATCACACTCTATTTCTCCCTCTCTTTTATCTTTCTCTCGCTCTCTCTCCCTATCTCTGTATATATGTATACACGAACAGCAGTGCGCAGCGCTGTGTTCGTCATGTTCTACTTCGACACCCTCCCCTTCTCCATTCTGATCCTGAGACACGCGAAGTGTTTGCGACCCCCCCCCCCCCTCTGGTTGCGTACAGACAGACAAGAACCGCAGGGATCTACTCGTCCGGAGTCATCTTAGGTCTGATGTCCATATCATTCTGGCACTATCAGCTGCGAAGGCCCGAGATGTCACAACTGTCCGTATGTTACCCATGCCCTATCCGTTACATTTCCCAAGACCACCTTCATCATAAAGGAGAGTTTCTCCTGTGTACCTCTATGTTATCATCTGCAAGCGCTGCACCATGACGTACATAGGTGAGACTGGTAGGAGGTTGCTGACCGATTCTGCGAGCACCTACACAGCATCAAACATCATTCGGACTATCCTGTCAACGTTCATTTCAATGGCATAGGCCATCGGGGCGCCCAGGATATTCAGGTGAAGGCCATCAAAGCATTCTTCTCTGACGACCAAATACGTCTGACGCTTGAGAACCACTATATAACTAATTTAACACTCTGAAGCCTATGGTAATTAATGCTATCGCATGATATAGGGTTGTTCCGTCATTTCTCTGTCTTATTTTCACATGTATTTGGGTTTGTTTTTGTATATTTCCAATTTATGTACATTTCCTATTTGTATCACATCTAAGCTCATTCCTATCCTTCCAGCCATTTTACTTGACATGTGAACGACAAGTGTGTCATCTCTACTTGTCGTTTTTTGATGTGTACATTAATGTTATCCTTGATAAAGGCCTTTCGATAGAAACGTCGATTTGTGTATGTGCCTGTGTGTGTTTCATATTATTAGTAAAACTTCATTATACCGTTTCACGCTTTACCTGTTGGATTTCAGTTTTGCGCAGTGAGTACATATTTCAGTGAGGTCTTAAACGAATCCTTGTAGTACGTCTTTTGTGCATCTTGAGAGCGTATGCCCGTCTGCAACTCGATACAGAAGTGTATCTTTGGTAGGGCATGATCTGGCATACTTAGCAGATCACATCCCCAACGAATATGTCATTGCATCTATCAGAGTAGTGTCCTTGCTAAGGATACCAGCTTTGTCAAGGATATTGTTATCTGAAATCATATATCGCACTTTGGTGTTCATCATTTTTCTGAGACATTTTCTGTCATTTCTAAGCCATATATTTGCATATAGTCTACTGAAAGCGATGGGTACCGTGGAGATCCTGGCATATACTTCATCATCAACTGTAATAGGTAATAAAATTGTCATCAACATTTTGTGACCGAGGATTTTTGTGAATAATATATTCACCCCTTTCATTGCCTCACCATTTACTTTTATGCAAGGATTTTAATAGAATTTTATCAAATACTGTTTGTATTGATAATAAGCTCAAAGTTGGTGCATTGTTAAAAGAATATATCTATAATGATTTGTAGATCGGTCTTGGAGTTGGCATTTAGGGTACCTATCAGGCTCGTAGATAAGGGAGGGATGTGAAGTGTTTAAACACCCTCCTTAGCAAACATGAAATATTCTTTTACTACTAGGAACCTAACCAGTAGGTCAGCAAAAACCCCTCCCTATGCGATTTTTTTACAAAAAGCTCTTTAAATTCTCCGTCATAGTCAAATATCACACACGAAAACGGGAAAATGGACAATAACTTTTTTTTAAAAAGTAGGTTAAACCCCCCCCCCCCCCATCTTCCGACATAAGGTAATCATATTTACGGCCCTCGTACCCGTATAAGAAAATAGAAGATCCCTAATGTTTTTTTTTTAATTTGACCTTATTTTTTGCTTGAAACAATCGAAGGCTGAACAGTTTTTGATTAATGTAACATCTTATGTCCAGTCCGGTATCTATATCACTGAATGTATCGTCCAGCACAGCAGAGAAGATGATGCTGAACAGGGTAGGTGATAATTCACATCCTTGTTTAATTATGTCTAAAACATGAAATATTGCGAATAAGTCGCCATTAATTTCAATTCTAGCTTGTATTCCATCACGTAATTTCTCTAACAATGTGATACATTTATGAGGGCAACCTTATTTTATCGTAATTTTCTAATCCATCGTTACTTGCTGTGTCAAATGCCTTTGTTAAGTCTATGAAAGCTGTGTACATGTCACAGTACTATTCGTTGCATTTTTTTTTATTGAAGTTGTCTTTCAGCAAAGACCATATCGATTGTCCCACGCTCTTTATTTAATCCACACTGACTTTCAGAATAACAGACTGAGAAGTCACATATTCAAAGCTGCAAATTGGCGAGATAGACATGTGCGACTGTGGACTGAGCCCAGAGGCAGCAGAACACATTCTTCATGCATGTCAACTCTATCAAGAAAAGAGGGAGAACATATAGTCTACTGAGCTAGCACTACTTCCGAACCTAAGGGTTTCTATGGATGTCCTGAGGCGATTGCACAGTTCATTGAAGCTATTGACGCTGTAACCTGATATCTGACTGAAGAACGAAGAAGAACTGACTTTCAGGTAATAGCCTGTTATTAGGCGACATGAAAGTCGATTAAGAAGAACTATGTAAATTATTTTCCCTGTTATGGTTATTAGATTAATTCCCTGACGGTTGTTAAAGAATTGGCGATTACCTTCACTACTAATGTTGCTGTTGTTTGTTCGGCTACAGCTACTAATGAACCAGGTGAACATACGGAAGCAACAGCGGCTTTCCGTCTACTTTGTGAACCATATTCTTCAATTATGTCCTTAAACGAAAGCATTCGCTTCTACTACTATTTGCCTGATGTTGTGTGATGTCGCTACTCTCTCGTTCACTGTTCTGTCCAGTGAAGATAATGTGTGGTTATGTTAGGCAATTATAAGTTTTTCTCCACAACTCCATATTTCTTACATGTTCAATCACTGGCTTTCTTCCAATTTATCATGCTACAGCTCACCAAGTAACTTTTATAGTTGTCTCTTCTCTCCTTGATTTTTTTGGTTGCTCACTAAATATTTAAGTTTTGCTTGTTTTCCATGACATATCCTATGAGTTGTAACTGCCTAACTAATTTTTGTATTATTTTGTCTCTTAACTCCAGCAGCTCTGAATAACTTTGCAAGATTTCTGAGGTGTTTACTGTATTGTCATATTGCTTCTCAAAAGCCACATCTAAGAGCGTCCAGTTCACTAGTTTAGTTCTTGCAATAAAATGCAACAATGGCAGCACTAAAATTTCCGAATAAAAATCATCAACAAATGTGAATAACGCCAACACTTCAATGGTTGTCCTGACCACAATGTTGACACTCGAAAACTTCCCATTGCAAGTCAACGCTTCCTTCAGAGTGCCCATTTCAGTAAAAAGTTCCTCAGAATCTGCAATTACCCTTGACCGAACCCATCTTTCTTTTCACCTTAAGTACAAAATTGCATGGCTTCACACATTTAACATTCCCGGTGTCAGAATGCCGTTTTTCATTGTCCAATAGTTCCTTGCCTTACAGAGATAAGGTCGCCTCGACCAGCGGAACAGGTAAGGATGCGCTTTATTATTGCGCGGGTTTTGCTGAATTTTCTAGTTTTGATTGACGTTGCCGGTATCCAAACACTATCTTCGGACACCAAACTGTGAAATGTTCTCTTTAACGTGTGTATATAAGTTTCATGCTGACCTTCTCTTGAACTTCAAGTTGCACGGAAATGAGATGAACTCTAGGTGTTAATCTGAGGTAACCGATAGTAACAATGAGCGGATATATGGTTTCTATATGCAAGCTGTTAAAATAAATATTTCACATTCCTTACAAATCCCAAGAAAAATTGGACTGTCTATAGTTTTGTCCTGGTTTTCACATGTCATGACACCAGATACATACAATTGTTTCGTTCCATTAAATCTTGTCGAAAAAACCCCCAAATTGTCAAATACTGCATAATTCCCGTTAATGGGTTGCAGGGAGTGATTTTGTAAATCTTATGCCGATGTATTTTCATCTATAGTGTGTGCTTTGTGCTTGTTTTAATAATAAAATGTGCTTAATAGTTCTGTTTCTGCATGCTTTTGTTTCTTTTATTATAACTTCTGTATATGATAAGAACATGTGGATGATGCTGTGCCTGTTCCTGTAGGCAGAGGCGAACATATTCGTTTAGTGCGCCACATTCAATCCCCAGTGGCGTCTCAACCAAAACAAATTTAGATTACGTAGCTCGGTGTCAGAGCTTGTCAAGATGCCATAATCGTGCTCCCAGTCTCGATACATCACCGCAGCTAGAAAGTACACCCTCAATTCTTAAACACATTTTGCAATCTCTCTTATCATCTTTAAGCTCGAGGAAATTCTAAGAAACTTCCCAATACAATCCAATTTTTCTGCCAATTGTCTTTTTTTTGCATGAGTCTATAAAGTTATTATTGTTAAAATATTAATATATTGTTTATTAGTATTCAATTGTAGAACTGAAATTATAATTCTTGCTATGCCAAATGTAACATCGTCCGTTTCCTTGACTAACCAGGTATAACTTAGAACAGCATGCCAAACACGGTCCAAGGCATTTGTAAAATCAAAGAAATGGTATAGATCGCGTTGGTGCTGAATACGTTTTTCAATTAATGTTCGGATGTTAAATATTTGTTAAACAGTGCTTCTGTTTGTTCTGAAGCCAGCTTGTTCTCCTGGAATTATTTCTTCCAACTTGTGTTTTATTCTATTCAGTAGTATTTTGAGCATCACTTTACTGGGGTGCGTTGTACGGCTAATGGTTCTGTAATTTGTACACTTTCAAATTTCCTTTCCGCACATATGTTGCCGGGGCCCGAGAGAGGATCAAAGAATAGCAACACTGTTTACCTTCCATGCAAATCGTAAGAGGCGACTAAGAAATTTATGGGATGGAGTTGGCTGCCCCTTCCCATATAGGGCCAGTGACCCAAAGACATGTTGACGTCGGATGTGTCAGGCCGAAAGACGCAGATATAGCATCAATGCTGTAAACCATGAAGCAACGCATTCCTTTCTCTGGATTACATTCTGATAATATGCATTAGTTTTAGAATGAACGCAGAAGAAGAAGAGATGTCCTTTCGTGGGAATTGGTATTATTAGTGATTGTGTCCATTCAGTAGGCCATTGCTTTGTTCTCCATATCTTGTGGCATATTTTGGTCATAATATTTACCACATTAATTCCTCGTTCTACTGGAATGTTGTCTACACCAGGTGGCTTCCCTCCTTAGTTCAGAATTCTCTAATATATTGTAGTCAGAGTAAGACTTCCAATTATACTGACCGTATTACATCTATAAGTCCCAGATACATACACACTTACACATAATAACCATGTGCTTGCACGCTTACAAAGGAACGAGCAAGGACAATATCTGGGCTTCTGAAAATATTACCGCCAAACAGGTTGCACACAATTTCAGCTGGTCCGGAAATTTGAAACCATCTTTTATCGGTCATCCTGAAGGGACTCTGAAACGAAAAAAGACCAGCTTTTGTGAGCACTGGTGAATTTTGATGCGTGTAATGACCCTTATCTGACCACGTCACGACGGGTAAAATTAGTTGCAGGAGAGCGTAAGGGAGATAGAAAAGAAAACGGCAGCGTAACCTTTAGGGAAAGGAAGGGGGAGAACATTTGTGGTCCATATTCTTTTTGTTCAGAACCTTAGAACAGGTAACGCCTAAAAATATTGAAAGGCTCCGCTGTTGATTATTATCACACTAAAAATACGCCCTTAAGATCACCCTGGATCTAAAGCTCATTTATTATAGTGATGTTGAGAAGTGAAATTTTAAAGAAAACTTTCATTCATGCGGGCTTAAGGGGTGCAAGGAGAACTTTCGTGTTAAACAGTGCAGGAATACTCTCTTGTTAAGTAGTGCGATGAATACTTTTTTTGTTAAGGAGTGCGAGAAATACTTTCTTGCTAAGGAGTGAGAGAAATATTTTCTTGTTAAGCAGTGCGAGAAATACTTTCTTGTTAAGGAGTGAGAGAAATACTTTATTGTTAAGGAGTGAGAGAAATACTTTCCTGTTAAGCAGTGCGAGAAATACTTTATTGTTAAGGAGTGAGAGAAATACTTTCCTGTTAAGGAGTGAGAGAAATACTTTCTTGTTAAGCAGTGCGAGAAAGACTTTCTTGTTAAGCAGTGAGAGAAATACTTTCTTGTTAAGGAGTGAGAGAAATACTTTCTTGCTAAGCAGTGCGAGAAATACTTTCCTGTTAAGGAGTGAGAGAAATACTTTCTTGTTAAGGAGTGCGAGAAATACTTTCTTGTTAAGGAGTGAGAGAAATACTTTCTTCCTAAGGAGTGAGAGAAATAATTTCTTGTTAAGGAGTGAGAGAAATAATTTCCTGTTAAGGAGTGAGAGAAATACTTTCTTGTTAAGGAGTGAGAGAAATACATTCTTGCTAAGGAGTGAGAGAAATACTTTCTTGTTAAGGAGTGCGAGAAATACTTTCCTGTTAAGGAGTGAGAGAAATACTTTCTTGCTAAGGAGTGAGAGAAATAATTTCTTGTTAAGGAGTGAGAGAAATAATTTCCTGTTAAGGAGTGAGAGAAATACTTTCTTGTTAAGGAGTGAGAGAAATACTTTTATGCTAAGGAGTGAGAGAAATAATTTCTTGTTAAGGAGTGCGAGAAATACTTTCCTGTTAAGGAGTGCGAGAAATACTTTCCTGTTAAGGAGTGAGAGAAATACTTTATTGTTAAGGAGTAAGAGAAATACTTTCCTGTTAAAGAGTGAGAGAAATAATTTCCTGTTAAGGAGTGAGAGAAATACTTTCTTATTAAGGAGTGAGAGAAATATTTTCCTGTTAAGGAGTGAGAGAAATACTTTATTGTTAAGGAGTAAGAGAAATACTTTCCTGTTAAAGAGTGAGAGAAATACTTTCTTGTTAAGGAGTGAGAGAAATACTTTCTTGTTAAGGAGTGAGAGAAATACTTTCTTGTTAAGGAGTGAGAGAAATACTTTCTTGCTAAGGTGTGAGAGAAATAATTTCTTGTTAAGGAGTGAGAGAAATACTTTCTTGTTAAGCAGTGCGAGAAATACTTTCTTGTTAAGGAGTGAGAGAAATACTTTCCTGTTAAGCAGTGCGAGAAATACTTTCCTGTTAAGGAGTGAGAGAAATACTTTATTGTTAAGGAGTAAGAGAAATACTTTCTTGTTAAGGAGTGAGAGAAATACTTTCTTGTTAAGGAGTGAGAGAAATACTTTCTTGTTAAGCAGTGCGAGAAAGACTTTCTTGTTAAGCAGTGAGAGAAATACTTTCTTGTTAAGGAGTGAGAGAAATACTTTCTTGCTAAGCAGTGCGAGAAATACTTTCCTGTTAAGGAGTGAGAGAAATACTTTCTTGTTAAGGAGTGCGAGAAATACTTTCTTATTAAGGAGTGAGAGAAATACTTTCTTCCTAAGGAGTGAGAGAAATAATTTCTTGTTAAGGAGTGAGAGAAATAATTTCCTGTTAAGGAGTGAGAGAAATACTTTCTTGTTAAGGAGTGAGAGAAATACTTTCTTGCTAAGGAGTGAGAGAAATACTTTCTTGTTAAGGAGTGCGAGAAATACTTTCCTGTTAAGGAGTGAGAGAAATACTTTCTTGCTAAGGAGTGAGAGAAATAATTTCTTGTTAAGGAGTGAGAGAAAAAATTTCCTGTTAAGGAGTGAGAGAAATACTTTCTTGTTAAGGAGTGAGAGAAATACTTTTTTGCTAAGGAGTGAGAGAAATAATTTCTTGTTAAGGAGTGCGAGAAATACTTTCCTGTTAAGGAGTGAGAGAAATACTTTCTTGTTAAGGAGTGCGAGAAATACTTTCCTGTTAAGGAGTGAGAGAAATACTTTCTTGCTAAGGAGTGAGAGAAATAATTTCTTGTTAAGGAGTGCGAGAAATACTTTCCTGTTAAGGAGTGAGAGAAATACTTTCCTGTTAAGGAGTGAGAGAAATACTTTCTTTTTAAAGAGTGCGAGAAATACTTTCCTGTTAAGGAGTGAGAGAAATACTTTCTTGCTAAGGAGTGAGAGAAATAATTTCTTGTTAAGGAGTGAGAGAAATAATTTCCTGTTAAGGAGTGAGAGAAATACTTTCTTGTTAAGGAGTGAGAGAAATACTTTCTTGCTAAGGAGTGAGAGAAATACTTTCTTGTTAAGGAGTGCGAGAAATACTTTCCTGTTAAGGAGTGAGAGAAATACTTTCTTGCTAAGGAGTGAGAGAAATAATTTCTCGTTAATGAGTGAGAGAAATAATTTCCTGTTAAGGAGTGAGAGAAATACTTTCTTGTTAAGGAGTGAGAGAAATATTTTCCTGTTAAGGAGTGAGAGAAATACTTTCTTGTTAAGGAGTGAGAGAAATACTTTCCTGTTAAGGAGTGAGAGAAATACTTTATTGTTAAGGAGTAAGAGAAATACTTTCCTGTTAAAGAGTGAGAGAAATAATTTCCTGTTAAGGAGTGAGAGAAATACTTTCTTATTAAGGAGTGAGAGAAATATTTTCCTGTTAAGGAGTGAGAGAAATACTTTATTGTTAAGGAGTGAGAGAAATACTTTCCTTTTAAAGAGTGAGAGAAATACTTTCTTGTTAAGGAGTGAGAGAAATACTTTCTTGTTAAGGAGTGAGAGAAATACTTTCTTGTTAAGGAGTGAGAGAAATACTTTCTTGCTAAGGTGTGAGAGAAATAATTTCTTGTTAAGGAGTGAGAGAAATACTTTCCTGTTAAGGAGTGAGAGAAATACTTTCTTGTTAAGGAGTGAGAGAAATACTTTCCTCTTAAGGAGTGAGGCACATTCGATCTCAGCTTGGTTTCTGGTCACAGCTTGGTCACTTTTATCATATATATGATGGGACATTCAACTTCACCCAATAACCTCCTTAGTCACCTCTTACTTCTTCTTCTTCTTTCGTTCACTTGAAACATGTCTATATCTGTAATTCTGTCTCCTTAATAAAACTCACTGTCTTTTGTAGTTCATACAGTGTCCCATAGAGCTTTGATTCCAGTTTTGTTTCCTCTGGCCAATATGTCTGCCTCAGCGTTTCATGCTCAGAACAATCTTGAAGTATATGTTTGGCACTCTGTGCTGCCTGTCCACATGTACACATGGCCGTGTTGCCAATCTTGAACTTTGTATACATGTGACTGCGGAGTCGGTTGTGTCCTGTTCTGAGACGTAGAATTATAACTTGTTCTGATCTGTTCATATTGTGATAGTCATCTTGTGTTGGTGTTTGTGGCTTTCTTATTGACTTGATCATCTGTTTTTTCTGATGGTAGGTGATTGGTATATCTGGTTGGTCTTCGGCAGCACCTTCCTTAGCCAGTTGGTCTGCTTTTTCATTTCCTGGTATTCCACAGTGAGAGGGTATCCACTACATGGTTACCCTATACTGGTAAGACAATTCGCTAAGTGGTTTTTTTAAGTCTCTTAGTTTTCCAGACTGGAGAGCTTGAAGCACTGACCTTGCATCTGTCAGGAATAACACAGGCTGTAGGTCAGAGTTGGAGTTCAGCAGTTTTTTAGCTGCCACACTAATTGCCTGGATTTCTGCATCATAATTATTGCAGAATTTTCCTGTCGGTGTTCTGATTGTATCTCTAGACTTGTGTGGATATTCTATATATACACCTGCACCTCCATTCCTCACAGCATTCTGTGCTTACCCATTTGTGTATACTCTGACCCATATATCTTGTGGATATTCATCATTCAGGAAACTGAGGGTGACTGTCCTTCACTGCACACTGTTCTGTTCGTCCTCGCTTAGCATTCCTTTCACATGGGTCTGAATGTATATTGGCATTCCATGGCTTTCACTCCACGGGGTTTGCTCTGGTAAAGACCTTAAGGGGCTGTCAACTTCAGGTAGGTCTGTAAGTTGTCTAAGGAGTCGTTTAGCTTGATGGATAAAGCTGCTCCTTTTCAGTCGTCCAATTGCTAGATTTTGGAATCTTTCCTTCATTGGATGACTTGGCATACACTGAAACTTTTCTGCTTGAATTAGTACTTTTGTGTCTCTGCGTTCGCCAAGTGTTTGCATTCTTCCCATTTTCTGCATCTCTGCTATGGGTGTTGATTTCATTGCTCCCAACATTATTCTAAGTGCCTGGTTTTGCACTTTATCTAGATCTTGTAATGTGGTGTTTGATGCAGGACACCACGCAGCTGAACCGTATTCCAGGTGTGGTCTTATGCCTTGCTGGTAAACTTTACTGAGTATATTTCCACTGGCTCCCCATGTGGTTCCACTTAGTTTTCTCAGGATAGCTAGCTTCCTCCTGGCTTTTGTTGTTGCTTTGTTTATGTGCTGCTTCCATGTCAGCTTATCATCAAAAGTAACTCCGAGGTATGTGGGTTGTTTGTCTTCTTTCAAGAGCTCTCCATCTATCTTGATATGACCAGCTTTTTGTTTTGGTGAGAGGGTAAAGAGTGTAGTGCTGCACTTATCTGTGTTAATGCTGACGCACCATCTATTAGCCCATAAGGTTAGGGCATCAATAGCACTTTGTATTTGTTTAGTGGCCACTGTTGCATGTTCTTCCGTGCACCAGATCACCAGGTCGTCAGCATACATTGCCACTTTGATCCCGTGTGGTAGTTCAGCAACTAGGTCATTGATGTAAACCAAGAAAAGTGTGGGTGACAGGACTCCTCCCTGGGGGACTCCATGACGCAGTAGAACTTTCTTGCTCTTGCGACCATCTAATTGTACCCTGGCTCTTCTATTATGCAGGTATGCTTTTACCCATTTGTACATTCTTGAGCTAACCCTGCAATTTCGCAATTTCTTTAGGAGCCCTTCTTTCCAGACCTTATCAAATGCTTTCCTGAGGTCTATCCATGCTGCTAGTACCAGTTTCTTTTCTTGGAAGGCATCCTCAATCTCTTGGGAGAGGTAGGTTGCCTGATCTTCAGTAGAGTAGCACTGTCTGAAACCTGCTTGCTGTGATACCAGAAGGTTTTCACTTTCAAGGTACCACTGCATCCTAAGATTGATAATGCGTTCCATTGTTTTACATAGACAGCTTGTGAGGCTGATGGGCCTGTAGTTGGAGACTGTGTTGCCATCTTTTCCTGATTTGAGGAGTGGTATCATTATTGCTTCTCTCCACGCCTGTGGTACATTACCTGTGGACCAGCTTGTGTTAAAGATCTGCAGTAGCTTTGCTCTTGCTGCACTTCCCAGGTTTCTAATCATTTCATTGGATACTCCATCTGCTCCAGGGGACTTTTTCATTTTCAATTTGGATATTGCATGCTCCAGTTCTCTCATTGTGATTGGTGCCTCCATGACTTCAGGTATAGGATCACCTTGTCCAATGTTTTGCTGGTTCTCTCGAACCTCCTGTTGTTTGTCTGGGCTGACTTTGACGTTATTGTCTTCTGCAAAGGAATCTGCAAAGTAATCAGCTGCATGTTTACCTGTTAAAATGTTTCTATCTTTATAAAGTGTGATCCTGGTATTTCTCCCTGTACCTTCATCATTTAGTTGTTTTACAAGTTTCCATAATTTCCTAGTATCTCTTTCTAGGTTCAGCGACTCTGTTTTTTCTTTCCAACTGCTCCGTCTGGCTTGTAACTTGGATCTTTGAAATTTAGCCTTTGTTTGCTGATATTTGTTGTGATGTTCTTGGCTAGGTCTGTTCTCAGCCTGCTGTCTAGATGTTGCCATCTCATTTTGCAGCTTTTCCAGTTCATCATTCCAGTAGGGTTTGTCGTTTTTGCGTGCCCCCCTGGGTATGGTTTTACTAGCAGCATGTAGTATACATCTATTAAATTCACTCACTGCTCTATTGATGTCTTTGTCCAAGTTGATGTCCTTAGCTAGAACACTGGTTAAATGCTGGTACATTTTCCAGTCTGCCCTTTTATAGTTCCACCTAGTGAGCGTGCTGCTGTCCGTGGTAAATTCATTGTGGATTTCCAGAAATACTGGTCTGTGGTCACTACCTCCAAGCTGCTTTCCAACAACACGTGTGATGTTCCATTCCAAGCCTGGTGAGTGGAATGCTAGGTCTGGTGTAGAGGTGGTGTGCCATGCTCTCGAGTAGAAGGTTGGCGAGTCTGCTGGCTGGTTAATAAGGATAAGATTATTTTCATCCTGCCAGCTCTCAAGTTCCTCACCTCTCTTGTCGATATGATCGTAGCCCCAGCTCTGAGAGTGGCTGTTGAAGTCACCACACACCATAAGTCTCTCTTTATCTGGAATTGTGTCTAGTGCCAATGGTTTATCATTTGGGCAGTAGTAGTTCAGGAGATGGAATTCTGCACTGTCTGTTTTTAGGTGGAGCATCTGGTATTCTGCCCCTTCCATAGATACTTCCAGCTGACATGCGCTGATATTGTTTTTAACAAGTGTCAGAATTCCACCCTTTCGCCTGTCCTTTCGGTCAGATCGGTAGCACTGGTAGCCTCTGATTTTGAAGGCTATGTCGCTGCTGAGGTGTGTTTCTTGGATACAGCATATGTTAACTTGTTCTTCACTGAGGACATTTTCAAGTTCCAATTTTTTGCTGTATCCATCTCTTTTACTGTTGACACCCTCAGCATTCCAGTGCATTATTTTTATTGGTCGTTTGTTTGTTTGGCCAGTAGCTCTATTCCCTTGCCTCCTGGCTCCTCAGGGCAATTGAGAAGGACTTCCAGTAACTGAGGTTGGGCCCTTTCGAGGTATAGGGCCCGGCACCGTCCCTGCCTGAACGTCCGCCACAGGGCAGGCACCATAACTATTTATAGATGTAGACATGTTTCCATTGTGTTTTGTGCGTGGCATCCTGATTATCTGTGCGTCTTTTGGCTGGATGCCTCCGTCTTCAGCACTCTGCTTACTAGGGCAGGACTATGGTCCTGCTCGAGTGGGACTGCCCGACCAGTCTTAGTTTCCAGCCCCTGATGGCTGAACTAAGCCCCATCACCTCTGCACGGTGCTGGTCTCGATGGAGGTCACCTCTTACGACATGCATGGAAAGTAAACGGCGTGGCTATCATTTGCTTCCCTTTCGGGTCTCAACAACACACGGGTTACCACCTGCATGACCATCATCATCATAATTGTTATTATCATCAGTATACTCCCATTGTGTTTTGTGCGGGGCATCCTGATCAATTGTGCGCCTTTTGGCTGGTTGCCTCCGTCTTAAGCACATTGCTTACTTGGGCAGGACTGTGGTCCTGCTCGGGTGGAACTGCCAAACAGTCTTACTTTCCAGCCCCTGATGGCTGAACTAAACCCTATTACCACTTCACGGTGCTGGCCTCGATGGGGGACATGACTTGTTTCAAGTAACGAAAGAAGAGAAAAAATTTTAGTATACTAAAGAGCGGTGATGGATTGACATTCTGAGAACGTATGGCAAATCTACTTGCCGTCATGCTGGTTCATAATTTACAACAATAAAACAAACATACAATAAAAAGAAAAACTAGCAACAATGTATGTCCGAAGAAGTGCATAGACTAGTTTATTTAACAAACAAGTGTACCCGTGAAAAGAAATCTTATTAAAGTTGAACTCGACAACCATATTATCTGATTTCTAGATCTCTAAATCATATTCAGTAGTAATGACACAATACGCATACCAGCAACTGAAAAAGAAAAAAAAATCATTAGGCCTATAATACAAAACAATTCTCGTCCAATCTTCGCAGCAACCTTCTATCTTTAGACCTACCTCATGTATAGTAAATAAACTGGAGCAATCTACAAAGATTTATTTTCGGTTGCCTAGTGACGTTGTTCTATACATGTACTTAAACTAGTTCTGTAACAGAAGAGTGCTGAGTTATTGATATTTGTTTATACGAGTACTCGCAATATTATACAAATATCTGTTTTGAATGGGTTTCCGTGATTAAATTGAACATTTTCTGTGACATTCTTTTCATAGTTCTTTATCTTTGGTTGTTTGTTTATTAAATATTTGATTAAACCTTTATGCCAAGACAACCCCCTTTTCAACCTAGGACGTTTTGTGTCTGTGGTTGTGCTTATAAAGACACAAGACAGCGACAATAGGTCAAGTATCCGTGATCACGGTAGCTTTGAGCGTGGTGACTAGAGGGTAGGTTCAGAAACCAGTCTTCTTGTACAGCTGCCTTACTACGCTATCGATGTGGTTACAGATGTCGGACCTTCAATGGATGTGGTAAACACACTGAATGTATTAGTAAACTCAGAAGTTGAATGTGTAGGGCCTTTGGCGAAAATAAAACGACGACACAACGCATTTCCGCTCTCTGGACTACATCCGGTTAGAAGTCATGTAGGTCCATTGTCTGCTATAAAAGATCTCTAAAAGGTTGAAGTTTTAGAAAAAACAACACAGAACTGCAACCTAGAAAAGCAACATTGTTCTGTCTCTATGTTATTTATTACAAGAAGGTCATTAGGTCCTTGTGTACGAATATACATGTTCTGTGTTTGTGTTCCTGAGGATACTTTAATACTTGTACGGGATGTTCGTTGATGTTGTAATAGTCCTTGTTTCGATTGGTCTGTTCTCAGTGACTTGAGTACACAGGTGGAAAGTCTTGAAGTGACCACATTTTTTTGGGGGGGGATGTGGTTGGTCAAGTACGTAAAATCTGTTTACTTGTGTTGCAAAGTGATTCGGTGCTGCTAGAACAGACCTGGTTCAATTCCCGTCAGCTGTAAGAAATATTTTCATTTATCCTTTTATCTGTTAAGTAGGTGGTAGTCGTCCCGTGAAGGTCAGTTAGGCTTTCTCTGTGCCATTATTATGGATTTCTTTTGGTGATAGCTGATTGGTACATCCGGTTATTGCATGTTAGAACTATCCTTGGCCAATTGATCAGTTCTCTCATTTCCTGCTATTCCACAGTGTGATTGAATCCATTGCAGTATAATTCTACACCTATTTTGCACTATGGACACCTCTTTTAATTCTGGTAGTTAATTGAATTATAGTGTCTCTAGTACTGATCTTGCATCTGTAAGTATTAAAATAGGGTGTGAAGTCCTGTCCGATGTTAACAGTTTTTCTGTTGTTGCACAAAGAGCTTTGACTTCAGATTCATAGTTGTTGCAGTAATTCCCTGTTGGTATACATATGGTATCAGTGGTGCCATCTGGGTATTTCATATATACACCACTTCCCCCATTTCTTACTGCATTCTGTGCTGATCCATCTGTATACACTCTGGTCCATAGATCACTTGGGTGTCATCGAGGAAGCGAGAGCTGCTATCATTTTCTGCAGGTTATTCTGCTGTTCATCCCCATATAAAACTATTATTGTTGTTTGGATGGTCACTTGTAGGTATGTCTGTTTTTTCCCATGGGGTGTGTACTGGTTGAGATATCAGTGGTATTGCTACCTCTGAAAGATTCAATACCTGTCAACCTAGACGCTTGGCCTGGTGTATAAAGCTGCTTCTTATAAGCCGTTAATGAAAGATGAGAAGCCATGACTTGCGAGATGAAAATGTGATCAAATTAAGTGCGCAATGTCGTCAGTCTCACTCTCTCGCTCCTGCACATTTGTATACAATATTTAATTGCTTTCAAGAAGAAATGTAGTTGAGCGCATACTTGAGATTAGAAACGAATTACAATTTTTAAAAAAAATCAAATTTAAATGGCATGACTTTTTTAACTTATTTAACTATAAGAAATATATAATAAGTTTTGCCTATATGGCTGATATCTTTGGGAAGTTGAATAAATTGAATCTTCAGCTGCAGGGAAGGAATAAACACATAATAAAAACGCTAATTCCCTGAAAGCTTTCATGAGCACGCTGAAAAATTGAAAGAGAAATATTGCATTATTTGAGAAATTATAATCCATTCTCGTTGCTGGTGGCACTGACCAAGTGCTTCCAAAATTCTCCTAAAAATTAACTTTTGCAGCATATGACAGCACTGGAAAATGAACGCAACAGGTATTATCCTGAACTTAGTGATAAGAAGTTGGATTTAGTATAAAATGCATTCAAATCGTCAGTTAGCATAGTTTCTGAAGAATGTCAGTATGAATTTACTGAAGTAAATACTCATTAGAGAGCTAGAGATATGATGGATGAGAAAACAATGACCAAATTTGGCCCTTGATATGCAATTTCTATCCAAAAGTGGCAATAATAGATATCCATGTAATACTTCCATTTATGCCAACATATCTTTGTGTAGCAGGATTTCATCTTCGGTGTAAGGAAAAACAAAGCAGCGATGCAGATTGCATGTTAGGTGTTAGTTTACTGTTATCCTCCACGCATACCGAACATGTTCATAGGTGCCCAGATCTCCGCTTCAGTAAATCTATCAAGGTATAACGGATGATAGTTCCGGTTCTATGTTAGTTCACTATTCTATTTGAAATCATTGTCAAGTGTTCTCTATGGGCCACGCCAACTTCACTCATTTTGCATTTTTTGGCGCATTTTCGATATTGAGTCATGCTCATTCGTCTCAAAATCCTCTGATCGTATACTCACGAAGAGCAATGAGTGTCCGTTCGGTCCATAGGATGACCCTCTGTTATGGTGGCGATGCTAGCTAATTGGTCGGCTCGTTCGTTTGCCTCCATGCCCGCGTGTCAGGGGACATTGATATGGGTTAGTTTCCGTAGTGAGGCCCGCATTTTAGCTCTCTCTATTGACTCTGCCCATTGCCTACGCACATAACCTGTTTTGACTTTCTGAATCATATTCATTGAGTCTCTTAGTACGCACGCGTGGAATAAGCTTGCGATTCCAGCCAGTTAAGCGCCTGCGTTACGGCAAATACTTCCATTTTGAGACTGCTTATTGTTGCGGTAAAGGTTCCACTGGCTTCGTGCACTGCTCGTTCGTGTGCCTAGACTCTCTGCACTTTCTATTGCAATGACGGTCTTAATTGTCTCCTGAAAGACAATAGGAATAGGTATCCATTCCTGACCAGAAGTTATGACTTTTGGGGTGCAAATCTGTTTAACGGTATAATCGGCATGACTCATCCACGATTTGCCCCTCTTGAGCCTGCTTCCCTTCACACGAGTGAGCTCACTGTGTAGTGGGTGGTATTTGTCAGAACTCACTGTGAAGTATGCACGCGCATGCCGCGTATAAATTATGTGAGATATGCTCGTAAAATCAAGGAGAAATCTTATAGACACATAGGGTGTGCGTTTTGTGCAACCAAGGATGATCCGCATCGCTTGAATTGATATTCTCTCTAGTCTCTCAATCTGTGTGTGAATGGTGGTGATAGTGGCGCCTGCATATTCAAAGACAGGGTGACAAGAGCTTCATGGAAGATTACGAGCTGTGATTCTTTAGTATAAGTCGCTGCCATCACAGTCAGAGCTGAAAGTCCTTTGCTGGCCTTTGCGATAACATGATCAACGTGTTCCCGAAAGCACAGACTACGATCAAAATGCACGCCCAGATATTGTAAAGATAAGGTCCTGATTACCTTGTACCCTTCCATCTCCACCGTCGGTGTTGCAGACTTTACGACGTGATTGTTAAGAGAGAACTATGTCATTGCAGCCTTCGTTTGGTTGATCAGTGCCCCTGAATCATCATACTAGAAGGCGATATGTTCTATCTCATTCTTCAGTGATCGAACAGTTTTTCTAACCCTTCCCTGTCTGTATATCAGGTTATCGTCCGCAAAAGACAGTGTTCTACCTCTTCCGTCGAGCTGTTACTGTCTGATTGCCAAGGTGTAGACATTGAATAATACGGGTGAGATTCATGTAGAAGTCCTGGGCGTATTGTTATGGGTTTAGATGCACAGCAGTCGCACCTGAGAGTCACCTTACTCTCGAGCAACACCGATGAAATCCATCTGACGACGAGAGGGTCAACATGAAATACCAAGAGCGTGTTGATGAGGTACTCCAACGGCACTCTGGTATAAACGTCTTCCAAGTCAATCCCGACAGCAATGTTTCCAGACCTGCATGGAAGACTTCGAATACGTCATGGGCATAAACAACGGTGTTACGCCACGATTCTTTCTGACGTCTGCAGCCTCCGAATGTGCCCGGGAAAATACGGCTCTCTTCCAGGTCTCGAGCGACATGGTGTGCAACAATCTTTTCAATGAATTTGTCAGTGGTGTTCTGCGCCATTGTGAGTCGGTATTCGCTTATCTGGGCGTGGTGTCTATTGGGCTTCTTAAGTGACAATAGGTAGCAGTGCATCCATTCTTCCTTAATAGTTTCTTGATCCATCCTTGATGCTTTCGTTAAACAAACGAACCAGGTCGTTTATATGACTCCTTAAAGATGGCGAAGTCCTCATAGCGTATACCGTCATTGCTTGGCGCAGTGTTCCTAAACCATTTAATAGTCTGAACAGTCTCTGTAGTCATGTGTATGCTCTCATTACATTCAGCCTAAGTACATATATTGTATGTTGAAAAGGACATACACTGTTTCCTTTCAAATACTCCTCTATATATCCAGGAATTGGCAAAGAAGAAGAAGAAACAATCCTTGGTGTCTCGGTGATTGCAATCTTCGTCTATTCTTAATCACCATATTCTGGGTTTTCTTTTAATAAGTTTAATTACAGTATAAAATTGTATCTCGAGTTTGTTACTTATTATGTTATGATCATTTGTTTGGCTACTTTACTTCAAGTTGAAACATTGATATATTTGTTGTTGCTATTACATTTGTAAAGCGACACGATAAAAACAATTCAAGTAAATGTTCTCTCATGTAACATATTATTACTAGAACGTGGTCTTCCTTATGGAATCTCTGAACACTCCGCGACTCTGGGCGAGTTGACCTGCTGCAGCTAGAGACATATATAAGCAATCTGGGTTCTTTCCTAGTACGCGGGTGCCGGATGTCACACTTTTCAATATACCGACTTCGCGTTTTTAATAATTTATTCCGGTTTCTAGTTTTTAATGCACCAGTTGCAACAACTTGTTGCCAACCAAAATATTAGGCCTAAGTCGCGAAATTATTGCTGGCAAAATTTACAGCAAAATTTAAACACGACAATACTGGTTTAGTTACCTGTAGTAAAATGTAAACATTAGGCCTATGTCGCGAGTACAACACAAAATTAGGCCTATGTCGCGAGTGCAACACAACATTAGTCCTATGTCGTAAGTGCAGCAAAACATTATGCCTATGATGAATGAATGTCACGAATGCGGCAAAATGTAAACATTGCCAAACTGTTTCCGTTACCTGAAGTACTCATTTTTTTCGAATTGGTTTTGTTTCTAATGACTGATTGATGCACCTACTATTTTAATATGCTTTCTACATTTTCTAACATTCCACCTAACTCATATTAATTTATTCGCATTCCACGGCCAGTAGTCATAATCGTTGTCTGTTACAACTGTTTATATTTCTTATATATTTGTTATATATGCCTTATATTTCGCTACACATTTCGTAAAAGTTGGGTTAAATTCGTTAAATTACTGGCACCCGTGTACTAGGAAAGAACCGCAATGGGATATATCCCTGCACCATCGTCGTTTTGGGAGCCCTCTTCATTTGTTAGCGTTAACTCTGCCTTCAGCTATTAATCTTTCCATGCTGTTATGTCTCTTTATATGACCAAGAAAACACAGCTTTCATGTTAGTGTGTTGCTATAAGGAGCCAGCCTTCTTCAACGTTTATTGATCTTAACACAATCAAGTCAATGTGGATTGGAATTATTATAATATACATTCAATTACAGCAGTTCTTATTCTTCTTCTTCTTCTTCTTCTGCGTTCATTCTCAAACTCCTGCAGATTAACAGGCTGTAGTCTGGAAAATCGAATGCGCTGTGTCATGGTTTACATCATTGCTGTGATATATATGCCTTTCGGCCCAACACATCAGAAATGGCGTTGGTCGCTATGGGATAGGACAGCCAACTCCATCCCATAAACTCCTTAATCTCGTCTTACGACTTGCATGGAAGATAAACATTGTTGCTATTCTTTGCTCTCCTCTCGGTCCGGCAACACACGGGCGACTTATAGCAGTGTTTCCCAACGTGGGGCTCACGCTGCACAGGGTGGCAATTTGATTATTCAAGGGTCCAATTTGATTATTCAGTGAGAAATTCGGAGGCGAGGAGGAGAATAATGTAACAGTAACAAGATCTGCACTTGGTGTGACAGAAACAAACTTGTTACCGAAAACATATAGTTGACTGTCTGTCCTGGACAGACTAGTGTGACAGAAAGAAGATCTGCAGCGTCACAATAATTTGCGACGGAAGAAAATGCCGTTTAGGACTTACTGGAATACTGGCGCTGTGAACAGGTCTAAATCTGTGTAATACTGCTCGACATCAATCAACTAACCAAAGCACTCCTTCTCACAAGAATATGAGGTTTATTTACACAAGTTGAAATACATCAATTAATAGCATCATACTCATAAGAGAGGCAAATAAACACTAGTCACAAGTCCCTATCTAGTCGTATTCGAGTCCGTCCTCAACTCTGTAGACTAATCCTAAGTTGTCTGCAACTGGGCAATAATATAATAATTGCCGATTATAAATTACGCTAACACATCCAGGAATTGTTTCACTCGGGTTATAAGCTAAGTCTTAGAGATTATACACCGACTGACTATCTGGCTCTGACTCTTCGTATCTCCTGGGAGACCGAAGACTGACTGTCTCAGCTGCGAGACTAAAACTAGGACTTGTCTCTCCTGGGAGACAAGCACTAATGGAGACTCACCCGGAGACTACTGACCCTCCAAGCTAAGTCTTTCTAACTTTTCTGGCTGCTCCTCCTAAAAGACTTCCGCCAATCAGAACTTTGGTTTTCTGTCTCCGCCTATCCTCTTCCGTTTCCCCCAGAGGAAAACCTCTAACCAATGAGGATTTTATCCCTCTGGTCATACAACAACACACGTTGTCCATTCTCTGCGTGGGCAATACGCACCTACTTCTGCCGTATACAAACTCCGCCTTTCTACTTATTCCTTGCGACTCTATGCTAAACCTATTTCGTTCCCACGGAAAAACAGAGTGTCAATAAATCGTTTCATCACTTGCTATGATCGTTACGCATTCCTTCTGACCACTCGGGTACTGCGTAATCGACGTGTCAATAACACATGCGGGCCTGGATGTATTCATCGGTGGCTACCAATATTCTTTTGACTACTTCGTGAATGTTTCCTTTTTATTTGAGCGAGTGAGATGCAGACTTGTGATACTAATATTTGCCTTACCTAAAGCATACTAGCTTGTGTCAGACTGGTCTCTGTGCAAACAATACTTCTTTGCTTGTAGCCATATCGTCTGGATATTACAAACAATCCGTCTGCCACGCTAGTATTAATACAACAAACCGTCTACCATCCAGTATTAGTACAAACAAACCGTCTGCCACCCCCGATACTATTACAATAATACAATTTATGAATATTTAAAAAAAAATATGTATGTTACATGGGGGGGGGGGGGGTCAGAATTTATGAAAGACTTAGGTGGATCATGGTAAAAAAAAAGGTTGGTAAACACTGACTAAAGTATTACAAAGTACTCGTAATATGGACAAAAGCAGACTTTTAATTGTATATGTATTCAATTAAAAGGGAAGGAGGGGTGATGGCAATTTCTCATATGGTGAAAGAGGGAACAAAGCTAAAATGTTAACAAACCATTACTTTAGAGCATAGATTCCAAAAGTGGGCGGTACCGCGCTCAAGTGGCGCTGAAGCCCTATAGTTGAGCGATAGAGTGTTCAGACGCAATTAGAGGCGTTCAGGCGGTCTAAGGGTCGGTGGTACCTTTTAGAAAAAATTATTAATTTATATCTTCAAACATTAATTATTTTCGTTATTTTGCAATATATTTTGTAATATATTTGATGGTGTTTTAATTATTATAATAAGATTCTTACTAATGTAATACAATCTCTTAATATGTATTCCAAATTATTATATTGAAACCATTGTATGAAACTGTGCATAATATTATTCGAGCCAACACTTTACAATCTTTACATATGGGCCATATTTCATCAAAAATCGGTATAGCAATAACTGTGTTCAAGAGGAAGCACATATTGGTCCCTACTTTTTCAATAATTTAACGGCATAAGTAGTAACCGAAAATATCAAACGTCTTGAACGCGGAAAACTGTTGTAATGGGAGCGGGGGGGGGGGGTGTGGTAGAGGTAGTAGCGTACCTAGGGTAAGTGCTGCCCGGTGTGATGAAGATATTGATGCCGCCTCCCCCCCCCTCCCCCCCCCCCGAAATTGATATTTAAAAAAAACCAAAAAATCTGAGCACATTTTTACTAGTTAATTATTATCATCGATTTGTATACACTTTTAACAAAGACAAATAAATTTTAAAATTTAAATTTAAAATTATAAATTCACATTTATGATTGCAAATTGTTCAATGTTTCTGAATGAAGGCAAGTAAATGCAAATGCCTTGGTCCTTTTCTTTAAATTCTAGTTCACTTTAAAATTCTTAAAATTCTTTAAAATTAGCTCACCTTTAATGTTTTTTTTCATAATATCCAGAATGTACTTGTACACAACGCTTTTTACACTTTTTCACTGTCTGATTTCTTCACTGATTACATTTATGTTATATGACTTTATAATGTGCTGAAACACGATCCTGATTGTGCCTGCCAAAGTTTAAAACTTAATTTAAATGTTTGATCTTTATCGATGATATAATCGTTGTCGTTGAATTCAACGCTAGAATGTTAGAAATAAACTTGATTTGTCATCGAACTCAAAGACTGATTATGACGGACTTTTATGGTGCTAAGTGAACGACTGAATGGATTGACGATCGAAACTGAGACTTATTTTTGTTTTTCTTAAAAGCTAAAATATAATTTTCAAGTAAATTTTGGGAGTGTCTCGTTTCGAGAGGAACTAGTTCTACTTATTAATTAATTTTAATTTTAACGTTTTATAATAATGTGCCACAAATGTGTTATTATCTAACTGCCAAATAAATGGGCTTAACAAGAAAAAATGTTATTTTTTAACGGCGTGGAGCATCAACTTTGGCACGGTAAATGCACTTAAAGATTTAAATTTCAAAGTTTTCATTATTCTGAGGGGCATTTTGATACCCCTTCAGTCTTGATGCCCGGTGCGGCCGCACCCAAAGCACAATCCTCGGTACGCCACTGGGTAGAGGTATATGCAGCATTTAAAACATTTTGAAACCTGTGCTTGAGAAGTTTAGAGGGATATTGTTGACGCAAAATAATTCCTTTTTAAAACTAATTTCACTGATAGTGACAGATCATGTTGATGTATGGCTAGGAAACGGGGATAATGAATAAACAACTAGAAGACAGAGTTGATACTATTGAGTTGTGGATATATATATATATATATATATATATATATATATATATATATATATATATAAATAGGAAAAACTTAATGGAAAGTAAAGACAACAAAGAGGTTCTAACAGCATTCACCAGGAACAAAAATTATTAAATGAAATACAAGTCAAAAAACAATAAAGTATTTTTTTTACATATTACAATATATGATACATTACACACCTTGTTGACTTTACTTGAAGGTATGATACCTTACACACCTTGTAGACTTTACTTGAAGGTATGACACCTTACACACCTTGTTGACTTTACTTGAAGGTATGACACCTTACACACCTTGTTGACTTTACTTGAAGGTATGACACCTTACACACCTTGCAGACTTTACTTGAAGGTATGACACCTTACACACCTTGTTGACTTTACTTGAAGGTATGACACCTTACACACCTTGTTGACTTTTCTTGAAGATATGACACCTTACGCACCTTGTTGACTTTACTTGAAGGTATGACACCTTACACACCTTGCAGGCTTTACTTGAAGGTATGACACCTTACACACCTTGTTGACTTTACTTGAATGTATGACACCTTACACACCTTGTTGACTTTACTTGAAGGTATGACACCTTACACACCTTGCAGACTTTACTTGAAGGTATGACACCTTACACACCTTGCAGACTTTACTTGAAGTTACAGTTGAGAGATGACGACCAAGAGGTAGGCAGACACAGATGTTGGGGAAATATTTTGAGATGGACAGTCTAGCATAATGCACTACCAAGGCAAAAGACAGATGATATTGGAGATCTGTTGCAACCAGCCTTCGATGATAAACCTGCAGGAGTTTCGGAGCAAAGGCAGAAGACGAACACGTAGCTTTCATACTTATTTACAATAGTGCTATTTATAACTTACGTTAACAAATAACGGGATAAGGTCTGAAAAAGTTTAACATTTGTTGACTTCTTCTTCTGTGTTCGTTCTCAAACTCCTGCAGTAGCAGGATGTAGTCCGGAGAACGGAATGCGTTGTGTCATGGTTTACAGCATTGCTGCGATATCTACGCCTTTCGGCCTGACACATCCGACTTCAGCATGGCTTTGGGTCACTGGCCCTATATGGAATGGGACAGCCAACTCCATCCCATAACCTCCTTAGTCGCCTTTTACGACATGCCTGGATGGTAAATAGTGTTGCTATTCTTTGCTCCCCTTTCGGGCCCCGGCAACACACGGTCGACATTTGTTGACAAAATTGACGCCAATAATATTATATTTTATATATATCAATCCCCGCCGAAGACGGATGTGTTGGGCCATTGGCGCAAATAAAACGGCAACACAACGCATTTCCATTTTCTGGACTACATCCATTTGGAAATCTTGTAGGACCATTGTCCTGTTACAAGAGAAATCCAGGGGGAATTTGAGAATGAACGCTGAAGAAGAAGAAGAATATATCAATCAATCAAATAGTTATAATACACTATATTAATTTAGACACAGAAAAAGTGTATATTCTATTTTACTTTGTTATATCTTAACACTTTTGCAATATATTATCAGTTTAATTTAATTAGATTTCTCTACGGAAAAGTAAAGAAATTTTGCGAGACGCTGGTTATTTTATATTTAATTCAGAAACTATTCATTGCATGCACAGGAATGAAACGTAGCTAATATTTATACAGAACATTTTGACATCAAGGATAGATTGGCGATCACTTACAAATCCCATTAGTTGAGTGTATGTATAAGACATTATAAGAAATTATAGAAGTCATATTCACCAAAGACGAATGTGTCGGACCATTTGCGTAAATAAAACGGCGACACAACGAATTTTCATCCTTGGACTGCATCCTGCTAGATATATAGTAGGACCATAGTTCGTTTACAAGAGAGGTCCAGCGGGACGTTGAGAATGAACGCTGAAGAAGAAGAAGTAGTAGTTATATATAGTTATCGCAGTTACAAATTGTCATAATTAAAAAATATATGATTTCAAATATATACAGGCTTTTTAATACTGTACACATGTCAAAAGAAAGTTCAAAATTTGCAGATCAATAATTTACAACTGTACTTGTGAAATTAATTAGAGCATAAAATGAGTCACATATTGATGATGGATTATTTTTACAGCTGTCTTGAATCAATTCATGGAAATTGTTTCTATGCTGGGGCTAAGAGAAATATGCCGATTAGCACATATGGCTATGTTGAATACTGCTGATGCATCACTTTGTACTAATATCACTGGATCATGGTAGTGGTAAAGGTAGTTGAGTTATTAGGCTTGTGCTCAATAGCACCTAGCGACTGTAGTTGACATGAATTTAGTGTTGACGAGCCTAGCAATGATGCTATATTTCGATATATGCATTATAAAGCCCAGTACAGGATAGAATGTTGGTGGACTATAGAAGTCCTCGTGAGCAAGTGATCACAGCCCCCATTTCTCCAGTATATTGGGATTGTTCTGATATTCCGTGCCGTTTCGTCGTGGTAGAAAATCACACACATTACTTATGTTATAATTTTAAATCAATAATGTAGCTCTTCTATCATTTTTTTTCTGTTCAGTAATTGTTTGAAAAGGGCCGCCCGTGTGTTGCCGGGTCCCGAGAGAGAAGGAAATAATAGCAACAATATTTACTTTACATGCATGTCGAAAGAGGAAACTACGGAGGTTATGGGATGGAGTTGGCTATCCAATATAGGGTCAGTGACTCAAAGCCATGCTGAAGTCGGATGTGCCAGGCCGAAAGATGCAGAAATCGCAGCAATGCTGTAAACCATGCCACAGCTCATTCCGTTCTCCGGACTACATCCTGCTAATCTGCAGGAGTTTGAGAACGAGTGCAGAAGAAGAAGTCTGAAAAGGGCATTTGCTAGTATAAAATCGATAATATGTACGCATTATATAATATGTACCTTTACATACAATACATGATAATATGTACCTTTACATACAATACTTGACAATATGTACCTTTACATACAATACTTGACAATATGTACCTTTACATACAATACTTGACAATATGTACCTTTACATACAATACTTGACAATATGTACCTTTACATACAATACTTGACAATATGTACCTTTACATACAATACTTGACAATATGTACCTTTACATACAATACTTGACAATATGTACCTTTACATACAATACTTGACAATATGTACCTTTACATACAATACTTGACAATATGTACTTTGTAAAATTTGCTAGCATAATTAAACAAGGGATGAGGATGTTCTGACTTCGTGTCACTTGTTGACGTGTCTGATGAAAATTATCAAAGAATTATTGACTTTATTTATGGAGAGCTCTTGATGCGCGATCAGTCGCAAGAGGGTTGTGATAAATCTAAATTCCACTAGTATTACACAACAAATAAACTGCTAGACCATATAGCTATGACAACAACAAAGAGGTTTAATCTGGAAATATAGCAAAAGGTGGATTGGGGGGGGGTGGTAACCTAGCCCCTTCCAATTTTATTAAAATAGATTCAACCATTTAGTATTTTTTTTAAACAAGTAAAAAGAGGATAATCTCCCTCCATCCCCCCCCCCCAAATCAGCCTTCTCCACAATAATATAATAACAAATCGTTTGCATTTAATATACCAAAATAGAATTCTGATCGTCCCATGAGCCATGTAATTTATCTGACAAGTTTAGTCCTAGATGTAAACTTTCTATAGTGAAGAGTTCTGCAATTTTTCTGACAAGTTAAATCCTAGCTGTAATCACCCTCAAATGAAATGGGGAAGAGTTCTGTAGTTCGTCTATCTATCTGGCTATCTGCCTGTCTGCCTATCTGTCTGTCATTCTGTCTGTCTGTCGGTTTGTCTGTCTGCCGGTCGGTCCGTCCGTCCATCCATCCATCTATCCATCGATCCATACACCCAACCCATCCATCCATCCATCCATCCATCTATCCATCTATCTATCTATCTATCTATCTATCTATCTATCTATCTATCTATCTATCTATCTATCTATCTATCTATCTATCTATCTATCTATCTATCTATCTATCTATCTATCTATCTATATATATATATATATATATATATATATCTATCTATCTGTCTGGATGTCTGTCTGTCTGGATGTCTGTCTGTATGTATGTTGCGGCCCTTGTTTTCCTTGCCGGGTCATGGGTAGAAGAGTTCTCTGGAGATGACTTTCTTGTGTGCTGTTTGTAAGCGTGTTCCTGTAGCTTCTTTGATTTCTGTGGTCCTTCATTTACATGGTCTGCCTCTGGCTTTATAGCCGTGATGTCTATGTGTCATGGCCATCTGTTGCATGTTGTCTGTTGGCAGTCTGTAAGTGTGTGAAAACCACTTGATCTGTTGTCTTTAGATGTGTTTCAATACTGGTATTATTTTTTTGTCGTATGAAACAAATTGATTAGATCGGATGAAAACATAAAACTTAAAACTAGGACTATTACCAAAATACCCAAAGATCTGCCAACATACTTCGTTGATGGCTTTACATTTTCTAGACATATTTTTGTCATTTTGTAAGCAAGCAGTTCTTTCTTCTCTACCAACAATTCCTCTTGAATAGAATGAAGAATATTTTGAAACATGCTTGAGTTGACTGTTAGATTAAGTAAATATTTCAAACCACAGCTACAAGCGCACCTTGTCGAGGAAATATTTTTTAATGATGAGAAACTCACTTGTGTATAGTTCATGTTCAATATATTAGATGTAGTTGTTATACCCATAGATGATTCTGTGGTCATCAAAGTATTTATCAACATTTCATGAGTACGCCTACTCGATATGTCTGTAGAAATATATGTTCTGTTGATGTTTAAGAAAGATATTTTGGTAAAGGTATTTGGCGTAGTATCAGTCGAATTTAAATTTAAAACTGATGATCGTGTATCTGTTTGGATACATCGTGATACACACATTTTAACGCTCGTATTGATGCCACGTTTCTCTGCGTTATTGTCGGTATATTTAACAGATGTGGATATGCCCTTATATTGATTTGAAAATGTGGTAGGAGCAAATACTATTGTTTTTGGTATTCTAGTAAGAATTTGTGTAACAGTTTGTGTTTGCTGATAACTTGCAGCAGTGTTTCCAATAACCCGGTTTCCTGAAATTTCAGCGTTGTTAGAGCTATCTATCAAAAAATAGTTGGTAGATCTTTCGTCTAGTAGAACTAGTGATGTCGCATATTTTGAGTAATCTGTTTCTGATGTGAACAGAGCTGGTGTTGCAAAAAATAATGTTACAGTTGGTATAATATCTGAAATTTCTGTAGAATGTACAAGGAATGGTAATGATAGCATGGACGTCTCACCAATCATCACACCACTAGTTCCTATAAAGGATGTATGTACACTTTCTTCATTAATAGTAAGAGAAGAAAAGGAGCTATCATGCTCCAGTTTTTTCCAACCAATCGGGAAAGTTGAAAATCCACTACCATCATAAATCGCAGCATATCCTCCAAAATAGCAGCCTTGTTTTCCCTCCAACACAAGCTGCTGCTTATTGTTAACAGATATCTGTACAGTGATGTAGTAGTACTTAGAAGATGTAGCCACTTGTGTCCACAGTCTTAAAATATTGTTTACATTTTGGCTGTTCATAAAAATGTTGGATGTACACGCATCAGTCGTTACTAACATAATTAAACCACTTGCCATTAATGTGACATACCTTGAAGCCCATCTACTGACAGGTACCACAACAACACTGGCAACGCTGTAACTACCAAAAGCGAGTATGTCTTCGTATATAAGTTCAACAACTATTGGTTTATCAGACAATAATATGATGGCATCATAAAGTCTGAAGTCATAGCTTGCCCAGTTCGAATTATTTGATGTGGTATGTAATTGGTAGGGGTTGAATATCAGAGTTGTGTTACTTTGAGTGTATGCAACTTTGACAGTGGAAGCTGTCTTGTTCATTGATAGGGAATTTATCAAAACAAATTCTGTACCAAGCAAATCTATAGTGGGCATTTGTTCCATCTGAAAATCAACATTAGTTTTGGAAGCTGGAAAGTTTCCCACCGAAACAACAGAAATTGGTTGTGAACCAGATATAAGACTTCCGGTCAAATCTACAGTCCCACTATTAATCTGCACATTCTGCAAGGCGACGAGGTATACCTTCATTATATCTTTATTGTAATACGTGATGTCCATGTACGTTATACTGGCAGTGCTCGGATTCAGTTTGAGTTGAATTGTCACACTCACATTACTATACTGGCTTGATATGAATAAAATACAGTTACCTATTTCACAGTTGGTTACAACTGAATAGCTACTCGAGAGTTGATCAATCGGACTAGCCAGATATGTTCCAAGAGAGAAGCCATGTTGTTTTCCAAAGGATATAGTCACCAAGACAACTACTGATTCGTTTGTCCAGAAACGAACAGCACTTTGCGAAGAGTGTGATGTAATCGTATGAATGTATAAATCCGATCCGCCCATAATTGTCGGTTTGTTTGAAATTAATTCTTTAGGTGATGTCCATGTTAGACTCACTTGAGAGCTTGCATTATATGGCATTATTTGTATAAGTATATCCGATGGACCAGTTTCAGGATATGGAAACGCTAATAAGAAATCTGTTCCATAGTTTGCGAATGTGTAATGAAATGACACCAAAATTAGAGTCAATTTAGAAATATAATTAACAAACGAATGTCGATTCAGGTAAAACATGATTGGAAAAAAAAAATTACACGTTTTATTTTGTGGATAATTTTAACATAATAAATACAAAATATCATAAACTATCTTCTATACAAGAACAGGATGTTACAACGAGTTCATATTTCTGTTTATTATCTATATCGTATAATGATATTATCTATATCGTATAATGATATTATCTATATCGTATATTGATATTATCTATATCGTATAATGATATTATCTATATCGTATATTGAACCTGCACGAAGGTATGAGATTAAGTTTCTCCTGTCTTGTATAACTGAAAAAATGTGTGCTCATTCTCAATAACTACAGTAACAGTTAAACCTAGCTTCAAGTTATTAACTGTATACATCTATTGAACAGAGAAAACTCGTGTAGAAACATGCAGAAAACGAAGTCGTAGCACTATATATAATAGAAGATTGTAGACAATACCACAATGCAAACAAATTGGCTTCTAACAGTTATTGATTGGTCATAAACACGATTGACAATGCACAATTTCATATCTGTTATTAAGAAGTCGATGTTAGAATCCGCTTTTGCTAGCACATGTTTTAGAATGAATTTAATAAAAATCAATAAGTCAAGTGAACTGTATGAATATTTCAGCCTGCTTGATTTGGAAATAATCATGTCCCACACGAAGGATAAATATTGACATAGTCTAAGAAATAATCACTACCCATAAACAAGGATAAAGATTAACATAGTCTAAGAAATAGTCATTACCCCAACACAATGATAAAAATTGACATAGTCTAATGTAAAGATTGATATAGTCTAAGATAAGTATTGACATAGTCTAATATAAAGATTGACATAGTCTAAGATAAGTATTGACATAGTCTAATATAAAGATTGACATAGTCTAAGATAGGTATTGACATAGTCTAATATAAAGATTGACATAGTCTAAGATAAGTATTGACATAGTCTAATATAAAGATTGACATAGTCTAAGATAAGTATTGACATAGTCTAATATAAAGATTGACATAGTCTAAGATAAGTATTGACATAGTCTAATATAAAGATTGACATAGTCTAAGAAATAATCCCGGCCCACAACACGGATAACGATTGACATAGTCTAAGAAATAATCATGCCCACAAAAGTAAAAAAGGTAAAGGTAATAAAAAGATAAAGGTAAGTTCAGTTTTGACCCAGCTTCACAGTGCACGATTTCCCATAACTCTCAGTTGCCTAGTCAGCGATTGACTAGAAACGGCCTGACTAGCGTCGTCTACCACATCTGCTCGGCAGCAATGGCGCCATTCCTCGACCTTTCAAGAGCATGATACCTGGTAATCTACTTCTATATGCTGGATAAACAACGGAAATAGTTTTAATTTTAAACCACGAATAACAAGTGGACTCGAACTCGTGTCTGCTGGTCGGAGAGAGAATGACTTAACATTACACTACCTCTTCTCCCATCTAATCCATGTCACAACTCATTCCGTTCTTCCGACTACATCTTATTAGCCAACATGAGTTTAATAACGAACGCAGAAAAAGAATAAGAGAAAGATAGAGCAGTGATTAATAAGAAAAATAAGATTAGAACAGTATCATTTCTATATCATCATCATTTAGTAGCATGTCTCGAACAAGATGTAGCAGTCATCACATCCTTTCGAAACTCCAGCTGATCTTGAGAAAATCTTCCTTTTTCTATGGGTGCCATGTTCTGGTAAGACTTTGATATTTTGCGTCTATCTTCTTCGAGGTCTATATCTTTTTCTCTGTCCTGTCATCATTCTCTTTCAGTATGGTCTTTTCTACGCTGTTGGATCGTTTGATATGGTCAAAATATTGTAATTTTCTAGAGAGAACCTTGTTTAACCAGTTTTCAATTTACTTGAAATTTTCTCAAAATGTCCACACTGGTAATCTTTGTGGACCATGGTATTCTGAAGATTTATCTGTACAATTTTGTTTCAAATGCTGAAATTTTGTTTCTCATCTTATTGATGATTTTCAAAGATTCACATCCATATATTGCAACTGGGAATGTCACACTGTAAGGAAAGCTAGTTTTGTTATTTTGTTGCAGCGCAGCTATATGTTTTTAATGTATACCAGTTAATTTGATGCAATGGCCAACCTCCGTCTGACTTCTTCATAGTAACTCCGTTGCTGCTTGTAAGAGAACCGAGGTATTCGAAATTGGTAACTTGTTCTAGTTTCCGCTATTGATTCAGATTGAGAAAATAGTGGATTTGCCATAATTCTGGTCTTACTTTCGTTCGGAAATATGTTTTATTTCTTTTTATTTTTACACTTATAATGTTTTTCAACTTTATCTATTGACCGTAAATTGAACCTGTTGGCTTTGCCGAAGACGCATGTGTCGGGACAGTGACGCAAATAAATGGCGATACAACGTATCTCTATTCTCTAGACTGCAACTTGCTGGAAATCTAGTAGCACCATTGTCCTACTACAAGAGAGATCCAGTGGGAGTTCGAGAATGAACGCTGATAAAGAAGAATATATGAACCACGTGAACATTTACTATTGCATGTAAATGCATATGTGAATCTACAGGAGAATCAATGCAAATATGCATTCAGTTTTGTCTAATGTTTGATCAAATACGATAAATCTGTTATTGATCACTGCTCCTTACAATATATCACGAACTGAACAATAGAGTTCTACGTTTCAAAATGAAAGCAAACTGCTTGTATTTGAGGTATGATATTATCTATTGAGAACTACCAGAATATAAGAATAGAAAAATGATATCTCGAAATCAACTTTCTGCTGGTAGCGGGATGTAGTTCAGGTAATGAAATGTGTTATTGTTGTTGTTGTTTACAGCTCGGTAGCGATGTATGCCCGACATTTTTTGCATGCATGACTTTGGATCACTTTGATCTTCTATGGAATAAGACAGCCAACATACATCCTCAACCTCTTTAAAAGCCTCCTACAACATACATGGCAGCTCACAAAATTGTTACTCTTCCTCCCGTTTTGGTACTGGCAACACAGAAGTCCCACTAGGAGTGATATAGCGAACATAATTCTGACACTCGATCGACCCTCATTACATTCACGAGATAAAGCACCAGCTACTTCAGGACTGCCCAACATACAAAGAGCAGAGACAGCAGACCTGGCCAGAGGATACAGACTTGAGGCAAAAGCTATGGGGCAGCCGCTCTGACCTGGAGAAGACAGTGGGCTTCATCTTGACGACAGGTCTGATGGTATAGCATGACCCCATGCTGAACGCACAGAAGAAAAATAAACACCAGTGTCGGGTAACAACCTGAAGCTAGAAATGGTGGGGGGGGGGGGTTGTAATAACAAGGCAATTATCAAAAGGAACGGAAATAGTATAAGCGTTACAAATTTTAGTCAGTAAAACAAACTAGCAAGTTTTGTTTGAATGCCCACTACTTGAGTGTGAGTCGACACTGAAGCAAAAAATTATCAACCGGGAACTGAACCAGCAACCTCCAGAAATAGTACTCATTAAGCAGAAACGGATGCCAACCTGTTAATTTAGTTCGAATTATTAATGCTTTTTTCTGTTTATGTGTTCTATTGGTAGCAATTATATGTCACAATTTGTGATTTACTTTGCGCCTGTGATTTGCCGATGTATAAATCGATCATCATACCATCTCTATGCTACCAATGTCAAGCGTGAACACTAGCAACATAATGGAAAAGAAAACTTGTTACAACAGAAATGACTTGTCTGCGTAGAATCATCAGAGTAACAATAAGAGAGAATCAGAAACGAAAACATCAGAAGTCTAACTAACATAAATGTCAATCCTGGATTACATCAGAAGACAACCGATTAAGTGGTTTTCGCATGCTTCCAGACTACCATCGGACAGGCCCCTCAAAAAAGCAATACTATACATACACGATGGATACACAACCAGGGGGAAGACCTTGTAAACGATGGATTACAGAAATAAAAGAGTCAACGAAAACAAACATACATGAAGCACACACACAAAAACCATCTCCAGAGAACTCTTCTAGCTTCTACCCCTGACACTGCTAGGCGTGACGGGATATAAAGCAAAAAGAAGTATTGACTATGTCGGAATGGGAAACAAAGAATAGAAACATTGCTAACTTCCATGCATGTCGCACGAGGCAACTAAGGAGGTTTTGGTGTGAAGTTGGCTGTTCCATCCCATATAGGGTCAAAGTGACCCAGAAGTCATGCTGAAGGCGGATATGCCATGCGGAAAGACGAAGATATTGCAGCTAAGCTGTAAACCATGACACAATGCACTCCATTTTTTGTACGACATACTGCAGGAGTTCGAGATCGAACGCAGAAGAAGGAGAAGAACACAGAAGAAGGAGAAGAACACAGAAGAATAGAAATTTAAATCACCTGGACCGTGTGTGGATGAGGTTCGAAAGTAGAGCACAGTATAGCGACACGATTGCCTGCTATGAATGTTGTAAGATGCGACTAAGGTGTGGAGTGAGCTGTCCTATCTCATAGAGGGTCGAATTTTCCAGATTCTATATTAAAGTCGGATGAGTCAGGCCGAATGGCGCAGAAATTGCAGCTGAGTTGTAAACCATGGCGAAACACATTCCATACCGCATCCTGCTAGTCTGCAGGAGTTTGAGAACGAATGTAGAAGTTAAACATTACATTGTCAATGTTTTTCAAACTATCACAATTTTATTTAAAAATTCGTCACGGTCTTAAGTTATATAGAAAGTCACAAAGCTTTCTCATCCTAAGATCTAGACCAGTGTTTCTCAAAGTACTCTATAGGGACCCCCGTTGGTAAATTTGGACTTTAATGAGGTCTATGTCCGCAGAAAAATATATGCATAAGATGTAAATGGGAGTCCATGTGAGCAGACCCCATTTAGACAGGTTATCATCATCTAACGGTTTCGCAAATGTCTTATTAAACATAACAAGAAAGTGTGTATGATCGAAATGCTTATGATAGAAATACAATTCCCTATATATATATATATATATATATATATATATATATATATATATATATATATATATATATATATATATATATATATATATATATATATATATATATATATATATATATATATATATATATATATATATATATATATATATATATATATTTCAGAAAATTGATCACATGATGTGCTACGTTCATGTGTAAGTTTTTTACAAGTTTTTATACAGGCAGCAATGAATCGTTAGCATAACACTTGTCCAGACTTGTAACAAGCATAGCTACCACTAAAAATTTTAAAAAGTCAGAAGAGAACCTTGGAATGTGATCGCTTCAATTTCAAATGGAGACTATGATGGTTTGTGGGCGTCTTACAATATCTCACTACTTATAGCAAATTCATGAAAATCTCATACTATCGGGAAACAGCTGATTGTGTCATTCGTTGAATGGGTTTAAAAACAGGTATACACAAGGCTGAATATAATATCTGATCACCATGTACATATTCTTTCCAGAACGTGGTCATTCTTGAGTTGACCTGCCGCAGCTACAGATATATTTAAGCACTCTATCAGTGCACTATCGTCGTCTTGGGAACCCTCTTCCCGTGTTTCCGTGAACTCTTCCTTCAGCTATTAATCTTTTCATGCCGTTTGTCTCTTTATATGACCAAAAAAACAACAACACAGCTTTCTTGTTAAGATGTTGCTAAGGAGCCAGCTTTCTTCAACTTTTATTGATTTTAACACTAATTGATTTTTCTTTTTATTTGTCCGAGGTATATGTAAAATTCTTCTGTAGCACCTCATTTCGAAAGCAGTGATTCTCTTTGCTACTGTTTTATTTAATGTCCATGCATCACAAACGAATATTGCCACTGGAAATACGCATGTGCATATGATATACTCAAAAGAATTCATTTGAGCAACAATACAGTTCAAAGATGTATTGATGGAATGAGTCATGATGTCAAAAGTTTCTTGTGTAATTATCTACAAACCCTGGGGGGGGGGGGGCTACCGACCCCTACCAGGCGCGTCCACAGGTGGCGGATGGTGGAGGGCACTCCATAAATGTCCATATATGGAGTGTTTGCTGCAATTAAGCAGCCGCGGACCAAACCGGTGCTGTTGCCTACCAGGACGGGGCGGGATATCAGTCGGTGCTGATATCCCCACTGAAATACCCCATGTGTCCAGTGACGGGCAGCTTCAAGCGAGTATGAGCCGCTATAAGCTCACGCTGCTGGCGTGGAGTAATGAACTCCATGCCAGGAGCGCGTTGGGTTGTTTGTTTTTTTTTTTCCAAAAAAAATAAATTGCTGCCTTGCAGTCACCATCGGGAGATGGAAAGGCTATGGGAGACAACCCTGACAGTAAAATAGGAGAAGGCCACTCCACAAACCTCCGATGTCTTGCGGGCAGTGCTAGGATGTCCAAGAACATGGATAGGAAGACTCCATAACTTCCCTCACCGAAGACGGAACATGTCAGCCTGAATAGGCGTGGGTACCCAGCAATGGAAATGGGACATGTACGCATTATACAGTTAATGATTATGCTCGGATTTATTACACGAAGTGGGGCTGCCCCTGTGGTTCATCGCCAGGCAGGAGGAGCTCCGGACCCCCAGCCTCGAATGGGTCCACCAAAAGCTACTGATGATGACTCTGTGTATCGGGGACCCGGGATTAAACAGAGTAGAGCAACCGGCCAAACCAATCATGACAACAAAAACACAATCAAAATTATGCAGTGGAACAGTGAGGGTGTGGCTAAGAAGAAATTAGAACTGCAGAATTTCCTTCAAAAGCAAAAGATTGATGTCTTGTGCATTCAGGAGACACATCTTAATGACAGCAACAGATTCTCCATCAGAGGCTTTGAATGCTTCAGATTAGATAGATTAGGTCACAAAGGAGGGATCATCACAATGGTACGAAATAACATACCTACTACAGAAATCGCACGTAACCCAGAGGACTCAGAACATCTCACCATCAAATTACATACAACCCCAAAACCACTGATTATCACAAATTTCTACTGCCCAAATTACATACAACCCCAAAACCACTGATTATCACAAATTTCTACTGCCCAAACAACAAAAAATTACACCTCAGGACAATACCTCTCACATCATCAAATCATATTATAGTTGGAGATTTCAACAGTCATTCCCCAAGCTGGGGTTACCCAACTATGGACTTGAGAGGAGAAGAAATAGAAGACTGGATGATAGAAAATAGGCTAATCCTTATAAATGAACATCTATCAGAGCCAACCTTTTACTCCAGACGATGGAAATCTCAGAGCACTCCAGATCTGGCCATTGCAACAGAAGACATCCAACGTGTGACAGAAAGAGTAGTGGCACAACAGCTTGGTGGGAGTGACCACAAGCCCGTAATATTAACAATAAAAGGGAACCACAAGACAGAAAAGCAACAACACAAAATCGCTAGCTGGAACTACAAAAAGGCTAACTGGGACACTTACCAACGCCTTACAGAGGAAAAACTACTAACACATCTTACAGCAAGAAATATACGGAAAGATGCAAAATTAATAACAGGAATAATCCTGGAAGCTGCCAACAACAGTATACCTAGAGGAAGAAGACAAAACTACAAACCCTTCTGGAACAAAAAACTCCAGGCTATGCATGATGAAGCCTCTGCTGCAAGATCCAAGATGGAAACTAGACCAACAGAAACCAATATCACTGAACACAATAGACTGCAAGCAATTTTCAGGAGAGAAAAGCTAAACAGCATTAGATCCAGCTGGAAAGAAAAAACAGCAACACTCAACATGGAAAAAGACTCAACAAAAATGTGGAAACTTATCAAGTGTCTCAATGAAGAAAACAACCCCCAAAGTTGTATCATCATAGAAGACAAGGGGAAGTCCTACACTGGCACACAAGCTGCAAATATTCTAGCAGACTCCTATGCTGAAGAAAGCAAAATTAAGATAACTAGAACAAGAACTGCTGAAGTAAGACGAGAGACAAAAAACCTTGTAAATAAACATCAACCTTGCCCAGGCACAATGACCTCACCTTTTCACAAATCAGAACTTAACATGGCAATTCAAAATCTAAAAAAGAAGAAAGCCCCTGGACCCGATGGAATCACAAATGAAATGCTCCAACACCTAGGTCCTGTGGGTAGAAGCAGAATCCTAGACCTTTTTAATGAATCATGGGCGCAAGGGATCTTCCCAGAAGAATGGAAAGAGGCAGAAATAATTCCAATTGCCAAGAAAGGAAAACCAAAAACCAACAAAACAAGTTACCGCCCTATCAGTCTACTTAGTTGCTTAGGAAAGGTCATGGAAAAAATGGTGAATAACAGACTCTTAAACTACCTGGAGGAAAACAATCTTCTAGATGACTGCCAATCAGGCTTCAGAAAACACAGATGCACTGAGGACCAAACAACATACCTTGCCCAGGAAATAGAAGATGCTTTCCAGAAAAAATCAAAACTCCTAGCCACCTTCTTTGACCTCACAAAGGCCTTTGACAAAGTCTGGAAAGAGGGGCTATTGCTAAAACTTGCCCAGAAAGGAATCAGAGGCAAAATGTTTCAGTGGATAAAAAGCTTCCTACGAGGCAGACATGCAAGAGTCAAACTCCAGGGAATGAAAAGTAAAATGGTCAACATAACAGAAGGTGTCCCACAGGGAGGAATTCTGTCCCCCACACTCTTTATAGTTTTTATAGACGATCTGCCAAAACTATTCACACCATATGTACATAGAGCTCTCCATGCAGACGATCTTGCTATCTGGACCCAATCAGAATACATTGGAGTTGCAAAAGTTAGAATGCAGGAGGCAATAAACAAAGTTGAAGAGTGGGCAAAAACCTGGGGTGTTCAAATAAACAAAAGTAAGACCGTCACTACACTCTTCACCCTCTCCACAAAGCCTGAAAATTATACTCTCACTCTAGACAATACCCCACTCCCAAAAGAAAACACCCCAGTCTACCTGGGGCTAAAATTTGACAAAAGACTTACTTGGGGATCACACATTGAAGAGACAGAAAATAAAGCCACACGCAGACTACAAATAATGAAAAAACTATCTGGGACAGATTGGGGAGCCAACATAAAAACCATAAGACAAGTCTATGTAGGTCACATTCGTCCAACTCTGGAATATGGAGTGACCACATATGCAACAGCAGCAAACACCAATCTTCAAAAGCTGGACAAAATTCAAAATGCAGGTCTCCGAATCATAACAGGAGGACTAAGGAGCACACCTATAACATCAATGGAAGCAACAGCAGGATTACAAAACCTAACAGACCGCAGGGATGAGAAAATCACAATAATGACAGAAAAATTTAGACGTCTGAAACATCACCCTATGCATGAAAAAACAAAAGAACTAACAAAAAACAGACTGAAAAGACCAAGCTTCAATCACCTATCAAAAAAACTTATGAAAGCCAATAAAGAAGTAACCAGCAACAATCCGGATGAATGGGAACAGCTAGAAGCATATTGCAACATAACAAACACTTCACCCATATATACAGCAAAACTTACAATACCAGGCATTGAGAGCAAAACTATGGAAACCCCTACTGCCCTTAAGGCAAAAACACTTGATCACCTAGACACCCAATACCCTACCTCACAGTGGATTCATGTCTTCACAGATGGATCATCAGAGGGTGCAGTAAAGAAAGGAGGAGCTGGGATACTAATACTCATACCAAACACCCCAAAACTAGAACTCTCAATTGCTACTGGCAAATTATCAACAAATTACAGGGCAGAGCTACAAGCAATCTTGGAAGCATCAAAGGCTCTAGAGGAACGGAGGCTCAAAGGAGCTAACATAGTCTTCTTGTGTGACTGCATGTCAGTACTCCAAACCATCCAAAAGGAACCTAAAGATCTCCTATCAAAAACAATTGTAGAACTTCAAAATCAACTATCTGCCAACAATAACGTTGTGCTGCAGTGGATCCCTGCACACTGTGGAATAGCAGGAAATGAAGGAGCTGACAGACTGGCAAAAGCAGGTGCAAAAAAGGAACAATTCCACCACAGAATATCACTGACTGAAGCAAAAACCCTCATCAAAGGAATATACAAACATACATGGAGTCAGAGAACAGGCAGTAACTTTCCACAGGACCCTATTCTAAAGCTAAACAGGTCACAACAAACCACAATTTTTAGACTTCGCACAGGACACTGCAGACTACAAGCACATCTCCACAAAATTAAGGCTGCCCAAACTGACCAATGCCCATGTCAAAAGGGTCCCCAGACTCCAGAACATATTCTGCAGACATGCCCACTCTTTGATGACGTGAGAACCAAAATATGGCCTCAAGAGACAGATCTGAAGGTGAAGCTGTGGGGCAACCGTGAGGACCTCCTGCTGACGACTGAATTCATGGAGGCGGCCCACCTTCCTGTATAGACTTATGAGCATAGGAAACTGATCGCAGAAGAAGAAGATCTACAAACGAAGCATTTCTCAATTCAACTGGACGAGTCAACATTGCCTAGTAAGGGAGCACTATTATTAGCATGTTTGTTTCGTTATGAACCAAGAAATCCATAAAGACCTGCTCTTTGCTAGAACTTTTACAACAGATCCTAAAGGTGAATCAATATTCTTCTTATTCGGTGATCATCGGTTAATCAGGTTGGGACACGGGATTCTATGGTATATGCTGCTGTTTTAGAGTTTCCGCTACGCCACACAGTTTCTCTTTGGCACTGATTAAGGTGGATCATGTCTTGTTCCTCAGGTCTGCATGCTGGAGACATTCTTGTAAGATATGTTCTGCCGTCATATTTGCAAGGCTGCAATGGCACAGGCCAGTTGTAACTATTTTGAATTTGGTGTACAGATGATGTCTCGTTTTGTTGTGGCCAGTTCTGAGGTGCAGCTAGATAGCCTGGTCCGGTTAGTTGGTAATCATCATGTGCATTATATTTGGGATTATCTTCTTTCCACTTTTTGTTATAGTTGCCTTTAATGATGGTCTTCACTTCTTCATAACTGACCAGATAGTCTTCTTGAGGTAAGTTTCCTCCTTCTTTGGCCAGTCTATCTGCAACTTCATTCCCTTCAATGTTACAGTGTGATGGTATCCACTAGATCACTACTCTTTGGAAATTATTGTACAACTGAACTAGAACTGCCCTCAATTCATTAAGTTTGGTGTTCCTGTGTAGCTTCAGTGTTGTTATGACAGAGAGTGTATCTGTTAGAAGTACAATATTCATGTGCACATGTTCTTTATGTTGTAAGATCATTTCTGCTGCTTTCTTGAGACCTTCCATTTCTGGCTTAAAATTAATTGAGAGCTTGCATGTAGCTATGCCTAGAGTAACATTTTCCCCCTGTTATAGTCTGAGGGCCACTCCTCCTCCTACTCCAATGATGTTATAACCAGCAAATATACATGATAAAAAAAAAATAAGAATGACAGAACAAGAAACAAAATGTTGTTGAAAGACATGTTTACTTTTGCCAGTGGACATGACACTTGTTACAGAAGGTTATAGATATTATAAATATATGATAAATTTAAAATGTAAACTTCAGAATAAGACAAGGAAAATCAGGTTTACATTGATATGTCATGGATTCAGGAAAATGGATATTTGAAAAGAAAATCTGATAATCTTATAGTGTTGAACATACATGCAAAACCACAGTGAGATCCCTCATGTGAAGGGAAGCAGGTTCAAGAGAGGCAAACTGTGAATGGGTCGTACCGATGATAACGTAAAACAGATTTGTGCCCCAGGTTTGGAAAAGAGGTTGATTCAAATCCCCTTTTTAGGGATAACAAAATATGATATTTAGTACTATGAAGCATGGCAAAATATGGGTAACCAGAGCTGCTCCATAGTAAAAGTAAAGGAATGTCCCATGGCAGCAACCTGCCACCAGAGATAAAGAGAACTCTTCATGTACTAAGCTGCAGCAACTGTTATGTTGTTGTTGCTGTCAATATCCAAATACTGATGAGTTAAGCTACTCTTGTCAGCACAATGTCATTCTTAAAATATTGCAAGTCTTCTGAAGTTGACTTAGTGATCCATACAGTAAGTTAGTGACTGATAAGGGTGAGATTTTATTTCACTGGCATTGTGGGTTTGGTTGCTTGTTGCAAACATCTCCAACCCGACTTGCACATGTCTTTCTCTATCCGTAATGGTCATGTGGTCAATTGCCCTCATGAAGTCTTCATGAAAAGTCTTTGATTTTTGGGATTCAATTGAGATTCACAGAGATGCATTCCCTGCTGGTCACAAGCACTTGATAGTCAGACCTTCAACTGTTAGGTAGGGTGGCCAGTTCGCTTCCGTGCTGTCTTTACCTCTCCAAAATCATGCACCAGGTACCCAGTTGCAGCTGGGTTGACTGGAGGTGCAGTTATGTCAAGCGAGAAATCACGACCCATTTTTTATTTTGTCCGGACGTGCTCCCATAGTGGAGTATCCAAAAAATGGTCACCACAAATCTAATGTAAAGAAAGAAATTTTTGTTCTCCAGTGTGTTTCCTCCCTGAAAGGGGAGCAAGGAATAGCAACACTGTTTACTGTAAGAGGCGTCTAGGGAGGTTATTGAGTGGAGTTAGTTGTTCCATACTATATATAGTCAAAGTGATCTGGAAGCCATGCTGAAGTCAAATGTGTCAGGCAGAAAGGAACAAATATCACAGAAAAGTTGCAAACCATGGCAAAACAGATTCCGTTACCTGGACTACATCCTGCTAATCTGCAGGAGTTTGAGAATGAATGAGGAGAAGAAGCATGAAATCAATCAAATTAATAAATCACTTTTTTTAGGTAAACCCTCTCTCCGCCCTCTTACAGAAGATATATCTCCATCCCTGGTTGTGGTAATCAACAAACCACACAAAAATCAGATGTACTGAGCCAAACTGCACAAATATCACAGCTCTACTGCAAACTAGCAGCACATTGTATTCGTGCTCTACAGTCATACTGCAGCTTAAATCACACAAAAAACTCAAGTTGACTATTTGAGAGTAATCATATGAAAAACTTAAGCTGACTGACTATTTGAGTGTGATCATATGAAAAACTTAAGCTGACTGACTATTTGAGTGTGATCATATGAAAAACTTAAGCTGACTGACTATTTGAGTGTGATCATATGAAAATCTTTAGCTGACTGACTATTTGAGTGTGATCATATGAAAAACTTAAGCTGACTGACTATTTGAGTGTGATCATATGAAAAACTTAAGCTGACTGACTATTTGAGTGTGATCATATGAAAAACTTAAACTCACTATTTGAGTGTGATCATATGAAAAACTTAAGCTGACTGACTATTTGAGTGTGATCATATGAAAAACTTTAGCTGACTGACTATTTGAGTGTGATCATATGAAAAACTTAAGCTGACTGACTATTTGAGTGTGATCATATGAAAAACTTGAGCTGACTGACTATTTGAGTGTGATCATATGAAAAACTTAAGCTGACTGACTATTTGAGTGTGATCATATGAAAAACTTAAGCTGACTATTTGAGTGTGATCATATGAAAAACTTAAGCTGACTATTTGAGAGTGAATGCAGAAGAAGAAGATCGATTATCTTGAAACCACAACAATTTGTCAAATCAAAATTGAACAACAACTCTATGAATATTTCATGTATTATCAATGACCAAAACATAGAAAATATATTTTACAAATAATACTAATAAGAAATGTATACCATCTTAATTAATATAGGCTTAAATATATAGCAAGTACTTTAAACCACTTCATCACAAAACTATATGACTATGTTTGTAAAAACACCATCAAAATACATAGATCTCTACCTCCAAGCAATCACAAAAACATTGTATTTTTATTTCTGTAACAATCCTCAAACAACATATATAGCTAATACTCTATTGAATACTGAATATTGGGTTTTTCTACTGATTTTAGGATATACCTGCCAGCTAGTAGATTTTAAAAGCTGTTTTTAATCTGTGAAAATACCAAAGTGGCAGTCCTGCTGTAGGTACTTTTGAAAAACCAAAAAAGGTATTGAGTTTTCCAAATACCTTGCATGAGTAATGTGTAATGTCAAAAAGGAATGCAGTGGCAGTGGAAAATAACTAAATTTTAATTCAGCTTGATAAAAGTTAAACATTACATGCATTTAGTTAAATTAAGATCTCATAGATGATGATGATAATAATGATGATAATGATTGTGGTGATGATGATGATAGCACCCTAAGACAGTACAAGTTTGTTGCTTATCTACTTCTCCTTCTTTGTTCATTTTCAAACTCCTACAGATTAGCAAAATGCGTTGTTGAGAACTAATTGCAGTGTGTCATGGTTTACAGCCTTGCTGTTCTTCTTCAGCGTTAATTCTCAAACCACCACTGGATTTCTCATGTAGCATGACAATGGTTCTGCTAGAGTTCCAGCAGGATGTAGTCCAGAGAGTGCAAATGTGTTGTGTTGGAGCTTTGCTGTGATATCTGTGTCTTTCGGCCTGATACATCTGATTCAGTATGGCTTCTGGGTTCCACTTTGACCCAGTGTGGGATGGGACAGTAAACTCCACCCCATAACCTCCTTATTCATCTCTTACGATATACATGAAGGTAAACAATGTTGCTTTTCTTTGCTTTTCCTTCAGGTCCCAGCATCACACGCACGGATGTGTCACTCAGGTTTTTTATGTCAGGTAGTGAAGTCTGGAGTCTTACTTTCAGTTCTAAATTGGTGTTTTTCTGGCATTTTTTGATGGTGAACTTTTTTTAGGGGCCTTTGAAAGTCCCAGGTGACTGTTTTAATCAATGTAGTGGTCTGGTGCAATGCCACATTCTGGACATTCTTCTACTCCAAATGGAGATTTTCTGTAAGTTTCTTGCAATTTCAATGCAATGTTGCAGATTGATTCCCTTCCACCACTCCAGGGAAGAGTTTTTAGGAAGATTCATCGCAGTGGAGATTTGAAATTGTGTTAAAGAATAAATTATTACGTTAAATCTTTGATGCTGTAAGTTTAACACATATTTAGAATGAAAAGCAACTTTGGAGACAAGGTTAATCTGCACCTTTTGATAACTAACTCCTTGTCAAAAGAGCAAACAAAAACTTTGAGTTTGATTGAAGCAACTCTTATTAAAAGTGTTTATAAAGAAAAAGCTTTCTTCAGCAGGACTGCCACTTTTGAACCAGCAGATTAAAAACAGCTTTCTAAATTTACTAGCTCCCGCCGAAGACGGATGTGTCAGGCCATTGGCACAAATAAAACAGTGAAACAACGCGTTTCCATTCTCAGGACTACATCCTGCTGGAAATCTAATAGAACCATGGTCCTGCTACAAGGGAGAGCCAGCAGGAATTGAGAATGAATGCTGAAGAAGAAGAAGAAATTTACTAGCTGGCAAGTTTATCCTAAAACAAGTGAGATCTCCACCCCCTCCCTGGGTCATCTAAAGGCGGGGAGTAGGGCTTTCAGCGTGTAGCAGGCAGATCAATGGATCTACAAGTAGACTTAGCTTCTGTGAAATGCATCTTTATCGACATTTTATTTCATTAAATAATGTATGTAATTATTTCATTAAAAAAAAAAGACACCACATTTTCTTCACCAGTAATAACTTTTTTGTGTGGAAATAAATAAATGATGACTGAATGTAAGTTTTGTTGGTGAGTGAGGAAATGGTGAATATAAAAAATGGAAAAAAAACCACAAACATTTCATAAGTGGCTGACCTATTTTCATTAAATATATTCAACATTGGATATAATGCTGCTATGATTCAATTATTCAAAAGTAAGATCAGTATTACAGTAAAGATCAATCTATTCAGTACTCTAATGCTAGGAATACTTTTATACAGATATTAAAGCTGGACACGCAATACAGATACAGAAAGAAGGATTCAGGCTTTTGAATACACGTACCCCACCGAAGATGGATGTGTCGGGCCATTGGCGCAAATAAAACAGCAACACAATGTATTTCTATTCTCTGGAGTACATCTTGCTGGAAATCTAGTAGGACCATGGTCTGCTACAAAGGAGATCCAGCGGGAGTTTGAGAATGAATGGTGAAGAAGAAGAAGAATACAAGTACTACAGATGTCTGTTAAGAATTAGTTATATAGAGCAAAAAAACAAATATATTCATTCGGCAGCAAATAAACAACCTTGCAGATTATATTAAGAACCACTTTGGCAGTTATGAAATGGCGTAAATCTGTTTGGTTTGGACTTCATAATCAATAACCAACATGTTCATAATATCATCTGTGAAAACAAATGAAACACATCAATCTCACTAATGTTATCAGCTAGGCCTAGTGGTCATAAAACTTCAGAAAAGTTGTGAAACTAGAGATGATTGTATCCTGAAATGGGCGTTATCCAACTGTATCCACAAAACTTTTCTTTATACACACTCAACAAAGAACAACTATCCTCAGCTTCTGGAACTGAGAAACAATATCTGCATCCATAAAACCAAGAAATACTTCATCATCAGAATCAGAAAATATTCCTAAAAAAATAAATGCCATTAAAATATTTTTGACAGATTGCAAAGAAAAATTCACTAAACCTAAAAATTTTTATTCATGTTACTTGGATGAATTATGTTAGTTTACAATTATGATTTCCTTGTTGAAAGAGGTGCTTATTAATGGGCGGAAAATGATGCAGACAGTGACTCAAAATACATTTAATTCTTTCGCTGACAGCATACTAAAGGTTAATGCAACTAAGAATTATACATTATGTCATTGACTCCAACAAAGAATTGTTAAATTATAACAAATTTGAAAAAAATACACAGATGCAGATAACTATAATAAACTTACATAAACATAGACATTAGTTTTGAACTGCTAAAATTGCAACAATGATTACTCTTATCTAGTAGTTAAAGATTCTCGACCTGATTGTTCACGTGATGTCTTGGCTTGACCTTCGAGTCCAACAATTGTAGTTTTTCTACTATGATGATGCTTCTCCCCATGATCTAGCAGAGGTGACTCTGAAAAACTTGTCTCAGGTTCCTATAGTATTTTAATGAAAACATTGGAATATTAAAAACATTTTAAATATGAATTTAAAATAAAGTTCTTATTTAAAAAGTTCCTGTACCTATCAAATTAGAACATAGCAAAATGTAATCAAGTAAGAGATAAGACCATAATTTAATATCAATTATTGCATGTGAATTGCTGAGGACAGAAAGGGGAGAAAATAATAGTTACCTACACTGTTACCTGCCATACTCATCATAAGAGGTGACTAAAGAGGTTTGGGGTGGAATTGGCTGTCCCATCCTGTAGTGGGTTAAAGTGATGCAAAAGTCATGCTAAAGTTGGATGTGTCAGTCCAAAAGGCACAGATATCACAGCCACACTGTAAACCATGACAACATAATCCATTCTCTAGACTACATCCCCCTAATTTGCAGGAGTTTGAAAATGAATGCAGAAGACGAACATTAATTACATTACAACTCCAATTCACACCAAAAAAAGAACCAACAGCGCATAATTTCTGGGGATCAAAACAAACACGATTAATTATTTGTACAAACAGAAGCAGGGAATATTGTAGCAAATGAGGTACATTTGTCTATACATTTAACAAATATAATTCATTTAGGAAGCAAAGCCTACACTTGTATTCTCACAACATGTTTGGGTGGTCTGATTCCAGAAGATAAAGCTGATACATTAAATGCACACTTGTCATTCGCACAACACCTGATAGCTTGTAAAAATCAACACCAAACTGAGAAAACAACAGAGACATAGAAGTACAGCATGTTGTTGTAATTGTTGATTTGATCCTCCAGAAATTATAAACAATTAGTTTTTATTTTCTATATGAAATGCAGTGGTTTCTTCCAAGCTTCATTTCATATGCATAATACCCCAACTTTCAGCTGTGCTTATGCTTTGAGAAGTAGTCTACAATTCCATGGGTTTGGTTGCTTTTCTACTGTTCTGCAACATGTACAGTTGGTGTCATGAGCTTCCTTTCCTGTAAGAGGTGTCCATAGCAACTAAGCCTGGGACCATGGTCACTAGAATGGGTGGGGCAGCGAGTTATACATTCCCTGCCGTCCAAGGTGTTCAAATATACAGGTTGGCATGTTTGCCTGATTCTGAGCTCTCCCCTGAAATTGACATGTCTTGCATGGAGTTGTTTCTTACCACACTCCATGTGCAACCTGGTCATAGACAGGGCACCATTAACACATTGGCAGCTACGACCATGGTCAGAGATAGGAAGGCTCATCAGGTTCTCCAGTGTGATGTCCAATGCTGAATTCTCTGAACACAAATGGAAATATAATTGTGCAGATGAAATGCTGTGGGGCTCCCAGAAGAGGAAAGCCTCACTGTATTGACATGTCATCTACTGAGAGTTTACTGTTGCATAATAGTTGATCTAAAATACCAATAGTGAGACCTTCAGACCTTTCGCATGCAGAAAATCAACATCAAGATGAATAGCCATATACTTGAAGAATTTAATATTTCAAAATCCTAGCATCCTACATATGTTTTATCTATCTATCTATCTATCTATTTGCTAAACCCTTTATTGCCTTTCAGCATCAAGGGTACAAGAGTTCTCTGGAGATGGCCCTCGTGTGTGCTGAGTATATTGTGGAATTTCTCGCCTCTTTTATTTCGGTGATCCATCATTTTTGAGGTTGTCCTCTAGGTCTGCCTTCACTGTATCTGTGTAGCATAGCTTGCTGTGGTATGCTGTCTGATAGTAGTCTGCTGATGTGTGTAAACCATCTGATCTGTTGTCTCTTAATATATTCCAAGATTGGGATGGTGTTGGTTCTTTAGTGTCCTCATTCCTCACTCTGTCTCTTAGTGATATTCCTAGAATTCTACATAAGTATGCCCTTTCAGCTGTCACAAGTTTATGTTTATCGTGTGCTATCGTTGTCCATGTTTGGCTTTGGTAGCACAGCATTGGAATAACAATCGTTTTGAATAGTGTTATTTTGGTGTTTAAATCTAAATTTTTGTTTCAGAAGATTGGTGCCATTTGTCCTAGGGCATGGTATGCTTTACTACATCTATTGTGTGTTCTTTGATAAGAAAAAGTGTATGTAAGAAATAAAATAAATATGTATACAGGTCCCAAAGAATCACCACTTTCAATAGTGAAACAATGAAAACACGCATGGTTTGGCCAGGCAAGCCAATATGATTCCTTGCAAACAAAAATATACTGCAGAGAACTGTCGAAGGTGGAAGTAGCAAAGGGGATACAACAAAAATCATGGATGGTAATTTATTTGGAAGGCTCCGAAGATTACGCAATCAACACCTGACCAGAACTCTAATTCTACATACACTGGGATTATTGCTGGAATGGAGGGCAGAGCACTTATAGGAGTGCCCCACGTGCTGTGAAGCTAGTTTCTAGAATCATGGACAGACAACATCAAAGACTGGACAGGTGAAGATTTTTTTCATCACTCGTCCGCATCACAGAAAATAGAAATCACTGGAGGACTCTGTGTGTTGATGCATTTAATGTGATACTTCACTGAAACTGATGCATTATGGGTTAATGGATTGATAGCTTGTGTGGAAGGCTAAATTTAGTACCTTTAATTCAGACGATGAAAATAAATATTTAATTAAAACTCAAACTTTCTATCTTCAATGCAGCATAAAATTATAACTATGAAACAACTCAGCAGTAAATAATTAAGACTCTGTAATTGACTATAACTAGTGAGAGAAAACGAGAAGCATCAAGGAAGATAATAAACAAATATAAACAACAAAAATACAGATCAAGTTATTGAAATATGGAAAATAATGTCAAGAGTAAATACACAGAACAATACAGAAATATTGGCAAAAATTGCAATAAACATGCAGCATTATAGACATACAGACAAAAATAACAAGGCTTTAAAATACAGCAACTGAATATAACTACAAGTACCCATGATAATAGTACAAGTATTCCTGGAAGTACTAATTATACTCTTACACGTATTTCTGCAAGTACTGACAACACTAGTACAACAGGTATTCCTCCAAGTACTGATGATACTAGTGCAACAATTATTCCTCCAAGTACTGATGATACTAGTACAACAGGTTTTCTGGCAGGTACTGATGACACTAGCACAACAAGTATTCCTGCAAGTACTGTTGATACTAGTACAAATCTTTGCTCTGTAAGTACTGATGATACTAGTACTACTTGCAAGTAATGATGAAACTAGTACAACCTACAAGTACTGATGATACTAGTTTAACAGGTTTTTCTGCAAGTACTTATGACACTGATGCAAATGATACTAGCACAATAATTTTGACACTGGTGCAAATGATACTAGCACAATAATTTTTCTTACAAGTACTGATGATACTAGCACAAAAAGTTTTCCTGCAAGTATTGATGATACTCATCATCATCAGGTGCCATGCCGGGTGGCGTAGGCGGTCATGGCTCTCCACAGCTCTGTCCACAGTATTATGTATCAAAGTCGTTGTTGTTTCTTTGCCGTGCCAGGTTGTCAAACTGTCTAATATTTTCTCACGTTGTCGTCCTCTGTCTCTGGTGCCTTCAATCTTGCCTGTTGTGATTATGTTCTCTAAACCTGCCTGTCTCATGAAGTGGCCAAAAAAAGAAGATTGCCTTTTTCTTATATTGTTGATTAAGGTCCGTTTCGCATTTAACTCTTTTAATACCTCTACATTAGTTTTTCTGGCAGTCCATGGTATTCTCAGCATTCTTCTGTAGAACCACATCTCTGTTGCCTCCAATCTCCCACTTTCCAGTTTGTTGATATACTAGTAAATTAAAAATATTGATGATACTAGTAAAAATATTTATCCTGAAAGTGCTGATGATGCTAGTACAGCAAGTATTCCTACAAGTACAAATGATATTAGTACAACAGGTATTCCTGCAAGTACTGATGATACTAATGTAACAAGTTTTCCTGCAAGAACTGATGATACAAATATAGATCAGAAGGCTGAACACAAGATTTAATTCTGACATTTCCATTGGACACCAACCAAATGTAATGTGAAATGAAGTATGTTTACTTACTAGGCTGGCAATTTTTTGCAAAAAAAATAAATTACATAAAGAAACATAATAACTCAGGAGCACTAAACAAATAGATTAAAACACCACAAGTTCTCATTCTTTTTCAAGTGGTGATACCATTTAATTGAAGTAAAGTGACCCACAACTAAAAATATTTGTTTAAAAAAAGGCTAATGAGGTAAAAGAGTACATACATGGAAAATAGATTTTTTCAGTATAGTATAATTCAGTATAATTTACACCATATTTAATGCAATGATAGAAATTATAACTTAATAAACTTCACAATTCATGGTTGAGTTTACATTATGTCAATATGTTATTCATAACTTTACATTTAGTATATTTCATGCATTTATTTTCAAATGAAGAAGGACTGAAAATCCACTACTATTGAAAGATATGCATAAGCAACGGGGAGTAAAAATTGAAATGCAAGAATGGTGACATTTGGATAAAAAACTTTAAGACATTAATTAGTCATGACTATTGCTTTAAAATATTCTTCTTCTGCGATCAGTTTCCTTGTTCAGAAGTTTAAACAGGTAGGAGGGCTGCCTCCATGAATTCAATAATCAATCGGTTCTCACTTGCAGTTTTGTCTCCTGGGACCAGGTTTTAATTCTCAAGTCATAAAAGACTGGACATGTCTGCATAATGTGTTCAGGAGTCTCAAGACCCTTTTGTCAAGGACACTAGCCATTTTGGATAACCATTATTTTATGGAGATGTACCTGTAGTTTACAGTGTCCTTGTGGAGCCTAAAGGTGGTAGTTTTTTGTTATCTGTTAAGCTTTAGGATGGGGGTCTTGTGGAAAGTTACTGCTGTCTTCTCTGAGCCCGTATGTGTTTGTATTTTTTTTATGGGAGTCTTTGCTTCAGTCAGTGACATTCTGTGATGAAATTGTTTCTTTTTTTGCCAGTCTATTAGCTGCCTCATTTCCTGTAATTCCAATGCTTGCTGATTTACAAGTTTTAATGTTGTTTTAGAAGATCTTTAGCTTCATTTTGATTGGTCTGAAGAACTGATTATATTAGACACACAGGAAGATTATATTTGCTCTTTAGAGTTCTTCTGTTCTTCTAGAGTCTCTTTGAGCTTCTAATATTACTTGTAGCTCTACCTAGTAGTCTGTTGATAATTTTCTAGTACCTTTAAAATCAATGTTTTTTTAGTTTACTGCTTCAGCTGGCAACCTCACTTGAAACTTCATTTAAAAACCCTTTGCGACTAAATTAGGGATGACCCATGATTGGGAACACATGAAATAGGACAAATTCAGAACCTACAAGCAGAACCTACATTGCATTTGTTGATAAAATAAACACAATGTTTAACAAAGAGGCTTGTTATTCTAAGGATGTTTGGTTCTTTCCTAGTACGCGGGTGCCGGATGTCACACTTTTCAATATACCGACTTCGCGTTTTTAATAATTTATTCCGGTTTCTAGTTTTTAATGCACCAGTTGCAACAACTTGTTGCCAACCAAAACATTAGGCCTAAGTCGCGAAATTATTACTGGCAAAATTTACAGCAAAATTTAAACACGACAATACTGGTTTAGTTACCTGTAGTAAAATGTAAACATTAGGCCTATGTCGTAAGTGCAGCAAAACATTATGCCTATTATGAATGAATGTCACGAATGCAGCAAAATGTAAACATTGGCAAACTGTTTCCGTTACCTGAAGTACTCATTTTTTTCGAATTGGTTTTGTTTCTAATGACTGATTGATGCACCTACTATTTTAATATGCTTTCTACCTCTTCCCACATTCCACCTAACTCATATTCATTTATTCGCATTCCACGGCCAGTAGTCATAATCGTTGTCTGTTACAACAGTTTTCCGGTACCAGTTCTCTCTCCTTACCTTGCCTAATATTTCGCTACACATTTCGTAAAAGTTTGGTTAAAATCGTTAAATTACTGGCACCCGTGTACTAGGAAAGAACCGGATGTTTAAAATCAACAACATATAAGGTTTACCACACACAAAACAAAACAACTCACAATATTAAAACTACTTACATAATAATGAAAATGCTGTTTAAAATGTAAAAAACTATGAATATTAAAAACATGAACATATTTATTATTTCTTACTTACTTTATTGAGTTTATTCTTTTAAGTGCATCATGTGATCAAATGAAATAAAGTGGAATCCCGTTATAACAACTTGACCAACAAAATATATATGTAATAACAGATATTCACTATATACAGTACAAGCAATATATAATTGGGGATTTTGAAAAAAGTTGTTATATTGGAAAATTTGTCATAAAAGAATGAGCTATAGAGGGATTCCACTGTAGTTAAAAATGTAGAAGCAATGAAGATCTTAACAAAGAAGTGTGCATTCTTTTGTTAATTTTAATAGGATGTCATTGGATATAAATTGATTTCATGTAATTTCTAGACTTTATAAACATCTTGAAATTAATTAATCAACTAATAGCTGATAGTTAAAAATGAGAATTATAAAATGCTACATCTATTCTATATTAATGTATGGCTCAGAAACATGGACACTAAACAAACAATTAGAAGACAGAATTGATGCCTTTGAGATGTTATATAGAAGAATAGGGATAACAACATGGAAATTGAAAAAAAGAGGTTTAAAAACACTTAATATGAAGAAAGAATTACTAAGAGAAATAAAGATCAGGCAAATAAAATATTTTGGTCATATTAAAAGACATGACACCTTATTGAAGACCTTACTTGAGGGTAAAGTCAAAGGGAAGCGAGCAAGAGGTAGGCAGAGATACAAGTGAAAGAGTAACATCACAAGATGGACAGGTTACAGTCTAGCCAAGTGCACCACCAAAAAAGAGACAAGGGATGCTGGAGTTCTGTTGCAGCCAACCGTCATTGTGGAGATGGCACTTGATGATGAGCTGAAAATGTCAGAGATATGAATGTCCATGCGGGACAGGCACACAGACCCCTGAATACATACTTCAAGACTGTCCAGATTACAAAGAACTGTGAGACAAGACATGGCCACACTGGACTGAACTAGGGCAAAATCTTTGGAGTAGCTGCTCTGATCCAGAGAAGACAGGGAGCTTCATTCTGGTGAATAACCTGAAGATCTGGCAAGACCAAAATAATCCTGAATGCAGAAGAACAAGAATGCCAGAGATGATGACAACACTGTGTTCACTCATTGGTCTGTCCATGATGGTGAAAAATCTGACTGGGGATTTATAGGTAGCACCAAGGGATGAATAATTGTCATTCATAATAGGACATATAGGACAACAACTAGGACAAAGTTGCCAACACTGAGGCCCTGCATATGGTCTAGATTCCAATAATAATCACCAGGTTCAGTCAGAGAATACTAAAGTGGCTTGTCCATGTTCAGTCAGAGAATACTAAAGTGGCTTGTCCATGTTCAGTCAGAGAATACTAAAGTGGCTTGTCCATGTTCAGTCAGAGAATACTAAAGTGGCTTGTCCATGTTCAGTCAGAGAATACTAAAGTGGCTTGTCCATGTTCAGTCACAGAATACTAAAGTGGCTTGTCCATGTTCAGTCAGAGAATACTAAAGTGGCTTGTCCATGTTCAGTCACAGAATACTAAAGTGGCATGTCCATGTTCAGTCAGAGAATACTAAAGTAGCTTGTCCATGTTAAGTCAGAAAATACTAAAGTGTCTCTTTCATGTTCAGAGGATGAACAATAACTACATCTCAATACAAATACTGTATGGGGAACTCACGCAGTGTGCAATAAAAAGAAAAAGGTAAACCAAAAGTTGTGATGAAAAGACTATGCAATACATCAATGAATACCTTTGTAATTGCTTCTGGCAACTGCGGAAGATTGTGGAACATTATGTCAAATGGAGAAATAGAGAACAATCATGTTTTGGTGATAGAACATTTAAGAACTCAATAAGGAGCAGAGTAGAAGGCTCTGTTAGAAAAAACAACAGTTCAGTGATGTAATGCTCCCATGATTATCCTGCAACAGATCAAATTGATCATGGTCGCTCATATTTAACTTTGAGAAGACCTGCTCGGCTCAAGTCCATCAACTAGGCCTACAACTTATACCAACTTGTTTTAGGATATCAGTTAAGAAGAATAAGGCCATAGAGTATCATAGAAATTATAGGCCTACAGTTGTACAGAACTAAACCCATGTGTTGTTAGGTCTCAAAAGAAGAGTGAAAAATAGAGGCACCATTTACCTTCCATGCATGTCATAAGAAGAAACTAAGGAGGTTATGGAGTGGAATGGGCTGTCTCATTTCATATAGGGTCATAGTGACCCAGAAGTCATGCTGAAGTCAGATATGTCAGGCCAAATGCCACAGATACCACAGCATAGTTGTAAATCATGACAAAGCAAGTTCTGTTCTCCGGACAACATCCTGCTAATATGCAGAAGTTTGAGAAAAATGCAGAAGATGAATAAGATACAGAGCTTTAATTAGATAAAAATACAGATTACAGGGAAAGAATAGTAATTGGTATTTATATTATATATAGAACTACTATTTCAAAATGTTCTTAAACTTTAAACAAATGACATTGACTAGAGTCTCTTCCTGTTAAATAAGAACATTAAACAAGAACATCAATAGACAAGAACATAAAAAATATATAATTTAAATATAACGTTATGTGTTTCTGGCATTAGTTTTCTACTTTACACATTTTAATGAGATTTGGTAAAACATGTATCTATAACAAAAACCTACCTTAAATTTGACTCCCTCTGATAGAGATATATGGAAGGATGGAATAGCTCCCTCAGGGATAGAAGGAAGAGTGAAGTCAGAAATGGGTATCTGATAATTTTGTATCTTATCCATCCTGCGCTGTAGCATTTTATCATACTTGTTAACTGGAGAGTTCACATAATAATATACATAACTTTTATATACATTACTCCTTCATGATGAGGATGAGGCTGATGATGACACTCTAGTTGTATTCAAGGCATACAGTCATATGTCTGGTCACATTTAAACAAACATCAATACCTACAAATAGTTGGATACTTGATTTGAGTGTCTGCATTCAAAATGGTTGAATATGCCCACTACATACACAAACAGACCCACTCTATGTATATAGTCAGGACCCAAAAGGGGAGAAAAGAATATCAACACAGTGACATACCATGTATATAAAAGAAAGTGATTAAGGATATTTCTAGGTTGAGTTAGCAATACCATCCCAAAGAGAGTTAAAGTGACTCAACAGTTATACTGAGTGACCTAACAGTTATATTGAGTGACCTAACAGTTATATTGAGTGACCTAACAGTTATACTGAGTGACCTAACAGTTATACTGAGTGACCTAACAGTTATACTAAGTGACATAACAGCTATACTGAAGCTGGATGTATCAGGCCAAAAGATGCAGATATCACAGCTTAGCTGTAAACCATGACACAACATATACTGTTCTCCTTACTACACTCCAAAAGCAGTGGGAATTTTAGAACAAAGTAGAAGGAAACCTCCTTTGAGTAGGAAGCATTTTCTCAAAGCATGACATACGACTGAGAATTGAATTTTCCCAATTCTGAAAGGTGAAAATAGCCTAGCTCCACTGTAAATTAGTAGTATAACTCCACTGTACACTAGCAGCACAACATATTTACACTCTCCACCTCAAATTCTCCCAAAAAACTTGTGCTGATTATTTTAGAGCAGAAGAAGATTGAGTCTTCTGGGTATGAAAAAACTCTGAGCCCTCTAAATTGTCTATGAGAAACGAGCTTTATCTCTTATAATTTCTGGAAAACAGAACAAACATTGCACTCAACAAACCAATAGTCACAAAACATTTGCAGATTCTTGACTTTAGTCTTGACTATTAATCATTGGTAATCTCTTCAGTTATAACAGAAATATCTCACATATTATTTTATTTTATCCCCTCTGAGTAGCAGACTTCTCAAAGCAGTGCATTCCAAGAGAGTTTAGTTTTGTGGGTATGAAATATAGCTCTAAGAAGATTCCATCCCATTCCAAAAAAGAATTAAAGCTACAGAGAAACCACCCCATTCCCATGGGAAAATAAAGCTCTGGAAAAACCACCTCATTCCACATAGAAAATAAAGCTCTGGAGAAACCACCTCATTCCACATAGGAAATAAAGCTCTGGAGAAACCACCCCTTTCTACATAGGAAAAAGCTCTGGTGAAACCACCCCTTTTCACATAGGCAATAAAGCTATTAACTTGTAAATGCATGGGAATCAACACAATGACTATTTCATTTCTACAGACCTGGTCTTTTTCTGAGATCTTCATGGACAGACAATGATTTCTTGAAACCTGCCCAATAAAACAACAGTTCTTTGAAAACAAGTAACTGTGCCTCATCAAATAATGTTGCAGTGACCTCCTTTCCACTGAGATACTTCTGAGTTGCCTTCAGAATTTTCTGGTGCATGTCTGCTGGAATATCAATCTGTGAGGAAAAAGATGTACAAATAATGTGCAGCAGATACATTTCATAATAACTGAATCATCTATTCTATTTTATCTATCTATAAATCAACAATCTGTCAGGGTCATAGGGGTACAAAGGTGATGGGACCAGTCTTAGTCTAATTAAGTGGCTATTTAAACTGTTGTGTCCTGTTCAGAGGTGGAAGATAATAACCTGCTCTGCTCTGTGCATCCTTTCATAACAAATTTCACTATTTAACAACACTTTTCAAACTCAAAAATTATATTTATTCTTTATTGTTTGTACTGTGTATAGCAAATTTCTGTTATTGCATATTTTATATATCGTACATCCAAGTGTTATAGACAAATTAAATTCATTTTTTATAGAGAGCTTAAGACAAATGTGTAAGATAAAAAAAATACACATGCATATAATTGTAGGCCCACAAGAATCACAACTTCTAATAGTAAAACAACGAAAACTTTCACTGTTTTGACATGTAAGCTGACATAATATCCTGTAAAAATTATCCAGCAAGGAGCCATCGAAGGTGGAAGAGGAAAGATAAAATCATGGACAATTATAATAAAGAGTGGACTGCTAAAGAATTGTCCACACTCATTCACGTGGCTGATGGTATAAATCGCTGGAGGACTCTTATGTGCTAATGCATATTTTAGTATCTTTACAGACCTGATATTACGGATTGTATGGATATGAATGTAATACATCCAATCATATTGCCAATATAATGTTGAAATTTTACTTTCAAACCACAAGCAAGTTAGACTGAGTTGTGTGTGATATTGGGCCCATTAACCACTCTACCACTAGCTGACATCAGGAATATTTGTATTGATATTCATTTTTTTAAAATATCATTCTCTTTATTGTGATTGCTGCTGCTGTTTTCTTTTATCCCTGAAGGTGTTTGTTCGCTTTTATACCTTGTGCCACATAGTTGACCAACTTCATATTTGCTTTTACTGAAAGCTTCTCTTGACAGATATTTTTTCCAGTTTGGTTTCAAGTTACGTAACACTTCGTGCAGATATGGGAGGGGATTTGGGAGTGGGGTTTGAAAAGTTCATACCCCACTCCTCATAACTGAATACAACATAGTAATAACAAAGGTAAGGGTGATAATGTTCACAACCTCTCCCACCTCTGAATAAACAGTAGACTGCAGTAAAACTGTGGTTATGTAGTTTATATATAGTTTATAGTTTATGTAGTCTCCATCTATATTGGTGCTCTATTCTGTGTTTGTTTGTCCCTATCTTGACAAAGACCTTGTGTTCAAAACATCAATTTGTTCTCTGATGTAGGTTTTCTCCCACCTATGACTGTTCTAGATAAACATATGTTGTCTAGTGAAGAAAGGTTCTCAACTTCACGTGAAATCAAATAAAACTTCTCACATGAAGTTGAGAACCTTTTTTTTAAATAAACTAGCTTTGTGATGTCATTCTTTTGGTCCTGTGCAGATGTATGTTTGTTGATGAGTGTGTGTAGCAAGCAGTATAAATATTGCTCTCTGTTTTCTGTTGTTCTTGCTACCATTTAGGTTTGACTCATTTAATACTATAAATAAAGTTCTTCAAACAAGTCTTATAGTAATCAAATAAATGCATACAATTATTCATATCATTACCTGCAATGTTGGTAAGTACACAGAATCCAAGAAACAATCAATGATAGATTGAATTTTCCTTTTCAGCATTTCTTCATCTGCAAAGTTATGACTACCCTCCTAACAAACACACACAAAAATGATATAATTAAGACATAATCATGTTACTAATATCTTTTAGGAATGCACAAAGATGCATCACAACCTCTTGATATACATAGAATATTTGTATGTGTGCGTGTATATATATATATATATATATATATATATATATATATATATATATATATAGTTTTAATCTAAACATTAAATTGTTTGTCTATCACAAGTGATGATGACCATTTGCTATATCCATTCTATGAAATTTAGTTGAGGTATGTCCTTGTTTATGAGTTTTTATGAGGATGATAAGTTCTATGGTGGCCAAAAAGGTTCTTCGACATTGTTGGGCATGGGATGGTACCTTCCAATGTTGTTTGATCTCTGCCCTTAACTTTCTAGCTAGTCTTCGTTGTTTAGTTGCTTTATTTCTCAGTTTTTTGGATAGTGCATGCTTTACTTCATCTCACTACAGAGGAGAATGTTTGGTAGATGGTAATCTGGCATATAAACATGGCCTGCACAATAAATATATGTTTGCATGCATCAGAATAGTATTAATGCTAGAAATACCAACTCTTTCAGGGACAGGGGTATCTCAAATATTATCTTACCATTTGATGTTCATCACCTTTCTCAAAAAAATTGTGCGGAAGTGATTTAGAATCCTCACATGATGCCTCTATACTGTCCATGTTTCACCAGCATATGACAGCACTGTAAGTATCAACTATCTGTAAACCTTCAGCTTAGTCTGTAGGTTAATACCATTTTTATGCCATATGTTTGCATAAAGTCTGTCGAAAAAGTTGCTTGCCCTGTAGATCTCGGTATACACTTCATCATCAATGATCACATTTTGTGATAGTGATACTGCCACAGAATATGAATCTAACCACCACTTTCAATATCACACCATTTACCTTTATGCAAGGTTCATTTTATATATATAACTATATATATTTTATATATATATATATTGAACGCATGTAATTTGTCATTTACTAGACATGTGTGGTGCATTTTCACTTGGCAATGTTTTTTGGTGAGAAAAACATATCCAAGTCATTCTAATTTTGAATATTTTTATGGTTTTATGTTTTTTTTTAATTGTTGTTTTCTTGAGAAACAATAAAACAATAAAATTTCCCTGTTGTACCGTAATGTGGAAAACTGCTCCTGTTCTTTGTTTTATTCTTAGTTATTTATTTTTTACATTGATAGGATTTTATAGTAACCTTTTTATTCAGTATTTACTACTTTATGTGATCCTGTAGCTCTCATAAGCATCAATAATCTTATCCATATTGTATATATTTTCTGGTTTCAATAAAAAGTCAGTGCCATGAAAGATCTCTTATTTTTGTAGGACAAGAGAAGGATTCAGCACATAGAAAAAGTCAATGTGGAAAGAATTTAGCGCAGCTGGTATCCTTTTCTGAGACGAATACAGCAGCTAAAGAGTTGAAATATTTGATGAAATATGTAAAGAATATGCCTATAGATTTTCATAGCAAATTGTAGATAGTAGTGATGTAAGTGTAATAATTGTGAAATATGTAATGACCTGGGCCAGTAAAGGTCACAGGTATGCAATAACACCATTTTAACATTATTATGACATTACCCTACACATTATTCGTCATGTTTAGCATTGTAAAGTTATTGGTTTAAAGTAAATAAGTAGATATTTGCTAAAGTCAGTTGTGTCAGATATCACAGCGAAGCTACAATCCATGACACAGCGCATTCCGTTCTCTAGACTCCTGTTAATCTGCAGGAATTTCAGAATGAACAAAGAAGATGTAAATAAGCTTCACATATTGACATTTTTCAAATATGTATTTTTTCAAAATTGTGACAATTGTTTTTGTTGCCATGTATTTCTCTTGATAAAGACCTTATTGTCGAAATGTTGATTTAGTTTGTCTTGTCTTGTATACTGTTACCTGAATTTTTATCTGTTGTCACTTTAAAACTGAACTACCTTGTTTTGTGCAAGTAGTACAGAGAGACAGCAAATAAAACGGTTTGGACATTTTATGAGAATGGAACATAACCAGCTTTCTACAAGCGAATATAATAAAACAAGATCAAGTTACAGAGCCAGAAGAAGATCAATAACAAGATGGATAGACAACATCCAAAACATTCTGAAGAAACATATATGTAGTGCAACTAAGGCAACACATCTGGTCTTGGTATTAAAGCTAAAGCTCTCACCACTACGAGTGTGCATCAGTAGTATTACCATCCACCTGGGGCAAGACATTAGATAATTGATTCCGGTGAAACAAGTTGGAATATGTAAACTCACTTTGAACTTCTGTACCTCAATGTAGAAAAATAAATCCTTGTCAATCTGGGGCATGCCATCATTTTCACCATGCTTTAACAAATGTTTGTAGAAATACAATATTGGCATCGTCGGATGACCCATAGCACATTGACTGAGGGCAGCCAGAAACTCATTCCTCTCCTCCCTGGTAGGTTGAGCTCTACCTGTTGTCTGTAAATAAAGTTTAGAAATAAAAAATATAGTATGTTCTTGTTTTATTTATTATATGCATGTAAAGAAACGAGTATTGAAAGATGGTCCCTTATACACACAATGTCATTTTCATTAGATCCATTGAATGTTTTTAGATACACAAATTCACTAAATCGTGGCCCTCTCCTTTTAGTCTGATACTCTTGCCGAGAGTCTGGCTTCTTGGTTACTAGATATTAACCTGCCTATGTGTTGCCAGGGTCTGACAGGGTAGCACAGAATAACAGAATAGCAACATTGTATACATTCCATGCATGTCGTAAGATGTGTCTAAGGAGGTTACAGGGAGGAGAGGCTGTTCCATCACAACATAGGGTCAAAGTGACCCACAAGCCATGCTGAAGTCGGATGTGGCAGGCTGAAAAGTGCAGATATTGCAGTAAACCATTACATGCATTTCATTCTCCTGAATAAATCCTGTTAATATGCAGGAGTTTGAGAATAAATTCCGAAAATGATACCCATCTAGTTGTTATATTGTTCTCAGTGTTGGCATGTACTGGTCCGTTGCTATTTCAGACTAAAATCTTTTCTAGAAAAAAATTATAGAAAAAAAACAAAAACAGGCAACTCATCTTTAAGATGGAAGAATGAGTAAACTCGGTAAAGGGTTAATTTTTCAGTGAACCTGCTTATAATTTTGCTACATATATCATTTTAACATTGAAATGGTTTCAGCAACATCTAGACATGTCATTAATTGTACTGATTCAATTCTAAACAACAAGTAGGTAATACACAATTTTAAAAGTAAAATATACATTTTCAATAAAATAATTAATTTTCAGAGTAATTTTTTTCACCTTATATGAATGATTTGCTTTATAAAGATTGAAATAATAGAATTTTGTGTTTATATAATTTGTTCTGATTAGTTTAGATTTTTTTATTTGGTTTAGAATTTGTTTTGTAGTTTTCAGCATTATCAGTATTTACTAAATTCCTAGAAGCTGTACATTTCTTAGAATAATCCCTTAAACTCTAACTCTGTTAAGCCACTGAAACAGCTGCTATACCTACATTCCATGTCAGTGATCCAATAAGTCACCAATATTTAAAAGTTAAGTTACTTGTAAATATATTATCACAAGACAGAAAACTCTTACAGTGATAAAGTGTTCAGTGTCCAGCTTATTCTTGCCCGAAGATAACATTATATTTGGCTTTTTTTAAATTTTGCATATTATTTTATCTCATGTGGTAAATATGAAGGTTTCACTGTTGGTCCATCATCAGACCAAAGCAACATGAAACAGTAAACTTTTAGTGGATAACATGATTTCTTCTTCTGCTGTATTCATTCTCAAACTCCTGCAGTGATAGAGACAGTCTTTCCAGTGAGCACTAATTTTCTGCCCTCTCCCCTGGTCACTCCAATTGCTATTATTCTCTGAATATGTACATTGTTTCAGCATCCTTTTCATCATTTTGTAGTGTATCCATGACTGCTATAATTAACTCAGCCCAGTCTCTTCTCATTACTTTGCTATCAACTATAGCTTTATTCGCCAATGTGTCAACTCTTTCATCACCCCTGACTTCCGCATGACCAGGCAGTAGACCTATGTGATGCTCTTGGCGTTGCTGAGAATAGTGCTCCACTATTTTTTTTAAATCATGAATTTTCCTATCTTGCAAAGCATACTCTGGGAGTCTGATAAAATTACAGTAGATATTGGTGATTACGTTGTCAGAGCCTCTGTTTCTATTTCCATTCTCATGCTCTATGTTGCAGTGGGATAGGCAACAGACCTCTTTACCACCCTCTTGCCATTTTGGTAGGTGATGAAGCCCAATCTACATCTGTTTATTTCTCTTATTACTGAGCCATGAGTGTTAATAATTATATCTTGTGGCTTTGAGTACTCATCTATGAGTTATTGTATCATTCCCTCTGTTTTATTTGCATCCATATCACAAAACTCTCTTCCTAGCTGTATTACAACATTTATCAACAATCTTCTCTTTCCATTTACTTCCATCCATTCACAGCCTCTTTCAGCTTGTAGACTATGAGTACGGTATCTTCTGCTTCATTAAATATATTTAAAGCTACCTTGTTTGTTATGTAGACTTTATCTGTGCTTGTCAGCACCAAGCATGTTGTTTTGTTTTTCTTTATTATTACAAGAGGTATCTACTTGTTTAACTTCTGTATATGTGTTTCGTACGCAATCTTTCGAGCTGAAAGGTGCAGATATCACAACTAAGCTGTAAACCATGGCACAACACATTCACTTCTCTAACTGCATCCTGCTAATCTGTAGGAGTTTGAGAATGAACACGAAAGATGAATACTAAATCTGTGTTCAAAGATTGAATAAATGCATTTATAAGATGGCAAAAGTGAAATTTTTTATAATACCACTAAATCAGTTAATCAGTAAAACTAAATCATTTTTAATTGAAGACAGATCAGTATTTTCAATCCCTGTCCTTATTGTCTTTAATATGTTAAAATAGGCATATCTTCTTCTTCTGCGTTCGTTCTCAAACTCCTGCAGATTAGCAGGATGTAGTCTGGAGAACGGAATGCGTTGTGTCATGGTTTCAGCATTGCTGCGATATCTGCGCCTTTTGGCCTGACACATCCGACTTCCGCATGGCTTTGGGTCACTGACCCTATATGGGATGGGACAGCCAACTCCATCCCATAACCTCCTTAATCGCCTATTACGATATGCGTGGAAGGTAAACAGTGTTACTATTCTTTGCTCGCCTTTCGGGCCCCAGCAACACATGGGCGAAATATGCATATTAAGACATTACCTTCCCCTACATTCATTGTCAAACTTCTGCAGATTAGCATTATCTAGTCCAAAGAACAGAATGTGTTGTCATGGTTACAAAGTTAGCTGCAAAATCTACGCCTTTTGTTCTGTCACATCCAACTTCAGCATAGTCTATGGGTCACTTTGACATACTGAAGGAAAGGGCAGCCAACCCCACTCCCAAATCCTCCTTAGTCACCTCTATTGACAAGCACGACAGGTGTTGCTACTCTTTGCTCCCCTTTTCAGAATCAGCAAAAATTGTATGCATTCTAGTACAGTGTAATCCCTTTACAACTTCTTCTTCTGTGTTCGCTCTCAGGTAATCAACACAAAATTGTGTGTGAGCTGGAAGCATGAAGTAATCCTTCACAACAATTATATTAATTGATCTGGACAGACAAAATATAGATTTATGTAATAACCAAAATTTGATATCTACAATTTATATCCAACAAAGAATAAACTATTTAATGATTTAGAAAAGTGTTGTAAAATATGGACTTTTGTTATAAATGTAGGCTCTATAAGGGAATCCCACTGTGTTTTTGAATATATTTTTGTTATTCTAATATTGAGAATAAATATGTGTAGCTTTTAATTTCCAGCCAATCTACTATATTTCTACTATATTTAGAAAACGTTTCCATTTTCAGCAATTTGTGTCTTTTATTGAGTATAAAATTGGGTTGGCAATGCTATACTCATTTCTCCTAAGTAGCCTCTTCCAACATGCATAAGTAGATCACAGTGCCACTATACTTTGCTCCATTACCAGACACACGCATCACATTAAGAGTATTTATTTATGCATGAAATGATATTTATCTGCATGCAAATATATGCAACATTGTAAGATGGGCATTGTCCTGGAAACCACAAGGAAAGAGGCTAAAGAGAAAGACCAAGAAATACAAGGAGGAAACATTTTTATGCAGAGACACAAAGGCTGGGTAGGACATGGAAAAAGCTGGAAACACTAGCTAAAGATAGTACAAGATGGAAGAGGTTTGTTGAAGACCTATTCTGCTCAGAAAGCTCAAAGGTGTATAGATAGAAATACATGCAACATTCTTACAAAATACACAGTAGGTGAAATAATATTAATCTGAGCATTAAGACATTAGAACAATTTTAAACAAGTGTGAAGTGTTTTGGTGTTTAACTCTTTCTGTCACAACAATCATGTGATACTTTGATTGGTAACTACTCAGATCTCTAAGAATGACAAATGTTAGTTAGTTAGATTCTTTTGTGCCACAGGCAGCACACAGGGCAGAGGTTTTGATTCATCATGCATTGCGATCCGCTGCCTCCAAATTTAATTCCTCTATTGACTTGCAGCCCCTTCTTAAGTATGGTATTTTTTAGAGTAGTTTTAGGTTTTCCTCGTTTTCTTTTCCCATCCGGTGTCTACATAAGTGCTTGCTGGTTCAATCTATTTTCATTTAGTCTTAGGCCATGTCCTAAGTAGTTCCATCTATGTTTTCTTATGACATTTGATATGTACTCTTGGTGCATTTTATCTTTTACATCACTATTTGAGACAGTCGCTCAATTTTATTTTTAACCATTCAGCTATCACTAAACTCATATTTAAACCAAATTACACTGTGACATCTATCTAGTTAATTAATGTTCTCACATTTTCTTTGTGACGTGAACAGAACAAGGTTTATAAGAGATGGACGATGTAAGTTTTTAATTTATATAAATGTGTTTTGTCTTATGTAATTACTACTAATGCTTTATTCTTCTTCTGAGTTTGCTCTCAAATTCCTGCAGATTAGCAGAATGTAGTCCGGAGAAGGAAATGTGTTGTGTCGTGGTTTACAGCTGTGACATCTGCACCTTTCAGCCCGACACATCTGACTTTAGCATGGCTTGTGGGTCATTTTGACTAAGCATGTGTGAGACAGCCAACTTCATCCAAAAACATCCTCAGTTTCCTCATGATAGGCATGGAAGGTAAACAATTTTGCTATTCTTTACTTCCCTTTCAGGCCCTGGTTACATTTGTGTGTCTAAGCTTTAATTTACAAACAAATATGTTGTTAAACTAGTTCATCTTGTCATAAACGTTAATGTTGCTAATACTAGTAAAAATGTTTCAATTAATGGTAACATTATTGATACTGTAAGTAGAAATACTGTAACTATTGCTAGATGTGGTCCTTACAATTATAATAATATATAAAGTTACAAAATAGAGGGGATCTCTGGAGAAAGTGGTGAAATTCATTTTCTCTGTGTTAACTATGTTGAGAGTTTAATATTAATTAGTAATGTCTGGTTCACAAATGCATAAAGTTAGTACTCTGAAATATTTTTAACTGACCATGTTTTTTTAATGAAATAAGTGATTACTATAATTTTCTCTTATATCTATACTTCTCCTTCTGCTGATGACATTTCCTAAGAACTTCATCACAAACTGTGAACTCTCTCTCTTTTATGCCATGAGACACATGTTTGATATTAGTAGCACAGATTTAGTATTAATGTACGCTGTCCTTAATTTTTAATATATGCAAACTAAAACTATATTTTTATGCATTGATTCTAAAATAATTATATTTAAAGACACTTCAGGTGGTGTTTAGCAAAATTGGTAATGACTAAAAGCCACTTCAATCTGTGCCTTGTATTTTAAGAGTAAATACTAAGCAAAATATGACTAGAAGTGTTGTACATTAAGCAAGGAACCACATAAAATAGATATAAAAACAACATATTTTCTTTGCTAGAGCTACATATTTTGTGCAAATCTGCTGAAATCTTCCTGCATAAAAGAAAAAATGGATTGTAAATATCTAATGGTCAAATTGCAATTATTTTGGTCCTAAAATACAAAGCACAAACAGTAAATAAAAATTGATTAAAAATATAATTTTATATTCACAACATGTTACAGTACAAATATGTATTTCAATTGCGATTATATGTTATTACTAAATATTAACGTAGAGCCTTTATTTAAAATAAAAGAAATAATATTCTCTCCTGCAGGATATAAACAATATACTGGTAGTTGTTGACTCAAGCAAACTCTATAAGAAATAATGCACCAAAAACATCATATGCAGATCAAGATATGCCGATTTTTCAGAAAATAAACCTTTGATGTAGAGTCAGAATAGCAATATCTTGGTTGAAACTAACACTGTTGATGATAATTATTGTCTTTGCTGCAAAACAATATCTAAATGTTAAGATATATGATAACAAAACTATTACATTTTTATGAGAACACATCGTTAATGCACTTCAAACTTTTAGATTAGCAATACTAGAAAAAGAACTAAAAATCATCTAGATAAAGTCTGTCTTTTGGCAAAAATATGCTCAACTACCAAAACTAAAAGCAATATCTGTATATTAGGCTATATCAGAAATCTGAATGCTGCATTTATAAAAATCTGACACATGAATACCTTTCTTGAGAAAGTATGTAGTGAATTTAGTTGTGACCCAAATATACTTTGCACTGATGGAGGTCTGATAGAATCATGTGATCCTGAAATAGCTTGTAGGTGGTGTAGTAGTGGTACCTGGTCACTTTTACCAAAGTCAGGAACGATTTCCAGCTGGACACTCTACATTTAAGATGTGAGAGACTTGAAATACAATGCCTAGCAGTATACAACTTTTTGGGGGTTACGAAAAAAGGGGGCTATGGCAGGTTGTGTTAAACAGTATTTAACAATTTTACAAATTCAGTAAAAACAATAAATAATACAAATGTAACTGTTGAGCTCCTGGTTCACCAAGTTAAAAAAACTAAGTTAGGGGACAAGCAATCTCATCAATAAATACAAAATAGCAGTACCATGCACTATTATCCTCTAATATTGTGTCCACTGGTCTGCATCTGTTTGTCATCCATGGGGACCATTTGACAGAAGACATAAGTAAGAGTATTGAGACAAGACATTCAGTGACAATGATTTTTTTCACAGGTGGAAGATTGTCAGCATATGCCCCAACTATTTTTTGTCACATCTTATCACTTGCCTGGAAATAAGACAGCGGCACTATTATTTTCACCCTCAACTAGAAGTCCAGGCTCTGGATACTATATGGGCAAACAGAAAATGAAGAGACCATGTGAGAAATTAACATTTAGCACACTTTTGTCGAGTGCACAAAATCAGAGGCAGACCATGTAAAAGATGGATCAAAGAAATCAAAGAGGCCACAGGAACAAGCTTACAAACAGCACATAAGAAGGCCATCTCAAGAGAATTCTTCTACTCCTGACGCTGCAACAGTATTCAATTTTTTTGCGTATAAGTACAAAAATTATGTAAATTTCTCTAAAAACATTATTGCATTTTCCAACCATTCACTAAAAATAATGTGATTTGACAAAAAAAAACTAGTGGAAGGGGGAAATTGCATATTTTTAATCCAATGTGACAAAGGTTTAGATATTACAAGAAATTTTGGACCAACATCTGTGGTCAAATATATTAAAAAACAGACTGAAATTGTTCTTCCACTTAATGAGAATAAACCCATAACCCATATTCCTAACAAACCCTCCAACTTTTTATAAAATTTGCACCAATACAAAATTTTGTGTAATTTTATGACATCACTGACTGCTGACTGAATCCTAGATACACAATGGCTAATATAATCATAAGCTTGTTAGAGATGTAGTAAGTCTGCTACAGTTGCAAGAACTGCTGTCGGTATCAAACCCCCCCCACCCACCCACCCACTAAAGGCCCACCCATAAAACCCTCCTAAATTATATATCTCAACCTCCAACCACTGATAGGTAATTATAGCAAAGGGAAATAAATGCAGAATAAAAAATTACTTGCCCCCATGACATTTATTTTGTTGTGCCTTCTGCAAAAAAGTTACTAGGATTGAAACCAAAAATTTATTGAGAAGGGGATCAGAGGACCTATGAACTTGTATGGTGTGTGCTGATGATAACCTGCAAGCAACACTAAAAAGCACAAGTTATCATTTGTTTTTTTTCCCACTAGTTTAATAATTCTAAGACAGTAGTAATCCAATGAAATGGGACATATTTTTTGTGCAAATGTGCAGTAAAATTAACAAATTATCCCAAGAACAAAGCACTGTATATATGTACAGAGAATAATAGAAAAATGTAATCAACATTTTACTGGGACTTTGAGGTTTAGGAAATACTAAATTAGCTAGAAATGTTACTATAAAATACCTAACTACTAATAGTAAAACATAAAAAAACTAACAATTAAATATAGAACAAGGACAATTTTCTATGCTGTGGTCCAACCAGGACCTTTTTCAAGAAACAAATAACAATCAGAAACACAAAATCATAAAAATATTGACAACTAGAATGGCTTGGATTTTTTATTTTTTTTTGTCTTATAAAAAAACAAGATCAAGTGAAGCCACGACACATCATGTCTAATAAATGACAAATTGAGTTTTAACAACCTTGCAACGGCTAGTGGAAATGACAGAAATGCACTTATGGGAATGTTCTGTGCTGTGACACTAGTTTCTAATAAAGAATTAAGATAAATTTGATTTTGTGCACAGAAGACACATTCATCAATATGATAAATTGGTGCAGAAATTATGACAGTTATAACTATCACACAATAACTAACTTTAATCTGGCTAGCTTTCATTCCAGACACATCACATGTTGGATCACATCATCTTTTAGGTATAGATCCTGCAAACTGGTGACACATAACATCTTGGCTGATCTGACCTATCTGGGCTTTTCATTAGCTAGCAACATAAATTATACACAAAATAACCAATGAAAGTTGGATCAGGTAAATTAAGTGATGCTGTGTGTCATTATCATGACATTTTTCTGAAAAAGGTGTGGTTGAATGATTTACCAATATATAGGCTGTAAATATTTGTATTACCTTCCCCCTGGATTTTCTCTTGTTCCATCCCAGTGTTACATTCTGTTCTTTTTCTAAACACCGAGACAGTTCAGATTGAGACATATTGACAAGGTCTCTGGGATCAACATCAAGCTCCTCTGCTCTCCTCTGGTAATTGAGAAATGAAATGTGAACATGATTTATTGGATTGCATAAATTTAAAATAATACATTTTTTTAAATAGAGAAAATAAAAATATTACTTATTTTTTAAGCCAATACATAAATTATGAACTTACACCAATTTTGAAACACAAATCTATCCTGATAGAAACCAAAAGGCAAATCATAAATTCAATCTTCATACCAATATTGTGTTGTCAAAGTCAGACATGGACACTAACTAAAGAACAACAGAGAAAGCTTACTATGTGTGAAATGAGATGTTGAGATGTATATGAAAAATAGAATAAGAAAAGAACATATGAGGAATGAAGATATTACAAGAACTGTTGGAATAATGTCTGTGATCAAATATATTGAAAAATAGAGACTTAAATGGTTTGGCCACTAAATGAGACTGACTATTTATTGACTTGCGTCAAGAGCATAAACATGAAAATGGAAGCAACAAGATGCAGAGGAAGACCACGAAGAAGGTGGATTGAAGGAGTTGCCAACATTCTGAGATGTCATAATATTACTGCATATCAAACAACCAAGCATGCTATAACCCAAAAACCGATTGTCATTTTATCACGTGACATCTTACAGCAAAAACTGATTAAAGACAATAATTAGATTGCTAGACTTAAATTTCAAATACAAACAAATGGAAATACCAGCTCAATAATATTAAAAATAACTGATTTCACCCTCAGTTTTTATTAATTCCAGACACTGTTTTCTATTTCAAACGGTTAGTTGGTAATTATGGAATTTAAGCCTCCTTAAGGAAAATGAGTACCAATACTTCTGGGAACTTGAGGCTGCAGGCTTAAAGCTGACCACATTATTCAACAGTATGCAATTGGTCAAGGAATATATGGACCTAACACCATATTCTCCAATATGCCTCAATGGTATGAAAAAAGGGAAAACTTTACTTTACTTTTTATGGTTAGAAATGTTTTTTTTCAACCATGGACAAGAGTTCATATTGCTTATATTAGTGGGTATGATCATTAACTGTTAACAGTTACATGCCCCTGGAGTTGATGTGGATGGCTGCTGGCTCGGAGGGCGGAGCACTTATGGGAATGTCCCATGTGCTGTGAAGCCAGTTTCTAATCAAGAAGAAGAAGAAGTTACATGCCCCTGAGCATTACATACAAAACTAAAAGCATGATCTCATCATTGATGCTGCTGGCATGTAAATATGCAAGATCATATATCATCATCATCAGGTGCCATGACGGCTGGCGTAGGCGGTCATGGCTCTCCACAGCTCTCTGTCCACAGTATTATGTATCAAGGTCGTTGTTGTTTCCTTTCCATGCCAGGCTATCAAACTGTCTTATATTTTCTCACACTGTCGCCTTCTGTCTCTGTTGCCTTCAATTTTGCATGTTGTGACTATGTTCTCTAAACCTGCCTGTCTCATTAAGTGGGCAAAAAAAAAAAGAAGATTGCTGTTTTCTTATATTGTTGATTAAGATCTGTTTCGCATTTGACTCTTTCAACACCTCTACATTAGTTTTTCTGGCAGTCCATGGTATTCTCAGCATTCTTCTGAAGAACCACATCTTTGTTGCCTCTAATTTCCCACTTTCCAGTTTGAAGATCATATATACATGTTATATATAATTTTAATCTATAGAAATTGGTCTTTATTCTATGTGTATTTGAAGTATTTTTATTTTTTTATTACACTACTTTAATTACTGTAATTCTTAAGGCTGACGGGAATTAAACCATGTCCACCCTAGTAGCACCGAATCCCTTTGCAACTCAGGTAAACAGGTTACATGTACTTGTCCAATCACATAAAAAGAAAAAAAAGGTGATCTCATCAAGACATTGAACCTGTGAACTAAAGTCACTGAGAATGGACCAATTAAGACCTTGTCGAAAGGTTGAATGTCTTGACACGATCACATCTTTTTCTGGTGGATGTGGTTGGTTAAGTAAGGAAAACCTATTTACTTGAGTTGCAAGTCCATTCAGTGGCGCTAGAATGGACTTGGTTCAATTCCTGTCAGCCTTAAGAATTATTTTCATTTATCCTCATGCTTCCTACTTGAATTTACCTTAATTACTATGAACCCTTCACAAGAATGACTGCAAAATATACAAAATTATCAAACACAAAGAAGTAAAAAGCTACATTTTTCCAATTTATCTTCAGATAAGGAACACCAAATTAAATGAATTTCTAGATATACTGGCCAAAGAAGGATGGAACTGCATAAAGAGGACTATCTAATCAGCTGCAAAAAAAGTAAAGACCATCATCAAAGGTAACTACAATGAAAATTGTAAAGAAGACCACCCCAATTATAATGCAGATGACAGGTATTACCAACTATCCAGATGAGACCAGGTTATCAAGCTGCACCTCAGAACTGGTCACAACAAAATAAGACATCACCTGTACACCAAATTCAGAATAAGTACAACTGAACTTTACCATTGCAACCTGGCAAATATGACAGCAGAACATATCTTACAAGACTGACTTCAGTATGCAGACCTCAGAGAAAGATTTGGCCCACCTCAGTCCACTTCAAAAAGAAGCTGTATGGCAAAGCAGAAACCCTGAAACAGACAGCAGACTAGGTCTATATCACAGAATCTAGAATCCCAACCTGACAGACAGATGATTGTTGAGGAAGAAGAATATTCTTTACAAATCCATTTCTGCGTGCAATTATTGTTCCAACAAGTTTCATGACCACATCATAGACTATTCCAAAAATGTAACTAATAGAGTCTGCTTACCAAGGCGAACAATAAAATGATACTAATTCTTTGTCTTATTATCTGAGATAAGTATAGTGTTCGGTCACAGGTCAATTCAAGCTGACTGAAGTAAACAAAATAAAAATATGTTGTGAATAATGTGTGTTAAATATTCTGCTGAAATATTAACATTTTAAAATTTGGTACCATAAAATTAAATATTATTTACTAATCTGATTTCCAGTACAATTTGATGAACAATAATGATGTTCATCATTATAATGATGTCATAAGATGTTAAAAACAGGATGACTTCATCTAACACGATGACTGAAAATCAAGAGATGGACGTAATTAAATTTATAGGATAAGGAAGTCAAAATTCAGGCAATCCTGTCACATAACACATAGAAATTCGAAATACTGGTCAGTTGACTTAGTGACTATTCAAGACAAAAGCTGTGCCAACTGATTGGCACCACAGAGTGAATCAGCTAAAACTGCTTCATGCTTGAGATCTTCACTTTCTTTCACCACAATCCATAATTTTCAAGACTATTGCTCATTAGAATTAAATTTTCTTTAAAGCGCACATCCAGATGATATTGCTATCCATTACCATCAGCTCTAAAGTAAGTCAAGTAATATAACAGGAACAACAGTAAGTAAACAAAATTTAGACAGATTACAACAAAAACTATGGAGCAAAAATAAAAGTAGGCCTAAATGAAAAAGTACTGTTCCAGGTAGGCCTAAAAGCTTTTAATATCAGCTACAAACCCAAATAAAATCTTTAAAGACTTTGTCAATTTCAGGCAAGACAGTTCTCTGTATCTCCCGCAGTGCCCCCGACTTTGGTAGATCCATATCTTCAGCATTTAAAGTTGTAAGACTCTTGTTATTCAGCTGTGTGTATCTTTTACCCTGTGAGTCGAAATATGATCTAAGAAGATCCAAAAATTACAATACTATTTTACAAATTCAATAAGTGATACAAAGTATAAAATGATTTCTATACAAATATGAAATAACAAGTACAAAGTATTAAAAATATATATTATTTAGAAATAGAATGATATGACAATTAGATGAAACAGTAAAACACAAATGTTTTCATGTTTTTATTTTAGTTGTAGGACCTCTCATTTCTACAACTAAATTTTCATTTGTTTAAATTTTGGGTGGTGAGGTCATTGTTTTATTGCTGTCAATGTTGTTTTCAGTTATAGTTTTTTTTTCAATCCGTTTTCATTTCCCATTTCCTTTTTTTTTTTTTAATCTGCTTCCATGACAATACTTGTGTACAGGTATGTCATTGTCACCTTGGATGTCATGCTGCTTAATGTCTGCCATCTAGTGTCTCTGTAATAGTACCATTACTTTTACTGTTTTTATTGTTTGTTCCCTGTCTGTTTTGTCTTTTCTTGAAACAAACCTCACAGTTGAAATGTTGTACATGTCTTGTATATTGTTATTTGCATGTTTTCATACCTATACCACATAGTATGATAGCCATCGTAAAACTACAACAAAAACGTGTGTTGTATGTAAGTACTATCGTAATATGATGACGAGAAACAAATCATGGATACAAGTTCTTGACAACTTACTTTGCTATGAAGGAAGCCTTGGCTTTTTTTAGTTTGATGTCTTTAAAACTGAAGTAAGTTTCAATATCACTATAGAGCTGCACCTTATTAGAAATGTCCTTGTTCTCTCCCTCAGATACAAACTTGTGAAACATGGACATAACTCTGACAATAGACAATGTATGTATATGTTTATACATGTGTATATATGTGTATACATGTGCATATGTAGATTCCAAATAAAGCCACATTCAGCCACATGTCATGAAGTATTACCAGATTTTAAAAAAAGTAAAGTAAAGCATCCCTTTCTCATGCCATGTACACATATTGAGGAATAGAACATTAGATTTTTTTTTAATTGACCAATAAATATACTTAGGGATGATGTGGTCAGTATCACATCAATTGCTTTTGCTTTTTCAGAAAATCTGTGAACTCATTTCCTGAGGCTGAGTAAAGTGTTGGTAATCTAATATTATTTTCAGTAGAACTGGAAATCAAACCTTGAACCACCCACCCCCAGTAGGAAGCCAGTGCATTAATCCTTTTAGTTTCTGTCTCACATGTACCATCATTTGTAATTATGTGTCCAAGACACTGGTAATGATCTATTTGTTGCATTATCTCTCCATGTATTTTTATATTTATATTATTTATATAATAAATATAAAATAAACTATATAATTGAAGCATATTCTGTGTAGGACATTTCTATTCAACTATTTTTGAATTTTTAGACACCACTAATATATCTGCTGAGATGTTAGAGCATTAATCTCACAACTGTGAAGTCCAGGGTTCGACTCAAGATTAAGACTGGTTTTTCTTTTGTTGGAGGGTAAATTAAAAAAACCCACTCTTTTAATGTCATGGTGAAATCCTGGAGGCATACAGCCTTTATCCACAAGTTCTCCTGCCACTCTCTAATGGAAAATAATGCAGTAAGATATTATGACTAATACATCCGACTGTAGTGCCAGAACAATGTGTATAATCTGATTTATAACCATTAACTAATTCTACCATATTTGGTGTGTACTGCGAGACAATTATCCAATCTTTACCCCTCCCAAGAGAACATTATATATAATGTGAAACCTGTGAATATAATTATATATCAAATGGAACTTATGAAAACAAACAGTTAGAGTGCTTGCTACACAATTGAAAGGAAATGGATTTTATTTCACAGTTCACATACTTATTAGGCAACGCACATGATTATATGGACGTGGCTTGTGAAGTTGAGGAAGAACATTATGGGGTATTGGATTATCTTGCTGATAAGACCAATATATAATTACAATACTATGGAGGGTAGAATTGTCTGATCTATTTATATAAAGACTACACTGGTCTCCTTTTTTTTTTTTATCTGTTCCATGGCTACTAGGTGATGCATTTAGGATCCTTGGAAATTTCAGAATAAAGGATTCTATTTTGTTTCCATTTCAACATTAGACAGTTTCCAATTAATCAAGAGAAATTTAAAATGTTTTTCAAATAAAATCATAGAACTGGAAAATATTTCCATTAAAGACAAATTTCTGTTTCTTCTTCTTCTGTGTTCACTCTCTGATAACCACAGCAAAATAAATCATGTAATTTCCACCGGGGAGCATGAAACACGTTGTACTTCTAGTTCCACAGTATAACTGTGTCACTTGCATCTCGGTTGCTCACTCTGTGGCCCAGCACATCCATTTTCATCATGTCTTTAATTCAGATAGTGGGCTTCCCTAGCCTGTGACATCAATCCTACTGTTGACAGGTGGCAAGTGTGTAATGACTCTGCTGAGATGATTGTTGTTCACGTCTATCTCGCACAAGACGGACAGTGATCTTGCTTCATGCAATTAGATGTTTTATACATGTGCCACAACAGAGATGTGGTTCTACAGAAGAATGCTGATAATACCATGTACTGCCAGAAAAACTAATGTAGAGGTGTTAAAAGAGTTAAATGCGAAACGGACCTTAATCAACAATATAAGAAAAAGGCAATCTTCTTTTTTTGGCCACTTCATGAGACAGGCAGGTTTAGAGAACATAATCACAACAGGCAAGATTGAAGGCACCAGAGACAGAGGGCGACAACGTGAGAAAATATTAGACAGTTTGACAACCTGGCACGGCAAAGAAACAACAACGACTTTGATACATAATACTGTGGACAGAGAGCTGTGGAGAGCCATGACCGCCTACGCCACCCGGCACGGCACCTGATGATGATGATACATGTGCCAACCAGGTACTGAAACTTTTCTCATCCACAAGCCTGGTTCCAGTTTAGGAATAAGTCGACACAAGAGTTGGTACTGGGCCCTTTCACCTTCTTAGCAGAGATCGACATCGTGAACCCCTCGTCCAAGTTTGAGTCTCACCAAGCATTTGGGAGCTAAGCATTTTCTCAAGCTGAACTACCTTGTCACATTTGTGCCTGAGCCCATTGAGTACTGAACCCTTTCTCTCCGCAAGCATGTTTCTAGTATAGGAAAGCTCGATAGTAGAGTTGGGCCAGGGCTGCCTTCCTGGCTGGGCGCCCCTGATTGGGTTTCTGTGCATAAGGAGCACCAGTAACTATAAACTTATCTCAAGCTGACAGAACTTGTAGTTCCGATTTCCTTGAAATGTTTTATCTTTTTAATTGCACATGGTGCTGCCCTCTAGTGCTGCGCTGCTCTCTCATTGTATTCAGTATGTTATCTTTTCATCAGTCCCCATGCATCTACCTTTTTGTGCCAATTACATTGGCCACCTCTCAAATTCTTGGACCAGACTGTCTTGCATCACTGTGTGTTGACATTGACAATGGAATATATACTGGAAATATAAAGGCTATAAGGAAGTTAATTTTGTTACTGCTCTGCATCTCAGCAAAATGTTCTACATTTACTTTGGTTTCTGTGATGTGATGGTCAACCTCCAACTGACTGCTTTATAGCAGTCACCGTTGCTGCTTAGAGATTCAATGTATTTAAATGTGCTGACTTGTTTCTCTGTTATTGATCATGGTTGAAATCTTTTTTTAAGGTACTTTTCTGTTCATAGTAGAAAATAAAGAATGTGATTGCTTACTGTTTGTTTCTAGATAAATCTTGATACATCAGTGTTCTTCCTGAGGTTGATTGCTGTTCTATATATGGAAGCTCATTATCAACTCTGTCTAACTCTGACTCCTAAATAATATGAGAGCATTGGATCATTCAAAAAGTATTACCACAAATAAAAGACTAAATGAATCAACCCTATTAAAAAGTAAATGGTGCACATTTTTCAGAAAAAGGAACTTTGTTTGAAAGCAATGACAATCTCAGACTACTTCTTCTTCTGTGTTCATGCAGAGTAGCAGGATGTAGTTTGAAGAACAGAATGTGTTGTGTCATAGTTTACAGCTTGACTGCAATATCTGTGCCATTGTGCCTGACACATCTGACTTCAGTATGGCTTCTTAATCACTTAGACCCTCCATAAGATGGGACAGCCAATTTCATCCCCAAAACCTCCTTAGTCACCTCCTACAACAAGCATGGCAGGTAAGAGTGTCACTATTCTTTGCTCCCCTTTCAGGCCTGTCAATACACGGATTGTTCTCAGACGAATAGTGTTTGTTAAATAGTTTTGAAGTTGGGTTTTAAAATTTTTTACTCCCAAGAATTACAGAAATTAAAACTTGTTGTCTATGTGCAAAATGGGGGAGGGGTCTCCAGAGCTTACTTTCATGCACAGAAGAAGACTTCAATTCTCAGTGGTATACGATGCTTTGAGAAGAAACTTTCTCATTGTGAGAGGCTCATCATATGGAGGTATCAATGTTGGTCTACATTTTACCACACATCCCATATGACTGCATGGCTTCAATTTGGTCAAAAGATTAAAAAGAAATAAATACTATATGAATGTGATATTGTTACTAGCTAATCTAACTACCAAACAGTAATATTGATGTAAAAAAAAGGAACAATAAACAAAGGATATACTATATGTTTTATCAAAAATTTTTATCTAATATAGTATACTACAAATCTAATATACTATGTGTTTCTGCTCTTCAAACAAGACAACAGACACATATTCTTAAAATGTCATTCAATTCTGCACATTTTCATGTGTAGTACATCACTGTAGGTTTACAAATAAATAAAATATTGTAAAAAGACTAAATGTAAACACACTATTAATTTTATTGCTTAGAAAGAGTGTGTAAAACTAAATGTAAACACACTACCGTTATTAATTTTATTGCTTAGAAAGAGTGTGTAAAACTAAATGTAAACACACTATTAATTTTATTGCTTAGAAAGAGTGTGTAAAACTAAATGTAAACACACTATTAATTTTATTGCTTAGAAAGAGTGTGTAAAACTAAATGTAAACACACTATTAATTTTATTGCTTAGAAAGAGTGTGTAAAACTAAATGTAAACACACTATTAATTTTATTGCTTAGAAAGAGTGTGTAAAACTAAATGTAAACACACTATTAATTTTATTGCTTAGAAAGAGTGTGTAAAACTAAATGTAAACACACTATTAATTTTATTGCTTAGAAAGAGTGTGTAAAACTAAATGTAAACACACTATTAATTTTATTGCTTAGAAAGAGTGTGTAAAACTAAATGTAAACACACTATTAATTTTATTGCTTAGAAAGAGTGTGTAAAACTAAATGTAAACACACTATTAATTTTATTGCTTAGAAAGAGTGTGTAAAACTAAATGTAAACACACTATTAATTTTATTGCTTAGAAAGAGTGTGTAAAACTAAATGTAAACACACTATTAATTTTATTGCTTAGAAAGAGTGTGTAAAACTAAATGTAAACACACTATTAATTTTATTGCTTAGAAAGAGTGTGTAAAAATATGAGCTTAGTTCACGTATACTACGAGTTAATGCCAATTTCCACCGATTACTAAATACATTTTTATTGTTGGTCGCAAATGATTAACCAAATGTGGCTGTAGCATGCAATATCATTATCAGAGCAGTCTTCTACGCCAAAGAGAACTACCATGCTTTCTTGCAGCCTTGAGGCATGCTGCAGATAATATCGTTGAATCCCTCCCAGTATACCAAACATGGATCTACAGCTTCATGACAGCAGATCGCCATTGAGGCCAACTCCCTGAAATGGAGATGGGTCTTAGAACAGCCAACATAGTTTGGAAAAAAAGATTCGTTGGGCCATTCCTAACATCAAATAGGAGCACAATCCTGCCCAACCATCACTGGTTTTAAATCTGTGATACCAGGCCAAGAGGCGCACCAGTAACCATGGCATCATGCAACACAACTAGATAATATGTCTCACAACAAACCACTTGTTGACTAGATATGTTAAGCTGCAAACGAGAAGAAGAAAATCACAGCAGATATATTTCAGTCCTTGCACTGTTAGTCAAACAAGTCTGTTGATAGTATGCACTATGAAGACATAGAGCAAAGTTTCAACCACAGAAAGTCCTGATGTATGAAAATCAAACTTTGTTCATCACTGTATCCCACCTCATATGATTAATGATAGGACTTCAAGTGAGCAGGAGTTGACCATAAATTCCAACCATTGGGAGAACTCTGCAAACAAACCAACCTGCTGCCTTGAAGCAACAACTGGGAGAATCTATGGCAGTGTTTGGCATCTGGTATGCCATGGCACATCAGTGTGTCAATTCTAGGTATTCCTCCACAGTGAAATGAAAGAAGCTAATTTATCACATAAATTAGTAATTATTTTATAATTATAAGTTTAAATAATTAAGTAAATACATGTAATTACATTGATTATTATAAGATATACATAAATGTAAATATACAGTTCTTCATGTTACGTATGTTGGGTTATCAAATATATGAGTATAGTTCTTCAAGTTACATACGGTATGTAGGTTTATCAAATATACTTTATCCTGGTCATCTGTGGCTATATCAATGGTGACAAAGACAGCAGCAAAGAGGTCAAGGATGTTTGACCATGGCTAGGTTTTAGTTTGGTGACCAGTGTGCAGCACAGGCACAAGTTAAAACATAGGACTGACCTACAAGCAATATGGATATAGAAGTCCATGTCTGTTCTCAGAACTACATCCTGCTGGAAATATAGTGGGACTATTCTGCTACAAGAGAGATCCAGCAAGAGATTAAGAATAAATGAGAAAAAAAATGTATTACATTTTGTATATGTAATTTTACTTTTGGTATCACAGAATTCTGAGAAGAGCATTGGTTTGTTTTGGCATAGGTGAGAAAAAGTTGCAGAGCACTGGTTTATGGATACCCAAAAAATATGCTTCAGCAGCCATCAAAAAGTATACATACTCAACGTCCCAGTCAGATATTGATTATGTGATCTGATCTGTCCAGAAAAGACACCATTTCTTCCCTTGCTCCTGGTCATCGCAATTTATATTACTCTTTGTATGTGGACGTTATCACCTCCGGCATCATCTACTTCACTCTAGTAAATCAATGACTGTCCTTATTAGGCTAGTCCTACATCTTCTCAGTACTGTGCCATTAGTCACAGCATTGTCTGCCAAACAGTCTGTTTTTTCATTGCTTCTGACCCTGCATGTCCAGGTCAGTTTATTCATGTATACTTTGGACAACTGAGTTCAGTATTGAGAATGATTCTTTTCTTAACATGCACATTTCTATCTTATGCAGAATGATTTGGAAGTCTGAGAGTAGAAACATGTGAGTTGATATTTCAGTCACAAACTACAGTAAGAGCATCATAAGACCCTGTGGTGTGGAAAGTAAGAGCATCACAAGACCCAGTGGTGTGGAAGGTAAGAGCATCATAAGACCCTGTGGTGTGGAAGGTAAGAGCATCACAGGACCCTGTGGTGTGGAAGGTAAGAGCATCACAAGACCCAGTGGTGTGGAAGGTAAGAGCATCACAAGACCCTGTGGTGTGGAAGGTTAGAGCATCACAAGACCCGGTGGTGTGGAAGAAGGTTTTATTCTTGTTTTCTATGTTGAATTACACACAAACAACGAGAACATGGAAAAAAAAGACAATGTATTAAAACTTGTGCGCCCATCTGTTATGGGCCCGAGAAGGGAGCAAAGAATAGCAATACTGTTTGCCTTCCAAGCATGTCACAAGAGGCGACTAAGGAGAATATGGGGTGGAGTTGGCTGTCCCATCTCATATAGGGTCAAAGTGACCCAAAGACATGCTGAAGTCAGATGTGACAGGTCGAAAGGTGCAGATATTGCAGCAATGTTCTTCGGACTACATCCTGCTAATCTGCATGAGTTTGAGAATGAATGCAGAAGAAGAAGAAGAAGAAAACCTGTGTATCATTTATTTTCTTAACTCACCTCAGACAGCTTTTTCCCCTTGTTCTCTTTCTGCCTTGCATAAGCAGCTCTTATTGCCTTCTTCCTCATTCTTTCCATCTCCATCCTTCTGTTCGATGCCTCCAATTTCTTTTGTGCTGTTGTCTCATCATCAATTTCTTCTGCCATAAGAATTGCTGTTTTTAACCTTCTTGCTCTTTCTGTTGCAGTTGAGCCAGGCACTCTGACAAGAATATTTGAAACACAAAGATGTATTGTTTTATTTTCAAAATGCATTCATCATCATCAAGTGCCGTCCCGCAACGAAGGTTGGCTGCAACGTATCTCCAACATATCCTGTCTCTTGTCTTGGTGGTGCACTCTGCTAGACTGTAACCTGTCCATCGTGTAATGTTACTCTCCCACATGTATCTCTGCCTACCTCTTGCTCGCTTCCCTTTGACTTTACCCTCAAGTAAGGTCTTTAATAGGGTGTCATGTCTTTTAATGTGTCCAAAGTATTTTATTTGCCTGATCTTTATTTCTCTTAGTAGTTCTTTCTTCATATTAAGTGTCTTTAGCACCTCTTTATTTGTTTTCTTCTCTTTCCATGATGTTCTCCCTATTCTTCTATATACCCACATCTCAAAGGCATCAATTTTGTCTTCTAATTGTTTATTTAGTGTCCATGTTTCTGAGCCATACATTAATATGGAATAGATGTAGCATTTTATAATTCTCATTTTTAACTTGTTTGTAATTTGTTTAGATATTAATAATTTCCTCATGCCATTGAAGGTACTTTTAGCCATTCCTATTCTCCTTTTAACTTGTTTCACATCTGCCATCATTTGTGCTATGTGTCCAAGATATTGATACTGTAAAATGCATTAAGAAAAACTTATGATTTTTTAGAACTGATTTCATCAACATGATCACCTTACCATATGGTTATTTTTTTCAATCCACACACTTGTTCATAGAATAAAATGGTTAAAGATGGTTCATAGAATAAAATGGTTAAAGATGGTTCATAGAATAAAATGGTTAAAGATGGTTCATAGAATAAAATGGTTAAAGATGATTCATAGAATAAAATGGTTACAGACAGTTACCAAGATTTTTACCTTTTACACGACTTTACTGGTAGTCTACAAACAAAAAAGGTTTTAAAAAAGCAATATCTACAACAATAAGTATGGACGTGTTGAAGAAGCATACTCTTTATCATCATCATCATCATCATCAAGTGATGTCTATGCAACAAAGATTGTCTGCAATGAACCTCCAAGATCCTGTCTCTTGTCCTGGTCATGCACTCTGCTAGACTGTATCCTGTCCATCTTGTAATGTTTCCCTCCTGTTTGTATCTCTGCTTACCTCGTGCTCACCTGGACTCAACCTTCAAGTGAGGTCTTTAAAAAGGTGTCATGTCTTTTCATATGCTTTCTTCTTTTTCTGCATTTATTCTCAAACTCTTTAAGATTAGTAGGATGTAGTCAGACAGAATGGAATATATTGTGGTATGGTTTACAGTTAGCTGTGATAATCTGTGCTATTCTGTCTGACACATCCGACTTCATTGTGGCTTCTGGGTCACTCTGACTCATTATGAGATAGGATAACCAATTTCACCCCATAACCTCCTTAGTTGCCTTCTATTACATTAATGATAGGTAATAGTGTTGATATTCTTTGCTCCCCTCTCAAGCCCAACAACACATGGGCGTTAATATGCATTATAATCCTTCTTCTTCTGCGCTCATTCTCAAACTCCTGCAGATTAGAAGAATGTTGTCAGGAGAATGGAATACATTGTATCATGGTTTATAGCTTTGCTGTGATATCTTCACCTTTTGGCCTGAAGTAAATGAGAATGACTTACCTCTTTATCCATGGCATTGGTCTTTTAATGATAACATCATGTTCTGTGAGAGTAATCTCTATAACATCTGCTGTACTTGGTGGACTATCTCCCTCAGACTTGGCTCGGCAGCTGACAAATATAAGCAATTTTATTTATTAATTATAAAGAACTTATAACACAGTCAATTTCACAGAAGAGACAAAACTGCAGATTAAGGCACATTCCAGAAATGAAATAAGAAAAAAATGTTAAAGATACATGTAGATGTTTTTTTATTGTTTTGTTTCATTTTATGCATAAATAAATCACTCATGTGTTTCAGGAGCCCAAAACAGGAGCAAAGAATAACAACACTGTTTATCTTCCACACATGTCATAAGACACAACTAAGGAGTTATGGGGTCAAGCTGGTTGTCCCATATCATACAGGGTCAAAGTCACCCAGTAGCCATGCAGAAGTCAGATGTGTCAAGCCAAAACGCCACAGATATCACAGCAAAGCTGTAAGCCATGACATAATGCATTTTGTTCTCTGGGCTACATTCTGCTAATCTGCAGGAGTTTGGGAATAAACAGAGAAGAACGCAATAAATGCCTTCAAGACAAACTTTATACAAGCTTGGGCACACCTCAGTTATTCAACAGTGGGAGACCTCTGTTTTTGTCAGAAAGGCAATGGGATGTTAAGAGCTACCTGCTCATATTTAAAGGGATTACTTCATCATCCTACATACTACTTCCGAAATCAAATGTTAGGCCACTTGTATAAATAAAACAGCCACATAATGCATCTCTACTCTCTGGACAAAGCCCTACTAGAAATTTAGTAAGTCATTATCCTGCTACAAGAGAGTTTACGAATGAATGCTAAACAGAAAAGCACTGACTTTTTGGGATAATGTTTTTCTTTCCCTCTTGAATTACTACTGACTAAGAAAATATGCAGGGACGAGGTCTGCTACCAAGGCCACAGTGCAAAGGTGGTACTGAATTGGATAAGCACTTTAAAAAAGAATTCTTACTCAACTCCCACCAGATTTCTCTTGTAGTTGGACAATGGTCCTACTAGGTTTCAAGCAAGGTTTGCCCAAAGAATGGAAATGTGTCATGTCGTAGTTTTATTTCCATCAATGGCCCAACACATCTGACTTTGGCTGTGGCGACTAATACAATCAGTGTTTTTAACCCCTTTTATTGCACAGTGGATGTCTTTAATCATATCCCTTGTAGGAAAGTGGTGTGTCAGCTCTGATTCGCTGACTCTGCTTTTTGTTTTATCTTTCAGTGGACCTAAGGGTCCTCCTATATTTTGCAATGGAGATAATGTACATATTTGTGAATCTGCAAATGAGTGGTCTAGCTTATTTCTTATTCTTCTACATTCACTCCAAAACTTCTGCAGACTCCAAAGAATAGAATGTGTTATGTTATTTTCATGGCTTAGTTGCAATATCTGTGCCTTTCAGCCTGACACATCTGGTTTCAGCAAGCCTATAGGTCACTTTGACCCTGGGATGTGACAGTCAACTTCCCACCTCCTCCTCCAATCATCCTTGCTCACCTGCTATGACATGCCTAACAGGTAACAGTGTTGCTATTCTTTGCTCCCCTTTTAGACTTTGGCAACACATAGGTGATTTAAAAATGAGCATACAAAAGATATGAACATCTTTTTTCTCATTCTCTTATCGGAGTCAATTGTTTTATGGATTTCTTCAATGAACTTCTGGACTTCTGTGGTTATCTGAAAGTGTACACACAAGAGCAAACCTTTGCATTCATTTTAATATATTAACATCTGAAAGTGTACACACAAGAGCAAACCTTTGCATTCATTTTAATATATTAACATCTGAAAGTGTACACACAAGAGCATAATGAATATTATCTAATTTTGTACTGTGAATATTTTGTCTTACATCCATAAAGTAGTGTTCTACTTACTCCAAGAATGTTTTGAGGTCTTCTTTCAGAAATCTGATCCAAGCTTTCTCTAATTTTTCAACAGCATGAATATTGTAATGCTCAAAAATGGAAGCCTCTATAAAATCTCTTGCTTTTTCTAGACTGGTCTGTAATCGACTTCTTTCTTTCTTTGGTAACTCTAAAAGGTATAATAGAAACATTTACAGTGGTAGATGTATCACACATATGGATACACATAGGGATACAAGATAATGTTCTCTCTAAAATTGTTTGTACATGCAATGTCATGGATGTTAATCACTGTTGGGAGGTGATACTTGAGGACATTCTTTTGTCTGAAATCTATTTGATAGGGGTCAAAATTCATGTTATGTATGGTAGTTGTAAATTTTTATGTAAAGAGCGTTCTAACGAGTTGAAAAGCCATGCACTTTAGATGGAACATTGATGTGCAATATATACTATCTCACGGCACAGCTTTCTTTGAGATGATGGTGTCCTTCTTCACTGTGTTTATCTTTCACAATTGTGTGAGTTAAGTTATTAATTTGTACAGCTGAATTGATTGGAGAATGACTATCCTGAGTCTTGAACATAGAACTATTGTATTATAAGCTAGTGCTCTAGTAACTAAGCCAATCTAATTCTCACATATTTTATAAATGTGTCAATATAATGTTACTGTATGTTAATCAGTCAGTAAAAGATGGTAGCATATATACTATTCAGGATGTAGTGGGCAATATTTATGTTCAACAGTTGTCATGGCTTTCTGAATGGTCTGGCTGTTCAAATAACTTCAGCTGAACTCAAGCCAATTAAATTGTCCATCCAAGACCTACTCACCATTTCCCATTCACAGAACAGAACCAATTTATGACAGAAAGTGGAATGTTGGATAGAATCAATGTCTATGTTCAACAAACCCTAATTAGCTTATCGAAAACATCTGAGCCCTTTCACAAAGTCTACAGGAGGATGATTGATTAATCATTGCACTTAAAAAATAGCTTTGCTAACAATTCCCAACTTTTCAGCCACTCAGAAAATTGAAATATCAATTTTTATATAAAAGATAGCAATGATAATATGTAGATGAGAAAAGTAATGATAACAGTGATAATGAACTTATATTTAGATGATAGGTAGCTGTGACAATTATCATATATATAGATGATAGCTGTAGAAGTGATAATTACCATACACGTAGATGATAGCTGCAGCAGTGATAATTACCTTATATGTAGATGACAATTGTAAAGAAAATAAACGTACCATACTTACATCAATATGATGCTTAAAATAAAAACAAAACAATATTTAAGAATCTTGTTCTAAGTTTCTCAATAAATGTAAGATGCAATTAGTTTTTTTTTACAATGCTGGTGCTAGAGCACCTGTGTGCTATTGAAATGGTAGTCATTTGTAACCTATGGTGAGATGTAGAAGGGTTTGCTCTCTCAAGATGGCCAAAAGAAGTGTAACAAAGACTTGTTAAAGATCACACTGAAAACTTTAACATAAACCATGATAAATGGGAAGAATGCTGTGTGATTCATTAGTTTATAAAGTATATATGAAGAGAGGAGAAGCAGAAAGAGAAGAGCCAAGGGTAGACCAAGAGTATGCTGGATCAATAACATTAAAAAACCTGCATTAAAGAACATAACACAAACACCAAAAAACATTATCTGAAGCTGCCACAATAGCGAAAACAAAAACACTGTATCTCTCTTGACACCCATTAAGAGTAAAAGAGGAAGGAAAGAAGAAGAAGAACAATTCCTATTGCACATGGTAGATGAATCAAAATGATGATGCTGTTACTAAAAATTCTCACAACAATTAACAGTGCCATTGGTAAAAATAAAAGAAATAAGAATGGGATGTAACTACAGTGCAGTAAAGACAAACCAATCTTGTGAGGGCTGTCTTCTGATAAATATGTATTGTAGATGTTCCAAGCATGACATAATCTCAGAAGCCTATCAGATAAATGCTCTTCTGCTGCCCCATACTCTGTCACATCTTCCCAGAACAGCAAGCTGGCAAGAAGCTCTGGGTCATCTTGTCTGAAAAAATGTTATTGGACAAAAATATCTTAGCTCAGTTTTATATACCGGGGATAGATACATATATAGGTAAGTAAACATGGGAAGGCTCTCTGTTGTGTGTGTGTGTAGGCATATATATATATATATATATATATATATATATATATATATATATATATATATATATATATAGAGAGAGAGAGAGAGAGAGAGAGAGAGGAAAGGGAGATTAAAATAGGAAGACTCTCTCTCATATGTGTGTGCATGTAGGCCTACATATATAGCCCCTTCCATTTCCAATGTAAAATCAGGATCTATGTTGCTGTAACTACAGTGATTATTTTCACAGGTGACATGTCATTAGCCTATTCTCCTTCTATTTTTCTACAATATACCTGAAAATAAAACAATACACCCTGTTCTTTGTACCTTAACTAAATGTCCAGACACTTTTGCAGAATTTCTATTGAGATTTCAGACATTCTGTTATTTTGCAACAAATACCAATCTAAAGGGTTACTTACTTGCATCACTAAATGTCTGAGTGCTGCTGAATGATAATTTTTGTGCACCAGAAACAAATTAAGACATGTGTATCAAGGTCCACACTTACAACTTCCCGGAAGAAAACATGACTGATATTTTATTTGTTTTTGTGGTGAAAAAAGATCCCTTTTACTCTGATGGTCATGGGTCCCTACAGCTCCAAAAATATCACTATTTCGCTTGAGGTCATGTGCCAACAGTATGGTGTCATTCTGATGTGCTCTTAAAAAAACTGTCATTGTGATAGAAATACGTTGACGCAGTGACAATGAATTTCCAACAGTTTCTTTGCCATTCAAAGACAAGAAAACTAGAAGGCAATTCAGTTTCTTCAAAGATATAACATTTTTCATGATTTTCAGAAGTGTTCACATGGCCATATAATGTTTCTGTCATTAACAAGAAAACACAATATATGGAGGTGCAACAATTAATCACATATCTCATTATACAACTAATAGTCTAATTCTAACCGTAATACCTTATTATATAACTAATGCAGCTTAATTTTAACCTTAATACCTCATTATATAACTACCGTAATACAGCCTAAAACTAATGCAGTTTAATTCTAACCTTAATACCACATTATACAACTAATGGTTTAATTCTAACCTTAATACCACAAGTGGGAGATTGGAGGCAACAGAGATGTGGTTCTACAGAAGAATGCTGAGAATACCATGGACTGCCAGAAAAACTAATGTAGAGGTGTTAAAAGAGTTAAATGCGAAACGGACCTTAATAAAAAAATATAAGAAAAGGCAATCTTCTTTTTTTGGCCACTTCATGAGACAGGCAGGTTTAGAGAACATAATCACAACAAGCAGATTGAAGGCACCAGAGACAGAGGGCGACAACATGAGAAAATATTAGACAGTTTGACAACCTTGGCACGGCAAAGAAACAACAACGACTTTGATACATAATACTGTGGACAGAGAGCTGTGGAGAGCCATGACCGCCTACGCCACCCGGCATGGTACCTGATGATGATGAATACCACATTATACAACTAATGGTTTAATTCTAACCTTAATACCACATTATATAACTAATGCAGCTTAATTCTAACCTTAACCTTTAGCTCCCTATGGGAGGCACATTTACCCAGAAATTTTGAATCCTGAAGGCGAAATCCGTTGCCCAGCATGTGGAACGTGATTCCAAAAATAAAAAAGCCAGATTTGTAAATTTTTTAGAAAATGTTATGGCAACTAGTACTACCTATATAATTTAACTTCCTGCTTCTGTTATTACAATGGTGTCAGGAGATGTCTTGTGATAATAAGACATAAGATAATAAGACTACTACATAATTTTTGATTCAACAACGTGATTCTTGATTAGGAACAACCATTACAGCACTGGGGAAATTCCCATATATGCTTTGCTTGCCATTCCATCAGACATCTAAAAGTGTATAAGTTCAGTGTCCCAATCAGTTGCTGATTGCACATTATTCTGATCTTTCTGAAGAGAGAGCACTTTCTCCCATAGCTACTAGTCCCTTCCATTTCTACCATTCTCCGAATATGTACATTGTCTTGTTCAACCTCATCTTTTTGCAGAGTATCTATGACTGCTCTAATAAATTCAATCATATCTCTTCTTCTTATCTCAGTGCCATTCACCAAGGCTATACCAACCAACACATCAGCACTTTCATTTCCCCTGACCCCAGCATGACCTGGACAGTAGATCCATGTAACATTCTGTGAGTTGTTGAGAAGAGTGACCCACTCAGTTCTGATCATACCAATCACTGAGTCTGTTGGTGGTTGTGTCACCAACCAAATGAGAGAGTTACTGTCACAGCCACTGTCAGCCAATGGTTATTTCCATTGTCATACTCGATGTTGTAGTGGAGTATGCAGCTGACTTCTCAGCTAATTTCTTGTCATTTTGGTAGGCCACGAAATTCCAACTAGAAATGTTTGTTTCTTATGTTATTGAGAAGTCTATATAAATTATCATATTGTGTGGCTTCGAGTGCTGCAGGGTGAGAGCTCAGGTTCTCATTGATTCTACAGCTAATACAGCCTAATTATAATCATAATATTTGATTCTATCATACAGTGTAATATTAACCCTAACCTAATATTAAGGCAATAAATACAAAAACTTACCCCAAAAACAAACTTTACCCTAAAAAGAGTTCAATAACTTAAATACCTACTAGAATTGACATTTGTGGTTTAACAATAATAACTATGCACAGATTTAAAAACTAATCCACTCCAGCAACAAAAAAACATACCAATAGACAGATGTCTGTATACTATTGAAAACTCCATTTACATCCTATGGCCTACATTATAAAACTTTCCTAAAAATGACACCTGCAGTCATCAGAGAAGAAAGGACCAATAAATTTAAACACTTTTCAACAGATATTGTAAATGTTTTGCAAAAATAAAACTTACCTGGCTAAATATTGCTTGAATGGGCCACCTGCCAGTTTGTCTGAAGACAAAGCCAGAAGAAATCTTTCCTTGGAAAGACTGAATATAAGTAATGCTAATATCACATGATGTTTATATGTTCAGATATTAATGCACTAGAAAATTCATTTCCAAATTGTTATGACAAGTCTCAACTATATCTATAATTATGTTATATCTTCTCATTGGCATCAGACTCCCATCTTCACATTCAAAAATTTGCTGCATTGGATCTTAACCATTTTCTACATCTAAATAACCCTGGAAATTAGTTACAATAATCTTTACGGTCCTCAAAGTAAGTACATAGATGTTCATTCCAATTAGCCAGATAAATTACCGTCACTGTGTAGTTACACAGATGATTCTTTGAACTAGATTATAATTCTGTCTAATTGATCTTATGCTATTAAAGCACATTCTGTGGGAATAATTTTGGTCCACCTCCTAGTGTCTCCTACTTATATGATTATCTTTTCTTAATCATTTAGCTTTAAATTGTCTTACTATGATTTTGAAAATGATATCATGTCATGTGCACAAAGTAGTTGTACTTACAGCTTTGCTGTACCTTTTCATCCAACACATCCAATGTCAACATGGCCCATTTACTAACACCAGTTTCAGTTTCATAAATACTAATTAAAATGCAAAATAAAATTTGTTCACTTACTTAAATATATACTGTACATTGCTAAGCTTGAAGGAAGAATAAAGAATAGCAACACTGTCACCTTACATGTATGTCATAAGAGGAGATTAAGGAGGTTGGAGGTGGCACTGACTACTCCAAACCGTAATAAGAAAAAACTCAACAAATCATGGATATGACAAAAAAAGATGAAAAAACACAAATGAACTATCCTGAACCATACTTCACATCACCGAGAAAGACAAAAGTAGCCAGTATTGCCAACCAACATTTTTTCCTTTTTGACAGCCTTGATTGCTGGAATATATGTAGAAGGAAATATACAATGTTCTCTTCTGTAATCATGAGATAGGCCCTATTTCTTTCCCTTTGGATTCCATATTTCAAGGCATAAAGTATTGTATCTCAATTTACACAGATTTCAAACTTGTCAACCTCTAAAGAATTCCCTGCATTTTGTACATAATAAGTTTAATTGTATATGCCTATATGGACTTTCAATATTTATCTTTACTAAAAGTATTCTTTCTACACAATCAGGGATCCCTGGGGATTATCACTTGAAGCTACAGTGTTACATACAATACTAGGTAATACTTCTCTAAGTTATCAGTTGCCAACTAAAATAGGAAGTTTATCTTCTTCTTCTTCTTTCTGTCCTCATGCACCTTTCGGTGTTGAGGGGAGAGTGAGTGTGTGGTCTTTTACTCTTCTATTTGCCTCTTCTGCTGTTATATTTCCGAGTGTCTCTAATACACTATCTATCCACCTTTTACGAGGGCGTCCAATAGGTCGACTGTTTTCATATCGTTTGTTAAGTGTTTTTTTTAATAATACTTTGCTCTTTCTGTCTGGTTATGTGGCCGTACCATTTAACTTGTTATTTCTGGATGTATTCTATTGTTGACGTGATCCCTAATTGTTTCCTTAGTTCTTCATTTCTGATTTTGTCTCTCAAGCTAATTCCAATCATACGAGTTAGCTTGACTACTAAGTTCATAATTTTTTTAATGGAAAAGAGCTGACTTACAATTTGGCTGATGATGATTTCTTTGAGGATGCTGACAAATTGGGTCTTGGATGCTGGAACAATCCTTGCAGACTGTCAATGCTGTTGTCATATCTTGAATTTGATATTGAATGATTGGCATAATCTTTGATATCCTCAGGTAATACAGGAACTGAATGTACAAGTGATATATATGGGAAGAATTGTAGATGATTCTTTCCTGCAAAGAATATTTTTAATATGTTTATTCAAACTTTATAGATGAAAAAAACATATGAACAATTTGTCCTCACAAAATGTTATTGATAATGGATGGAACACACTGCATATTCTTATCTTCTTTTATTCTGTGAATTTATTGTCTTGGACATGCTGGAGTCCACTGCAATTTTGCCAAAACATTGGCTTTGAAAGCACCAGCACTAGGGAAATTAATTATGAACAAGAAAGGCATATCAAGATTTCTACATAAAAACTATCTAAATGAGGACATTAGACTGGAAGAAAATATGGTATTGTGACATAAAGAATTTTTGATTACCCCTTGGCAAGCAAAACAGGACAATTAAGGGATTGTCTAAAATGTGTCTAGCCAGCAAATTATGGAAACCATGAGCATGCATACTCCTCATCATGTGCTGGAAAAGACAGAGCACCAATTGGTTTGCCCAGAGTGTGTCAATGTTGATTTAAAATACTAAAATTAAAATACTGATAATACACCAGCATTTATTTGTGTTTTAAATTGTTCTAAAAACATGTAGATCTTATATTAAAATGTGTGATAAAAAGTAGATAAGTTAAAGAAGCACTGATATATTCAAGTGAAATTCTGTTTAAGAAAATTATAAAGATAATTCTTAACCCATATCTTCCATCAGAATATTCATTTATATCATCAAGCTAAACAATAAATAAACAGAATAGTGGAAAATTAGAGTCAACAAAGAAGTGGTTCTATAGAGGAATGCTAAGAGTATCATGGACAGATATAAAAACTAATGAGAAGGTGCTGGAAGCGTCATATGCAAGATGGGGTTTACTTAATATCAGGCACAAAAACAATCTTTATTTTTTGGTCACATTATGAAACATGGAGGTCTAGAGAACATAGTTTAAATGGACAAGATAGATGGCAAGAGAGATTGAAGATGCCAGTGGAAGAAAATATTAGACAGTCTGACATTGTGGCATGGCAATGATCTTGATAAAAGATATTGGAAATAGAGAGTTGTAGAAATTCATGATGCCTACCAAAGTCTGTATGGCACATGATGATGATTAGCATTAATTTTGCAATACTGCATGATGTCTATGTCCCCTAAAAAACTATTAGATGTACACAAATATAAAAATAACATTGACCAGATATTCTTTAATGAATGTGTTTGAAAAAATAATTATGTACCTGGAGGTTTCTTGGTTGTAGATACTAAGGCAAGTGATTTGGAAGGCAGGAATGGCAATACTGATGGTGATTTGTTCCTTTCATAATTTAGGCTGTGAATTTGTAATTAATATTTGTGAAGAGAGAAACGAAGCAAAACAAGAATAAAAAGACACAATGACAACAAGCTAACTCATTTGTGTGGTAAACGGTTAAACAAAACTTTTAAAAAGGTATGACACCTACAGATGTATTACAGAGAAAAAGTGCAACAACCATATTCTTAAAACCTGATTGTGCCTCATGAAATTCTGTTTCTATCTTATTTTGCATTCTCTTCATTATGATATGTAATAGTATTTTACTAGCTTGACTTATCCAAGCGATAGTTCTAGTGCATTAGCTAGTGCATAATTAAAGGTTGTCATTTTTTGGTAAAGGGATATAAACTGATCTTTTCCAATCCTTAGGCCATATACCAGTTTTCCAGATCTTGCAACATTGGCTATGATATGTAAAGACTTTTTTTTCTCTGCCTGCCTGGAGTACAAATAGACAGACCTAGTTTCGTAACTTCAATCTGAATTAAAAGTTTGGATAAAATATAGTTTGTAAATTTGTTCTGTTTTAAAGCTAACAGTGTCTTTGTAAGGTTGCATGATCATTATAACCATATATATCAGTCTTTCCAGTTTTAGATCAGCATCTGCAACTTCCTCATGACACCAGCATTATTTACATACATTTTGAATGTGACACTTTACCCCAAATCACATTGTTAGCAACTATCATAAATTTTGATGAAAAAAATACAGCCTCAAAAGATAATGTGCTTAATTACTTAACAACACAACATATATTTCAGTCTTGTATTGTCCTAGCCACAAATGCTGCAAAGCATTGTGGGGAGCCTAAGTCCTCTTTCTAATGCCAGTGTGTTACATTTGTTGTAACAATACCATATTCCTTTAAAAAAACAAACTTGATTAGCTCCTGATGGAAAATATTAGCACACATATACTCCTGTCAGTTTTCAAAACCTGTCACAGAAACTGACTTTAACTGGACATGAAAGTTTTCACAACATGACTGCCATGTTTGCCAGATATTTCAGTTTAAACATTTAAAAAATGACACTATTAATGATAACAGCAATCAGAGTGCAAGAAGATGCCAAAAAATATCGATCGAACATAGTGAAGAAATATTATTCCACATTATTGAAAATTGGCTTGTCCTTGATCTATCAAATTTCCCTGTGTCAAATATTACAATGTTGGTATCTGCCTTAGTCATGTGTCCTACTGGAAAAATAGGCTCAGGAAAAAACGCGCTGCGACATTTTACCCATGCCCCGGGCTATCCTATGCAAGCAAGCAAGCACTTGACAGCCTACCTAGTGAATAAAAATGTTTACGTCTCCTGTTTCTTGAGGCTGGCATCTACTGATCAGTCTCTCTTCTTTTTATTTTTCTAGTTATAAAGTGCATAGCCAGATTTTCATAGATAAATAGCTCGAGTGTCACAGATTTTAGCTACTCAATGTTTCACTCTCGGCTTCAACAAAAATGTCACACCACAAAGTCCCTATTACAGTTCATGGAATTGGCAGTGAAGAAAGAAAGTATCCAGTAACTGACAATTATTTGATGAAGTAGGTTGTGTTCAACCATAAGACCCCCATATCATAGCTAAACTGTACATGATGTGGTAACTCATTCTGTTCTAAAAACACGGCTGACTTCTCTCTTGAATTCTTGATCATTTACTCAGAATACAGTGATGCTGACTACAAGCTTGATGATCTAGTATGCCCAATGACCTGAACACAGAAATATATGAAGAACTTACCTAATAATATTGGTCATCTCATAGTGAATGAGAAAACGAGGTACCCAATAAGCTCTAATTCGTCTAAGCACATCATACTGTGTTCTGAGGAATATAGTGTGGCTCAACTCCACATTGCTTGCTGCTCTAGTTATCTGTTCCAAAGCATCTGCAGTTAGTTTTAGCTTGAATTTATCCTGAATTTTTCTGCGCAAATAAGAAAACAGTATATATTAAAAATAATGATTTTAACTTACAGAATTTTAGACATCTGTGTTCCATTGTCTTTTTTCTAACCCCAGGTGGATAATGCAGCTCTGTTATCCACACTTGCTATTAAGTTTAAGGGTGGGACCTTTTTTCATTTATTTTTTTGGGGTTCGTTCTCAAACTCCGATCTGATCTCTGTTGTAGAAAGACAATGGTGCTACTACATTTTCAGCTGGATATATTCTAGGAAAATGTGCTGAGTTATCATTATATTTGTGTCAATGGTCCGGCACATCAAACTTCAACTTGGTAACTAATATTTTCCGAATTTTTACCACTTCCACTGAATGGTGCATGCCTGGAGCCATATTGCTAGTAGGCCTGGCTGTAGGAGAAAACTGGTTCCTGTATGGTACACTGGACACCAACCTGAAAGCTAATCACAGTCAAGTGTGCTTTATCTTCTTTCCCGCTATATATATCGTTATCAACATAGCCACAGATGCCGACTGTCGGACCTTTAGTTTGCGTTTCAATGCCAGATTCTTCTTCTTCTTCTTTCGTTCACTTGAAACATGTCTATATCTGTAATTCTGTCTCCTTAATAAAACTCACTGCCTTTTGTAGTTCATACAGTGTCTCATAGAGCTTTGATTCCAGTGTTGTTTCCTCTGGCCAATATGTCTGCCTCAGCGTTTCATGCTCAGAACACTCTTGAAGTATATGTTTGGCACTCTGTGCTGCCTGTCCACATGTACACATGGCTGTGTTGCCAATCTTGAACTTTGTATACATGTGACTGCGGAGTCGGTTGTGTCCTGTTCTGAGACGTAGAATTATAACTTGTTCTGGTCTGTTCATAATGTGATAGTCATCTTGTGTTGGTGTTTGTGGCTTTCTTATTGACTTGATCATGTTTTTTCTGATGGTAGGTGATTGGTATATCTGGTTGGTCTTCGGCAGCACCTTCCTTAGCCAGTTGGTCTGCTTTTTCATTTCCTGGTATTCCACAGTGAGAGGGTATCTACTGCATGGTACCCTATACTGGTAAGACAATTCGCTAAGTAGATTTTTCAAGTCTGTTAGTTTTCCAGACTGGAGAGCTTGAAGCACTGACCTTGCATCTGTCAGGAATACCACAGGCTGTAGGCCAGAGTTGGAGTTCAGCAGTTTTTTAGCTGCCACACTAATTGCCTGGATTTCTGCATCATAATTATTGCAGAATTTCCCTGTCTGTGTTCTGATTGTATCTCTAGGCTTGTGTGGATATTCTATATATACACCTGCACCTCCATTCCTCACAGCATTCTGTGCTTACCCATCTGTGTATACTCTGACCCATATATCTTGTGGATATTCCTCATTCAGGAAACTGAGGGTGACTGTCCTTCACTGCACACTGTTCTGTTCGTCCTCGCTTAGTATTCCTTTCACATGGGTCTGAATGTATATTGGCATTCCATGCCTTTCACTCCATGGGGTTTGCTCTGGTACAGACCTTAAGGGGCTGTCAACTTCAGGTAGGTCTGTAAGTTGTCTACAGAGTCGTTTACCTTGATGGATAAATCTGCTTCTTTTCAGTTGTCCCATTGCTAGATTTTGAAATCTTTCCTTCATTGGATGACTTGGCATACACTGAAACTTTTCCGCTTGAATTAGTACTTTTGTGTCTTTGCGTTTGCCAAGTGTTTGCATTCTTCCCATTTTCTGCATCTCTGCTATGGGTGTTGATTTCATTGCTCCCAACATTATTCTAAGTGCCTGGTATTGCACTTTATCTAGATCTTGTAATGTTGTGTTTGATGCAGGACACCACGCAGCTGAACCATATTCCAGGTGTGGTCTTATGCCTTGCTGGTAAACTTTACTGATTATATTCCCACTGGCTCCCCATGTGGTTCCACTTAGTTTTCTCAGGATAGCTAACTTCCTCCTGGCTTTTATTGTTGCTTTGTTTATGTGTTGTTTCCATGTCAGCTTATCATCAACAATGCCAGATGAGTCACAATGGTTGCACAGAGTTCATATCTGCTCAAAGTATCTTTGATATATTCAGTGTTTTCTTGGTCATCCCTTGAATTTACAACCAGAGTAAAATGTATTATATGTTTTAAAGGTATCTGGACATGAGTCATTCTCATAAGATTTTCAAACCTTTTCATTTTTGGTCTTACAATACATGAAATGTAGTGTTGCTTCTGTTCTGATTCTAATATCATTTTTTAGCCCGTCTAACCGGGTGACACAAATATATCACTTCTCAAGCATTTCTTTTCACAATTTACGAGTTTGCAGGTCTTAAGGATCAAGCTCTGTATTTAAATAACACACAAACTAATTTTTTCCAGATTAATTAACTTTAAAACCATTAGCTTAAATATTTCATTATAAACATTATGTATTTTTCATATTATATATTACGTTATGCATTGTATTACATTATGTTATGTTATGAGAGAGTCTGACACAAGACATGACAGTTTTTGCAGACAGAGGCTTAGTGCAGCTGCTATAGAGAACTTCAAATTTCTGCTTAACAAAAACATGTTTCAAGCGGCTCTACCCCTAAAGCTGAAAGGTAATAAAGGGTTTAGTGAATAGATAGATATAAGCAGCTCAATGTCTCACAGACTCCTCCTATTAATTCAGAGTGTGGAAGGAAATTCCAGGCATGCATAGGACTCATTAGCTACAGCAGTCATTATCATAATCACCTTCATCCCAGTTGAGCTCAGATGGTCATCATCATTTATAACAGACAAACAATATGTTAGTCTCCCAAGTATGTCTATCTATCTATACCTTTCAGCTCTCGGTGGAACATATATTTTCAACAAACTTCTTCAATCTTGTCAGATTTAGCAACAGTTTTCAGTTATTTCCATGTCCTTGGAAATAACGTATTTGGCTGTTTAACATTTAGAAATCTGGCTAATGAAAGGAAACCCTCATGGTAATGTGTGATTAGACACGTGTGACATATTTGTTTCAAATTAAAATTGGAAGAAGGTAGGTTCATCTTTTCTTAAATGAGTAAAATGGCTTCATCTTCAACTAGTAAGAGAGTACAAACATATAGCAAACATCAAGTTTTATTATTCTTTGAGTTTTATAATTGGAGATATTATTTAATGTGATGTGTCGGTAAATAACATTGTTTTCGATTTTGACAGTGGAGATTAACGACTTGTTAAAAATCGAAAAAGAAATAGGCCTAGACCTAATAGGTAAGAGCTAAAAAATTCTAAAATTGTTCCCACTGCTATTGTTTCTAACGAATCAGATAGGCCTAGTGACAGCAATGATAATCTTTCAGTGCTATGTTATACAGAAAATATAGTTAGACCTAATGATAATATTGAGTGGAATAAAGTTCAACTTTGGAAATCTTTGAAACGCATTTGGAATGCGTTCTTCTTCAGCATTCATTCTCAAACTCCCACTGGATCTCCCTTGAAGCAGGACCATTGTCCTACTAGATTTCCAGCAGCATGAAGTCTAGAGAATGGAAATACATTGTGTCACCATTTTATTTGTGCCAATGGCCCAACACATCCATCTTCAGCGGGATTTGGAAATCCAATACTTGGGAATATTTCCTTTATTTTCACAATATTTTTTTTGGTTCTGAAATTGGACATAGCATACAAAAATATGGTATAAAACACTAGGCAGTTGCACGACTCACTTCAAATAAACATATTATCATCAGTAAATGGACAGTCGAGGCATCTACTTTAGTAAGATTGGGTATCAAAATTTCAGGACAAGTAAAATTGAGGGTGAGAAGAATAAAATATAAGTAAAAATAATTTCTGTTAATCTAACATTTCTGTTTGTGGTGTACTTTTTGTATTTTGTTCTTACAATTCTTATATTTTTATATTGTATATGGATTCCACATTCAATTATCTTTCTTTTGATACCTTATATGACCTTCCATAGCTAACACTTTGTCTTCAGGAAACTTTGCACCTAAATCATGTTGCAGTCCAAACATTTAACCTAAAATTAATTACATCTTAACCCTGGGAATAATACCACCCTGAAAGAGTTAATATAAAGAACTGCATTTAATAAATTGAGGCACTAAACATAATTAATCATTATAACAATATGAATTGAGAGGAACAAATTATCAACGTTTTACAAATAGAGGCAGAACTAATACACAAAATAGTAACATAGGGTAGCCTGGGGCAAGACAGTGCACTTTTCACGTTTTAGCATATTCTGACAACTAGAATTAACTATGAGCGATGAAACTTCCATCAGTGTATAGCTTATCCATCCATCTAACATTAGTGCGGGTATTGAAAACATACGCCTATGTGTAGACAGTAGAATGAGATTTTTGAACACATGTAAAAAAACCATCTGCCCTATTTTATGGGACAAGATAGTGTAATCAAAAAGGTGATACAAACTACTATAAAATTGAGAAATTCAGAGCAATCACCTCTGCAAAAAGTCTAGCACGCAGGCAGTGTGTAAATGTGTGTTAAAAATAGAATAAATAGATATACCTAGTTTTGTAACTTTACTCTGAAAACAAAAGTTCTGATTAAAAAATAATACTAAGTTCCGTTTTAAAGCTAATAATGCTTTTGTACGGTTGGTTGATCATTATAACCATATATATCAGTCTCTCCCAGCCTTAGATCCATGACATCAGCATTTTTTCCATAACATTTTGAATGCACCATCTTTCCCCAAATCATATTGTTAGCAACTTTAATAAAATGTCACAATAAAGCAAAGCATTTTGACAATTTAACATGCTTAATAACTTAACAATACAATATACGTTTCAGTTTAAACATATAAAACACATGACAGTAATGATAACAGTAAAGGAGAAAAAAGTTGGAAAAAAATAGTTCAAGACTCATGAAAAACAAACTTACCTCATGGTTGGAAACGATCTGTCCGTGAACTGTCAAATTTTCTTATCATGAATGGATGTTTCCCACCAGACCTAGTCACGTGCCCTACCGGAAAAATCCATAGGCTTGAAAAAAAACTGAAACACCTTCTTACCCCACGCGCCATCTTACCCCAATCTGCCCTATAGACCTACATATTAACCGTTACATGCCATCAGCACAAAGAAACACACATTTCCGTAACACTCTTAATGCCATGGTAGCATAACTGCATCCCATTGATATGTAGTTGTGTAACTATGATTCATTCATTAGGTGCCATGCCAGCTGGAGTAGGTGATCATGGCTCTCCACAGCTCTTTATCTCCAGTATTATGTATCAAGATCGCTGTTGTTTCCCTGCCGTTTACTATGATCAAAAAGTTTAAATTCAGCTTTTTCTTCCCAGAAAATATACTGTTAGTAATAATTAAGCTTCATTTTCTGATAGTTCTTGTGCAAAACAACTGGCAAATTATATCTATTTTTACATTTGTAGTCATCTGTTCCAATCTATGTAACTCAAGTTGAAATGGATGGAAGCCATCTTTAGTGAAATTGTTATGGATTGTGATTTGAAAGATACACAATTGTTGGGAATTACGTCTGTTTTCAAAGATGATATGAAAATGTTAGTTTCATTATGAAACGACATCAAAAAGAATAGGTCTAGAAATGTTGCAGCAATATATTCTACATGGAATATATCCACATTGTTGCAAACTACTAGGTCTAGGCCAATGGTAATGTTAGTGACATCTATGTGTTTCATTTGTTTTCACAGATGGCATGAGCATGTTAGTTTGGTTATGAAATAACATCAGAACTATAATGGGTCTAACCATTTAGCAGTATTTTATTTAGGATGCCATATATTGGACAAGTATAAAGTAGTCAGTGAATTTTTTTTAATTTTAACTTTTAATCTTTACCATTTTCTGTGTATTATACATACACCAACAAAACTTACATTATTAGATTCAGTATTCAATGCTTTATTTACATTTTAAAATAAATACAAAAATCTCTACAAACAAAAAAGTTATTACAAAAACACCCACCAAAACTATGCAAATTGTAAAAAAATAATCCAGCTGCAGGGGGAAAATTACACACTTATTATTGCGCATGGCAAAGGTTAAGAGTACTAATATCCTTTTATGTGCATTCAGATCACTAAGTATGACACAACAATTTACATTACAGAAATCCATACAAAAATACATTTTCAGTCTTATTTTTTCAAGATCACATGCCCATATTTCATAGCCAATAAACACTGACTTAACACCTATGTATGTACAAAACATAAATATTATCAGGTTTGGCATAAAATACTATGGGAAAATATTACAATTTATAGGAATAAATCTTTAAGAAATCTGACCTAAGAAAGATGTGTAGCTTACCTAAAGTAGGTCATCCTTATTTCTGTGTTACCACAATCATCAAAAACTTCTTTGAAGTTTTCACACTCTAACCAAAAATCAAGAAGATGTTCTCCTGATGTCCCTTTTAAAAATTCACGAAAGCTTTCAAAGCCTGTGTACTGTGTGCAATCAATGAAACAAAAGATGCATAAGTTATGCATGGTTTCAACGTGAAAATTTAATCTAATTTAGTAGTTATGTCTCCAAGAAAATGGTCAATACTGCATGCTCCCAGTTAGGGAGTTACAGGGATGCTGCATGTGGTTTGTGTGATGCTATCACCATGTCACGTGCAAGGTTGGTTTTACCACGTCATGTACAAGGTGGGTTTTTTATTTATTCTCCAACAGAAAAAACCCAGGTCTTATTAGGAGTTAAACCATGGAACTCAGGTTGACAGACCAACGTTCTAATTTGCAATCAACATTTTCATATTTGGGCTTCCTAATTTTCATTCTCTTCTGCTGATTATTGCCGCTTGTAAATGCAGACGTGATATTGTCTGCCCTTCAGGATTGTTTGCAATGTGCTTGGTGAAATATGATACTTTCATAATTCTGCTCTTCATTAAAAATTTGTATCCACTGTTTCTATTAAGAATACCTAAGCTTCGAGAGAAAATTTCATTTTCAGCATGTTCAGTCGTGCCATAACCATTAATGATAGCACATCCAGGTTTAATTTGAACACATCTCATAAGATTTGTGGACTAAATAAAGAGATCATGGTCCTATCACAAAATAGGAGTCTACTTTGACACTTTTTATAAAATCGCCATTCCACAATTTTGTGTAGTTTTGTGATATCATTTACTGCCTGTTTAGTTCTAGATTCAAAATGGCTAACACAATAATAAGTTTGCTCGAGATATACAATTCTACAATTTTTGTTCTGCACACTGCACACCATCCACTGAGAGACCCCCACATACAACCCTCCTAAAGTAAATATCTCGACCCAGAACCACTGATCAGTAATTATAGATTGATTAACCTTTAGTATGATGTGTTTACAAACCGGGCGGTGCATACCGCCGGAATTGTGTTATTTCTTGACACAGAAGGTGAAATCAACCGCCCGATTCGGTAAACCCGAAACCGAACAAAAAAATCGAGATCTGGAACTTTTTGACAGAATGTTGTGGCAACATTGAGAAGAGAACTTATCTAACTTCCTGTTTCTATTGTCAAAATGGCGAAAGATGATAGTGTTTGATTATGGAATGGAAATCCAAGCAATCTTTAAGCATCTGCTAAACATCATTATTTATTCCGAATTCAATGTGGTAATCTTAAAAGGTAAGTATTCCAATTTGTTTAATTAGAATAGACCATGAGGTTCCACAAGGTTCTCACTATGTAAAATATATAATATTCAACAGCTTTCAATCGATCAACATTACGGTAGGTCTAGCTGTAGATAGGTCTAAATCTTCTGTCTTTATCACTTTCTCACACGTCTCATATCACACACATACAAACAAAACTTACACCAATATATGCAGAATTTAATTCTTTATTTATATATGCAAATATTATTTAAATATCTGTAACAACAAACATTTTATCGCGATTTCAAAACAGCCACCGATGATTGCGTAACATTTGCGAAAACCAATTCCGCGGCAGTCAGCGGCAGAAGAGAAATTGCGTAATTGTAAACACAGCATGCCTAAGGTTAAGCAAAATGAATTAAGCAGGTTGTTTCCATGCTTTGCTAGGTTGTCAAACTAATATTTTCTCACGTTGTCCCCATCTGTCTCTGTTCCCTTCAGTCTTGCCTGTTGTGACTATGTTCTTAAAACCTGCCTGTCTGATAAAGTGACAAAAGGGGTCTTTTTCTTATATTATTCTTGCATTCATTATAAACACCCCAACCACATCTATATTGCCTCTAATTTCCCAGTTTGTTTATAATGAATGCACGCATTTTCTCTTTTACTAGATGTGTTTCCATTCCTGCGTCATGGAGACGTGGTTTTATGTTTTGGAGACGTGGCTTTAGACAGGCTAAGTTATCTATCTTTTTATTATTGTGGTGTTTACTGTTGTTTGTCTCTTGAAAAAGGTTCCATTTGAGCCGATACGTGGAGAATATCATGTTTAGTTTTATTGTATGTTTTTTTATATATACTTTTTTATATATTTTTATTCATAGGCAAGCGTTTTTAGTAACCTGTTTAATTCATTTTGCTTTACTATTTGTTCATTCGGTTACTGCGGCACCCTCCACTTTGTCGGATACCCTCTGACCATTTGGTTATTTATATATGCCTAAGGTTAATTAGACACGGGAAATAATTTGAGGGAATAAAATTTCCTAAATTTCTTTTTTGCTTCCTACAAGAAAAAGGTTGATCCCCTTATTTTGAGATAGGACGGAAATCATCCTTCTAGTTTGACACCTTTTACTTTTCCCACGAGTTTTAAAGACTGCTGACACACAGTGACCAATTAAAATCATGAGAAAGACAGTGTGTCACTTTAGAAGGATGGACCAGATAAGACAGCAGGACTGTATAAACAACAAAAGACACAGTTGTACTATAAACTATAACATTTAGCACACATGTAATGGCTTTGTTCAAACATGCTGCTAGTAAACGTGTCACACTGTTTCTGGTTGAATGCCTCGTGAGTACATTAGTGTTGAAGCCTTTTGTGCATATTTTCAAGCAGGTAAACAGTTCAGAGCCGTACTTTTTTCCCCAGAAAAATTATAAATAGTACACTATACAGGGGTATGTGCTTAAATGCATGTGTTATAAGTTTTTTAAATAATGACAGAGAGTTAAAATAATCAGGGATTTTGAAAAGTGTTGTTAAACATGGAAATAAGTTAAAAACTGATTCATCGTAATGAATTTCCACCCTATTGTGTTTAAATTTATATTAATTATTTTATAAATTAATTTTCAAAGCTTTGTCTCTTAAATATTTTGGTTGGAACTTTCTTCGCACTGCTTATGTAGTCCTTCTGTCAATACAAAATCATAAATGTATGTTCTTATCATTTCGTTCAATTCTGGACATTTTCATAAATAATACAGCACTGTAGGATTGCAAATAAATCAAATATGAAAACACTAATATTTTACTGCTTAATCAGAACATGTGAAAAGGTGGATTTTGGATCCATACACTAAGGGTTAAAACAACTAAATAGTCCAAGCAAACGCAGCATTTTACAACATTCTATGTAATATAGATATTGGGTGAATGAGGGTTCAACAGTGAGACACAGGAACCACCAGCTAGCATATTCTTCAATATCTGCTGGGTGAGACTAAGTATTTATGAGCAATAAAAAAAAATAATACACTTCATATTCCTGTAAGTTCATGTTGGCATGTGTAACCAATATGGTGCATAGGGCAGAAACGATTGCTCTCAGTTTGAACGATGTGGTGTTACTGTGTATAGTTCTTGCATATTGTTGAGACCCAATGTCATACTCTCTTTGGTAGAGATGAGGTACTCATTTCAATGCATGTAGTGACAGTCTTTTTCATTTGTATAAACATGTCTGATATAAGTCCACTGTTTTCTTCTTATTGTTGTTGTTGAAACTTATTGCTGTTTAGTGTCTTCTCTTATTTGTTAGTTCGTCTTACATTCTTCCCAGTTGATATTTAAGAGTTTTCTAAGACATTTATTTTCAAATGAATTTAATTTCTTCTCCAGTGCTTTTGTTATTTTCTAGTTTTCATAAACATATATTAATATGAATATTACATTGGAGTTAAACATAATATGAAACATAAAAAACAGTAAAACATAATCATGCACATAATCTAAATGTATTTCAATGTTAGAATATTCTGCTTACTGATCCCAAAATGTGTTCCTTTATTTCCTGAGCTGTCATTTGTAATCTGCCCTCCATATTTCTAACATCTGCCTCAGTTTGTTCCTCACTAATTCCTTCAATCTCAAACTGTACAAATGCCTGTCCACCATAAATGGTCTCAGTTTTCCCAAACAGAGCCTCAAAATCATTAATATTATATCTGGACATTTTGAGGAACTGTTCATAGTTGATAGGTGCTGACAAAGCTCTGAAAAACATGAAGATGTGTTGAAAAGATTGTATTACTAAATATGGATTCTTTAAAAAATACTGAAAAAATTAGTCTAGATGTAATAAATCTATACCAATAATATGCAACTTTTAAAAATCCACCTGCAAGCTAAATACAGAGTTGTTCAACTGTCCACGGCCATTTCTGCCACTCACAACTTGATAACCTTTCTTTTTTATTCTTTTACTAGGTCTAGCCACAAAATTATCTGAAAGAGGGAGGTATACTAATTGTATTATTTTTCAGTTTCCAAAATGTCGTGTCGTGCTATGATGCAGAGAAGCGGCCACATCAGGCGGCACCAATACAAATACATTGTCGGGGGCAGCATTTAAAAGGAAAAAAAACAATTGGGGGGGGGGGGGACGGCATTTAGATGACTTGCATCACACTGGGAAAATCTACCTACGGTCCTAGTCATGTTAATCTTTCATTAAATGACTTGCGGATCAGAAGCAAAGCTTGTATCATCTCATCATCAAAGATACTGACAGACATTGTCTCATCAAGTCTCAGTTGGTTCTGAACACATATTCAACTTGTGTGATCAAAGATTTATAAAAATAAACATTAGAAAACTAATTCTTAAATCATGTTAAACAGTCAACATTTTGTTCCTCTCCACACTGTTACCTTGCTCCTCGTAAGAAAGCATCTTCAGTTGATGATGTTGAGGTTCTGCTCTTGCCAGATGATTTAGAGCCCAAACCTAAATAGACAAACATTAAAGATGTTTGATCATTTGGGTCATTTGGGCTACAAGATACACATAATTTCAACAGTTATTTAAACAAAACACAAGGTAGTTACATTTGATAGAGTACAAGCAGTCTAGATGATGGAATGGCATGAAAAAATATAGCTACCTGTATATAAAACATTACATATGTGGAACTACATATATCCGTATCTTTATATAAATATTGGTATTGAGTAATAATTACCGTAATTCTTCATCTTTCATGCGCACAGCCCCCCCCCCCACCCGCCCCCCCCCCCAATTATTTATACATCTTGTATTCTCTTTATGAACATCATTTGGACAAGGATATAAGTCATGGAGCTTTTAATCTAAGATTTCAAGCATTAAGAATTGTGCATGGATAGAGCAGGAGGGAAAGATTGAGAAGAATATTACAAAAACCTAAAAACTGTGACACCTATCAGTAGTCAACTATCTGGAAGACAAGTTATCCTGTCATTTAGCACTGTGCCACTAAAAGACAAGTTATCCTATGATTTAGCACTGTGCCACTAAAAGACAAGTTATCCTGTCAATTAGCACTGTGCCACTAAAAGACAAGTTATCCTGTCATATGGCACTGTGCCACTAAAAGACAAGTTATCCTGTCATATGGCACTGTGCCACTAAAAGGTTAAGTATGTATTAAACTTGCATGAATGTGGTGGCTTGTTTAATTTTTTTAACTAGATCCCCATGAATTACAAGCGATTTGTTTTTACTTGCTATGTCCAATAGGATGGTCTCTCAGAGCTTTCTTTCTTGCCCAGGATACCTCAGCTTTTGGCTTAATGCAATGTCTATTGAAGAAGCATTCACTCAGAAGGGGGGGGGGAGAAAAGGGAGTCATGCTGAAACATTTAAATTGTTAAATATACTCAAAGTTGTCATTATTTTGGCATGTTTTTAAAGCATGTTTTTAAAAGTGCTACTAACCTGTACTAACCCTCACATTGTTTGTTTCTGTTGGTACCAGCTCAACATTGTTGGAGATCCTGACGATCAAATATGAAATCACAGTCACATATAAATAAAACATTTACAAGTATTTTATCCATCATATTTTTTATAAGCATATGATTGTAAACAAAATGGGTATGCTATCCTAATATAAAACCTGATTTTAAAATTTGTGCAGATGGGTTTCCGTAGTGCAAAGTGTTGTGTTGTGATTAGTAGCTTGAATACATATAAAATGGTGTGGGTACTCTTAAAATGTATACATCCTTTTTTGTTTATCATTTGTTTCTCTCTGTATTTGTTGTTATAATGATTAGTTTCGTTGAATAAAGATTACATCACCTTTGAAAAGAAGAGAAATGCAGCAGCTCAACAGCGGAGAGCAGCTAGAAAGTCACAGATAGACCAAGATCCGTCTACAGTCGTCATTCCATGTACGAACTGTCCAAGGATATCTACAGCTCGAATAGGGCTCATTAGCCATCTACGAACTCATAATCAAGGACATAACTAAAATTGAATTTTCAAAAGTGGATGTAACAAATGGTCATCATCACTTGTGATGGACGAACAACAACAGTTTTGTTGAATGTACTTATTAAATGTATTTTTCATGTTCTTTCTATTGACAGTTTTGTGAGTATCTGTTTTATTTTGTGCTTAATTTATTAAATGCAGTACTTTATATTATTAAAACTAGCACTTCTAGGATAATTTGTATTGTACAATGTGCATTCTACACAAAAAAACCATAGAAAAATATGTCATCTGTGCTTTAGCAACTTATTCTAATGGAGAAACCTATGTAGACACATTTTCAAATTCAGGTTTTATTTTAGGATCACATACCAAAAATGTTAATGCTGGACCACACTGTTTTTTTGTTGTTGTGAAGACATTTTATATAATCAAGTTGCCTGATACCCATGATTGCTAGTGCTCCTCTTGGTCTGGTATCTCAGACTTCAGCACCTGCTTGCTTGGGTAAGACTGTGGTCCAGCTCAATATAGGGGAAGGCCTGACCAATCTTAGTTTCCAGACTCTGTTGGCTGGACTAAGTCCCATCTCTACTTCAAGAAATACCTAGCCTCGATGGGGGGGGGCCCTGCCATCTACAGTGCCACACTACAGTGAACTCTAGTATACATTGTTCAAACAAACATAAATTGATTCATTTATAATTTCTGATTACAACACAACAGATACAGAAGTATAGGAGTTAAATAGTCAAAGTGTGTACAGACATTTCATTAGTCAGGTGTTATTTTAGAATCACATACCACATATTCTTGATTATATATAATTGTATATAGTGAATTTTGATTATTACACATATATATTTCATTGGTTTAGACCAATTTGTTATACAGTAGAGGGATTCTACTGTACATAGATGTGACTACAAGAGACCCTATTTTGCCTTTTGATCAAATTGAGATGGGTGCAAAAATAAAAATAAATTCTGAGAGTATGTTTGTATCTTGTTACCTGATTTTATGTTTATTTGTACAATTTGGCTTCCCTCTTGTAGTTAGTAATTTTTTATTTTGAGCTGCCTGATCAGATTCCATATGTTTTACTTGGAGTTCAGAAAATTGGCCTACTGTGTTTTCCTCAGACTTTTCAGAGGAAACAGAACTCTGTGATTTGTGTGTCTTTTTAGATGAACTTGCAGAGCCTTCAGAAGATGAAAAATCAAAAACTGATTATGTATATGAAATGAAACAAAGATAAAAGCATGTTTTACTCAAAATAAAATCAATATTGATGAATGTATAATACTAATATTTTTAATAGTTTCTACTTTGTTAACATTGCTCATAAAGTTATAAACTTTTATTAACAACAAATCCAGTAGGAATTTGAGAACAAAAGCAGAAGAGAAAGAAGAAGAATACTTATGTTTTTTCTTTGAATAGATTTACATGACAAAATAGTCTAACGTGACTAATTTGTCATTTAATTGTAGGTTCTACTCCATATAGAGGTGGTCTGAAAAAAATAAGAGTGATGTTTCTATTTACAATAAATATTGAAATCTACTTCTAGTCTAATCCACATTTTACCTTGATTGATTTTAGCAAACTCACCTAACATAAACATGGCAGGAAGAGAAAGAGCTCGACTACCTGGGCGCTGGTAACGGTAGATGGCACTGTAGTGTGGTTCACCCCAAATGTCATCATCGTAAATATCATTATTACCACTGTTATCCCCACTCACGCTGATAATTAAAGAAAATAAATGAGGCTGGAATTAACGATCTATGTATATTGTTGCTTGTCCGTCACAGTCAACGATGACCATTCAGCTCAACTGGGATGATGATGAAGATGATGATATCTGCGGTGTGTCTTACTGTGACTTATGAGTCTTATGCATGCATGGAATTGTCTACCACAATCTATGTATATAATGAACTAGTGATTAGTTGTATATATACAAAATGAAATGGTGGATATGCCTTCTAAATACACATATAAACGTCCTCTGAATAGGAGACTTCTTCTTCTTCAGCATTCATTCTCAAACTCCCGCTAGATCAATCTTGCAGTAGGACAATGGTCCTAGCAGTAGGACAATGGTCCTACTAGATTTCCAACAGGATGTAGTCTAGAGAATGGAAATGTGTTGTGTCACCGTTTTACTTGCAGCAATGGCCAGACACATACATCTTTGGTGGAGGCTTATTTTCATGGCATACTGCAAGAGTTGTTCTAGAGATCTACCAGGCATAGAGGTTAAGCCATTATCTTGTTATATGACCTTGGTACCAGGAGGTTGTAGGTTTAATACTATGATGTTTTATTGACAAGTGCATTTAATTGTTATGTAAATATGAGTGATACTCTTAGTAGGTGTCATCCCACATAATTGTGAGGGGCAGAGTTGATATGGAGAAACCCAAGTACAATTAAGTAAATATATGCATTTTGGGACTTTTTGAAGTCTTCTGCATGTTAAAAAGAGTTCTAGATAACACCCCTCCACCAAATTACACACAAGAAATATTAGCTTCACAGCTAGTAATTTCTAGGGATCAGTAAAACAACATGTTTTATTCAATATATCTATAACAAATCAAGTAGAATAGACAATCATATTTCTTCACAACTCTTTGTCTCTTGTATTATTAAGTTCAGTTTGTGACATTCTGCCATGCCATGGTGACAACCCAATCAGCTATTTCTCTCTTAGTCTTCCTCGGTCTCTCTCTTCTCACCTTGACCTTGATCTTTTTCAGTGGTTACTTCTTCTTTTGAATTTTCTCTCAAATAATCATCATGGGTATTCATGTGATTTGAGTCAGAGAGCGTGAAGTATGATGTGCTGCTAGTTTTATAGTGGAGTTGTTTTTTTGCGCCTTCTATCATTTTCAGCATAAGTGGTTATGACACATTAAACTTTTGTTCTTCTCATAAAACTGTCACTACTGTGACATTTTTAACACTAGGAAGTTGCAGGGAGGTTTCGAGTGGTATGTGTGAGAATGCTCTCGCTGTTGCCACATCATATTCAGGTGGGTTTTTAATTTACCTCAGACACAAAAAACCCAGTCCTTACTGTGATTGAACCCTGGACCTGATGGGTGTACGGCCAAAGCCTTAACCACTTGGCCATGCACAACACTTCTCATTCTCCATACTTCTTCTCATAACACATCCTATAAATCTTGACTGTCTACCTTCTGCCTCTAATTTTTTCTATAAGTTGTCTTTATTCCAGCATCTCTACTGGAAGATGGATGTGTCTGGCCATTGACACAAATAAAATGGCAATACAATGTATTTCCATTCTCTGGACTACATCCTGCTAGAAATCAGTAGGACTGCTGTCAAGCTATAAGAGAGTTCTAGGTGGAGTTGGAGTATGAACACTGAAGAAGAAGAAGAGGAAACCTCTACATTAGTTTTCTTTGCTGGTCATAGCATTTTCATCAAATTTCTTCTCAAAAGCCTCATATCAGCAACCCCCAGTTCATTTGAATATTTTTATTGACAGTCCCTGCTTCACATACCGGTAAATCAAAAAAATATTGGTTTGATTTAACAACCCTTATCTCTTAAATTCATATATGCACTATGCCCACACCAAACTTATTTACACACAAGCTAACTTTTATTTTCTATGTCCACTGTTTCTATGATGAATTTATTATTTAAAGATAACAAATATAATTTTTTTTAAATTATCATCATTAACCTTCACCGCGCCTATATTAACAGCGGTCGCCGAAAAACAAAATGGCGACATACTCCATCCAATGAGATATCGTTATAATAGACGCCCCACAGCCTGATTGGTTACTCAGGAACATGCGCTATTGAAACCGGTTCATTCCTACGTCCGACATGACCGTTGTAACAATGGCTAGCCAGAAGATACAAATTTTATAGCAATTAATCTGACATCTGCACACCGGTACGATGCCATGATGGTGGACCGGTTTTATAGACCTTTCTTTCATCGTATTTTGAATAAAATAACATTGAATCATGGCTTGAATCATGAATTATTGAGTTTCACAGCAGTGAATATACAGAATGCTGTGTTGGTTTGGAGACTTGTAGACGTTTGATATCGAATATGTTGAAGTGGCACCAAAAATGACTCTAGACCTAAGCTCAAAAAACGATTTTACTGCAAATCTACATGTTTTATACAGTTCCCCCGGCTATATTTTGATAATTTCGCAGTGAAAGAACATAAATGCAACAGATTTGCGTGATTTAGTTTACAGTGTTGCCAAGGAATTTGATAAGTAAGGGAAGTTATTTTTTTATTTATTTTTTTCCTCTTTATTTGTTATAGAATATATGTTTTTTGTGAAAAACGTCTTTACCACTTTCTCATACGTCTGGTATCACACACACACGTACATAAATTACATTAATATATGCATAATTCAATTCTTTATTTATATGTGCAAATATTATTTAAATATCTCTAACAACCAAAAAATTATCACATTTTCAAAACAGTCACCATCAATAACGCAAATTTTTAAAAAAGAATCCGGTGGCAGTGAGACATTTCATATTTTTTAATCTGACTTGCTAAAGGTTAAGTGCTGTCTCAGCAATGACAGTTGTCTGCAACAGAGCTCAAACATGCTGTCTCTTGCCTTGATGGTGCATTGTGCTAAACTGTAACTTGTCCATCTCACGATATTTCTGTCCCACTTGTATCTCTGCCTACCTCTTGCTCGCCTCCCCTCAACTTTATCGTCAAGTAAAGCTTTTTTATTTAGAATGTGCTAAATAGCAGTTTTATAATGCGAAAATACAAGATAAAATGCATCGAAATTTCAACTAAATGGTCTTTCTCAGATAGGGACAAATAAACACAGAATGGATTATAATAATATAACTTAAGACTATTTTATTATTATATTTTAAGATAATGAAAGACATTAAGTTTGATATATTATCACTTATAATGTTAAAAAGTGTCACACATACCTGAGACTCGAAATGTAACTCTCTGTGGCACGGCTGTAACCTCGTAAATTATGACTACTATCACGACTTGCAGATTGACGATCATTGTCCAAAGGTCGTAACAACAACTTCACTAATTTTAGTTCCCGAAAAAGCTGGGTCCTGAAAAATCAAATCAATCATAAAGTAGATCTAACATCTTTTTATTAGCATTCATTCTCAAACTCCCATTGGATTTCTCTTGTAGCAGAACAATGTAGCATTTAGACTTCTAGCAGGATGCAGTCTAAAGAATAGAGGTGTGTTGTATCACACTTTTATTTGTGTCAATGATCTGACGGATCACACTTCTGCAAGTTCTAACATCTTAAATCATATAAATGATATAAAACAGGGTTAGGCAAAATACGTCCCACAGTTCCAATCCAGTCCAACAAGCCATTTTTTTCTGGCCAGCCAAGATCATCTAAGAGTTCACCATCACCACAGGACTTGTATCAGTTATAAAAAGATGATGATGATAGTTGAGTTATGGCCAGCACTGAATTTTGTTTAACTTTTAGTATACAGCCTGTCTTTCAATAGTTTCCTTATTCCGGCTAATCTTTCTAAAACACAATGGGAGACAGTGGTAGACATTGCAAAGAAGCCTTCATAAACATACAGTAGTATTTTGTAAAATCACAATATTCTAAAAGCGATAAAAGTTCCAGTGTCAGGTAACGGCACTCAAACAGGAAATGGGTGGCAGAGGTAAGTCAAGACAAATGTCAAAATAGATATAAAATAGATATACGTGATAATCAAATCGATAAGACAACCTAACAACTTCTCTAGTCATAGGTGCAAACTATTTACAGATTGTTTTCTTGGATTCTGGTTTCATCTTTATTCAATAAGGCAGTTATTGTGCCAGATTCAGTTCATGCTTCGAAAGGTACAAAATTGTCATGGATCTATAGCTAATTCCAACCTTCATGGTATCACATGGATTACTCTAAAAACATGCAAATATTTGCAGTACCGAGAGAGAAAAATAACTTTCATCCAATACATCAATAGACAAGGAGCTGATAGGCTGTTCAAAATCCTGCAGATTAGCAGGATGCAGTCTGGAGAATGAAATTTGTTGTGTCATCTGATTTCAGCATGGCTTCTATATTACTTTGACCCTTTATGGGTTGGGACAGCAAACCAGCAAACTCCACCCCTAAGCCTCCTTAGTCCCCTAGTGCAACATGCATGGCAAGTAACAATGTTGGTATTGGCAACATACAGGTAATAGGTGCATGTTAATAGTTATGTAATAGAACATCTGGCATGTAAGTATTTTGTGTATCCATGTTAAAAGTTACATTAATTGTGTTAATACCTACATTATTCTGTTGCTGAATGTGATTGGTTTTAGACACTATTATGCCCAGAGAAGTACTTCAGCAAGTCTTCAGTGCACAAATGACATTATCCTTCATTACAAAAACAGGATAACATCCATTATTGTTGATAATGTTCAAATCTCATTGAGATCATCATTGTCACCCTTGTTCCTAATTTGTCTCAGTTGTCAGGATGAAATGTTCAAAGAGTTCCAGAAGTTGGGAAATAACTGGTATTCATTTATTCTGTTCATTCTCTTATGCAACTGACAAAAATGTTCATTTCTGTTTAATATGGAATGCTTGGCCAAATGTATAGAATGCAAGTCTCAGAACCATGAGGTCTGGGTTCAAACCATGGTCAAGACTGAATATTCTTCTTCTTCTTCTTTTGTTCACTTGAAACATGTCTATATCTGTAATTCTGTCTCCTTAATAAAACTCACTGTCTTTTGTAGTTCATACAGTGTCCCATAGAGCTTTGATTCCAGTGTTGTTTCCTCTGGCCAATATGTCTGCCTCAGCGTTTCATGCTCAGAACACTCTTGAAGTATATGTTTGGCACTCTGTGCTGCCTGTCCACATGTACGCATGGCCGTGTTGCCAATCTTGAACTTTGTATACATGTGACTGCGGAGTTGGTTGTGTCCTGTTCTGAGACGTAGAATTATAACTTGTTCTGATCTGTTCATAATGTGATAGTCATCTTGTGTTGGTGTTTGTGGCTTTCTTATTGACTTTATCATCTGTTTTTTCTGATGGTAGGTGATTGGTATATCTGGTTGGTCTTCGGCAGCACCTTCCTTAGCCAGTTGGTCTGCTTTTTCATTTCCTGGTATTCCACAGTGAGAGGGTATCCACTGCATGGTTACCCTATACTGGTAAGACAATTCGCTAAGTAATTTTTTTAAGTCTGTTAGTTTTCCAGACTGGAGAGCTTGAAGCACTGACCTTGCATCTGTCAGGAATACCACAGGCTGTAGGTCAGAGTTGGAGTTCAGCAGTTTTTTAGCTGCCACACTAATTGCCTGGATTTCTGCATCATAATTATTGCAGAATTTTCCTGTCGGTGTTCTGATTGTATCTCTAGGCTTGTATGGATATTCTATATATACACCTGCACCTCCATTTCTCACAGCATTCTGTGCTGACCCATCTGTGTACACTCTGACCCATATATCTTGTGGATATTCCTCATCCAGGAAACTGAGGGTGACTGTCATTCGCTGCACACTGTTCTGTTCGTCCTCGCTTAGTATTCCTTTCACATGAGTCTGAATGTATATTGGCATTCCATGGCTTTCACTCCACGGGGTTTGTTCTGGTACAGACCTTAAGGGGCTGTCAACTTCAGGTAGGTCTGTAAGTTGTCTACGGAGTCGTTTAGCTTGATGGATAAATCTGCTCCTTTTCAGTCGCCCCATTGCTAGATTTTGGAATCTTTCCTTCATTGGATACGCCTGAATATGTATCTTTCGGAGATAAAATAAATTCTTCCCATACATGATGTAGCAAATGCTATGGCAGCAAAGCGGACGTTATTTCCACTGTCTATAACAAACCTCCTACACTCCTTAATGAAAAAACATTGCAGTAACAAAAGCTTATTTTTAAATAATGTTTCCATAGAAGAGAATCATAATATAAAGAATGTTTACCTGTAAACAAGAATTCTTACAAGCAATTTTTCTGTCTCTTTCTTCCATGTAAAAAGAGGACTATACGTATGTGTGTGCTAATAGTCTAGGTCACAAAAAGTGCATAGTTTCCAGTTCAATAGTTATATTAAAAAGCATGAAGACATGCAAATAAATACCACTTACCGAAGAAACAGTTGTAGTCTTTCCTTTCGTGCCCACTCTAGCATATTTTCCCGTTCTGCATCTGTGGGACCGTACTGTGGAGTGTTCAACGAAATGGAATTTGTTAGATCATGATGTAGATCATCCACCTTGTCGAAGGCACCAGTTAGTCGGTTGTACAACAGAGCCTGCGGGAAAACCTATAGTAGCAAAGTGATTATAATATTGATACAGAATCAAAGATCAAATGTATGGCATGAGTTCGAAGAGAGACATACTATTACCATAAGTGATGGCATTATAAATGTAGACAATATTTGATTTTTAAAAGCTATTATGTTTTCTTCTTCTTCTGCATTTGCTTTCTGATAATCACCGCAAATAAATTGTGTTATTTTTTGCTGGGGAACTTGACGTAAGTTATACTGCTAGTTCCACAGTATAACTGTGTTATTTACACCTCAGTTGGCTCACACTGTGGTCAGGACAATCAAGGCCCAGCAAATTTGTTTTCATCATGCCTTTAATTCAGGTAACGGGCTTCCCTAGCCTGCCTATCTGTCGACAGGCAGTGGGTGTGCAATGACTCTTCACCGAGACTATTGTCATTCACGTCTATCTCGCATGAGGCATTCTGCATCCAGTGAACTTAAGACTCAGGCAATTAGACATTTTGTGCCTGTGACTATCAAGTACTGAACCTTTTCTCATCCATGAGGCGGCTCTGGTTTTAGGATAGAACTCAACAGAAGAGTTGGACCTGGGCTCTTTCGCCTTCTTAGCCAAGGTGTCGTTAACCGAAATCGTTAACCCCTTATCCAAGTCTGAATCACACCACACATTTGGGAGCAAGACGTGTTCTCAAGCTGAACAACCTTGTCCCATTTATGCCTGAGCCCATCAGGTGCTGAACCCTTTCTCTACAGAAGAATGTTTCCAGTACAGGAAAGCTCAACAGTAGAGTTGGGCTAGGGCTACCTTCATTGTCCCATTTGTGCCTGAGCCCATCAGATATGGAACCCTTTCTCTCCGCGAACATGTTTCCAGTATAGGAAAGCTTGACATTAGAGTTGGGTCAGGTCTTTACCCATAAGGAGCACAGGTAACTAGAAGCTTGTCTCGAGATGACAGAACTTGTAGTTCTGATTTCCTTGGAACGTTTTACCTTTCTATTTGTACATGGCACTGCCCTCTGACACTATGCTGCCCTCCTATTTTACTCAGTATGTTATTTTTTTTTATCTCTCACCATGCATCTGTCTTTTCATGTTAATTGCATTGGCTGCCCCTCCAATGCCTGGACTAGACTGACTAGTGTCACTGTGTGTCGACAGTGCTACTGCATGTGTTGGCGCAGTGGTGTCGTAGTTATTGACTGTCTCTTTTGCAGTCAGTTCACATTCCATCTGCTGCCTCCACATTCTAGGACATGATCTGAAAAGTTTTAGCCAGAATCAGCATGAGCAGCTGTATTTTTGTTTCCAGGGTACACCACAAGGGGGTACTTTTGGGATCTTCTTTATCTGCTAATCCTGGGTCAGCAAACGGGAAAAAATATAACTCGCTTCAAGATCCCCACTGAATAGAAAGATTTCTCCCAAGTTTTACTAACAGCTAAAACATTATTGAAATCTTAGATTATTTCCCATATAAAGAGACATAACAGCATGGAAAATCTAATAATGGAAGGTGCTATAACAGGGAAATGAGACACCCAAGACAAGAGTGGTTAATACACATTTCATAGTGTTTAAACATGTCCTTGGTTGCAGCTTGGTGTCAACTCAACCAGAGCAGGTCAACTGGCCAGAGCAGGTCAACTCAACTAGAACAGCTCAACTCGCTAGATCACGTCAACTCATCAGAGCAGGTCAACTCAACCAGAGCAGGTCAACTGGCCAGAGCAGGTCAACTCAACTAGAACAGCTCAACTCGCTAGATCACGTCAACTCATCAGAGCAGGTCAACTTGCTCAGAGCAGGTAAACATGCCCATATTATTGTCAATAAAGAAAGAATACTACATTCTGGAAAAAATATGTCAGTTTTATATAAATAAAATATTATTTAGCATGTACCTCAACCTAGCACAAACTTGACTTTTTTAACACAGCTTTGTTTTCTTTGTGCCCTCAGACTAGATCTTACATTGTTGTAGTAACCCTCCCACCATTTGAGTTGGAGACGTCTTCTCAAAGCATTGCATGCAGCTGAGAGTTAGAGTCTTCTAAGTATGAAATAAAACTCTAGAGAAACCACCCTATTACACATAGGAAGTAAGAGCTAATCACTGATAATTACGGGAAACCACCCTGTTACACATAGGAAGTAAGAGCTAATCACTGATAATTAAGGGAAACCACCCTATTACACATAGGAAGTAAGAGCTAATCACTAATAATTACAGAATGTCGAAACAACATTTTTTGTAGTTGTAATGTAGTATTTTATTCTCTGAGGTAATAACTAATTCTATATGATATTTTCTGACTCCTCACTTATTCTACATATGATATTTTCGGACTCCTCACATATTTTATTATATTATTCAGTGAGAGAACACGTTATACTTACAGGAAGGGACAGAAAGCAATTGAAGTAATCCAGAAACAGATCATCGTAGGCAAGAAGGTCTTCCAAGTTTTCCCCAGTGATATCTGAAACTATAATGGATTTTTTTAAATAGTAATAATTAAAGGAAAGATGGATGGGAATATATATAACATCCATCTTTCCTTTAATTAGGCCCTTCTATATGTGTGTATATATATATATATATATATATATTGCTTTAATGGGGATAGGCCCTATATGAAGGAAGATTTTTTTAAATTCACCTTTTTTTATTCAGAATGTTTGCGATAAACAAAGAAACTGCATGTCCTTAGTACAATGTATAAGCCTATTTATAAAAAATCAATCACATGATTTCTGTTATTGTTTAATGAAGTGTAGGGCCTATATGGCACAATGCAGTACTGTGGACCAGAATGAGTATTAGGTATCTGGTTTATAGATGACCACTGTCACTGGTACCTGACCATTACATATAGAACAAAAGCTAGACATCTCTGTTCTAACAATAAAACATATCCAATTTTCACTTAGGCAAGACTGGATATGGATACTGAATTTCTGTGCATACTCTCAAAGTAGAAAGTATGCCATATTTGTTTTGTTAAAAAATTAAGTCTTCTTGGTCATAATGTTCAAAACATTGAGTGTATCCAAGACTTGTAAATCACATTAGATGGGTCTATTGTTTAACAGAGTTTTATTTTGAAATAAATTGTTCTACTTATTTTTAGTTTTTCTTTGTGACATTTATTTGCTAATAATAATGGTATTTGACTGATATATGAATATTAATATCCAATCAATATTCAACTTATTTCATCGAGGAAGCAAAACTAACAAAATATTAATATTAATAGTTATAAAACAGTATAGGCCAACTGCTTTCTCCAAAGAAGAAGAAGTATATTGCTACTAATACTTGATTTATGTCTTGCACTGTTATTTCATTGATTTTACTTCATGGATAGGATAAACCCTTCTTCCCTACCTGCAAATTTAGTATGCAACTTGTGTTTAATTTCTGAAGAATATATATTTTGACAAAACAAATTGATACATCAATATTATTGACTATTTAATAAAACTAAGTATCAGGCAATAACTGTATATAGAGCAACATTTCAGGTTTCGATTTCTGGACAAAATTTATGGCATTAGAAATGGCAGATGTAAAGCTACGATAAACAGAAACTCTCATTAATTGATTATTTCAATATATCGATTTTCCTTTTCATTATTTGGACTAAGCTGATTTAGTTAATGATGCAGAAAATGGCATCAGTTTTGCTATTGATCCTAAATTCTGCATCATTTCATTAAACATTTTGTTATTTCTACTTATTTTGTGGGCTAGGTATAGTTGGAGATGCAAGATATTGGTAGTATCTCTGGTGAAAACCTTTTCATGTTCTTTTCAGTGGAACACACCTTTTTTTTATCTAAATCTAGTATCCAGCTCTTACTTAGTGTTGTAAGCATGTGATAGTGGCCATCATGGACAAAAGATTGGACAAGCTGGCCGCACAAGGAGAGTAGTGAAACATATCTTAAAGCTTATATGAGTAGATCTAGCACCCATACATGTGAGGATTTTATTGTATGGAAGAAACGACTTGCTTCAACTGCAATGTGCTTAATGAATGACAACTATTGCAAGATATATGGTGTGGAGTACAAGGAGCATGATGACACACACACACACACATATAGTCCCTGTTCCTTCTCTGCACTTTACTTCTTTCATAGTCATCTTGACCTTTCTTACTACTGGATCCAGAAAGGCACATGTATGAGAACTACAGGATCCAGAAAGACACAGGTATGAGAACTACTGAAAGACACAGGTATGAGAACTACTGAAAGACACAGGTATGAGAACTAATTAAAGTCAAAACTATTCCTCATTTTAAAACAAATCATATCCCAACAAATTAAACAGAGTACAATGATCCAAATCCCAGGAAGTCAGAGGTTTTCCAATAAAATGAAATAAGAAGAAGTAAAAACAAAACATATTTTTGGCATACAGTTTATGCATTTATATTAGGAGTCTACACAAAATCATGATTTTTAGAAAGATCTTTCCCTGCCAATGCATGTTAACTATGATGTAATGTTTTCATTTCACACAGCAATGAAAATAATAAATTTGTTATGAATCTCCCACACAGAAAGAAGGAGGCTGTATCTCTGCTTAAAGCCATAGAAAAACTCCCAACAGTAGGGTTTTTGTGCAGCCTCTGTCATCATATGAAGATCTACTACACAGGAATTAAAATCTGGTGGAAATGTAACATAGCCTAAATATCAATAGTGGCTTTCATAACTAAAAAAAACTACTTGCCTGCAGAATTGATAGCGGCCCCTTGTTTTATATTCTCAGTTGTTCCCTCTTGTTGAATAATATTTCATTTTGCACTACACTTTGTTCCTTTAATTTGTATGCCCACATAACAGGAAAGTACCAAACAACTTTTACTACAGACTTCAAAGTCAAATGAATGAACTTGAAGTAAAATAAAAAGTAACAATAGCAACTGAGAGCTTCATTGTCAAAATAGGAAGGGTCAATGTAGAAACAGATTATAAAATGGCTTGAAGTTAAAATAAAAATGTTCATAATTCTGTGCGGGTGAACTAACTAAATTAGGGAAATGTTGCCACATTGGCCATTCATACTATAACACCAACAGCAGAATATGAAAATGATAGATATGACCGACAAAATAAGCAGCAAAAACTCAGCCTAAAATCAATGTAAGTGAAACAAAGGAAATGAGAATTGATAATAAAACAAAATTATATAATAAAAATAAATGACCAGATAATTGAAATGATACACAATTAATCTATTTGGGAAGTAAAGAGGGAGGAACAGATCAGTATAGTATGCTGACAACAGAATTAATTAGGCTAGGTTTACTTTCAATATTCTTCGCCCAAAATGAAATTTATCAGCATTGTCTCTGAGAAATAGTTGTTTAATAAAAATGTGAAATGTATATTGCTTTACAGATGCTTTACTTGGCATGTAACTCAGAAAATCACATAAAAACAGCAGATATTTATCAATATGTGTCTCTGTCATTTACTTCGCATTAGATGGTTAGAGTTGATATCAAATGATGACGTGGAAGAAAAACACCAGTGTCTGATCGAGATAGAGATAAAAGATAGAAAATTCAGGAAACACCTTCAGAAAGAAACCCAACAGCATAACTAGACATATGATGGTCTGGAAAAGGCAGGAAAAGAGGACAGCTAGAGGAACACCTGGATCAGAAAAATTGAAAAACTTTTCACTTGTATCTGGATATGTTTAAAAGTAGCTTAAGGTTAAAAGTAATTTGAATCTTCTTTTGTGCTGTTGCTGCAGATGTTAGATTGTAAAGGCTAATCCATTTTAATGAGACAAACGAATCCGAGCTGGGGACTCATCGATTAATGGTCGGTTATAACAGGCATACAATCATGTGTGATCAGTATTAGTGCAGATATGCCTATGTTCATTATTATTACTGGGACCATGATAGCTCAGTTGTTAGTGAACTGGCCTCCTGTTCACTAAGATTCTGATGCATTTTATAGACAGGTATTATTTTTTTCCTGTGGATCAAAGATGAAGCTGCAGTCGCAGCTATAGACTTAGAGGATGTGTACAACAGAGTCTACTGCACCCATTTTGTTGGCCTATAAAGGCAGTGCAATATTGATCTCCAGATTGCTCACTGGATAGCAAACTTGCTCATGTATAGAAAAGTTGCTCTGAGTTGTGGATTCTGGACCTTAGAGATCAGAACAATGACACCCAAATTGCCACAGTGATCCCCATTATCTTCTGTGCTTTTCTTATTCTGTATTCATTCTCAAAATCCTGCTGAATTCTCTTGTAATAGGACAATGGTTCTATTAGATTTCCAGCAGGATGTGGTCCAGAAAATAGAAATGCATTGTGCCACTGTTTTACTTACACCAATGGTTTGACACATCCATCTTTAGCAGGCTGTATTTTTCAATGTGTACACCTTTAAAATTGTAAACATCAGAGCACATAGGGTTTTTACATACGCTGACCAAATGTTTGTGTGGTACATTACACACAATTCTGATGTTTCTCAAAGGCAAAGGCTGTCTGGTTCTTTCTGAAAAACAAGCTAGTCACAGACTGCCAGCTGTCAATTGCATGAGCTTCCATTATCAATAGGAAACATGACCTAAAATATTTGACCTACTTGACTGCCCAACAGCTGAGCATAGATTACAGTATTGCCGTGCACGGGCGTACCTTCAAATACATGCAGATAAGGAACACCCGTTGCATTCCGAAATACAGAAAGTTAAAGGCAGCAGACTCAAGAGAGGAAGGTCGTGGATGGGACGTGCTGAAGATGTAATACAAAGCATGTGCCGATTACAGGATGTGGCAGTTGGTGCGGAATGGATAGGTCTACCCACAGATTTCGAAACTTGTTTGAGAGTAGTAATATCACTTAGCAGGGAATGCAGAGAATTGTGTCCCACAGCTGTGGAGAAAGAAGTGCAGGCTTTAATCAGTGAGAATACCAAAGAGGGGGATGTGATTATATACACTGATGGATCTGTAATTAGGCATGTTCGCAGTGCTTGGGCCTTTACAGCTCAGTGCGCAGGTAAAACGATCAAGGAGGAAAGTGGTGCCTTTGCGGTCACTACGAATAGTATGACCATGGAGACTATGGTGGTGACCAAGGCATTTGAGTGGCTACGCACACAGAAAGTAACGCAGGTCTGCATCTTGAGTGACTCTATGAGTATGATTAAGAAGGTACAAGTGGGTCTCGTTCGCGAACAGTGGATTGAGGCCTTGAGAAATGCGAGCTTGAAGGCGGTTACATTTATTTTCGTGCCGGGACATGTGGGCGTTCGAGGCAATGAAAGAGCGGATCAACTGGCATCGTGTGCGATTGTGGCAAAGGGCGATGGGGCAATGGATCGCGTTGACGTTTTGAACTCCTTAAGAGATATAACACGCGAGAGTGAGACGAATGTGGATGATGATTCCTTTTCAATGGCTAGGATTAAAGATCAGGGATTGAGATGCGGTGTTGCTAGAGGTGAACATTTTGGAGGGCGCAGAAGAATGATGGTCAACCAGCATAGGACCGGTACTGTCAGCAGAAGTGTGATGGCGGATACACTCAAGGAGAGATCGGAGCAACTATGGATGTGTCCAGTTTGCAGTGATGATGATCCGACGACTAACTAACTAACTAACTAACCTAAAATATTACAATATCTAAGGATATCTTTCAACAGAAGTCTCTCATTCAGCAAACATATTAACAACATTTCAGAAAGCAAAGAAGAGGATTAGTACTATCAAAGTCATGGCACCTGCAGATGACATGCAACAATAGTATTTTTTCGGCTGCTGAAAACACTGGTGTTATCTGTCCGATTACGGCCTCAGTATGTCCACATTGTCACAGATGCAAGTGGAGATGAGGCCAGTGCAAGGAGGTACTAAAAATATCACCATTAGTGTCATGATATTCCTGTTAGATTTGCCTAGCATTAAGGTACATCATCCAGTGGTGCAGGTAAGGTCATACCTCAATGTAGCCAAAAAAAACAACCGCCTCTTACACAAACACCTATGTGCAACAAAGGGAAAACAAATAAAGCACAGAAAGTCATGGATGCCAAAAGCAGAGGACACATTGCTCAGAGTATGTGAATTGAAAGAAGTAGGAAAAGGAAGTGAATGAGTGAAGGCTGATAAAGAGAAAAAGTCTCGACACATGACACATGCAGCGATACAACTGGAGAAAGAATGTCGGGAATGGACTGTATCAGAACACAAGTGACAGTGCAAGAACTTGTCCAGTTGCACTAAAACCACAAGACACAATCACATAGGGCCTACAATGGAATCCCTTTAAAACAACTTGGTCCAGACTGACAAAATATGTATGTAATAAAAGAAGTCGTGATATAGAGTATACACAATATAAAATAAATATCATTGGGATTTTGATAAGTATCGTTATATAGGGAAATATGTTATACGAGAATGTGCTATAGAGGGATTCCACTGTACACAAATGGCTCAGTAAATAGAGTAATGAATAAGTGCAGATGAAGTTTGGTTGCCAACAAGAATGACAGGAAGATGCTTGAGAAATCATCTGCATACTCCACTACAACATCCAACACGAAAATGGAAATAGCAGCAATGATGGCGGCTCTTGGTTGATGACTGAAATATCAACTCATAGGCCTATCGTGATACGCTAACTTGAACATATATAAGAATTGCTTTAGCAACCATACTTCTTCTTCTTCAGCGTTCATTCTCAAACTCCTGCGGGATCTCCCTTGTAGCAGGATCATGGTAGTCCAGCAGGATTGTAGTCCAGAAAATGGAAATTCGTTGTGTCACCGTTTTATTTGCGTCAATGGCCCGACACATCCATCTTCGGCGCGAGAGCAACCATAGTATGGTCCATCATACGATATGTTACTATAAAAAATTTACAATAAAAATGAATAATTCAGAAATGTATTTATACTTATAGTATGTCACTGGTATGTTACTACTTTATTTTTATTATTATATATATTTATAAATAATTTCTAGCCTAAAAATTTTAAAAGTAATCTTTTTTTTCTTACCTCCTTTAGACATCCTTCCTTTAATCTCATGGATTTATATTTTTTCTATCATATATGGCAAACGGTCATCATATTTGAAAAAAAAACATGTTTATGCAGGATATAAACCTTACAACATACAACTTTAGCCCTACTTTAGAACTTGTCGCTAATGACTGTCAACAGCTGCCATTTTCTCTCGACTGAGATTTAGAGGATTACACGGGGACGCGTTGCTAGGTTTCATTCGCCGCCATTTTGATTGTCCTTTCGTATTCGGTTTTGAAACTTATGATTACTTTTATAACTGCGCTATTGTGAGAGTTGAGCCTAGGGGTGAGGTTAGGAGGTGAGAGATTTATGTATGACCTCCCCCCCCCCTCATCGAGACCAGTACCCTGAAGTGATGATGGGGCTTAATCCCATCAGTAGCTGGAAACTAATACTGGCTGACCCACTCAAGCAAGACCACAGTTCTGCTCAAGTATGCAGGGTGCTGAAGACGGAGGCAACCTGAAACGGCGTAGCTTACAATTAATCAGGATGCCACGTACAAAACAATGGGAGCATGTCTATATCCAATATATCCAATAATAGTTACGGTGACTGCCCTGTGGCGGACGTTCACGCAGGACTGTCCCAAGCCCTACACATCGGAAGGGCCCAACCTCAATTACTGGAAGCACTTCTCAATTGCCCCGGGGAGCCAGGAGGCAAGGGAATAGAGCTACTGACCAAACAAACCAACGACCAATTAAAATAAAGCACTGGAATGCTGAGGGTGTCGACAGCAAAAGAGATGGATACAGTAAAATATTGAAAATATCCTATATGAAGCACAACTTAATTTATACTGTATTATAGTATAGTGACACACTACAACAGCGATATAGCCTTTAAAATCAGAGGCTAATAGTGCTTCCTCTCAGACCGAAGGGACAGGCGATAGGGTGGAATTCTAATGCTTGTTAAAAACACTATCAATGTATGTCAGCTGGAAGTGTATATGGAGGGGGCAGAATACCAGAATACCTAAAGATAGACAGTACAGAATTCCATCTCCTGAACTACTACTGCCAAATGATAGACCATTGGCACTAGACACAGTCCCAGAAAAAGAGAGACTTATGGTGTGTGGTGACTTCAACAGCCACTCTCAGATCTGGGGCTACGATCACATGGACAAGAGAGGTGAGAAACCTGAGAGCTGGCAGGGTGAAACTAATCTCATACATATTAATTAGACAGCAGACTCACCAACCTTCATCACACTTGTCGCTGGAAAGAAGATTGGAGGTAATGACTACAGACCAGTATTTTTGGAAATCCACAATGAATGTATTAAGGACAGCAACACACTCACTAGGTGGAACTATTAGAGGGCAGACTGGAAAATGTACTAGCATTTAACCAGTGATCTAGCTAAGGACATGAATGTGGACAAAGACATCAATAGAGAGTGAGTGAATTTAATAGATGCATGCTACATGCTTCTAGTAAAACCATACCTAGGAGGGTGGCACAAAAAAATTACAAACCCTACTGGAATGATGAACTGGAGAAGCTGCAAAATGAGATGGAAACATCTAGACAGAAGGCAGAGAACAGATCTAGGCAAGAATATCACAACAAATATCAGCAAAGAAAGGCTAAATTTCAGTTAGTTAGTTAGTCGTCGGATCATCATCACTGAAAGCTGGACACGTCCATAGTTGCTCCGATCTCTGCTTGAGTATATACGCCAATACACTTCTGCTGACAGTACCGGTCCCATGCCGACCGACAATCACTCCTCCTCGCCCTTCAAAATTGTCACCCCTAGCAACACCACATCCAAAACCCCGATCTCCAATCCCGGCCACCGAAAAGGAATCACCATCCACACCAGCCCCACCTCTGCGTGCCATATCTCTTAAGGAGTTCAAAAAGTCGGCGCGATCCACTGCCCCATCGCCCCGTGCCACAATCGCCAATGACACCAGTTGAACCGCTCTTTCATTACCTCGAATTCCCACATGTCCCATCACGAAAATAAATGTAACCACATTCAGCCTCGCCCGACTCAAGACCCCAATCCACCGCTCGCGAACGAGACTCACCCGTACCTTCCCAATCATACCTACACAGTCACCCAAGAAGCAGACCTGCGCTACCCTCCGCGTGCACACCCACTCAAATACCCCGGCCACCGCCATAGCTTACATTGCCACGCTATCCACAGTGACCGCAAAGGCACCACTCTCCTTCCCGATCACCCTACCTGCGCACTGAACTGTGGAGAGCGATCGAACATGTCCAATCACAGATCCACCAGTGTACACAATCGCATCCCCTCCCCCCTTCCCCGGCACTATCACCGGGTACTAGCAGTATGCATAGACCTCAAGAAAGAATTTAACAAGGTTTGGAAAGAAGAATTCTTAAAGAAATTGCGAAATTGCAGGGTTAACTCAAGAATGGACAAATGGGTAACAGCATACCTGCATAATAGGCCAGGGTACAATTGGATGGTCGCAAGAGCAAAAACTTCCCACTGCGTCATGGAGTCCCACAGGAAGGAGTCCTGTCACCCATACTTTTTTTTTACATCAATGACCTAGTTGCCGAACTACCACACGAGATCAAAGTGACAATGCATGCTGACGACCTGGTGATTTGGTGCACAGAAGAACATGCGACAGTGACCACTAAACAAATACAAAGATCTATTGATGCCCTATATGCAAATAGATGGCGCGTTAGCATTAACACAGATAAGTGCAACACTGCACTCTTTACTCTCTCACCAAAACAAAAATACTGTGTTATCAAGATAGATGGAGAGCTTTTGAAAGAAGACAAACCAACCACATACCTCGGAGTTACTTTTCATGATAAGCTGACATTAAGCAACACATAGACAAGGCAACAAAAAAAGACAGGATGAAGTTAACTATCCTGAGAAAACTAATTGGAACCACAGGGGGGGGGGGAGTGCAGTGGGAATATTCTCCGTAAAGTTTACCAGCAAGGCAGAAGACCACACCTGGAATATGGTTCAGCTGCGTGGTGTTCAGCATCAAACACCACATTACATGATCTAGATCAAGTACAAAACCAGACGCTTAGATTTAATATTGGGAGTAATGAAATCAACACCCATAGTAGAGATGCAGAAAATGGGGAGAATGCAAACACTTGGCGAACAGAAGAAAAGAGACACAAATGTACTAATACAAGCAGAAAAGTTTAAATGTATGTCAAGCAATGAAGGCAAGATTCCAAAACCTAGCGATACGGCAACTGAAGCAACATCCACCAAGCTAAACTACTCTGTAGACAACTTACAGACCTATTTGAAGTTGACAGCACCTTACAGTATGTACCAGAGCAAATCCCTTGGAATGAAAGGCATGGAATACCAATATACATTCAGATCCACGTGACAGAAATACTAAGCGAGGACAAACAGAACAGTGTGCAAAGAAGGACAGTAACCTTTAGATTCCTGGACGAGGAATATCCACAAGACATATGGGTCAGAGTATACACAGAGAGTGCACTTTCTCCCGACGCCTCTAGTCCCTCCCAGTTCTACCATTCTCTGAATATGTACATTTACTTTGTCCTCGTCTTTTCTTAGGGTATCCATGACTGCTCTATTTAATTAAATTATGTCTCTTTTTCTTATCTTGGTGCCATTTACCAAGGCTTTACCAGTCAACACATTCGGCTCTTTCGTTTCCCCTGACTCCAACATGACCTGGACAGTAGATCCGTGTAATACTCTGCGCATTATTGAGCAGAGTGACCCATCTAGTTCTGATCATACACTTTTCTATCTTGCGCAACATACTTTGAGAGTCCGATAGAATCATCGAGTCTGTTGGTGGTTGCATCGTTAGCCAAGTCAGAACTGGCTGCTGTCTGTCACCGCTTCCATTTCCATCCTCTTACTTGATGTTGTAGTGGGTTACTCAGCTGACTGATCAGCTAAGATTATCGCCAATTTGGAAGGGCACGAAACCCCAACAACACCTGTTTGTTTCTTATGTTACTGAGCAGTCTGTGTAAATTATTATATCGTGTGGCTTCTAGTGCTCCATGATGAGTTCTTGTATCATTTCTTCCGTTCTGTTGGCAGACCAGTCGCGGTACTCTCTTCCCAGCTGTATCACATCTGTTGTCAATAATTTTCTATTTTTGCTAGATGCCACCCAGTCTCTTCTCACTGCCTCCAGCTTATAAAACTATAAGTATGGTGTCTTCTGTTTCTGTCATCCAAGATCTTCCTCTCTTGATACACCTTCGTTTTGTGTTGCCTAGAGATTGATGTAAGATGGTCATTGTTGACGACTTTGAAATAGGCATATTTTTTAATGTGTTAAGAGCATCAGTAGGTTCGTAGTGTACTAATGTGTTAAGAGCATCAGTAGGTTCGTAGTGTACTAATGTGTTAAGAGCATCAGTAGGTTCGTAGTGTACTAATGTGTTAAGAGCATCAGTAGGTTCGTAGTGTACTAATGTGTTAAGAGCATCAGTAGGTTCGTAGTGTACTAATGTGTTAAGAAAGGAGGGTTACACAGTAACAGAAATACCAAGGAAGTTCACATGAAAGGTAAAGATCTCAGATAAGTACTTGATGGCAGGTTTGAAATTGACGATGAGGCGTATAAAACGGCATAAATCAACACCGAACATGTCAATGATGCAACAACATCATCGATGTACCCATGGAATACCAATAGAAAGGGTAAATCAGAGTATTCTAATATCTGGTGCTCAAGGTAGCCCACAAATATGCATGCATAGCGAGGTTTCGTCTCAGTGCCAATGGCATAACCGTGAAACTCAAAGGAGTTGGGAGTGAGGACAAGATCATCGAGACGAATGAGAGTAGAGTTGGCACAGAGGAATGAAGATGCTTTTTAAGGAAGAACTGTAATGCTTTGCGACCAACCGGATGCGACATGGAAGAGTAAAGGAAACAGACATCAATTAGACATAGACAGTAAGTGCAAGCGCGATACAGCGAAGTAGAGGAGATAGTCAAATCATGGCTAGTATCTTTCAAGAATGTCAGGAACTTCTCCACTAATGGTTAGAAGACGACATACTCCAGGTCATTAGAGATCCGTTCCGTAGTGCCTAGGCCGTACGTCTACCAGCATTAGAAGAACTGTAGATTTTGTGTAATATATATAGAACGCAGGCTTACCTAAATTGCTTTACCAGAAACACAGAACGGCTGCTGTAGTGGGTAGATGGTTCTCGGCTATTAAGTAATTGATAATGTCGGAGACTGTACAGTTGTGGTTTTTTTCTCAATTCACCGTGAAATAACGAGAGATTAGATAATGTTCCAAACCCTCCTGCAGATAAGATCATTATGCTAGAAGATCACTCCTTTACCTTTACGGCCGCGAAAATGCGGAAAGGTACGACACAGCCGGAGAGATGCAGGAGCGCCTGGTGAACCAGTGTTCTTGATGTAAAGGTCAACGGTCAGTGATACAGTTAGTTATACAATGAGTCAGTTAGTTAGTTAGTTTGTCGTCCGATCATCATCACTGCAAACTGGACACATCCATAGTTGCTCCGATCTCTCGTTGAGTGTATCCGCCATCACACTTCTGCTGACAGTACCGGTCCTATGCTGGTTGACCATCATTCTTCTGCCCCCTCCAAAATGTTCATTTCTAGCAACACCGCATTTCAATCCCTGATCTTTAATCCTAGCCATTTAAAAGGAATCATCATCCACATTAGTCTCACTCTCGCGTGTTATATCTCTTAAGGAGTTCAAAACGTCAGTGCGATCCATTGCCCCATCGCCCTGTGCCACAATCGCGCACGATGCCAGTTGATCCGCTCTTTCATTGCCTCGAACGCCCACATGTCCCGGCACGAAAATAAATGTAACCACTTTCAAGCTCGCCTTTCTCAAGGCCTCAATCCACTGTTCGCGAACGAGACCCACTTGTACCTTCTTAATCATACTCATAGTGTCACTCAAGATGCAGACCTGCGTTACCTTCTGTGTGCGTGGCCACTCAAATGCCTTGGTTACCGCCATAGTCTCCATGGTCATACTACTCGTAGTGACCGGAAAGGCACCATTTTCCTCCTTGATCGTTTTACCTGCGCACTGAGCTGTAAAGGCCCAAGCACTGCGAACATGCCTAATTACAGATCCATCAGTGTATATAATCACATCCCCTTCTTTGGTATTCTCACTGATTAAAGCCTGCACTTTTTTCTCCACAGCTGTGGGACACTATTCTCTGCATTCCCTGCTAAGTGATATTACTACTCTCAAACAAGTTTCGAAATCTGTGGGTAGACCTATCCATTCCGCACCTGCTGCCACATCCTGTAATCTGCACACGCTTTGTATGACATCCTCAGCACGTCCCATCCACGACCTTCCTCTCTTGAGTCTGCTGCCTTTAACTTTCTGTATTTCGGAATGCAACGGGTGTTCCTTATCTGCATGTGTGATACATCAGGTGTGGGTATCCAACCGTGCTTATACTAGAAATATCTGAAGACTATATCAATGTCTACAGCCTTTCGGTCTTAACACCCATCATTCCTACGTGTATATCTCGATGTGTTTTTGTCCGTCTTGTTTCATTTCTGTCCCTCTAATTTGTTTATTTCCAGTTATATGTAGACATATTCTTCTGGCATGTGTTTCAATTAACTATGTTATGTAATCGTGGGCAGTGCTGCTTTTTTCGTCGTGTTCTTAAGAAAGTCCCATTAGTTGAAACGTCTTGTGTGCATTGACAAGAAAAATGTGTATTTATAATCTTGGATAAAGAAAGAGCAAAAACAGTGAAAGGATATATGATATATCAGATAGGGTTTTGCTAGTCAGACTAAATGATAACCCTCTTACGACATGCCTTGCATGTAAAAAAATTGCTATTTTTTGTTTCCATGTTAGGGCCCCATCAACACACGTACAAACATATTAATTCTTCAATCTCATCATCCTCAAACTTGCCAATAGCATCCTATATTATGCCATCAATCCCTGGTGCAGTATTTTTTGAATGTTTTAATGTAGATCTAATCTCTCCCCCGTAACAGGAACATCACCCTCGCGGTTTAGGACACCACATAATTCATGTCATAAATTCTCTGATATAATTTTCAGATATGCTAAATTGGTAGCATATCTTATTCAGGACGTAGCTATCAACCCAACATTTGTTGGCTGTGATGATTTTCCATGAAATATAAATACGTTCAGTAGTTTGCTATTGCTTTCTGAACGGTCCGGATGCACAATTGCCTGTGGCGGGAATCGAACTCGGTACCTTGGCCTCCGTACTACTCTGGTACTAGACGCACTCTGTACTACTTCGCCATAGACGGACAAGATATGCTACCGTTCAGACATGCTACTGTATCTATATGTTCACATTGCTCTAAATAGTGGGCAAGGAAAACAGCGCCCTTATGTTCGTCTGTTTGTTGCCACTTGAGATCTATAGTTTGGAAGTTGGGAATGCCTCTACATATTGTTGACCCTCTCACTGATTTTATGCACGTACTAGAACACCTTCAAGTATATCTTTATTAATTATTCTATTTTGGCATACCAACGTCTCCCCGACCTAATCACGTGCTCTCGGGAGAACTTCGAAGCCGTGAGGACATTGTTATAAAGCCTGCTGAAAAGGGTGTAAAAACGCGCTGTGGGGCTAGGACCTCTACCGACAAGAGGGCCAGGCAGATCTGTCAAATACCTTGTTCTACAAGGCTACCTAAAGTCCACAAGCCTTCTAACCCCGGCAGACCTATTGTCTCTGCGTGTTATGCCATACAGTACACCTTATGGACTTCCTTGATAGTGTCTTTCAGCTATTAGTAGAAAAACTTCCGACATTCCTTAAAGATACTAATCATGTCTGGTGTATCATTTCCTTTATTTAATTCTCTGCGCAAACATATAGTCTCTTTCTACTTGATGTCTGTTCCGTTTACACCTCAACACACCACACTCGTATGGTCTCAATGCTTTTGAGTTCTTCTTCGATAAGCAACCTCATCCCTCTATTTTCTTCCTGAGCTGGTGCTCACTCCTTTTACTTAGATTGACACGTCTTTGACCAGAACATTGGGGTTGCCATGGACACCAAGATGTATCAAACTATGCCTGCATGTGGTTGCGTCTGTTGGTCTCACCAGACAAACCACCCATGCAACAGAAAACCTTAGTAGATGACATGCCGTTACATTGAGTTTTCTTAGAGAAGCTTCATGGCATGTCTTCTATACAATTATGCTTTTATTTTGTTGTTAAATGTGTTTCATGTTTGCTTGAATATATGTATGCACCCTCTGTGATTGGGAGGGAGCCAGAGATGTACTGTGCAGCACTGGGGAGGAGAAAACTGCTAGCACTGTTTTTTCCTATGGCTGAGACCCATCATAGAGGCACAGTGACTCAGGACGTGACAATCCTTTTGACTTGAACATTTGGTTGAATGCCTAGAGCATTAGAGAAGTTCGGCATAACCAGTAGTCAATTGGTGGCGGGGAATGAGCACAGTGAACCCTATCTTGGCTACAGTGGCTCGGAGCAGTGCATAGGTTGAAACCTACCTTCCTGGAGGTGTGATAGTCATTCTCTGGCTCTGTCCCGGGGTGGGCCGAAAATCCAACAGACTTCCCAGCAATATAATGCCATTGGGTCAAAGGCCATGAACCGCTGGATCAGCAACCAACCATAAAGCTATGCCGCCTTCTTTATTGGCCACTGAGCACCTATGGCTGGTCATTCCTACTGATGTTATAAAGAACTATATCAATGATGTGATCAGTACCACTGACATGGCTGAGCTGTCACGCTTAATAAACTTCATTGATAATTTTCACTCGGCCATCAAGTTCACATCCGAAATCTTTACTTCGCATGTGAACTTCCTGGACATATCTATCACGATTCAACCCCCATGTCTCAACACATCGGTAGACTATCAACCGACATATGTCCTTAGTATTTTTCGTATACATCTCTAATCCTTCTTCCTGTCGTGATTACCTTCCATTTTCTCCGTCTACGGCATCTGCAGTGGTGAAGTGCACTTTCTCGATCCAAGAGAAGTCAGAGTTATTTCGCCTATACCCCGACAAGGTCTTCCTCTTCTGAGAGGATCAAACTTGTTCTCACTTTCCACCCCCTCCCCCATAACTCTGCTGTGTGACATGTCCTGCTCCGGCACCAATTTCTTCTTCAGTCTGATCCTAAGACGTGCGGGTGCTCTGCGACCCCCCCCCCCTTTTTTTGTATGGCATGCAGATGCTACAAGAACCTCAGGGATTTACGGGTCCAGAGTAATCTCAAGCCTGACTGACATTCCCTATAATTATGGCACCATCAGCTGCAAACGCACTAGATGCTACACCTGTGCCTACGTCACCCAGATTCGATCTGTCACATTCTCCAAAACCACGTTACCCATTGAAGAGAGTTTCTCTTATGTGTCCCGTAACGTCCTCTATGCCATCTATCTGTAAGCGCGCTGTACCATGACATATATAGATAAGACTGTCAAAAGGCTTGCTGACCGATTCTGCGAACACCTACATAGCATTAAACATCATTCGGGTTATCCTGGCAGCAGGTGTGATGCCTATATTACCTCTAGCACGCTGTTCTGGGAATGTACTGTATATACAGTACAAACAATAAAGAATATAAATAATTGAAAAGTGTTAAATATGAATATTTGTTATAAACATATGCGCTATAGAGAGATTCCACTTTATCCATCCATCCATAAACTTTCACCCGTTAGGGTTGTCAGGGTACTACATTGTAAATGTCAACACACAGTCCTCTAGCAATTTCTATTCTCTGCAATGCGGATAAGTGTGGGGAAATCTGTAAATTGTTTTCAATTCGTCTGTATATACACAACAAATGTGTTGTAAGGGAGCCGCGTTAGCGCCCTGGCTTCGAATATGAGTGGTCCTGGGTTCATTCCCCAGCTGAGGCGGAAATGTTTTCAGATCGCAACGGCTCCCAGGTCAACCCAGCCTTAAATGGGTACCGGATTAATCCGGGAAGTAAAGACTGCGAGGGAGAGGAGATGGCTACCGCCCTCATTTGCAGAGCCTGTGAAATGTGAGATCGCTAACATCTCACACCCCTACGGCATTAATAAATGCTATGGGTTACTTTCCTTCTTTTTTTTTTTTTTAACACAACAAATGGCAAAGAAATTGATCAAAGAACTGTTCACATGTTAACACACAAAAATAAAATTGTTCCAATATTTAATTTATTACAGTGGATGATGTGAATGACAAACACACATCTGGAGATAATTACAATGTTTAGCAAAAATGCATAATCATGAACAAAATAAATCAAGAGAATGTACAGAGTATTTCCCTAAGTTAAAGTCTGTATTTCATCTGACTGTGCAATTACCCGTCTTTGAGGTTTAACATTCAGATAACTCAAAACTGCACATCACACTGTAAAGATCAGATGAACTCTAGATGCACTTATTGCTCATGGTCCTAGCTGCCAATGTTCCCTCTAAGACAGGAGTACATTAAAGCACAAATCTATCTCCATGAGCTGAAACATTACGGATACCATTTTTCTGGGCAAACCTTCTAAACAAAAAAGGCAAATTTTCTCCATCAAATTATATTTAAACCTGTTCTTTTTTTTTTAATTACAGGAACTTTTACACACATTCACATTTCAATTCATAAGCCTTGTGAGCCAAGTCTAAACTTTGTGCTCCAAGGGATAAAAAAAAATGTGTGCCAGCGTAGCTTAGCGCGAAAAGTGCTAGCTGCCACTATGTACATTGTACCCTGAACAAGTGGCACATGGAGTATGGTGAAAAGCAACTTTGTGCAGGATTTGACAATTCCCTAAGAGAGAGAGAGAGATCAGAAAAAATTGTACCATGCATAATTGGAGAGCATTCTTGTATGAGGAGTTATGCATTACTGGCAACTCCACCCATCTCAGTGCTTGGCTGCTACGGACACCTCAGAGAGGAATTGATACTTGGAAGGGAAGCTAAAGTTCATGACCAACTCTTCATGTCGCATAAACGAGAAAACCCACATCTCTTTAATTTTCCCCTCTAAGTAGGAGACTTCTCAAAGCATAAATTGATGTATGTGTTCTAAGGGGATTCCACTGTATAAAATTCATCTATATTTTATTGTTGTCTAATTTTTGTGTGTTCGTCTCACCTGGCTTTACTGAACAAATCTATCCATTTATCTATTTACAAAATTTTTTGGGTAGTTTACTTTTATATATCTTGTGTTTGTATAAGTGGTTTATTTCACTAGTTGTTCTTGTTTCTGTTAGTATAACTGATCTGTGTTGCTGTTTGGTATTGCCCTTGCAACTGTAATGTTTCTATTTTATTTGTTTATGACTAGAATAAAATCATTCTGTGATGATTGGTTTAGGTTGTTCCATTTATATCATGTTGTGGTTTGGCTCTTTCTGTGTTGAAAAAACTTATTTGTTAATAGTAGACCATGTTCAATGCACAGGTGAATTATTTATTAATCGTTTTCATTTCGCTCAGTTGTTGGGCTGCTAAAACCAAGGCATTTTTCTTGTTCTGTTTTTTTCTTTCCCACTCATCGAATGAAGTCTCCCAAAACATACAGGTCTTCTGCATAGTTGACGTTATTTATGGTGCCGGATAGTTTATTGAAAGAATTCTGTTCTATCGTCTTAATTAAGTTCATTACAATGAGAAGTAATGTAAAAATAACAATAATTTTGAAATGTATGTTTATTGTTTTAGTTGTTTTTTTTTAAAACATGGTGTAGATTGTGGTGTAGACAAATTTATTAAATTATATTCTCTATTTTTTTGTATACCTGACCTGATAGACATCTGTTGTATTCACTGTTGATGATCAGATCTGTTGATTGGTTGGTTGCTGATCCAGCAGTCCATGCCCTTTGACCCAATGCCATTGTGTGATATATGCATGTGTTTGTGAGATGTTTTGTTCAATATAATGTGTTCCATTTATCTGACCCTGGAGGGAGAAGCATTTTCCTGATGTCATCCAGCACTGGACATTCAAAAAGGTGATGGTCAACAGTTTCATAGGGATGTCTGCAAAGCTGGCACCCTGGAGTGTGTTGTGGTTGTATTCTGTTCAGGTGATTGTTAAGTTGTACATGTGTGCACAGTCAGAAGATGATACTTTAGTCTTTCCTTTCCAGGAAGTTGATTTTGTCTTTAGGATTTGTGCTGGTCATATATTTATAGATTTCCCTCCCAGTGTTTCCCATCTGTACATCCAATTTTCTTTGTTCACAGATTTCAGCAATACTTTAACTGTGTGCATGTTTTTTGTGTGTATATAGCTGTTCTTGTTGAGCTCCCATCTTTGCTAGTCTGTCTGCCTTGTAATTGCCAGGTGTGTTTAAGTGGCCAGGAATACACTGCACAACAATGCTGACTTCATAAGATGGTTAGCATGGTGATATATGATATATTTCCACCAGCTCAGGCTTATAATGTCCATCACATTCTAGTACTTGAAGAGTGAACAGTCTGTGAAAATAACAATGTTTTGGACTTTTGATGGAAAGGCATCTAATGTGGTTGTTATCAGGTGATACAAGGCAACTTCTAGTGCTGTTATTTCAGCTTCATAGTTAGAACATATCTCCCCACCAGCATCAAACAACTCATCAGATGTTTTGTCGGGATATTCTATATTGAGATCAAATCTGTAAAACAACTGTGTGTGTCTTCACTACTATTATCGTTAGAATGTCAACAAAATTATCTCCCATATAACTCTGCAAACAAAAAACCCATTTTAAACAACTCTACATTTACATCCTTATTCTGAAGGACCCCATCCAGGGCAAAGCAGAACAAAAAAAAAAAAAAAATTTTTAATTTAAATGTATATTTTCATGAATTTAAATATTAAAAACACACTTGCAATGATCTACATCATATATTGGCACGGAAATAATCACAATCCTTCTTTCGTTCGTCTGGAATGTGTTTATATCTGAAGTTTTGTCTCTTCTATAAACCTGTGTTTCGTAACTTGTACAGAGTCCAGTAAAGTTTTTATTTCACTGTTGTTTCTCTGGGCTAGTGTAAAACTCCATGGACTCTACTCTATAGCCTACTTTAAGCCATAAAATCATTATTGGGCTAACCTGTAGAAGATCTATAGTCTTATGTTCAAATATCTTTCATGGCATGAACAACCATGCCTATTATAAGAAAATCAACCACCTACAAAAAACATTACTTTTTTCTTTACATTTAGATACATGATTCTATTACATAAGCTGTCTTACTTTTTATTCTAGATACTTCTGTTGTAATATGGCACTCAAATTATACATCCTATTTAGAACATTTTTGTATGTAGTGTTCTTGGTGTACAAACATAATAACATAACATAAGACATAATAAACTGTAAAGTGCTAACACTTTCACTGCAGCAGATGACACGTCATCAAAGCAAAAACTTTCATTGCCAAGAATGACTTTTGTTGACTCAACACTGTGTTATTTTATGCTGTATTTCACATATATTTAAAAAAAATAATTCCAACATGATTATATCTGTTATTGGATTGATTTAGTAGATCTAGCCATAGATTTAATAACTTAATTGTTTTTTTCAACCACTTCAAAATGGACAGTGTAGTTGATGATACCCAAGTCCAAAATTATTCTAATTTTCAAGCAAGTAATTGCGATACAGAATTGGACTATCATTTAAGTAATGAAGGTCACATATTGATATGGATTGGTTCTGAGAGTCCAGAAGCGAGTGATGGACACCCACCTTGAAAATGGGAGACTGTTATTGCTAGACAAAAATCAGATATAAAATAGATAATTCTTAAAGCTGAAGGGAATTGAACCAGGTCTATTCTCTGCACTGAATCACCTTACAACTCAAGTAAACAGATTTTCCGGACTTGACCAACAACAAATGGGGATGTGGTTGGTCTCAATGTATGGACAACCTGTTTACTTGAGTTGCAAAGTGATTCGGTGCAGCTAGAATGGCCCTGGTTCAATTCCCATCAGACGTACGAATTATTTTCATTTATCCTCATGTTTCCTACTTTAATTTACTCATAAAATAAATGGAAATCAAATGTTTTTGATATCAGAACAAGACTAAAATGTTTAAAAAGCTTATTATTGTCTGGGCAAGACCCAAAAGATTCAAAATCCTAACTTTATATTTGCTGATACTTAATTTCTTAAAATCATCAGTAAAACTCATCATATCCAAAAATGGCTTGGCAGTGCAATAGATTAGTTGAAAATAGTGTGGCAGTGAAAGTGTTAAGAAACAATACAAACAAATGACTCAACAAAATAAGAAATCATCTTTTGGCAACCTTGACTGGAATTTTAGAAACTGGTTTTTCCCACCTTAAATATGCTGGGTCTACAATCAATGGTGGCTTTTTACAGACTTTCTGATATAGTTCCTCAATCAATTTTGGAGTAACGCAAAGAATATGATTTCCCTTCCAATACTTGATGAGATTCAAAGACTGTAGAGTACTTACAACATCAGTGTAAGAAATTGAAGTCATCTTCTCAAGTTCTCTCATGCTGACTTTAACTCCCATTTTGTAGATGCAATCAAGGAGAACTGTGGTCCAATAACTGCGATAACTTAGTTTGCCTAAATCGGACAAAGGTTTTTCTGGTGATCCTACAACTCCTTCAATTACAGATAACTCATAACTGAGAGCTATCAGAAATTTTCCATAGCCCTTTCGCTGATGTGGAGGTAGTGTAAGTATACATGCTAGGTTATTGCCATCTGGAGATTCCTTCTCTTTGGAAAAGTAGCCAACAAGATGACAGCCGTAGCGGTCAACTTCAACCAAAATGTAGAACATGAAGGGTTCAACATCAAAATAAAGAGTTTTGTGGTCGAGGAACAACTTTGCTAGCAAACACAAGTTCTGACAGTAGATTTTCCAGTCTTTTCCATCTACTTCAAACACTGAGATTGTCCCCTGAGGAGAAGATAACTGTGATAATTTAAATAAAGTTTGAATGTTTATTCTGAAGGCTGAATACATAGTAAAAACATAAACATGACAGAACTAGTTTTAATGATACAAATAATGTCACTCTAGCACACATATCAGCATATAACTACCATTGAAAAACAACACATCGATTTGGCGTCAGCAACTCTGCAGCCCGCATCTACGGAACTAACACCAGAACATAAACTACAGGACTTTACTGCTTTACTACAGGACCAGCTTTACTGCTCATAGAGCGAGTCTAATCCAGAGAAGCTGTAAACCAAATTGTGGGGAACCCAGTTATTTAAAACAAACACTCTATGCATACCCAATGTCTGACTGATTGCATATGCATGATTGATCGCAGATGCATAAATTCCCTTTGTCATATGCTGAAAGAGATGGAACCCCTATGTTGATGCCAGGAATGTTCTAAAAATCACTAATTTTCTAGTCCATGACATATTGACTCGATAGATTACAAAATGAAGACAGCAGGGAAAGAATAGGTATAACACCTTGCACAGAATACATAGAAAGGCAGCAGATCAAGTGGTGTGGCCATATTATGAGAATGCATCACGACAAGTCGCCAATACAGGCATATAACCACATGAGATCAGGATACAAAGCCAGAGGAAGACCACGAAAAAGATGGATAGAATATGTCAGGGACATCCTGAACAAATACGTTCATAGCAAAGCCAATGCCATACATCTGGCCTTGGAACATAAGCTCGAGCTTCAATCGAGTGGATAACAAACCACCTGGGGAAAGACAATAGACATGTGGTATTAGTTTCATGTCTATCCACAACTTTATCTTGTGTGCTGACAATGATTACTGGTTCCCTCATTGAAAGCTATCCAGCATATTCTCTCTTGGTCTTCCCCTATCTTTTTTACTCTATAACTTGCCAAAAACACACAAGTAAAAATCATTGTTACAAATAAATCAACTTTCATGCACAAATTTATACATTTACTTTTGTGTGAAGACTGTAACTAGCAAAATTACAATTACAAATTATCTCTAAAGCCATCAGCAGACTACACTAATTCACCCCAGAACTGGTCACTGTAGACAGTTGGGCCACTTCTACTAAGGGGACCCCATACACTATCTTATCACACCATAGAAAATAATCATACTATCTATCACACTGTTAGGGAATCACACTATCAATCTGACAGAAGTAAATCATACTATCACATTGATAGAAGGGAATTATACTGTTAATTGATAGAAGGGAATCATATTACCACATTGATAGAAGGGAATTATACTGTTACATTGATAGAAGGGAATTATACTGTTACATTGATAGAAGGGAATTATACTGTTACATTGATAGAAGGGAATTATACTGTTACATTGATAGAAGGGAATTATACTGTTACATTGATAGAAGGGAATTATACTGTTACATTGATAGAAGTAAATCATACTACCATATTAATAGAAGGAAATCATACTATTACATTGATAGAATACCATCCATGCAACATAAAACCTTAGTGGATGACATGCAGTTATATTGAGGTTATCTTCTTTTAGAAGCTTCATGGCATGTCATCTATACAGTTATGATTTTGTTTTGTTGTTGAAATGTTTTTCATGTTTGCCTGAATATATATGTATGCACCCTCTGTGGTTGGGAGGGAGCCAGAGATGTACTGTGCAGCACTGAGGAGGAGGAAACTGACATCACTGTTTTTCCTATGGCTGAGGCCCAACATAGAGGCACAGTGACTCAGGACGTGACAATCCTTTTGACTTGAACATTTGGTTGCATGCCTGGAGCTATAGAGAAGTTCAGCATAACCAGTAGTCAATTGGTGGCGGGGACTGAGCACAGTGAACCCTATCTTGGCTGGGAGCAGTGCATAGGTTGAAACCTACCTTCCTGGAGGTGTGATAGTTATTCTCTGGCTCTGTCCCGGGGTGGGCCGAAAATCCACAGATTTCCCAGCAATATAATGCCATCTAATGGCATTAGGTCAAAGGGCAAGAGCCCATGCATCAGCAACCAACCAACATTGATAAAGTGATAAATCTTAAGTGTCTGGGAACAAACCAACGCACTAGAGATGTAAGGACTGGGACAACAAGAGCAATATGGAAATATGTAAGGAGTGTTCATCATCATTGAGCCGTCTCCACAAAGAAGGTTGGCTGCAACAGACCTCCAACATTCCGTCTCTTGGTGGTGCACTCTGCTAGACCTAACCTGTCTATCTCGTGATGTTACTCTTCAACTTGTATTTTGCTCGCCTTACCTCAACTTTACCTTCAAGTAAGAGCTTCAATAAGATGTTATGTCTTTTAAATATATCTAAAATATTTTATGTGTTTGATATTTATTTCCTTTAATAATTCTTTCTTCATACGAAATTCGTTAGAATCTCTATCCATAAAGGATCCCTATTCTTCTATATATCCCCATCTTAAAAGCATCAATTCTGTTTTCTAATTTATTTATTGTCCATGTTTCTGAGCCATACATTAATATAGAATAGATGTAGCATTTTATAGTTTTATAAGGAGTGTTACCAATATCAAAGTACACAATACAATAGCAACAACCACAAAAAATAGACGAAGTTTCATTTAAAAAGTATACATCAGGACAAAAACGAATAGCAAATGAACACTACACAAAGAGACACATACACATAATATGATAGGAAGAGAGGAGAAAATGAAAAAAAAAACCAGATGAAGAAAAGTATAACAAAATAAGAAGAGAAAGCACAAAAAAGCAAACGTTTCTTTTATTATTTTTTTTAATCATTCTTTTGCCTTTCCTCTTTCTTCTTATCATGTACATGTAACACTTCTTTTTCCCCAACTCCAACACAAGATTATCAAATTATGAATAGAACAGAACAAGTTGTTGTTTTACATCTCAGAACAGGACACAACTGACTCCGTATGCCACACGTATACAAAGTTCAAGATTGGTGACACAGTCAATGTGTGCAGGCTCCTCAGACAGTAGAGTATATTCTTCCAGAAAGTCCAAAACATAAATTGCTCAGGCAAACAAACTGACACAGTGAAACAACAGTGGAAGAAATACTTTATTGACAACCACTGAGTTAGAAAAGTCAGGTTGATAGAAGAGTCAAAACTTCAGATGTAAACACATTACAAGCAACGAGAGAACGCCGAAGATTAGTAGCAGGTCTCAAGATTGATAATTTATTGACATACCTTCCTATAAATTTCTTTACCAGGTGGGTGTCTCCATGTACACTGTGATTGGTGATAACGAAATGATTTTTCAAGCTTCATGTACTTGAGACAAAATTCACAAATCCAAAGTTTCGGTTGTTTGCCATATTCTTCTGGATATGGGGAGAAGTACCAGGCATCGATCTCATACTTTCCAAACTGAATCCTGTCTATGTACTTGACCTAAGAAAAAGATCAAAATAAATAAATATTATTCTAGGACACTTGAAAGAGAAACATAAGCTTACAGGTAGTTTATCACCACAATCTGAGTAAGACGGTTCTTTTCGAAACATTGCGCATTGATGAGATTGATTCTTCTTGATTACGAACCAACACCAAAGCACCGGAGGCATTCCCATAAATTCTCAGTTTGCCAGTCCATCAGTCATCTACGGGTGGGTGAATAAGCTAAGTTTACCAGTATGTTTTTTTGGCTGTGAGTTCATTGAACACTTTCATTATTCCCATTTTTATCATTCTCTGAACATGAACATTGTCTCCTTCAGTCTCCTCTTCATCACTCTGTAGTACATTCATAACTTCATTACTTTGTAGTACATTCATAACTTCATTACTCTGTATTACATTCATAACTTCATTACTCTACTACATCCATAACTTCATTACTCTAGTACATTCATAACTTCATTACTTTGTAGTACATTCATAACTTCATTACTGTGTAGTACATTCATAACTTCATCACTCTGTAGTACATCCATAACTTCATTACTCTGTAGTACATTCATAACTTCATTACTCTAGTACATTCATAACTTCATTACTCTACTACATCCATAACTTCATTACTCTAGTACATTCATTACTTCATTACTTTGTAGTACATTCATAACTTCATTACTTTGTAGTACATTCATAACTTCATTACTCTGTAGTACATTCATAACTTCATTACTCTGTAGTACATTCATAACTTCATTACTCTGTAGTACATTCATAACTTCATTACTCTGTAGTACATTCATAACTTCATTACTCTGTAGTACATTCATAACTTCATTACTCTTTAGTACATTCATAACTTCATTACTCTAGTACATCCATAACTTCATTACTCTGTAGTACATTCATAACTTCATTACTCTACTACATCAATAACTTCATTACTCTAGTACATTCATAACTTCATCATTGTGTAGTACATTCATAACTTCATTACTCTACTACATCAATAACTTCATTACTCTAGTACATTCATAACTTTGTAGTACATTCATAACTTCATTACTCTGTAGTACATTCATAACTTCATTACTCTGTAGTACATTCATAACTTCATTACTCTGTAGTACATCCATAACTTCATTACTCTGTAGTACATTCATAACTTCATTATTCTAGTACATCCATTACTTCATCACTCTGTAGTACATTCATATCTTCATTACTCTGTAGTACATCCATAACTTCATTACTCTAGTACATCCATAACTTCATTACTCTAGTACATTCATAACTTCATCACTTTGTAGTACATCCATAACTTCATTACTCTAGTACATTCATAACTTCATTACTCTAGTACATCTATAACTTCATCACTTTGTAGTACATCCATAACTTCATTGGCAACATAGTCATGTGTACATGCACATAAGATTGCAGAGTACATTCTTCAGGAATTCCCAGAATACGAAATGCTGAGGCAAATACACTGGCCCAGAGAAACAACAGTGAAAGGAAAAACTCTACATTTCTGTATGATACAAAATATAGTCAAGTTTATGGAAGAGACAAAACTTCATATATAAGCTAATTCCAAGTGAACAAAAGAAGAATATGTGTCACCTTTGTAATGGCTTCATGTTCTTTCTCTAGGGCAGCAGTTGTGGGATCCATCTCCGCAAATGTCTTCTGAACATGATTGATTTCATCATGCTTGCGCTTTTGATTTCTTGTAATTTTACGGTCGCTGCCATCTGTAAAGTCTGTTAGGGAAATTGTAAGCTCACCACTTTTGCTTTGCGGGTCTTCAAGCTTTGAGGCCAAGTCTAATCTGTGGACATAGGGTAAGCCATTAACTAAACAAGAACAGCTTCTTCCGGATAACATCATTAAGAACTTGCTAGAAACACCAAAAAGAGTCAAAACTACATGTCCTAATTTGTCTTGGCAAAGGGGCTGAAGCAAAACTTGTATCAGAGTAGAGCGGGTATGAGTAGACCAGGTTTTTTCATATCTAAATCTACAGATTTTGTTCTGCTTACTTTGAGGTCTAAATGTTCTATCATCACTGCTGAAGTTTGCTCTCCATGTGATATGATCTTCCACTAGTTTTTCTAAGTTGTCAGGAGAGATGACAAAGGCATTGAAATGACCTGACAAATCATGTAGTCTGAAATTGCTAACTTGCTTTTTTTCAGAACATTGTCCTCGCTGCATGCCTCTCGGTTCTGTGCGCAAGTTGCCAGGCTTCTTCCAGTGTCATATTCAAAAGGTCTTTGATATCTTATGTCCATTGCTGTCTTGAGTGGCCTCTTTTTCACCACCCTGGAACTTTTCCCTCCATAATTAACCTTTATAACCCATTGTGTCAGACATGTGATGCTGTGGTTGGAAGGGAACAAAGAATAGCACAACACTGTAGGTTTTCATGAACATCATATGAAGTGGAGTTGACCTCCCCATCCCATACGCCAGTGACCCAAAAGTCATGCTGAAGTTCAAGAAATGCAGAAATTGCAGCCAAGTTGTAAACCTTGACACTTGCATTCAATTCTCTGGACTACAACCTGCTAATTTGCTGGAGCCTGAGAACGAATGAATAAAAATATCATTTTACTTTTTTTTTAAAACATAGCTATCCAAATATGTCTATTAACTAAGAATAATACTTTCATTTGTCTTCACAATACATCATTCATCATCTGTTAAGAAAGCTACACCTTAGTTTCTTCCTTGACTAGCACAGGTGAACATTTAGACGAAGAATATTCCCTTGCCTCCTGGCAATTGAGAAAGACCTCCAGTAATTGAGATTGGGCCCTTTCAAGGTATAGGTCCCAGCACAGACCCTGCTTGAATGTCCACCACAGGGCAGGCACTATAACTATTATTAGATATAGATATGTTTTGATTGTGTTTTGTGCATGGCATCCTGATTAATTGTATGCCTTTTGGCTGGTTGCCTCTGTCTTCAGCATATTGCTTACTTGGGCAGGACTATGGTCCTGCTTGAGTGGAACTGCCCGACCAGTCTTAGTTTCCAGCAACTGATGGCTGAACTAAGCCCCATAACCACATCAAGGTGCTGGCCTCGATGGGGGAGAGAAAAAAACCATGATAATGAGCAAAGTCACAGAAGAACAGGTGCTAAATATAAACACACATGGAGAGAAACTACAATAAGTGGAACACTATCAATATCTTGGACACATAATTATAAATGATGGCAGAAGTGATCAGAAGTTAAAAGAAGAATAGGAATGGCTAAAAGTACTTTCAATGACATGAGGAAAATATTAACATCTAAACAAATTACAAACAAGCTAAAAATGAGAATGATAAAATGCTGCATCCATTTTATATTGTATGGTTAAGAAACATGGGCAATGAACAAATAATTAGAAGACAATTGATGCCTTTGAGATGTTAATATATAGAAGAATAGGGAGGATGTCATGGAAAGAGAAGAAAACAAAGAGGTTCTAACAACACTTAATATGAAGAAAGAATTATTAAGGGAAATAAAGATCAGGCAAATAAAATATTTTGGATACAAATACATGACGCCTTGTTGAAGACTTTACTTGAGGGTGATGAAGACTGCTCTGGTTAGTTTAATGTGCATCGTTTGTTTGTTTGTTCGTGGATTTGTCCGTCTTGAGTCAGACACTCAAAGGGAAGCTAGAAAGAGGTAAGCAGAGGTACAAGTGGGAAAGTGACATCACAAGATGGACAGGTTACAGTTTAGCAGATTATACCATCAAAACAAGAGATAGGGGATGTTGGAGGTCTAGTGCAGCCAACCTTCGTTGCGGAGACGGCATTTTATGATGATGAAAAAGGGGGGGGGGGGAAGTGGCATTGCCAGATTGCAAAGACTTGCTGAGAAAATCTACCGGTAAATTTCTCGTTCAAGTAACCACCGTGCTATAAATAGCGCAATGTTTATATTCCGGACTACCAGACGTCATGGATTTCCGCGCACTGCCAATGAAATTAATGGATGCCGGACGCCACACCGCGGAAGCAAAAAGGAGAGTTTTTGCGCGCAACGTGGCTTTGTGAATGGTAGAGCCAACCATTTCATTTGTATTGCGCGGAATACAGCAAAATCCAGTCTTTTAGTCCAAAATATAAACATTGTTAAATAGATTAAATACGTACCTCATTCATCTTGGCTGATAAATCCATGCTTTATTTCACACAAGAACTCCAAGAAAATTAAATATCTGCCGACTCCTGCCAAATCCGTTGTAACCATTGAATCCGTCAATTCTGCTATCAGTCTCTATCAATGTGTATTGATAATGATAGCATAAACGGGAACCAAATATGCACTTATTTCACCAGTACGTAAATTTATGGAATATATCAGATCGTTTGTCATGCACTACAGTATTCTTCTAATGAACGCGCGGGCTATTTTCAAAATGTCTCCCTTTTCCGGAAGTAGTTTTAATGATGTAGCACCCCCTCTTCCGGAAGGAAAGTTTTTCTTTTTTGGGTTATTTTTTTCTAATTGTGAAGGAAATGAATTATTTTCCTTAACCCCCCCCCTTTTTTTCCACCTAACCACCATCTTACCCAACTACCCGCCCAACACTTCACCTCGGGATCACATTCCACAACCGACTTCCGTCAAAGGTTAGGAAACCCCGTGAATCCAGGCCAAAGGTCACAACAGTTACTTGAATGTGAAATGCGCCAATCTACCATATCATGCCATATGCATATGGGCCAGGTTGTCATCATGGCATGGATGAATTTCAACACCTCAACTTATGCACTTTTTAAAAATGAATTTGTTAATTCAAGTTGTGGAAAAATAGATGAAACTAGGCTTATCTGAAACATGATCGTGCATAAATAAATAGTAATAGGCCTAATGAAATGTATTTAGAATCCAAGTCAGATAAACTAGGCATTAGGAAATCGTAAGGGGACGTGAAAGTGAATGTGGCTTAAATTACTTCCCTTGTTTTTGTAGCGTCCAAGAATCCATTTTTTGCATCACGTGAAACACTGACCAATGTAATTGTCTTTAGACAACGCGACGCAACTTTATTGTTTATAAAAGGCAACTGTTTATTTTTTCTCATTCATTTGTGCATCGAATTACGTAACCAGAAGTTGAAAGTACGCTGTGTACATTTTTCACCAAGCAATTAAATAAGCCTAGGTAAGTGTTTTTTCTCTTTGCACACGTATATGTATTAATTTGAATAAAATACAATGTTGTAACCATGTCTAACAAATGAAACAACCATTTTTCTCTTTATATACGAAATTTCACTATTTTTGGAACTTGCCTGTAATTATTATCGAATTTTAAACACACGCACTGCAGATCTGTCACGCATTCCTCAGCGGCCATCTTGTTTACCGCTAATCTTTACTGCCGCGTCGATAATTCTGAAATGTCTCTTATTTGAAGAAATTGACGTTTAACAACTACAATTCCTGCCTCTTTTAATTTCTTTAATTCATTTTTAAATGATACTAGTAAAAAATCTAAGATTTATATGTAAAATAATTGAAATTATTGGTACAAAACAATGCATAGGTGCATGTGCTATCCTGCGTCCGTCGCCATGACGACTTAGACTTAAGTCTAAGTGTTTTCTTAGTCAAATCGTCATGTTTAATGTGGATAATTATACAAGAAACACATTGTACATTAAATATATATTGTTCTATGAAGTCCAATTCTTATAATTCTCTCATGGAAATTTCATAAAGTTCATTTTAATTTGAGAGATGCGTTCTCCTTTCATTAGACCTAATAATAAATCATCAATGTAGAGAACGTCAACTGCAGCATCTTCCAAACTTTCTCATTCTTTTTGATATCTTTGTCTCTTGTTTTTTTATCATATTTTCTACATAAGAATATCCACACTACAAAACATATATAATAAAGAATTTAATTATATAGAGCTAATTAAATATCACTAATATAGGAAAAAGAATATTCATAAAGATGTCAAACCATTTTGAAAATTTGGTGCACATACCTACCTAGTATTTCACCCATACCTTTGAAATAGAATTGTTTATGTACCTGTGATACCAAATGCCAGTAATAATAATAAAATATATTTCAGATACAAAGAGGGCTGAGATGACATTGCCAGCCATATGCGTGTTGCCATAAAGGGGAGCAAAGAAGAGATTTTAATTATGCTAATTAGACGCCATTATTATGGCTCTGGTTGCATCGGAAAATTAACACAATATAATCTTCAAATGCGCCTTGTCTTCACAAACACAAAAATGTACAGTTTGCAATATATTTTATCATAAATAATTAAAAAATGCAATAAATATATATTAAATATTTCAATGTAATTATGCAAATTAGACGCCATTGCTACTTATTTATTAACTCTGGCTGTGTCGGAACATTAACACAATATAATCAACAAATGCGCCTTGTCTTCACAAACACAAAAATGTACAGTTTGCAATATATTTTATCCTAAATAATTAAAAAATGTAATATATTAAACATACAATTGCATTTATGCTAATTAGATGCCATTGTTAATTATTTATTAACTCTGGATGCGTCGGAAAATTATTAGAATGTAACCAACAGGTGCGTCTTGTCTTCCCGAACAAGAAAATGTATAATTTATTAGGTTTTTAGTACAAATAATTATTAGATGTGAGAAATGAATATTAAACATACAATTGCATTTATGCTAATTAGACGCCATTGTTAATTATTTATTAACTCTGCCTGCGTCGGAACATTAACACAATGTAATCAACAGGTGCGTCTTGTCTTCCCGAACAAGAAAATGTATAATTTGTTAGGTTTTTTAGTACAAATAACGTTGATATTTATAAATTAGTGGCTCAGTTCCAAGGCAGGGCCGCAACTTTTTGACAACTGTCATTTCATATTTCCTTATATGTTCCATGTAATTATCTCGAGGCAAAAATTAATTCGAAAAAAACTTTTTTCTGAATTGACGTACAGGCTTGGTTGAGGCATCGTTGGATTGCAATTTTCAAGGGCTATCTAACTGTGGTCTTTATAATTATGTAACCCCATTTTGAAAATTTTGTCCTAATGCCTAGATAAACTTAGCGGCTAGCCGGCAAGGACCTTGATTTATGAATAAACAATTAGCATGCCAAACAATCTTATTATAATAATGTATAATTTATTAAATGTACTATAATCGAACTAAATTATATACTATTTTATACAGGACCTATGCATATTTTAGTGTTTTACTGTTTATAAATAAGGAGCATAACCCATAAGACAAAGATTGTACTTCTACCTTTCGAAATCAACCCATTCATCCAAACGACGATCAAAACCTTCATAATGTACGTATACTTCTTGAATTCCTGACTCGTTGTGTCTAGCCTGTATAATTTCTGCAGCATGAAGAGTATTATCAGATCTTTTAACAAGGTAATGTTCACCGATCTCTGGGAGAGAGTTAAATTTATCAATGTTTTCCTTTCCCGATTGATTCTTTTTGTTCCCTTCCGCCATGTTTCTCCGCGTTATGAAATTGACCTTGACCCGGTGTTGCCATACATATTGGCTAATTTTCAGCCATAGTTAATAAATTTTGCTTTTTTTAAAGTTCAGTAATATCTATATGACAGAGAGTCGTGGAGAAACATGATCGCCTACGCCAGTCGGCATGGCACTTGATTGATTGAATATCTCTATGCATGTTCCGTTGTCAGACCCAGACTTTTCCACAAAAATTTCATCAATTATTTCAACAGATGACAACGAACAGATTTTTTTAAAAATCACCTTCTTTAGCCTAGAAATTCAGTACGCATGTTACATGCGCGGTGACTGCTCTCGGGTTGGTCTAATGTGCATCGTTTGTTTGTTAGTTGGTGGATTTGTCTGTCTAGAGTCAGACACGCTCTTTCAACCGTGGAATGGTTTTCCTTTAGTTATATCAGGCGTATATTGTGGCCCAATTTAGGGACTGGTGATTTAGCCTGGTGTTTGTTTGTTAAATGGTGAATTAAAGCCTCTTAGCTGAGGCACGACGCTTTCAACCTAAGACAGAAGTATATTTTGGTTATATCAGGCCGTATTAGCTTTTATCTAAGTGTGACCTAATGGTCTTGGAATTTGGAAAGCCCTTGCGGTCTATTGTTAAATATTATCTATATTGCTAGGTGGAGTTGATGTTTATTTCTGGCCAAGATGCCTTTTATCTAAGTGTGACCCTATGGTCTGTGGTAATTGAGATCCGTGCGCGCTATTATTGCAAAAGAATGTTATGTTGCTAGTTGTATTATGTTGTTTATTTCCGGCCGTATTGCCTTTTACTTAAGAGTGACACTAATGTCTGGGGGAGTTCGAGAACCATGCGTGCGATTATGCAAAAAAAGTGTCCATATTGCCAGTCGTATCATTTGGTGAACGTTCCTCTGTTGTAATTGTTGAAAGCTGTGGAGAGAGACCTGAAGAAAAACTCGACGACATACAATGACTTACTTTCTTTTGACTTGGTTGGGTTGTTTTTAAATTAGAGCTTTAGTCCTAGTTATAAATTGTTTGATTTGTTTTAGTCTATCTTTTGGTACATCATGGCCAAGAACCTTTTCTAGTTTATATAGTATTTTATTGTTTAGATAGTAGTCTTTTAGGTTCTGCCTATGATGGTTGTATTTATGACAGTTGAGTAGGAAATGATCTATTGTATTTTCCTCTTCACAGTCTTCACATATTGGTTCGAGTATATAATGTAATGATTTTCCCAGTCTAAGTCGTAGTAGTTTCCTATTAGCAGGTATTTTCAGCTCTACCTAAATTTGAGTTGTCCTAGTGGGTCCTTTTAGCATTGCATGTGCATGTCTTCCTTTTGCACTGTTGTTCCATTTTACTGTCCATTCCTTAAGTATTGTGTCCTTTATTATGCTTCTGGTTTCCGGTCTGCCAAGTCCTACCTGGATTTCTGTTCCTTGTGTTCTCCTTTCTTGGCTTCCTCGTCCGCTGCTTCATTTCCTGGTATTCCGACATGGGCTGGAATCCACATTACATTAACCCTCGTACCAACGTGAACTAGGTTTGTTGTTAGGCGTAGTATATCTTCTACTATATCTGGCCTTTGGCTGTCATGTTTATTTTGTATAGCCTGGACTGATGATAATGAGTCAGTCAGGAATGTTACATTTTTAGGTGGGTTATCATTTATTATTTCTAGAGCTATTAGGATTGCAACTAGTTCAGCCGTGAATATTGATGTATGTTCTGATAATTTAAAGCTCTTATTGATATTCCTGTCAGTTATTACTACTCCTGCACCAGTTGGGCCTTCCTCTCCTTTGGACTCATCTGTGAATACTTTTAGACTATTTATTGTTCTATCATTTATGCGGTTTTTTTTTTACCTGGGGTCTGGTCTGCGTGTCCTTATACAAAAAAATATTGAGGGATTGTGATGTAGCCCTAAGAAGGACTTGTTTATTGTGTTTGGTGTTGGGCTCGTGGGTCTTGGTTCTCCTCCTGGAAATAGATGGTTGTGGGTCTTCTGTTGGCATCCTAAGGTTTGGATGGTCTTGTAGACTCTGTGAGGAAAATTTTTTATTATTTTTTTCCGTTTTGGGGGGGGGGGGGGTTTGGGTTTAAAAAAAAAAATTAAATTAAAAAAAAGACGACTTCAATGTTTATATACATAAATAGTATTTTTCCTCCATCAAGCAATGGGTTGGTTTTAACACACACTCATAGTCTATATATATATATATATATATATATATATATATATATATATATATATATATATATATATATATATATATATATATATATATATATATATATATATATATATATATATATATATATATATATATACATGCACCCATATACTTTACATATGAAATACACTCATGCACCCATATACTTTACATATCATACATACCCATTCACCAGTATACTTTACATATGAAAAATACACATGCACCCATATACTTTATATATCATAAGTTCACATTCACCCATATACTTTACATATCATAAGTACACATTCACCCATATACTTTACATATCATAAGTACACATTCACCCATATACTTTACATATCATAAGTTCACATTCACCCATACACTTTACATATCATAAGTACACATTCACCCATATACTTTACATATCATAAGTTCACATTCACCCATATACTTTACATATCATAAGTACACATTCACCCATATACTTTACATATCATAAGTACACATTCACCCATATACTTTACATATCATAGGTACACATTCACCCATATACTTTACATATCATAAGTACACATTCACCCATATACTTTACATATCATAAGTACACATTCACTCATATACTTTACATATCATAAGTACACATTCACCCATATACTTTACATACCATTAATACCCATTCACCCAAAAACTTTACATATACATATAATAAATATCCATACACACTTGTGCATTACATATAATGTACTCATGCATCCACATATTTTACATAACATAAATATCCATGCACTCAGATGTTTTACATACCCTTACATACTTATACAGTTGCGTATCTCGATAGTACGTATATGAATATACGGTATACTGGTATTATTGACCTTTCATACTTCATTCTCACGATAATACCAGTATTTTGGACCTCCCCCCTCCCTTGTCTAAACTATACTTGAGGTTTCTTTTGTTTTATTCAGTCTGTTGGTTGAGCTTTCTTCCCATTAGTGATTGTTATCTGATCGTGTAGTTGTTTATGTTATGGTGTGGTATGAGAACCCCTCGCTCTTGCACTCTTGTATTATTAGATTATATATCTGAACTAGGTGGTTATGTGTCGTCTGTATTATGAGGGTTTAGTAGTTTTATTCGCGCCCTGTCTGTTGTATTATGGGTATCTTTATTTTGTCTTGTCTGGTTCTGGTCTTGTGGGTATGAATGTAGTGATTTGAGTGTGGTGGTGGATTGAAGCTCATTTTGGTTTAGCACTGTTGTAAGGTTGTGTTTTGTTGATTGGAGTGTGTATGTTTATTTATTGACTGGTCCGGTACTGTGAAACTCTGGTCGAGCACAATTTTTGGCTGTTTGTGAGGGGTGGTTTGGACTAGTTTTGCGTGAAATATGTTGTGCTGAACTCAATAGCACTGACAAGGTAATGTTCAGTGTTTGGAGTGTGTATGTTTATTGGTTGATTGGTCTGGCTGTTTGGCGGTGAAGCTCTGGCTATGCACAATCATGTGGTTGTTAGTGCGGGGTTTGTTTTGTGAGGTTTGTCGTGTTGAAACTCATTTGCACCGCTCTGTAGTTGTTAGTGGGGGGTTGGGAATGCTTGTAATTTGTTGAAACTCATGTTTGCACTTTCGTGAGACTGTCATGGGGGATGTTATTGTGTCTAGTTAAAACGTTTTACGTGCAAGATTTTGTGGATGTAAGCTGTTGTGTATTTGTTTGTGTTTGTGGGATTATTCTGTACTGTCATTTGTTTGTTAGTGTATGGTTCTTTATGTTTTCCGTGACTAATGTTTGAATAGGTATCTGTTGTCTTGTTTACGTAAGCCGTCAATCTGGTTAGCAGATTTAGTGTGGGAGTCCTTGTCGTCTTGTTTGTTTTATTGGTCGCTATTGATCCCGCGTGAGGAGCTCACGTGTGTTGTTTTCTTTCTACTAGGTATCTATAGTGTTTTTGTTTGTTTGTGTCAGATTATCCTGTATCGCTATTTCCAGATAGTAGTTTTTATTTATCAATTTCGTTTCTTATTATATTAATTCTTTGGTTCGAGATATATATTGTTTGACTATTTTCTTTGAATCTACGTCCACTTTGTGGCCTAGTGTGTTTACCAGGTTGCACTCTATATTGTTGTTTTTGAAAAAAATCTAGCAAATCCGTTCTTTGTTGTCGGTATTTTTAAGAGGTAGTGTTCTATAGAGTTTACCTCGTAACACTCCTCGCATATTGGTTCATTTATTTTGAACAATGCAACTCCTAGTCTGAGCTTCAGGTATTTCCTATTGTTAGGAATTTCAGCTCGTTCCGTATTTGAGTTTTTCTTGTAGGAGCTTTTAGGAAGGAGAAGGCATGTCTACCCTTGGACCTGTTTGACCATTTAAGTGTCCATTCTTTGTTGATTTCCTTCCTAATGAAAGATTTGATTTCGGACATTGAATGTACAAGCTTTTTTGGTTGTGTTATTGCTCTTCCTGCTTTAGCCTCGATATCGGCCAATTCGTTCCCTGCTATACCCACATGGGCTGGAATACACATAATTGTGAGGTGTTTTCCTTTATTGTGCCAGTATGTGTGTAAGAATGTCTTCTATCAGGTCCGGCCGTTCACTTTCTTTCTTAAGTTGAAGCGCTTGTACTGAAGATAGTGAGTCCGTTAGGATCGTAGTATGCTCCGGTGGGTTCTCTCCTATCAGCTCTAATACTTTCAGTATGGCTGTAAGCTCAGCAGAAAATATTGAAATGTTGTTAGGGAGTCTGTATGCCCTTTTAATTCTTCTCTCTGGGATTACGACTCCTGCCCCCGTAGTACCATCATCCCCTTTTGAACCATCTGTGTATATTTTGAGATGGTTGTGTGTGTGTGTTCGTTAATGTGCTTGATAGTCCTATTCTGGACTTTATAATTTTCTAGATTTTTTGGAAGCGTTTCCGTTAATCGTGTATCGATTGTTGGTCGCACAAGTTCCCATGGAGGGCAATTCGCCGTGTGGTTCCTTCTTCCACCTCTAGATACTCCAATTTCTAACATTCTCTGTGTGTGTACGTTCTCAGCCTCATTGACATCATCTTCATATGAATTTATTACTGCATTGATCAAGTCTGCTTTATCTCTTCTCGGCATTGTGCCGTCTATCGCCGCATTGCCTGCCAATAAGTCTGCTAATTCGTTTCCTCTGACACCAGCATGACCAGGGCAGTATATCCATGTAATATTCCGGAGGAGTGTGTTGTTCAATAAGTTCCACCATTCTTTTCTTGACATGAACTTTTCTATCTTGCGCAACATGCTTTGAGAGTCTCTGAGTATTACGGAGTGTGTTGATTTATCAGTTATCATCCAATTAAGAGCTGCTCTATCTACATCTTCATGTTCGATGTGACAGTAGGATATGCTGAAGATTTCTCAACCAACGTCACGCCGTTTCTGTAGGCAACAAAACCCTAACCGCCTTTATTTGTGTTTCTGTTAACGGAGTCATTTGTGTATATAATTATGTCTTGTGGTTTCGAGTGTAGTCTGGCGAGTTCATGCACTGAATTCTCGCTGTATCCAATTGGTATTGTATTGATTAGCTTTAAATGGCAATTTAATCTGGCAACATTGCCTTGACCTAGCGAACATTGAAGTTAATCGACCGACAATAACGTTAAAACAGCGATGAATCACATAAATATATTTCTCTTATTTATTCATGCATGCTAGACATATCAGACGAGTACAGCATATAACTGTTATGTCATATAATGTTTATTTCATGAAATGCTTAGACAACACCATCATCTTGAAATAGATTCCAGGCAAGGTCCGTGACAACGACAAGGGAAGCCACTATCGTTCATGATTTTGTAACAGATGTAACACAAGTCTTACCTGCTGCTGAATTATATTGACTCAGTTTTATGAATCCTGTGTCGTGGGAACATATCCCTGATCACCTGTGAAGTTGATTGTTGTAGATTTTTATAAGCCTGTGGATATTTTAATAATGGCATTTTTCTCTTCAGATCTTTTCCCAACAAAGTTAAGCTTTGTTGTGTTTGTATCGTACATGGGATTATTTATCAACCAAGGTAGGTTCATTTTACTAAATTTTAGTTAAGTTAGACTTAGGGCGGCTGCCTATGATCATGTATTGTATGGTATGGATAATGGAGGAGTATAAATGTTGATCATATATATATTATATTGAGATACATTAATTGAAAATGTTAGCCCATTCGATATTGAGAGTGGAATAGTAGCAGACATGATGTTCGTCCGTCGTGATCGACGATGACCAAAAACTCAACCATAATAATAATAACAATAAATAATAAAATAATAAAGTTAATAGTGCGTTTTTAAATGACTAGCAAGTCCAATGCGCGCACAAAATGTTCTTTTACAGAATTGACAACAATAGAAGGTATCTGTGTGAGGTTGAGATGTTTTTTCTTTTCTACGTGTCCGCTTCTGTCTTGCAGTTTCTTGTCTGAATTCTTCTGCCGCTAGTGCTCCCGTTCTAATGCTGTAACGCCAAGCCGTTCTATCCTGAGCGAGGCTCTCCCAAGCGCCTACGTCAATGTTAAGATGTTTCAAGGATGACTTGAGCGTGTCTTTGAAACGCTTTTTCTGTCCACCAGCTTTTCGAAATCCTGCCTTGAGTTCTCCATAATATATTTGTTTTGGCAATCGCGAGTTCTCCATACGCACAAGATGGCCTGCCCAGCGTGCCTGCGCCTTCATAAGTATTGTGTGGATGCTTATTGAGGTTGATTTTTCCAAGACCTCGTAGTCTGGTACTTTGTCCCACCAATGGATGTTTAGTAATTTACGTAGGCAGGTAAGATGGAAATGATTTAACTTTCTTGCATGTCTAGCATACACTGTCCACGTTTCGCAGGCGTATAGTAAGGTTGGTATAACAGCAGCATGATATACTTGTAGTTTGGTGGTTGTTCTTATACCTCTTCTGTCCCATACATTTTTGCGTAATCCGCCAAATACAGCACTAGCTTTTGCCAGTCTCTTGTTAATTTCCACATCAATGTTGACATCGCGAGAGAGAGTGCTTCCAAGGTAAGTAAAATTGTCGACTACCTGCAGTTTTTCCTTATTGACGATGATGGAAGTAGCAGTATGTTGGCTATTTGATGTTGCTTGGTGCATGACTTCTGTTTTTTGTGTGTTAATAGTGAGACCAAAGTTGTTGCAGGCCTTTGAGAAGCGGTCTATGGTGCTCTGCATGTTTACGACAGAGTCAGCATACAATGCACAGTCGTCAGCATAAAGTAATTCTCTAACAGTACTAGATTTAGTTTTCCTGTTTGCTTTTAGACGACGTAAATTGAAAAGACCACCATCCGTTCTGTAATTGATCATTATGCCTGCTGTTTCATTACAGTAGCAGACATAGGCATATAATATCTCTCTATAAATAACTATACTATTTAGTATAGTAAATAATGTTAATAGTAAAATAGTAAGTACTAAGTTTACTTAAGTATACTATACTAATACTTGTACTATATAATATTATAATAATTATATATTATATATACTAACTACTAAACGAAACTAAAAATGGAAATCCAAATGTAGGAGCTAAACATGTCTGAGTCTGCTCTTAGTGAAATATGAGCTATAGTCCTAACTCTATAATAACGTGATTAATGTTTCCATGCATTAGTATAGCACTGGGTAAAACTACGGTTTAAGTCTTCACTGTACTATATATAGCACTTTAGCTGCACACTATTTACATTTTTAACTAGCCGACGTCACAGATTTCTGTAAAACTTATGCCCATGCACAACAACAGTTACGCATTTGTCAGCTACTTACACAACACAAAATGGTAAAAATGCTGTTTCGGCCACCATTGTGCTACATAACGTCACATATTTCCCTTGAAAAACCAATAATATTGATTCATGCTTTAGACAACTTTATTAGACAAGAATTCTTAGATAATTAATTGTTAATTCTAAACACTGATTCTAACCCTTCCCCCCTCCCAAAAAAATGTATAAACTAATTCTAATCCTTTTAACCCCCCTAAAAGTCACAACGGTGGACGAAACGGCAGATGTGCCCACAAAACATGTTCATCAGAGACAAGATTTTACAATTTTTTTCTCTTCTAATGCTTTGTACTGCACGCTCATTATTTTTGCCTGCTACACACTGAGAAGGGTCCGCGATTGACCAGTTAAGATAACATTTGTCTTAATTATAAATACTATTTGTAGTTATCTTAACCGTAGCACACCCAAAGGTTAGGTAATACCAAGAAACTAGAACAAAGATAACAGTGAACACTTAAAACGTTGTTGCGCCCTGCATAGGCCTACTAAACTCTATTTAGGTCTACCTCAGACTGTTACATGTTATTCTAAATAAATGGAAACTATTGAAGTCAAATGTTATCTAAACAGGTTGTACATTGACTAAAATATGTCTCTCATTGAGTTGTACATTGACTAAAATATGTCTCTCTCATCAAGTTGTACATTGACTACAGTATGTATTTTTGATCAAGTTGTATACTGCCTAAGATATGTTTCTCTGATCAAGTTGAACATTGACTAATATATGGTTCTCTCATCATGCTGAAAAAAAGAATAGTGGGACTTATTGAATAACTCACTTGTCCAGCATTACTTGGATTTACTGCCCTGGTCATGCTGGGATCAGAGGAAATGATAGAGCCAATTTATTGGCAGGCAATGCGGCAATAGACGGCACAAAGCTGAGAAGAGATAAAGCAGACTTGATAAAGGCAGTAATAAATTAATTTCTAGATGAAGATGATGTCAATGAGACTGATAACATACACATACAGAGAATGTCAGAAATGAGATCTAGAGGGAAGGGAAGGAAAATAATTGCTTTAGAAGGGCCCAAAGATCATGCAAACAATACCCGACCAGGACTCTGAGTTTACATACACTGGGATAGCTGTTGGAATGGATAGCACAGCACTTATGGGAGTGCCCCACATGCTGTGAAGCTAGTTTCTAATCAAGAATGCTTTTCTCATCAAGTTGTAAAATGACTAAGATATGGTTTATCAAGTTGTACATGACAAAGATATGTTTCTTTCATCAAGCTGTACTTGACAAAGATATGTTTCTCTTATCAAGTTGTACAATGACTAAGATATGTTTCTTTCATCAAGTTGTACATGACAATGATATGTTTCTCTTATCAAGCTGTACAGTGACTAAGATATGTTTCTCTTATCAAGTTGTACATGACTAAGATATGTTTCTTTCATCAAGCTGTACATGACAAAGATATGTTTCTCTTATCAAGTTGTACATGACAAAGATATGTTTCTATTATCAAGTTGTACATGACTAAGATATGTTTCTCTTATCAAGTTGTACATGACTAAGATATGTTTCTCTTATCAAGTTGTACATGACTAAGATCATCATCAAGTACCATCTCCGCAATGAAGGTTGTCTGAAACAGACCTCCAACATTCCCTGTCTCTTGTTTTGGTGGCACACTCTGCTAGACTCTAACCTGTCCATCTTGTGATGTTACTCTCCCATTTGTATCTCTGCCTACCTCTTGCTCGCTTCCCTTTGACTTTACCCACAAATAAGGTCTTCAATAAGGTATCATGTCTTTTAATGTGTCCAAAATATTTTATTTGCCTGATTTTTTGTTTCTCTTAGTAATTCTTTCATCATATTAAGTGTGTTAGAACCTCTTTGTTTATTTTCTTCTCTTTACATGATGTCCTCCCTATTCTTCTATATAAATACACATCTCAAAGGCATCAATTCTGTCTTCTAATTGTTTGTTTAATGTCCATGTTTCTGAGCCACACATTAATATAGAATAGATGCAGCATTTTATAATTCTTATTTTTAACTTATTTGTAATTTGTTTAGATGTTACTATTTTCCTCATGTCATTGAAGGTACTTTTAGCCATTCCTATTCTCCTTTTAATTTCTGTTTCACATCTGCCGCCTTTTGTGACTGTCGAAGATATTGATAATGTTTTACTTGTTGTATTTTCTCTCCATGTATGTTTATGTTTAGCTCTTGCTCTTGTGTCTTTGCTAATTATCACGGTTTTTGTTTTTTAGATATTTATATCCATTCTGTATTCATTACTTGATTTATTGACTTGATCTATTAGTCTTTGTAGTTCATCTTCACTTTCTGCTAAAGGAACAGTGTTATCTGCATGTCTCAGGTTGTTTATTATTTTCCCATTGATCTTGAGTCATAGCATTTCTTCTATATTTTTAAAGATATTCTTTGTGTATATATTAAATAGGCTTGGTGATAAAATGCGTCCTTGTCTTACCCCTCTTCTTATTTATGAATGACTAAGATATTATTCTCTTATCAAGTTGTACATTGACAAAGATATTATTCTCTCATCAAGTTGTACATTGACTAAGATATTATTCTCTCATCAAGTTGTACATTGACAAAGATATTATTCTCTCATCAAGTTGTGCATTGACTAAGATATTATTCTCTCATCAAGTTGTACATTGACTAAGATATTATTCTCTCATCAAGTTGTACATTGACTAAGATATTATTCTCTCATCAAGTTGTACATTGACTAAGATATTATTCTCTTATCAAGTTGTACATTGACTAAGATATTATTCTCTCATCAAGTTGTACATTGACAAAGATATTATTCTCTTATCAAGTTGTACATTGGCAAAGATATTATTCTCTCATCAAGTTGTACATTGACTAAGATATTATTCTCTTATCAAGTTGTACATTGACTAAGATATGATTATTTTATCAAATTGTGGCATTTGTGCTGAAGAGGAATATGTGTATTTGATCATTCCATAAATAAGGGTGACTGCAAACAAATCGTTGTGAGAAGTTAAACAATGAAGTACCAGTTTTGTTATGTCCGTGATATTGTTAGAAATTTGGTCGATGAGAGATTGGCACATCAACTTTTTATTCAGATTCTGAAGACTCGAAAATATTGACTACTGATAAGTGTTAGATAAAATGCAAACTATCTCGTTGCCAATGTCTCTTCCTTTTGAAGCACATGCTTTTCACATTTTCTCCAGTCCTCAATACCTATTTACATGAGGGCATCGCGTGTTATGTTTGTTACATCACAAAGTTTGAAAGTCTTATTTAGTGAGACAACTTGACCTTTGACTGCAGCCCACACAAGTTCAATGGGATTGAGATGTGAATGGTAAGGTGGTAACCGAAGAGAAGTATGACCATGGTCAGCAATAATTTTGTCAACTCATCAGTTCTAGCAACTTTGTTTTGAATTTACTGCTGCAAAAAGATACATTTTCTTTTGCAAGCCATGCCATGATTTCCTATTTTGTGCATGATGAAGTGGGAATTTTATCTTCATGCGCTACTACGTTATGATAAGAGGCATTGTCCATAACAATACATGATGGTCTATCCAGCGCTGGTAGAAGTGAGTTCACTAACCAATTCCTGAAGATAATTACATTCATTTCTGTGTTGTAGTCTCTACCATCTGTAGATAGTGCGTGGAAAATAAGTTCAGCCCCACTGACACAACCATTTGCATTACTCCCTGCATGACCTATTACAATGCGTTTCCCTTGCTGCTTGGAATTTCCATTTTCTTAGTTCCGTCAAGTGATTGCCACTCATTATCAAATATATGGTGAGCATTTACCCATGATTCATCCAGATATACGGTCATAACCTTCCATCATATGCTCACGTATCTCCCTCAGATATTTGCATGGTGCAGCTATGAGGTGCATTTCGTACATAATATATTCTTGCCTGTAATCGATTTTTGAAAAGTGAAATCGCTGCTCATAACAATCCTTCATAATGCGGTTTTATAAATATTAACATCACAATAACTGCACAGATGAACTTTCAGTTTATATAGTGTTACCACATCATTTGCCTAAAACATTTGAAGCATCTCATGTACAATAAAATCTTTGTCGAAATCATCAGCTTTACTTTTCTGACTTCGCTGTTTTCCATGATTTTCATATTTACTGTCCTGTTTTATCCAACGGTTAAATTACAATTTATGTAAACTGAGAGCATACTGTTTTCTCTTTTTGTGTGGTTTGTATGTCATAATACAAGCGGCTCTTCTAGTTTCTCTGCAAGAGTAACTGTACAATTATGTAGTCACATTTTGCATAGTAGTGAATTTAAACTTCAAACTCTTATTGTAATAAAGCTCTTAACTAAATATAAATTATCTAAACTGAACAAGATACAACAATGAAATAATTTTGAATATTTGATATGCCTTTGAGTAAACTGAAATTTAACTATTATTTTAAGATTTAATAATTTGGTCATCTAACGAAAAATACAGCGAAACTGATTCTAAATGTCCCGACAATGTCTATTCTAGAGCATACCCCAGCATTTCTATGCTTTTCATTGGTGAAAATCTTGACAACACATCACAATAACCAATGAAAAGCATGAAGATATTCATACCAAATAAATTTATGTAGTCTGGACAATAGCGATGAAATATCTAAATAAACGACAAACGGATGACAGATTTTGCATTCCTGGAAAACATGATTTTCGTTCAATAGCTGGTCGAAGTGTAAATTTGTTAAATAGCATGCAAAGATACATTTTTAAAGGGCAAAAAATAGTTTCATATGGTCATGGAGATATTCAAGTTGGATCCAAAACATCTTTTCGATTAACAAGTAGTTTTGGAGAAAAATAATTCCAACTTAGTAACATGAATTATATAATGAACTATAAGATATGTTTCTCAAGTTGTACAATGATTAAGATATGTTTCTCTAATCAAGTTGTACATTGAATAACATTTTTCAGGAAAAGTAACAGTTCATAAAGTATTTTTTGCACCCCTGTCCTTAGATAATATGTGAAAAAAATGTGGAAAGGTAGCCACAAAAGATTATAATTTTATTTATGAAAACAACCAGTTTTACCTGGTGTCCAGCAGAGCGGAACTACATAGCACAGGTCTGCTTTGTTTTGAGTGACATACCAGACAAAACAGAAGTGCCACAACTTTTTGTAACCGGGAAGGACAAACAATAGGCTATGCCACATGCACTGCACACTATTGTCACAATAACCAGATGTCTACACAAAGTATACACTCTACCTGCTACACAGAAATTTAGGTTGATATTTTTGTGACATTTAGGTCAAAAACACAGGCACATCAGAAATGACAGCTGATGAGTACATAACAAAAAATTAATATTGATGACAACAACTGTATCAGAGTCAACGCATTTAAATCCCATGGAATGAGCAGAGATTAAGGAAACTGAACTCGGGCGAGAGCCCTTGCCACGGTTCGTGCACATTTTCCCAGAACTGGACATCAGAGTGTTTTTTCTTCTGTTCCTTTGAGCAGCACGTACTCTGTGGATGCCTACATTTTGATACTATGCTAAGACAGATGTGTAGTTATAACTTTGTTGTATATAGGACTATATGACTGAGGATTTTTAGTTTTGCATGTATTGTAGTGCATTTGTATATTGTGTTGTATTTTTATATTGTATTGTAATGTAATTTTAACATGAAATAATTTATAATTTATACTTGGCCATGCTACAGAGCTTCGTGCACTGACTGAGATCTGCATAGGTAATTTCTCTCAGGGTATTTCAGCTGATATGATGGTTGATATAGAAGACACATGACCACAGAACCTTGCGCTGACCTAGACAAGGAAGAGTGGGGTGTCAGAAGGCAACAACTTAAGTGTGACAACTTGGAATGCAGTCACATGCGTATCCTGTACTGGAACTGCTGAAGCACCAAGCAACTAAGAAACATACTCGATAAGTCAATACACAGTGCAGACATAATCGCTTTGCAAGAGACTAACCTCGGGGCAGGCACAATTGCAGTCACAGGATTTACAGTATTCTACAATCGGACTCACCTTGGTCAGGCGATCCTGGCGTGTAGCAGTATAACGGCATCCGTAATGGATATGTCTCGATGGAACTGCACCAATATGCAAGTTCACGCTGTCAGGATACAAGTGCAGGCACCTATGGTCAATGTAAACGTGTATGCTCACAATGGCAAGATAGACAAATTGATGTGGGAAAGCTTACTCGAGCAAGACGAAAGCACATTGTTTTTCTTGGAGACTTCATTGTCAGAGGAATACAGTGAGGAAATAACATTACCAACAAGCAAGGGGAAGACCTCGATGACATGTTGGTAATTACTGATGTCGTGTTTGTCAATGATGATACAGTAATTAGGACTGCCAACCGATCTGGAGACACTTAGAATAGCATAGACCTGGCATTGGTTTCCACTGCCGTGGCCCCTCTATGCAGGTGGAATGCGTTAGGGTATCATGGCAGCTATCACTACCCATGCACAATCCTGGTCAAGAAGCACAGTCACGGGAAGCATATCAATGTGCCACAAGCCTTTCAGTATGATAACACAGGCCTTGACATGATAAGCAAAATCAGGTGCAGCAAGCTGCAGGTCAATTGCCTTTGGCACAGGGAGCTGAACCAGCCACCATATTGGAATGACAACATGGAGAAACAATCAGCAAGCCGTCAAGGCATGGCAGAAAGTATGCCACTCTGACTGTGCACCATTTAATAACATAACAGCATTGAAGCAGACCATAGATGACATTGTTACTTTTCAAGACCTGTGCTCAGCAAGTCAATGAAAAAAAGGTGGAATGAGTTGTGCAAGCAGATCAGTTCAGACAAATCTTTTAAAACGTGATATTTTCATTGGAGCATGAACAGAACAGTCCAACGATTTCTTATCTGATTTTAAATCCACTGATCTGACATGACAGAAATCAGATGGCTATAAGGTATAGGCCTTCCTTTAGCTTTGTTAGGTTTCTCCATGGGCCAAAATGAAACGATGCGGATCATCCTTGGTTGCAACAGGGACACATCCTGTGTGACTATGAGGTTCCTTCTTGATTTTCCGAGCATTTCTCACAGAATTAATATGTGGCATGTCCATCATACCTCCGAGTGAGTTCTGACACACATCACCCACTACACAATGAACTCCCTTGTGTGAAGGAATCATGCTCAAGAGTGACAAATTATGGTTGGATTGTGCAGGGAGTATCATTAAATAGATTTGTGCCATAGGAAGTATAACTCCTGGCGAGGAATGGATACCTATTTCTATGGTCTTTCAGGAGGAAGTCGATCGTCATTACACTCAATAGAGAGTGTAGGGAATGTAACATGTGAGCGTAAATGCTGAGAAAAAGGCACTCATCGGCAAACATGCCAATGACACAGATGTTGCTATTTACACAGACGAGTCGGTCATCTGCCATCAGCAGTGCGCATGGGCTTTTACTGCCAGATCAGATGAAAGAACAGTACACAAAGCTAGTAGAACCTTTACTGCAACAACAAGCAGTCTAACAAAGTATAAAATGAAAATAAATAAGAGGAAAACAGAAGCAATAGAAACCAGCAAGTCCAAAGCCAGTGAATAAAACAATAAACAAAACTAAAGTGAAACATTTCTAAATTTAAATATCTGGGAAGTATATTCATAGACAGCGGAAAAATTAGATAAATTGAGACAAAATGCCAGAAATCAAACATCGTGACATACCAGCTATCACCATTACTGCTAAACCCAAAGGGAAGTCAAGAGACAGATGATAAACAATATTTTTATGCCGACGCTTTGCTATCAATGCCAGACATGGGCACTGACAGTAGCCCAGCAGAGAAAACTTACAACATGTGAGATGAATGCCTGAGAAAAGCCCGCAAGAGTGACCAAACTAGACAAAATAAGAAATGCCTAAATCTGGAGAAGAATCGGTATAAGACCATGCACAGAATACATCCTGAAACAACAGATACAATGGTTTAAACACCTTATGAGAATGAACCATAACAAACTACAGACCAGAACATATAACATTTGAAGATCTGGATACAAGGACAGAGAAAGACATGGTAAAAGATGGATAGATAATATCAAGACAACCCCGAACATATATGGATATAAAACAGTCAAGGTGACACATCTGGTCTTGGATAGACAGTTACGCTCCCAGTCACCACCCCTTATGTATAACGGCAACTGTGAATATTGTGACCATCATCCACTTGGGGATAGACAATAGACAAAATAGACAAGCAGTCTAACAGTGGAAGTATTTGCCATATAACGCAGGCACTAAACTGGTTCTAATCAAAAGTTTATTCCAATATGTGCATACTAAGTGATTCAATAAATATTCAGAAAGTCAAAACAGGTGATGTTCGTAGGAGATGTGTGAAATCATTAGAGAGAGCTAAAATGCAGGTCTCACTACGAAAAATCACACTTATCGTTGTCCCCGGACAAACCGTTGTGGAGGGAAATGAATGGGCTGACCATTTAGCTAGCCTCGCCACCTTAACAGATGGTCAGCCTATGGACCAAGCAGACATACTCATAGCTTTTCATGAGTCCACACATTCAGATGATTTTGAGATATAGGAGCTTTAGTCAATATCGAGAATGTGTGAAATGAGAGTGAGGATAGGCATGGCCCATAGAGAACACCTAACAAAGATTTAAAAAAAAACAGTGAACCAACTTAGAACTGAAACATCAGCATTAAGCCCTGAGAGGTTTACTGAAGCAGAGATATCAGCACCAGGTGTGTGAAGTCGATAATCAACATACCTAATACCTAACCAGATTTCAAACTTTATTCAATGTAAATTTCATCAGAAATGAATCAATTGCCCTAGTATCACATTCATATCAAATCATATGAAAGTCTGTAGTGAAAACACAGATTGAAATACCTGGGTCACATTTTAAGACTAGATGAAAACAAAATAAACCAACAAGCCCTTATGTGGACACCTGAGGGTAAAAGAAAATGAGGAAGTCCTAAAGCAACCCTAAAAAAAAACCATACTTAAAGAAGGGGAAATAATAGGCTGCAAGAACTAAAACTGCAGGCAGCGGGCCGCAACACATGGAGAATCAAAACCTGTGCCCTATGTGTCACCAGTGGCACAAAATGAACAAACTAACCAACTAACTAACCTGGTATCACATTGTGATTACTCAATTTCACTGTAAAACTCAGCAAAATCAATCTTGTGCTGCTTACAGCTGGATTATTTCTCAGTGATACCACAGATGTTTGATATAGATATTGAAAAATATGCAACAGATGCATTAATGGGTTTTAGTTCAAAAGCTTGTCCTGCAATATGGTTTTTGATATGTTCGATTTTGTTGTGGTAACTTTTATTTGTAACTAGTTTGCTACTAGAATTGTTGTGAATAGACAAGCCTGTTGTTGATTGTATGTACACTCATTATATGAATTGTTGTTCAACAGGACATTAAGTTCAAACATGGGCTTATGAAGTTTTACTTATCAAAAAAGCATACAAGAAACACCAAATAAATGTTTTGACCAAAAGGCCTTTTATCAAACACAAGAAACAATGGATAGAAAAATATGAGCAAAACCCAGGAATACAAGCAAATAAGATCTTGTACAATGGGATTGTGTCTCCAGATCTATTTTTATTTCAAGCCCAGAATTCAACTGTCAGCAGTATGCAGTGCTTTGAGAAAAAACCTCCTATGCAAAGGTGGTTTATGTGTTTTTGTAGAAGGCATGATCCACCATTTTGTACACAGGAATCCAATCATATGAAAGTCTGCAGTAATTTAATGGTATCCGTGTTTGTCACTTACGGATCACACTGCCCATATAATTGCATGGCTTCAATTCAACCATATAACACACAACAAAAAACACCTACATAATTGCATATTTTGTGAGTTTTTTGGTTTGCTTGTAGTTTGTTTTTTCAAACTCAGACTGGATCTCTCTTGTAGCAGAACAATGGTCCTACTAGATTTCAAGCAGGATATAGTAAAAGGAATTAAATTGTGTTTTGTTACTGTATTTATTTATGTCAGTGTCCTGACACATCAGACATTGGCATAATTCTCTTATAGGGATAAGTAAAACTTCATGTGTGTTTTCACTTATTGGATTAACCTATTGGATCATGGTTTGACTGCAGTCCCACATTTTATCAATATTTTTGTTGTCAGGTATCCTAGTAACTGCCAGTAAATCAACGGATAATAGCTACAGCTACAACACTGTTACTGTTGTCTTGGTGACTGAGGTGTTCAAATTGTTTGCTGCTGCTATTTTGTTTATCAAAGAGTAAGAATTGCAGTCTTGTTTTTTAATATCCAGCAGATATTTAACCCTTTAGCTGCTACCAACGAGTTTACTGATTCCTCTATTTTACAGCTATTGATGAGTTAATCCATTAAAACAAATCTATCCTCTCATTACTAAAAATGATTTCACTCTGATATTGACAAGCTCCAGTGTGCGTCAATCATCCCATCTACGCAGTACCATATTTTCTGGTATCAATAAAAATCCAGTACTGTGAAAGCGCTCTTATTTTTGTAGAGCAAGAGAACGATTCAGCATAGGGGGAAGTCATTTGGGAAAGAATTTATCACAGCTGGGATCTGATACTGAGAGAAATGTAACAACTAAAGGGTTAATTGTAAGAAAATATAGCTTGTTATCAAATTATTAGCATGTCTCTAAATAATATGGTAATTTGTTGGAGAAAGCACTGCATGTTATAATAATCATCATTAGTACTTGATGAGCATGATAAGAAAAATACACATGGCCTACATTTGTGAATAGTAGATTGAGGCAGTGAGGTTGAAATTGTGAACATTAGCTTGAGGCAGTGAGGTTGAAGTAAGTTGTGAACAGTAACTTGAGGCAGTGAGGTTGAAGTAAGTTGTGAACAGTAACTTGAGGCAGTGAGGTTGAAGTAAGTTGTGAACAGTAACTTGAGGCAGTGAGGTTGAAATTGTGAACATTAGCTTGAGGCAGTGAGGTTGAAGTAAGTTGTGAACAGTAACATGAGGCAGTGAGGTTGAAGTAAGTTGTGAACAGTAACTTGAGGCAGTGGAGTGGTTAAAGTTGGAGGGAATCACATTCATTTTTGTGACCTCTTATTCAGGGTTTTGGGACAATGAGAGAGCATGGTGACTGATGAGCTCTGTCATTATTTGGAGCTGTGGAATAATGGGCAGGGATGACATACTGAACTCCTTTTGAGAAAAAACATGCAAACAAAAATTAACAAAGACTAATTCATTTTCCATGTCTAGAATAAATTAACTTGGCTGGAAATGTGGCACTACCAGAAATGACCATCATATAGGCTTAGAATTGGCAAAGTGTCACCTTGGTTGCATTTTATCCATACTTGTCTACTATGTTTGTCTTTACATCCAGATCTTCTTATGTTACAGCACATTATAGTGGCTGGTTAGTATTCATTTTAAATGGCCAGGCCACTTGATTTGCTATTTCTCATTGAGTGTTTGTATTGAACCCTTTTCTTTAGCTGCTGAGAGTTCTAACTAGAAGGCTGAATTTATATCCGTAGAGGCTGCACTGAAACACATAAAACACACAACCCAAAGAACACTATCTTCACAGATTCAAGGCAGCAATACAGAAGATCTCAACAAGACATATACTTCACATAGAACATAGATTACTTATCAGTAGGGATACATGGATGAAAGCTTCAGACTGGGCATAATTGAATAGCAGATTGTTCATGTGGTGAAGGTCTAGTGTAAATAAAACACTGTCGCCCAATAAGACAAAGGGATAAATCTTCAGTGCCTGGGAACAATTCAATACACCAGTGATGTGAGGGCTGGACCAACACAGGGCAATAAACAAAAAAAACAGAAATATGTAAGAAGTTGCCAATATCAAAGTACATAACACACTAAAAACATCCACAAAAACAAGCAACAGAAAATAGATATTACAAAAAGAGACACACAGCATGGTAGGAAGAGAGGAACAGAAGCAGATAATAAAGGACAAAGAATGAAAAATAGAAGACAAGTACAAGAAGAAAGAGCAAAATGTTCACGTTTTCATATTACATGATACACATATGTTGTTGGGTCCAAAAGGGAGCAAAGAATAGTGGCATTGTTACTTGCCATACAGTGTGAGAGGTGACTCAGGAAGTTTTTGGGTGGAGTTGGCTCTTCCATCCCACTGAGGGTCAAAATGACCCAGAAGCCATGCTGAACAGCACAGATATCACAGCCATGCTGTAAACCATGATACAACACATTTTATTATCTGGATTACATCCTACTAATCTGTAGGAGTTTGTCGAGAATGAATGCAGAAAAATAACACATATAAGCATATTGAAAGATTTGTGTATTTCAATGATTTCCTCACCAAAATAAAGTCACAAATGAGAATATTAGATTATAACATTTTGCACTGAGTAACAATGACATGGGTATATTCAAATAGACTTCATCAAGAGGTTATATTCTTCTAGTTCTACATTTTCTCTCAAACTCCTGCCTACTTACACTCTGTAGTCTGGAGGAAGGAGTGTGTTGTGCCATGAGTTAAGTGTAGCTCCTGGGTCACTTTGATCATGGGACAGCCAAACACCCCCCCCCCCCCCCCAAAACCTCCTTAACCGCCTCCTACATGTATAGAGTGCAACAATGTTGATATTCTTTGCTCCCCTTTCAGGCCCTTGCACCACATGGTTGGAATTATATTCAAATAGAGTTTAGTAAGAGATTATATAAATACTGTATAGAATTGATCAAAGGTTCATATAGAGTTGATCAAGGGGTTATGTTCATATAGAGTTGATCAAGGGGTTATGTTCATATAGAGTTGATCAAGGGGTTATGTTCATATAGAGTTGATCAAGGGGTTATGTTCATATAGAGTTGATCAAGGGGTTATGTTCATATAGAGTTGATCAATGGGTTATGTTCATATAGAGTTGATCAAGGGGTTATGTTCATATAGAGTTGATCAAGGGGTTATGTTCATATAGCGTTAATCACAGGCCTCCCAGTATGTTCATATAGAGTTGATCAAGGGGTTATGTTCATATAGAGTTGATCAATGGGTTATGTTCATATAGAGTTGATCAAGGGGTTATGTTCATATAGAGTTGATCAAGGGGTTATGTTCATATAGCGTTAATCACGGGCCTACCAGTATGTTCATATAGAGTTGATCAAGGGGTTATGTTCATATAGAGTTGATCAAGGAGAAGTTATAACATTTCGATGCAGGGTTTAATTAATAAATTACATTTATTTTGCTATTTTTACTTATTGTGTTTGTTAAATAATACATATTTTTTCTATTATTTCTATATAGCAAGAGTGTTGCTAACCTGTTTCAGGACATTGTTCAACACAAAAAAGGTAATAATCTTGGGGAAAAACATTTAAATAATTCTAATTAGCTGTAAAGTTTTTTTAAATTGAAGTTATGATGTAAGTGAAAAATGGAATGCCTGTTTATGTTAGTATTATGAATAAATAAATACCAGCATAGAGGAGTTTTGGATGTCATTAGAAGAAAGGTACCCAGTTATGTTGACTTGTACAATATATTCATCCATATGTTGCCAGGGTCCTGAAATGGAAGCAAAAAATAGCCACACTGTTACCTGCCATTCATGTTGTATGAGGTTAATAAGGATATTTAAGACACAGATGAATACCCATGTGCATCCAGAACCAGACTCATGAACACATTCTTCAGGACTGACCAACATACAAAGAGCAGAGACAGCGAACTTGGCCAGAGGATACAGATTTGAGGCAAAACCTATGGGTCAGATACTTTGACCTGGAGAATACATTGGACTTCGTCCTGACGAGAGGCCTGACAATGTTATGTGACTGCAGATACTAAATGCAGAAGAAGTGGATATTTATGGGTTGTGGTTGGCTGTTTCATTTCATAGAAGATCAGTTACTCAGAAGCTACGCCTAAGTTGGATTTGTCAGTCACCCAGAAGTTATGTTGAATTTGGATGTGTCAGTCACCCAGAAGTTATGCTGAAGTTGGATGTGTCAGTCACCCAGAAGTTATGCTGAAGTTGGATGTGTCAGTCACACAGAAGTTTTGCTAAGTTGGATGTGCCAGTCACACAGAAGCTACGCTGAAGTTGAATGTGTCAAACTGAAATGCACGTATATCACAGTCAAAAAGTCTGTAAGTAACAAAATTGCAGGAAGATGAGAACAAGCACAGAAGAAGAAATTATAATTTCTTATTTTAAAAATCCAAGATCTTGACACATCTTTGATATGTGACTGATTGAGTTCAGTAGACACATCTTTGATATGTGACTGATTGAGTTCAGTAGACACATCTTTGATATGTGACTGATTGAGTTCAGTAGACACATCTTTGATATGTGACTGATTGAGTTCAGTAGACACATCTTTGATATGTGACTGATTGAGTTCAGTAGACACATCTTTGATATGTGACTGATTGAGTTCAGTAGACACATCTTTGATGTGACTGATTGAGTTCAGTAGACACATCTTTGATATGTGACTGATTGAGTTCAGTAGACACATCTTTGATGTGACTGATTGAGTTCAGTAGACACATCTTTGATATGTGACTGATTGAGTTCAGTAGACACATCTTTGATATGTGACTGATTGAGTTCAGTAGACACATCTTTGATATGTGACTGATTGAGTTCAGTAGACACATCTTTGATATGTGACTGATTGAGTTCAGTAGACACATCTTTGATATGTGACTGATTGAGTTCAGTAGACACATCTTTGATATGTGACTGATTGAGTTCAGTAGACACATCTTTGATATGTGACTGATTGAGTTCAGTAGACACATCTTTGATATGTGACTGATTGAGTTCAGTAGACACATCTTTGATATGTAACTGATTGAGTTCAGTAGACACATCTTTGATGTGACTGATTGAGTTCAGTAGACACATCTTTGATATGTGACTGATTGAGTTCAGTAGACACATCTTTGATATGTGACTGATTGAGTTCAGTAGACACATCTTTGATGTGACTGATTGAGTTCAGTAGACACATCTTTGATATGTGACTGATTGAGTTCAGTAGACATGTGTATACTGCGTATATATTTCTGTATCCGTGTAGCACAGTGGTTTCATTCCCCAGTTGAGTTGGAAATCTTTTTCAGATCACAACGGCTCCCGGGTCGACCCAGCCTTAAATGGGTACCAGATTAATTCGGGAAGTAAAGACTGCGAGGGAGAGGAGATGGCTGCCACTCTCATTTGCAGAGCCACTGTAATGTGAGATCCCTAACATCTCACACCCCTACAGCATTAATAAATGCTATGGGTTACTTTACTTTTTTTACTTACACATCTTTGATATGTGACTGATTGAGTTCAGTAGACACATTAGGGACCAAACCCGAAATAAAGGAATGATGAAAACGGATGTGCTGGACCTCGGACGTCCTGACCACAAGTGGCCAACCGGGGTGCAAATAATCACAGTTCTATTGTGGAACTTGCAGCACAACATACTTCACTCTCCCTGGCGAAAATCACACAAGATATTCATTGTGGTTATATGAGAGCGAACGCTGAAGAAGTAGACACATCTTTGATATGTGACTCCTTGAGTTCAGTTAACAAAGAATTATTTGCCAGCAAGAAAAATTGTTGAGATCAATTTTGTTTTCAGATTTCAATCCAAATAGTTTGTGATACAATGTCTTGATTGTTGCAGTTTTGTTCTTGTACTTCATTCCTGCGGCCTTGTACTGCTTGTACAACAACCTACAGTTTGTTAATCTCTCTGCCTATGACCCCACCACATACTACCTGCTGCTACAGTTCAGAGTTGTAGTCACAGGTGTTGTCTTTCAGGTGAGTAATTCAAAGAAATAACATGATGAAATCTTAGTATACTTAGACTAAGAAGATGTATAGGATACATAGAATTAAGCCTGACAACATAACTAGATAGGCTCTGGACTGGAACCCACAGGGAAAAAGAAAGTTTTGGAAAATAGGAAAACCTGGAGAAGAACCCATCTTTGGAGAAGAGTCAAAATAATTTGGGACTTCGTGGGTACTGGTGAATAGGACACTGAAAAACAAATCATTGGAGAACAACAGTTGCTGCCCTCTATTCAGGAATAGGGAACTGAAAAAAATATATAGATAGATATTTAGATTAAAGTAATATTTTTACACACTACTTTATGGAAGTTAAACCATTTCAGGTGCATGTCAGTAAAATGTGAACAAATTAAAATCAGCCAAAGTGGTTTTTTTTGTTGTGTCTTGCAGATATGCTAAATGGACATACATGATACCATGGTTGCTGGTGCGCCTCTTGGTCTGATACCTCTGACATCAGCACGTCTGCTTGCTTAGGCAGGACTGTGGTCCTGCTCCATATTGGGGATGACCCGACCAATCTTAGTTTCCAGCCTGTGTGTCGGCTGGACTAAGCCCCATCACATTAAGGAGTTCGCCTCGATGGGTTCCACAGAGACTGATATCCACAGTAAGCTGTATGGGAGCACTGAGGAGCTTTCAAATACAGCAGCATTCATTAAGAAAACGGACTTGCTGTGTAGACATGTCAAACTGCGAATGAGAAGAAGAAGAAAAGCCCAAGTGGTGCTTGTATTTTTTTGTTTTTTTAAGAGCTCAATGCATAGAACTGAATGCTAATGAGAGATCTACCTTTTAAAAAAAAATGTTGTACCACTGCCAAAGTTGAATGTATCGGATCATTGACACAAATAACACAGTGAAACGTTTCTCCCTCCATTCTTGGACTACTTCCTGCTGGAAATCTGATAGAGGATCATTGTTCTCAAGATCCAACAGAAGTTTGAGAATGAATGCTTAATTATAATTTTTACTGTACCAATTGTATGAGATAAAGAGCAGGATAGCACAGGCCAATTCAGCATTACAAAAGAGGAGAAACATTCTATGCAATGGGGTGGTATCAATGCATATGTGAGTTAGAGTGCTAGGATGTTATATTAAACCAATCCTTGTGTATGGATGCAAAGCATGGACAGTAAACAAAAGAGCTCACATAAGCTGGAGGCAACTGATATGTGGTTTTTGAGAAGAATGATGAAAATTCTATTGACAGCCAAGAAAACTAATGTAGAAGTTCTCAGAGATGAAGGAGTAAAAAGACAAATTATAGCAAAAATTAGAACACAATCAAGATTTTTATGTGATGTGATGAGAAAAGCAAAACTTGAACATTTAGTAACCACCAGAAAGGGGAGAAGAGACAGGAAGACAAAGAGAGAAATTTCTGAAGGCGTTGTCACTGGCAAAAAAATATGTCACCAACTGAACTTATTAACAACAGAAGAGACAGAGTTGTGGAGAAACATGATCGCCTATGCTATTCAGCATGGCACTTGATTGATTAATTGTCCAATTATATAGTTACCATTAAAAATGTTTCTATATAAAATATTTACACACAATTTAGACCATGTTCATTGAAATAATCCTTCATGTATATGTACCTTCATTATAAATACGGTAATTTTATTTTAATCATGTTATACAAACTGGCATGTTAATATTGCATGTATTTCTGTGTCTTCAGTTTATCTTCAAGAAACAGCTCAGTACTATACAATGGGGATCACTTTTACTTCTGACTTTGGGTTGCATTATTAAGGAGGTGCGCCATGATGTATCACATGCTGACTCATTGAATAAAGCAGAAACATCATTAGTAGACTATCTGGATATTCACCTGGTATTCATAATGTTACAGGTAAGATTCACATTATTCATAATGTTACAGGTAAGATTCATATTATTCATAATGTTACAGGTAAGATTCAGATTATTCATAATGTTACAGGTAAGATTCAGATTATGTATCTTCATTATATTTATTTCAGTCATTAGTTTTCATCAGGTTTTCTCAAAGTGGGTGATATTCCTTCCCCCAACCCCCTCCTCCAACCCCCATGGCAGCAGCAAGACACTTAAGGGAGGTCATTAACAAAGCAAGGAGTGTAAGGGGTAATGAAGGTTTAAGGAAAACTGACTAATCAAGAGGCACAGAAGAGATTGAACAAACTTGCTTCTTTGTAAGTACAGAAAGGAGGACAAATGCAATTTTATTGATAGAAATTAAGCCTTAGCTGTAGCCTGACTCCTACTATACATATTCAAAGCAATTAAAAATTCTTGCAGAAGGCTATTTCACTTCCTGCATCAAGGTAAAAATAAGTCATTGCATATTTTATGATTGTTTAAAAAAAAAACACAACTTATATGAATTTGACATGTTCTATAATTTGTGTTTTTACTTTGCCCTTTAGGTTATATGTTTATTTTATGTAATAATAGAGAGTATGAACAAATAAATAAATATGGGGATTTGCTAGAAAGAGTAGTTAGCCTATATAATCTCATCAAATTGGGTGATGGCTTATATACTCTGGAGTTCTGTTTCCGGTTGAAGATGGGGCAAGTTGTTTACTTATTCTCTTTCTATGGACAGTTAATCAGCGGCTTAACAAGTCACCATTGTTAAGCATCCTTTGTTACAGAAGCAGTAATATTGCTTTGTATATCAGACATGAGTCCGTATGTCAAGCACATAGGTTAACCTACTGTTTTTAGGCCAAGTATATAAGTTCATAGGTCAAGCTAATATGTTTATGGGTCAAGCATATAAGTTCATAGGTCAAGAACATGAGTTCATAGACATAAATCTATGTAGGTCTTATAGTAAAAAGTATTTAAGAAAATAGGTACAGAATACAGTGGAACAAAAATGTAAAAATTGTCAGTAGAGTACACATATATTCTGTAACACATGTTTCCTGCATGGAGACTAACTTTAGTGGTGATGGCCATGTTGCACATGGAGTGAAAGAGGAAGTCTGATGTCTGTGGGACATTCTCATGCTATGTTCAACTGCAGCTTGTCTGAGTAGTTTTCTGATCTTATTTTACAGGTATTCTCCTCCTGCATTGCTGGTGTGTACAATGAGTTTCTACTGAAGGATACAGGTGTAGATGTTCACATCATGATGGCTAATGTCTTCATGTACCTGAATTCTATAGTCTGTAATGTTCTGGTACTGGCTTTTAGAGGTAAGACACCTCCAATTTTAATTTGATTAATTGCATCAAATCTTCAGCAATATCATAGTAACATAAAAAAACTTGGAACAAAGTAATGTTTTGCTATTCACTGGTAACACATCAATGATTTGATCAAAAGGTCTTTATTAAAACACCATAACAAAGAGTAAGAAATGGCACTGTCCACGGTAACTTAATGCAACTGGTATCTAAGGAGGATTAGAGAGTGGGTTTAGCTGTTCTATTTCATAGAGGATCAGCCACCCAGAAGTAATCTGAAGTGGACGTGTCAAATTGAAAGACACATAATGCAAATATAGACAGTATCGTTTTTAAAAAAAAATTGTATGTTATGTTGTGTTCTTGATAAAGGCCTTTTGGTTGAAACATCAATTTGTTTATTATCATGTATGTTACCAGTGATTAGCAAAACACATAACCTTGTTCCAAATTTTGAGTATTGGATTAGTTTTGTTGCAGTTATTACCTTTTATCTTTTAACATGTAATGGTTGTATGGTAAATAACTACAGTTTAACCTTCTGAACTCCATGAACGACTGTTAGTCGCCAATATATATCTTTCCTTAAGACACAACCGGCGACTGCTAGTCGTCTGTTGCTAAGCACTGATTCATCAGTATGGAACCACATAATGTTAGGCTCACGTGACCAAAACCAGCGAATCCCTAGCTAGATATAACATTTGACTTCTTTTTCCTAGATTCGGTTTAGAAGAAAGAATAAAATCTGACAAATAATTTTTAATCTAGTCATCTATCCTGACCAGCACGGACATCGCTAATCCAGTTGTAATTGAAGTCATCTGTAAACTCATTATGGATTGTGATTTTGATAACATATTGAAAATTACGATTGTTTTCAAAGTAGATATGAGACGGTAATGACACGCTAGTTTCTTAATGAATGAACAGACAACTTGAAGTCCAAAACAGACTTCGTGAACTGCTGATACTAAATCTAGAAAAAAATATATCTGACAAAGTAGCTATGTTTTAATTTGTTTTAATAGGTGTTAGTTTATTTATAAAATAACATAATTAAAATAGGTCTGGATAAGTAGGGAAAATTTGTCATGGCTGCCAAAGATCGGCATAGAATATAATTACGTTGTACGTCGGCGTAGACCTAATATAGAAAGACTGATATCATAAATGATATCTATGTATTTTGTTTGATTTTTTAGTCCATGTTATGGTAGTTTTGTTATGAAACAACATAAATACGACATACATAGGTATTTAGGAGGATTTTATCAGTCTTGCCACACAAGTATAGGTGTGTCAAGAATTATTTTTCGACCTTCTCTTACATTTTTAGTGTGATTTTCCACCAATGTTCAACTTACTTGGCTAATCATTTTAACAGCCCGTCACATCATGGTAGCTCTGATGTCTCTGTAACCGGTTTGTTACATTGTTATACCGGTGACCGGCAACGTCAGTCCTTGGAATATCGTCTCATTTATCATATGGGAGTCTTGCAACCACACGGAATGAACATTAATCACCGTTTTGTTTGAGTTACCCACCTTTTCTTTATACCCTCTACTCCCGTATTGCACTGATTCTTGTTATTATTTGTCTTTGTACACTTTCGTGAGTAATTATTTTTGTGTTTGCCGTACTTCTATATAATTCCTTTATGTCTTCTTTCGTTTGTGTATGTTAATATGTGATTATTTTGTACACTGCCATTTTGTTATTGTTAAACCATTTACATATTTAGATTTTGATTTCCTTGTTATTGCAGTTGTCTCTTCGATGGGTGCCCACACATGTATAGTTATTTGTATATGCATTTTGTTTTACATGGTATGGATGTTTGTTCATTGGCTGCAATCAACATCAACCAAAATTGTTAATACACTTATAGCTTTCAATTAGTGTTATTACTGCCCTCTCCACTTTGTCAAATATATTCTGGCATCTTGGTTATGAGATATTGTTTATCAATCTTGTGTCCTCTTTACCCTCCTTTAGCTCTGATTAGTTTTGCAAACCACATATCCATCTTCTTGATTTTAGTTTAACTTCTCAAGGCATACCAAGATATTATTCTGAAAGGTTTCAGGCAGTAAATCTATTCTTGTCATTGTTGTTATATTAAAAATTTTTTAACATTGTTTTAAGTTATAATTTGCATTTCTATATAAATCTTGTTCCTACCTTCATAGTTTGTGTTTTTTGAATCATTTCTCTTAACATTTTCTAGTAATTTAATAATTGTATTTTATTTGGTAATATTTTCTAGGACAATTGCTTGAAGCTTTCACAACAGACAGTCTGATGTCAATTATGAAGCCAGGAGTCATATCAATTGCCATCAACAATGCAGCTATAGGCATTGTAACAAGCCTGTTTCTTCGAAGCCTGAATTCTATTCTCAAGACCTTTGCCAGTGCTCTTGAGCTAATGTTCACAGCTGTTCTGTGCTGGCTGATATTTGGTATCTCCGTGGACTTGTTCACTATACTTGCTATTTTTATTGTGAGTGCTGCCACCTACTTGTATGCTCAGAACCCAGTTGTTAACAAAGGTAAAACTGAGGAACTGGATGTCAAAAAGAAAATTGAGAGTGACACTATAGTTTCTACTGGGGATTCATCCAATGGACACAGACATAAATCTGTAATGTCTGTCTAGTGTTTACAAATTTGATTATTGGGTGCCATTTTCTAAATTATTTGTGTCAATTTGCCAGTTATGCATTGAATGAATGAAGTATGAAGGATATTATAGAATAGTCACTCCCAGACACAACTGTATTTTTATGTCCTTCCTTCATGTGTGCCTAGTAATGTTGTATTTGGAAGGTTGTTTTAGAAAATGAATGGATTGGTTGGTTGGTTGGAGATTCAGTGCTCCTTGGGCTCATGTCCTTTGACCTAAAACAATTGTGGGGTATAAGCATGTGTTTGTGAGCTGTTGTTTTGTTTCATATAGGGCATTTTGTTTATTTGACCGTAGGAAAATTAAAAATAACCAGGTAAACTGTCATTAGATACAGAAGCAACTGTTTTCCTAAAGTTTCATCCATCTATAAATCTTATAACATGCCAGGGTTATACTAAATTGGATGCATCAAAACACAGAGTCCTCCAGCAGTTTCGAACCTCATTGATGTAGATGTGTGTGAAAAAATATTGGCCATTTTTCCTATAGATCTACATGATTGTTTAGGTATTTTTAGATTTTTAATTAAACAATTGTATCTTTAAAAAAAATCATGTGATTTTTTTATTACTAGAAAGGACAGCAGTAGGTGAAAATACAAAAGTGGTCTAGTTTTATAACTCATTAAAAGATGTAATCTACATTTTGATCAAAAGACCTTTATCAAGAAACTAACACACCAGCAGCAAACAAATAATTGAATTATTAATACAATAAAAAAACAACATGTGAAGTGGTTGAGCATTGTCATGCAACTGAATGATGCTTTTCGACAGCATGCTGGGCTGCTTATTCTTGATGACTATATGCAGCTTGTTTAGTGTGTTCTTGTAGCCAATAGTATTGGTGTTTAGTGTGTTCTCCGTCAATAGTATTGGTGTTTAGTGTGTTCTCGTAGCCAATGGTATTAATGTTTTGTGTGTTCTTGTAGCCAATAGTATTGATGTTTATTGTGTTCTCATAGCCAATAGTATTGATGTTCACACTATACTCTGTAAATAAAGTCTACCACTAAGAGTCCTTCATGGTAAAAACAAAAATAGACATCGAAAGTTCATTTGTTACCTGTCATCACTTCCTGAAACATTATTACTCAATCCTTCACTGTTGTCTTCGACACATATTTTTTACCATATTTTTCACCTGTATTCTTTGATGAATGTTAGTTCTGTGACATCCTGTGGCTGTAAGAAACTGAATTAATGCTTATTGGTCACATTTGAACAGAGAATTATAATGGCCATGTTGTCAACTGCCTGCACCAGACATTAAGCATACGAAGAGAATGATCATATTCGTTGGTGTGTGCTTATTATGTTAGTGATATCATCTTCATGCTCCTCGTGTGCTGACCTAGGTGATACAGTACGGGCAGGTTTCATTTGAACATGCTCATATTTATATTAACATAAAGCCATTTGAACCTTATAAGCCCATGTGTTTCTGGGTCCAAAACAGGATCAAAGAATAGCATTATTAAATAAACATGCTAAAATGTTTTGGGGTTGAATTAACTGTTCCATTCCTTATAGGGTCAAAGTGTCATAGAAGCCGTGCAGAAGCTGGGTGTCAGGCCAAAGGTGCAGATATCACAGCTAAGCTGTAAACTATGATACAATGCAAGGAGTTCTCCAGACTACATCCTACTAATCTGTAGGAGTTTAAGAACAAAGAAGAAGAAGTATATCACTAGAACTCAACAATTTTTGGTGAGTTGGTCATCAAATTATCAGCTCAGTTCTATCTTGTGATCTTGTGGTCACAAGTTGTAGATATTTTCCTATATCTTTCATATAAATTATTTTGATGCCAAATTAATTTGAAAAAAATTAAAACTTTCCTCGTAATAGATGTACAGATTTAGTTAAGATATCGCTGAATTAAAATTTTCAAGAACTATCTAGCGGTAGTATTTTTAATTATATAGTACTATTTTGAAAATGTTGTCTTTGTGTGTAGCTGCATGTGTAACATTCAAATCAGCTATATATGTCATTATTTTACTACACATTTTAAATATTCTTGGAAAGTCAACTTGTTTGATATCTGTCCCTCGCCTGTATGTTGCCAGGGCCCAAGAGTGGAACAAAGAATAGCAACACTGTTTACCTTCCATCTTCCATTCATACCGTAAGAGGCGACTAAGGAGGTTATGGAGTGGAGTTGGCTGTCCCACCCATATAGGGTCAAAGTGACCCAAAGCCACGATCAAGTTGGATGTGTCATACCTAAAGACACTGATATCGCAGCAATGCTGTAAACCATGACACAACACATTATTTTCTCTGGACTGCACGCTGCTAATCTGCAGGAGTTTGAGAACGAATATATAGGAAGGATAATATCTTCTTCAGCGTTCATTTTCAAACTCTCACTGGATCTCCCTTATAGCAGGACCATGGTCCTACTAGATTTCCAGCAGGATATAGTCCAGAGAATGGAAATATGTTGTGTCGCTGTTTTATTTGCGCTAATGGCCCGACACATTCGTCTTTAGTGGGGAATAGTATCTGTCACTGCGATTTATAATTTGAAAATTTTGGTTGCTTCAAATCTTAAGCGGTTGTCTTTATGGTCCCTATTTAACCCTTTTTTGGTTACAGCTTTATTTTGAGTGTTCACAGTTTATATGACTGTTAATATATATATATAGTCTAATGTCTATCCCAAGGTGGATGATGGCTGATAGTATCCACACTTGCCATTAAGCGTAGGGGTGGGAGCTGTTGTTGTTTGTTTGAGAACCCCCCAGGAATTTCAAGTGATTGGCTCTTACTACCTATGTGCAGTGGGGTGATTTTTCTGAGATTTTTTTCATACCCAAGAGACTTTAGCTTTCGGCTTAGTGCAATGTCTATTTAAGGAGCCTTCTTCTCAGAGGGGGCCTATAATTGTACAGATAACATGCTACAAAGCTTTCATAAGAGAGCCTCAATATAACAGCTTGTCGTCTACTAAGGTTTTCTGTTGCATGGGTGGTTGTCTAGTGGGCCATTGGTGAGACCCACAGACACAGACCTTGGTTGCATTAAGTCCATGTTTGTACAAGGTTACCATGACGTTTTCTATCCAGTGTTATTACCTTATCTACCTTTGGCTTTATGTCCTGATATTGTTTTGTTATATGCTCTTATTGGTATTTGGTTTAGGTGTTTTCTTATAAGGTGACCGTACCATTTTACTTGCTGTCATTCAATATGTTCAATACATGATATTCAACCAACTCTTTTCCTAATTTCGTCATTTCTTATTTTATCTAGTTTAGTAACCTTTACTACTTTTCTCAGACACTTCATTTCACATGTAACAAGTTTCATCTGCTGCAAGACTGTTAAAGACCATGTTTGACATTGGTAGCAAAGTGTTGGTATTAAAATTATATATATATATATATATATATATATATATATATATATATATATATATAAACTGTCCACAGCGTCCAGAATGAGGCTTATTAGCCATCTACGAACTCATAATAAAGGACATAACTCTAACTGAATTATTGCAAAAGTGGATGTAACAAATGATCATCATCACATGTGATGGATGAACAACATACACAGACACACACTTTTGCGTTCAGTCACACCGTCAGTGCAAAATGGACAGAGGTGTTATGGTTTCACTCACTGCTCTGTTGAGGGCACACATGTTAGATATATGTAATTACACAATTGTTGCAAATGAAACATAACAATGCACTTTTTCCTACAACAATCCCTAATAAATTGTATAAAATGTTACTTGTTGGGAATTGTGATACATAATTATTGTTGTTATAGTTGTTTGTGTTTGAAGTAACAGTATCTGTGAACCTCACACAGAAGTGATCACTATAACATGAGAACTCTATCAGTAGTGGTTGGTAGCATTTCCTTCTTCTTCATCGTTCATTCTCAAACTCCCGCTGGATCTCCCTTGTAGCAGGACCATGGTCCTACTAGATTTCCAGCAGGATGTAGTCCAGGGAATGGAAATGCGCGGTGTTGTCATTTGATAAGAGAGCCAATGGCCCGACACATCCATCTTCAGCAGAGGTAGCATTTAATATTTGGAATATTAAGTATTATATCTAAACAAGTGCTGAATTTTATTAAATTACTGGAAGCATGTGAATATGTTATAATTTTATTATATTTCTAGAAGTGAATTTGTAACAATGTGTGTTAGTAATCCAGGAAATTATCATCCTTTATTATTTGCTTAATGTGGGTTATCATAGTTAAGTTGTTATAATCAAAGAAGCCACAGAAACAAGCTTAGAAACAGCACACAGGAAGGCCATTTTCAGAAAACTCTTCTACCCCTGATGCCGCAAGGCAAACAAGGGCTACAGCTTATAGATAGATAGATAGTTAAACTCCATTAAGTTTGACCCAATTCATGTGTCGTCAAACAGCAAAGTGTATAAGTATAGTTTCACTTGACATGTATTAGGATTAATATCAATTGATGATTGTTCAAAAAATTGTTCATGTAAACCAGTGTGATTGAGCAATATTAAGTTTTATTTGAGTGTTCATTCTCCCCTCAGGATTACTCTTATAGCAGAACAATGTTCCTGCTAGATTTCAAGCAGGATGTAGTCCAGAGAACAGGGAAACATTGTGTCGCTACCAGTTGCAGATAAAGATGATTAGAATAGATCTCCTTGTGTTCTTTATTCATTCTCAAACTCCTGCATATCAGAGATTGGAGTACATTGTGTCATGGTTCACAACTTTGCTGCAGTATCTGTGCCTTTTACGCAGATACTGACATATACCTGAATATTACACAGATACCTGACATATCTGAATTCAGTATGGCTTCTGCGCTGATTTGCCTCTATATGGGATGGGGCAGCCATCTCCACCCCAAAAACCTTCTTAGTCACCTCATAACATAGAACATGCATGGAAGATCACATTGTAGCTATTCTCTGGTGCCTTTCGAGCCCTGGCACCACATGGGTGAAATAGTATTAATGCTATGCATTCCATTCATCATAATACACCTGCTACCTATTAGGAGTTTGAGAATTTACTGTCGAAAATGGATGGCAGTCAGGGCTCAGGATACAGTGTACGAACTTGCCCAACTACAATCGAAACCACAAGACATAATTACATACACAGATGGCTCTGTTAGCAGAAACACAAATAAAAGCGGTTGGGGTTTTGTTGCCTACAGAAACGGCGTGAAGTTGGTTGAGAAATCTTCAGCATATTCTACTGTCACATCAAGCATGAGGATGGAGATAGAGGGAGTTACATCAGCTCTTAATTGGTTGATAACTAATACATCAACACACTCGGTAATACTCACAGACTCTCAAAGCATGTTGCGCAAGATAGAAAAGTTCATGCTAAGAAAAGAATGGTGGGACTTATTGAACAACTCAGTTGTCCAGAGCATTACATGGATATACTGCCCTGGTCATGCTGGGGTCAGAGGAAACGAGGGAGCAGACTTATTGTTAGGTAATGCGGCGATAGACGGCACATTGCTGAGAAGAGATAAAGCAGATTTAATAAAGGCAGTAATAAATTCATTTCAAGATGCAGATGATGTCAATGAGGTTGAGAACGTACACATACAGAGAATGTTATAAATGGGAGTATTCAGAGGTGAGGGGAGGAAAAGTAAATTTTTTGGAAAGTCCTGAAGATTACACAATCAACACCTGACCGGAACTACGAGTCTACATACACTGGGAAGGCTACTGGAGCGGAGGGCGGAGAACTTATGGGAATGTCCTGCGTGCTGTGAAGCCAGTTTCTAATCAAGAAGTTTGAGAATGAACAGATAAGAAGGGTTTCATGCAGTACTTGTAACATTTTGTTTTCTTATACACAGTATATGCAACCAGAATTAATGTTTCTCACAAATGTGATCTTCCAGGAACTTGTATCATATATGCTGCTTTCATGCATGTTTCATCTTGATATCTGTTCATCATTGCTGAGCTATTTAAATGATATATCATCTGTGACCATTCCAACATAGAACTGGAAATCGTCGACATTTTGGTTATCTGGGTGCAAATATAAACAGCTTAGGTGATTGCACAATGGAAATTAGGAAAAGATTAGGGAAAGCGATAAAGAAATTAGAAGAAATGAAAAATATATGGAAAAACTGTTATAAAGAGACAAAACATATACTTCTTAGATCATACATTTTTCCACTTGCAACATACAGCTACAAGACTTGGACTATAAATAGAACACTGGCAAAAAGAATATTGGCATTCGAACTGAAGTGCTATAGGGCAATATTAAGAATTTCCTGAACAGAAAAGATAAGGAATAGTGATGTTTTGAATATGCTGAATATAGTGGGAGGATGGCTGGTGAATACAATTTTACATAGAAAACTGAAATATTGCAGATATATAAAACTACACAATGGCATAGAAAGATACATCTTGGAGGGCAGAACTCCAGGAAGTAGAAGAAGAGGTAGACCTAGGAGATGGAAAAATGACATTAAAGACTGTAGTTATCATCGGAGGAGGAGGCAGGCAGATTGGCACAGGATAGAGTCAAGTTCAGGGCATCTATTGCAAAGACAACGTTTTCGAAAGAATATGCCACTTAATAGATAGATAGACTATTCCTCAGTTGGCTTGTTCATTAATAAACTTGATAACTTGGTACTCGTGGGAACCCGTTGAAAAGGCATAAGAGAATTAACTTCACTGTATTCAGGTACTCTATATGTACTCTCTCAGCAAAATGACACGCCATCTGTCAGTAGCACATAACCCCGTAGAACTATAATCCCCTGGGATTTCAGAAAAATTCCACTGTGTAAATAATAATAATCCCAAAGGATTTCTGAAAAATTCCACTGTGTAAATAAGACATCCCAAGCGGGATTAAAACCAGTGACCTCTTGTGCATAAAAAAGTGGTACTCATTCTCATTAAATAAATGGAGAGAGTTATAGAGGCTGATAGTTCCCATAGTATGCCTGTTATAAAAACCTCATCTGTCCTTGCTGGGTTCTTGAAGACTCAAGCTGAGTCTCACCTCAAATATATTCAGTCTCAAGATAAAATGTAATTTTTTCTATGGCTAACCATTCCTTGACAGGAAACACTTGAATCAAACTGCTGAATATGGTTACAAGGAATATCTGGTGGAAAAAAGATTGAAATGTCAATATTACTGTGTAAGTACCTGTACTTTGTGGCTGCTGACAAAATGTTAAAATTGACTGAGCACGTAGTGTAGAGAAATCATTTCCAGTCAGTTGTTCGTTGCGGTAGATCTAGATGTAAGATGAACTTAATGGAGACCCTGAGAGTCACTAGTTTTAGATGTAAGATGAACTTAGTGGAGACCATGAGTCATTAGTTTTAGATGTAAGATGAACTTAGTGGAGACCCTGACTCATTAGTTTTAGATGTAAGATGAACTTAGTGGAGACCCTGAGAGCCACTAGTTTTAGATGTAAGATGAACTTAGTGGAGACCCTGAGAGTCACTAGTTTTAGATGTAAGATGAACTTAGTGGAGACCCTGAGAGTCACTAGTTTTAGATGTAAGATGAACTTAGTGGAGACCCTGAGAGTCACTAGTTTTAGATGTAAGATGAACTTAATGGAGACCCTGAGAGTCACTAGTTTTAGATGTAAGATGAACTTAGTGGAGACCCTGAGTCATTAGTGTTAGATGTAAGATGAACTTAATGGAGACCCTGAGAGTCACTAGTTTTAGATGTAAGATGAACTTAGTGGAGACCCTGAGTCATTAGTGTTAGATGTAAGATGAACTTAATGGAGACCCTGAGAGTCACTAGTTTTAGATGTAAGATGAACTTAATGGAGACCCTGAGAGTCACTAGTTTTAGATGTAAGATGAACTTAATGGAGACCCTGAGAGTCACTAGTTTTAGATGTAAGATGAACTTAGTGGAGACCCTGAGAGTCACTAGTTTTAGATGTAAGATGAACTTAGTGGAGACCCTGAGAGTCACTAGTTTTAGATGTAAGATGAACTTAGTGGAGACCCTGAGAGTCACTAGTTTTAGATGTAAGATGAACTTAATGGAGACCCTGAGAGTCACTAGTTTTAGATGTAAGATGAACTTGGAGGAGACTGTGAAAGCTGCTAGTTTTAAATTTAATGTGAATTTAGATTGATTGATTGAGAACCCCAGGAATTGCGAGCAAGTAGCTCTAACTTCCTATGTGCAGTGGGGTGGTTTTTCTGAGATTTTTGTCATACCAGAGACTTCAGCTTTCAGCTTAGTGCAATGCCTATCGAAAGAGCCTACTCAGAGGGGGATATAACTGTATAAATGACATGCTACAAAGCTTCCATAAGAGAGCCTCAACATAAAGGCATGCCATCTATTAAGGTTTTCTATTGCATGGGTGGTTTTTCTAGTGAACCATTGGTGAGAACCACTGATGCAACCTCATGAATATTTAGATTGATAATGACCATGAGAGCGATAATAAGCAACTGCATTTCCAGCATATTATGAGGTTTGTGTGTTATGAATTTTACATATTTGATCTGCATTTAGTCATAAACAATCTTCTATGTTATGGAAACAAAATATAATTATTTTACACTTTCATTTGCTATGTTTTTTAACATTAAATTTTATTGTTTCTGTTGGTGTTTGTGTTCATGTTGATAGAAACTTACAAAGAGACAGACAAGTCAAGTAGAATGTGAATTACATTCAGGGGCCAGTGTAAAGTGCAATCAATGATGTTAAACTGATTTTGATGCACTGCTGGCCTACTAGCGATTGACATGGCCAATCATGGCCTTCAGCTATCTCTCATAGCAGAGATCATGGATTGTTAGTTAGTTGTCACTTACTACTTGCATGGCAGGTGGAAGTGTTACTATTCTTTGCTCCATTTTTGGGCACCGGAATAATACACAGGAAATTCATATAGGATAGCAAACATGTGGTTTAATTTCAAAATGCATTTTTGCAATGTTATTATACCAAATTTAAAAACTGCCTATACCTTAAAATTACTATCAAGCTATTATATGGAATGTCTAATTGGAAGCTATACAAAAAGTAGAACCAGCATGAAGTCGAAGGTGTCTGGTCATTTACACAAATAAAATTCTGACACAGTGCAACTTCATTCTCTGGACTATGCTCTGCTGGAAACCTGGTAGAACCATTGTCCTGCTTCAAGAGATACAGCGGCAGTTTGAGAATGAACACTGAAGAAGAAGTAGAACAAACATGGTCCTGATCATTTCTTGATGTTGTCAATCTTTGATTTTCTTCTCTCCACTGTTTCTTCTTCCCGTAACTGTACCATGCAAGATTGTTTTAGACAGGGAATTGTGTCAGGTAGTATGTCTGAACTTTATCAGCTTGTTTGTCTAACCAGTTAAGTAAGTATTGACAACTGCTTACATTCTTTAAAATGTTTCTGTGTGTACAGATCATATGGTAGTGTGGGCTATTACAGAATCACTCTTGAATTAGTACTTGAGAACTTTTTTGAGTGCGACAGTACAGCCAGTCAGATGTTTCTGGCCATTAGCACAAATAAAACTGTGGCATAATGTATTTTTAATATCTGCATCTACTGAAAAACTAGTAGGATTATTCTACCTGTACAAGAGGTTTGTGTTTGTTCTTTAACCGCCAGTGGATCATTCTTATAGGAGATCCTACAAGATTTCCAGCAGGATGTTGTCCAGAAAATGAAAATATGCTATGTCACAGTTTTTATTTGCACCAATGGTCCGACACATCAGACTTTGGCACTGGTAACTAATACATTCAGTATTTCACCATTTCCACTGAACTGTAGATGTCTGTAACCATATCGATAGTATAGTTGGCCAGGCCGTACAAGAGAATTAGTTCCTGTACCTACCAGCTGGTCACCACCCTCAGATAGTATAGTTGGCCAGGTCATACAAGATAACTAGTTCCTGTATGTACCTGCTAGCCACCACCCTCAGATAGTATAGTTGGCCAGGTCATACAAGAGAATTAGTTCCTGTACCTACCAGCTGGTCACCACCCTCAGATAGTATAGTTGGCCAGGTCATACAAGAGAACTAGTTCCTGTATGTACCTGCTAGCCACCACCCTCAGATAGTATAGTTGGCCAGGTCATACAAGAGAATTAGTTCCTGTACGTACCTGCTAGTCACCACCCTCAGATAGTATAGTTGGCCAGGTCATACAAGAGAATTAGTTCCTGTACGTACCTGCTAGTCACCACCCTCAGGTAGTATAGATGGCCAGGCTGCACAAGAGAACTAGTTCCTATGTACCCACTGGTCACCATGCATACAGCTAATCACGGCCATGGATGCTTGACTATTTGTTGCTATTGTGCATCTTATCATCACAGATACCCACACAGTAAAAGTTTGAGGATGAGCACTAGAAAGAAAGTATCACAGTCCTACTAGATTTCATATGAGAAGCATTAAATTCTGTGAGGCATGATGCTTGAACAAGGTGTGCAGATTATACGGAATATTGATGACTGCATAGTTTTGTTGCAAGCAACATTCAATAAAGAATTTTTGATTGAAAACAAAATTGGCTGTAATTTACAAGTCATTTCACTTGTGTTATGCATTATTACCACAAAATGTGTTAATTTTCACTGACCATCAATTTATTTAGTTCTATCTTTCATGTTCGATGAGTTTGTTTTTTTACACTTTTTGTATTTTTTTAACAAGGATGTAGTATTTAATTTTCTTTTACCTTTAGAAATATAATTAATAAAGTTGATATATGCACATGTTTTATATTCAGTACTTTCTTTCAATTATAAATTCATTATAATTAAGTTCAATTATAATTATAATTTTCAAACATCAGCCACAAGTACCTATGTCATACAGCTGTTTCAGAAGTGCACGTGGGAGCTACTTAACTTATCACATCAAAGTTACAAATAAAAGGTCACATAGAAATATGATTTACAGACAGATGTGGTTGTTCTTATGAACGTGGACTGTAAAAAATACGCTTGTAAAGAGAAGCCTGTTAACACCGACAGTAATATCAATATTAACAGGAGGCCACTGTGTGACATTAATAAAGGGCTTGGTTGTTTGAAGCAAGTCTAGTTTTGTCTGTTGAGTTGGGCACTACTGGAGATTTGTGGCTACGCAAACAAACAATGTAAACACAGTAGGAGGTACAATAGAATTGTGCTTTATTTAAAGTATTGGATGACTTGTTTGTAATGTGTACTTGTACACTGTTGCAATTTATTGAATTGTACTTTACATGTAGTTTTTGGTGGTGTTAGCATAGTAGATTTCCTCTATAGCGCATTCTTTTTTAACATATCCCTATATAACAACAATTTTCAAAAAATTCTCAATTATATTTATTCTATATTGTTTCTAATGTACATAGCAAATTTCTGTTATTACATACGTATTTTGTCGGTCCGGGCCAAGTTGTTAAATGGATTTCACTGTATTTGGGAACATTTATGTAAGAATTTGATATGTCACACTGAACTTTCTTCCTCTTCTTCATTTGATCTCAAACTCCTCCTGGTTAGCAGGATATAATCTAGAGCAGTGGTTCTCAACTGGAGCCACATGACTCACCAGTGGGTCCCAGTTTATTGCTTTAGGGTACAGACACAAATGGACATTAAGGAAGATGAACTTGTGTAAGTAGGACATTTAAATTATTGTGAACAATGAAAAGGTTAGAAAAAATAAGCTCCTCAGTCCCATATTTGAACCACATATAACCCCCTAGGGTGAGTCGAAAATAACAGGGTAAATTTAATTCAAAAGGAGGTAATATGAAAAAAGGATGAAAACCACAGGTCTAGAGAAAATAATACATTGAGCCATATTTTAGCTTGGCTGTGATATGGTGCATTTTGGCGGAGATACACGACTTATCATGGCATTTTTCATTCACTTTGACCTATTGGATGGGGTAGCCAAATCTTATTGGTCACCACTCACAACACGGATATTTTATTGGTCACTTCTCACAACATGGATATGTTATTGGTCACCACTCACAACACAGATATTTTATTTGTCACCTCTCACAACACAGATATGTTATTGGCCACCTCTCACAACACGGATATGTTATGAAGTTATTATTCTTACTTTTCTTGGAGTCCCTGCAACACATGTTAAACTTTCAATAATTATCATGTATCATTTATCATTGAAGAGTTTGGTATAATCTTTGATTAAAAATATCAGTTTTCTTCTTCAAATTTTAAATACATTTGTAAAATTGTTTTTGAGCCTACACTCTTTCTGGTAAGAGCAGGCAGGTGACATCTAATCCTCGAGTTCAGAATTGTTTTTGCTAATTAAATATTGATTTCCTGTTTGACTCCATTAATCTCCTATTGTACTTGTTTTATTATAATCAGCTCTACTATGACCATATACAATGTATGACCTACTGACTAAGGGAAACATCAAGCTTTCTTAAGAAGTCATTAATGACTCATTTAGCTATTCCCATGATTTTCATTGACCACTATGATTATACTTTGTGTGACAACCAATGAAAATGAAAGGAAAAGTCAAATGAATCATTTTAGAAGGCTTGATTTCCCATTAGCCAAGAGGTCTTATATTGTAGGCGGTCATGTTTTAACTGTCATCTATAGCTTGATGAGAAGACATTGACATGTTTTAGATATTGAAGAATATGAGAGCCTGCAGTTGGTACAGTATGTATAGAATATGTTTCATTGTGGTCTTATTATATTGTTGATATTATATCATGGTTATATATACAAGATCTGATATCATGGTTATATGTACATATTCTTGTTTGTGAACAGTTTAACCATTGAAAGGAGTTGTGAGCTCCTATACTAGAGCGATGGTTACTGTATGCTTCTTGATTAGAAACTGGCTTCACAGCACGCAGGACATTCCCATAAGTGCTCCGTTCCAGCATCCATCCCAGTGTATGTAGACTCAGAGTCCCGGTCAGGTGTTGATTATGTGATCTTCTGGACTTTCCAAAAGATTTAGTTTTCCTTCCCTCACATCTAGATACTCCCATTTCTAACATTCTCTGTATTTGTACGTTCTCCGCCTCGTTAACATCATCTGCAACTTGAAATGAATTTATTACTGCCTTCATTAAGTCTGCTTTATCTCTTATGTGCCATCTATCACAGCATTGCCTACTAATAAGTCGACTATCTCGTTTCCTCTGACCCCAGCATGACCAGGGCAGTATATCCATGTAATGCTCTGGACAACTGAGTTGTTCAATAAGTTCCACATTCTTTTCTTAGCATGAACTTTTCTATTTTGCGCAGCATGCTTTAAGAGTCTGTGAGTATTAACGAGTGTGTTGATGTATCTGTATGGAGAGATGGTTACTGTTTAGAGGGATGGTTACTGTATGGATGGATGGTTACTTTTTGGAGGGATGGTTACTATATGAAGGGATGGTTACTGTATGGAGGGATGGTTACTTTTTGGAGGGATGGTTACTGTATGGCCACAAGCAAACTCCAACTCATCAAGCCATATTTAAAGTTTTGCATTGCTGATTTTAAAATACTACAGTGTATACATTCTGGTCCATAAGATCACAAAATATAAAATTACAAGCTATCGCAGACAAGTTATAAACATCACTAAACAGTGATAAGGTGATATGTGGGACATCACTCTTTTGTTGATGGTGTGTAGTCTTCTTTTTATGATTGACATGTGCGGCAACAAAAAACTTTGATCAGAACAAACTCTTTGATCTTTTTAAAAAGACCAGCAGCACAACAAAGGATTCTATTATTGAGTCTTTCATCAGGGGAGTGGCCTACAGCCTGTGGTATTCCTGACAGATGCAAGGTCAGTACTTAAGCTCTCCAGTCTGGAAAACTAACAGACTTAAAAAAAACTACTTAGCGAATTGTCTTACCAGTATAGGGTAACCATGCAGTGGATACCCTCTCACTGTGGAATACCAGGAAATGAAAAAGCAGACCAACTGGCTAAGGAAGGTGCTGCCGAAGACCAACCAGATATACCAATCACCTATCATCAGAAAAAACAGATGATAAAGTCAATAAGAAAGCCACAAACACCAACACAAGATGACTATCATATTATGAACAGATCAGAACAAGTTATAATTCTACGTCTCAGAACAGGACACAACCAACTCCGCAGTCACATGTATACAAAGTTCAAGATTGGCAACACGGCCATGTGTACATGTGGACAGGCAGCACAGAGTGCCAAACATATACTTCAAGAGTGTTCTGAGCATGAAACGCTGAGGCAGACATATTGGCCAGAGGAAACAACACTGGAATCAAAGCTCTATGGGACACGGTATGAACTACAAAAGACAGTGAGTTTTATTAAGGAGACAGAATTACAGATATAGACATGTTTCAAGTGAACGAAAGAAGAAGAAGAAAAAATCAGGGGAGTTAAAAATAAATGTGTAACAATTTGTTTTAACATTCCTACTGACAGATGTGACCCCCACCCTCGCTGAGCAACCTTAAATTGAAAGAGGTTGTTCACATCTGCGCTGTGCTGATGGATTTACTGAAGTTCGAATCAGAAGATATATGGTTCAGTCACAGTTCAATTAACAGTAATGAGATAGATCAGGTGTTCTCAACCTGGTGCTCGGAGCACCTTCGTGCTCTCATAAGGATAAATGCTAACATCATGCGAGTTATAAAGTGCTCACGAGCACTAACGATTACACGTGGACTGCCTTAGTGCTGTATTGTTACGTTTGTGTGTATTCAAGTTTCCATTTGTATCTAAGCCTTGTTATTGACATACATACTAGATGGTTTTCTGATTATGTTAGCAAATAATTTTCTATATGTTCTAATGTTGAATTTTGCACCATTTTTAAAATATGGTACATGTATTAAAGACTTAATATAATTGTATTGACACATTTGTTTCCAAATTATTTATTTGTTTGATGTCATTCTCAAATTCCAGCTGCATCTGTCTCGTAGCAGGACAATGGTTTTATTAGATTTCCAGAAGGATGTAGTCCAGAGTCCATACGCAGACGTCCGCAAAGATTTGAACATAGAAGAAGACTCGCTCCTCAAAATTATTTAAAAAAACGCAAACTTACATATTTCTGAGATACAAAGAGAAACAATGGTTTAGAAAGATGAATCATGAAAGGAAAAGTTCCAGGAAAGAGAACAGAGGCAAACCAAGACTAAAATGGACACATCACATCGAAGATCAAACATCTTCTGGGCAGCTTGTACAGAACCGAGTGGCAGTGAGGACAACGTTCTGTTAAGGGCACGGCACATAGAGAGAGAGAGAGAGAGAGAGAGAGTAGTCCAGAGATGGAGCTGCGTTGTGTTACTGTTTTATTTGTTATTATGCACCTGACGTCGAAGATGTTTCAAATTGGAAGGGAATTTGCGGACACCGCCACCTTTGAAACATAAGTTTCTAACGTGGGACTGCTGACACCGCCGCCTCTGAAACGTAAATTGCTGGCGTGGGTTTACTGAAACCACCACCTCTGCAACACATGTTGCTGACCTACACAGAGGGGATACCGATGTTATTTAGTATTGCAATGGATTGGGTCATGCGAAATTGCACAGTCGATAAAGATCGTGGTATCAAGTGGCTCGGAAATAAAAGTCTAGAAGATCTCGACTTTGCAGACGATCTAGCGTTACTTAGCTCAACTCACGAGATGCCCAAGAAAAAAATAAACAGCCTTCAATTATTCTCTGCACAACTTGGGCTTGAAATCAACACAACATATTTGACCTTACCAACAAACCAACGGACATCAAAATAAACGACAACACTCTTGAAAAAGTCACATACTTCTCTTAGTTCATTCTCGTCTGCGCACTTCTGCAGGTCAACTAGGAACCGTCCCTTGTCATCGAAATTGTTTGACTTGCCCTTTTGTTATTCTCACTCCCATGTTACAGTTTCCTAAATCACACTTTGATATTCAGGATTCTTTTTAATGTTTGTCCCGTAATTTAATATACTCTATCATATGTAAGCGTTGTGATATGAAGTATATTGGTGAGACTGGTAGACGTTTAGCAGATAGATTCGCAGAACATTTGAGAGATATCACGAATCATCGTGACTCCCCAGTGGCTAATCATTTTAACAGCCCGTCACATCTGGTAGCTCTGATGTCTCTGTAACCGGTTTGTTACGTTGTTATACCGGTGACCAGCAACGTCAGTCCTTGGAATATCGTCACATTTGTCATATGGGAGTCTTACAACCACACGGAATGAACATTAATCACCGTTTTGTTTGAGTTACCCACCTTTTCTTTATACACTCTACTCCTGTATTGCACTGATTCTTGTAATTATTTGTCTTTGTACACTTTCGTGAGTAATTATTTTTGTGTTTGCCGTACTTCTATATATTTCCTTTATGCCTTCTTTCGTTTGTGTATGTCAATATGTGATTATTTTGTACTCTAGTCCATCAACTGTACATTAGAATGCCATTTTGTTATTGTTAAATAATTTACATATTTAGATTTTGATTTCCTCGTTGTTATTGCAGTTGTCTCTTCGATGGGTGCCCACACATGTATAGTTATTTGTATATGCATTTTGTTTTACATGGTTCTATGTATCCACACAATTACTTTGGGCCACACATTTGTATGTATACATATGCAGTTATTATAGCATTATCTTTATGTGAACGAACGTTTATATTTACATTAATATATGTATGTTTCTATGTGTGCGAATGTTCATGTTATTGTTTTTATTTATGTGAGAAAGTGTTTATGTGGATGCATGTTCATATTTATATATATATATATATATATATATATATATATATATATATATATATATATATATATATATATATATATATATTTATGTGAGCGCTTGTTTATGTTAATGCACGTATTTCCATTCTGTGTCAATATGTATGCCTATTCTGGTGTGAGCCCTTTCCTATGTGTGGATACATTTACATGCCTGTGCATTTTGTGTGGGTATCCTTCACACATCTGTGTCCATTTTGTTATATATTTATTTCTTAACTCTTGGTGTGTGTATACATTTCTATGTATGTTTAGGTTTGGTTTTATATATATGTTTATGTCTATATTTGGTTTCACATTCATTCCATGCGTTTTCAAATGATGATTCTTCTTGTATCCTTCCTTCCCCAAACCCACTCACCCCACAACCTCATCATTACTCATCTATCATTATCATATGCCATTCTGGTTGGCGTAGGTGACCATGGTTCTCTGTTCACAGTATTGTTATCAGGATCGTTGTTTCCATGCCTTGCTAGGTTGTCAAACGAATATTTTCTCACGTCCCCATCTGTCTCTGTTCCCTTCAGTCTTGCCTGTTGTGACTATGTTCTTAAAACCTGCCTGTCAGATAAAGTGACAAAAGGGGTATTTTTCTTATCTTTTTCTTTTATTATTCTTGCACTCATCTATAGTGCCTCTAATTTCCCACTTTCCAGTTTTTTTTATAATGAATGCACGCATTTTCTCTTTTACTAGATGCGTTGCCATCCCTGCGTTATGGAGACGGGGCTTGATGAAATCTAAAGTCATCTATTGTTTTTTATTGTGTTGTTTTCTGTTGTTTGTCTCTTGAAAAAGGTTCAATTTGAGCCGATACGTGAAGAATTGTCCTGTTTAGTTTTATTGTATGTTTTTTTATATATACTTTTTTAAATATATTTTTTATTAATAGGCAAGGTAAGTGTTTTAGTAACCTGTTTAATTCATTTTACTTGACTATCTAAACCTTCCACTCCCGCATAATTCCAACATTAAATATGCATGCGAATGTTGGAAAGCAACATCAAACTTAGAGTTAAGACTAAACACCTTTGAAAATAAATGTCTTAGAAGGCTACTGAACATACGTTGGTCATACTTCAAATCAAACACAGTTGTCAGACAAGAATCAAAACAAGAATATGTATCAACCTATATTAGAAAGCGTCGCTGGAATTACATTGGACACGCGCTACGAATAGATACTGAAAGACTCCCCTGTCAAGCTTTGATGTGGTCATCTAAGGGCAAGAGAAAACGAGGAAGTCCAAAAGAAACTTTACGTAGAACTATTACAAGTAAACGTTTCACCATCGGTATCAGAAACAATGAAGATCTAAAGCAAATTGCAATGAAACGAGAGACATGGAAATCTATGATATCCGCCCTATGTGCCGTCTTTAGCCCTGGAGGAATAACTAACTAATACAGAGGGGATAAAAACAAATTAAGCGCCGAGAGAATCATACAATAGGAAAGTGTTACTTCGTATAAGCATATCCTCTAGTATGGGTTTGCGGTTATATTGTGACTCACGTCACTTCTCAAGCGTTACGTATTATTGAAGGAGAATATGTTGTTTCATATATCTACGTTGTACTTTCATCCCTTTGAAGCACGTATATATCTTTTTATACCTTGGTGATCGTTAACGCTGGTAGGCAAACTGTCTTAGAGAAGAATAACACAAAAATAAAACCACAATTGTCTTGTGAACAATTCTTAGATGGGTAAGGGCTAGGAAAATATCGTGACTCAAAAGTAAGACGAAAGACGGAGAAAATATATTAATATACCTTTTCCATTGTTTTGTCTTGATCTATTCTTTCCAGTATTACCCGCCCACATGTCTGCTTTAAAAGCTTTTCTCCAGATTTCGCTGTATTTCCCTTTCTCATCTTTCCCTGTGGATTCCAGAAAAACATGTCTTGGAATGCTTTCTCTTGGTCCACTTATAGTATACCATATCCATCTCACGCATTTCTTCAGCTCTTCTCTACTGTTGTCTTCAGTACTTGATATCTTTTCAGTAGTATTCACACTTGACAGAGAAGTTGTCTACAATATGTGATATCTTTTCAGTAGTATTCACACTTGACAGAGAAGTTGTCTACAATATGTGATATCTTTTCAGTAGTATTCACACTTGACAGAGAAGTTGTCTACAATATGTGATATCTTTTCAGTAGTATTCACACTTGACAGAGAAGTTGTCTACAATATGTGATATCTTTTATGTAACGATCACACTTGAAGAAGTTGCAGGGGTAAAACCGGTGGCAGTGGATGATGAAGTCAGGGCGCTTATTGACGATAACACTGCAGAAAATTATATAGCATTACACAATTATGGGTCAGTTATTCGTCATCAACGCCGTGCTTCGGATTTTTTCTGTACTGTCCAGAGAAAAACTATCAAAGATTCCAGCGGTGTTTTCACAACCACGAGCAGTCATGCAATGAAACACGAAGTCGGTATATTGAAAATTGTGACCTTAGGGACCCACGATCTAAGAAAGAACCAAAAAATAGTTATCTCTTGCAGTGAGGAACCGTGGCCATGAGTTCAGTTCGGTTATATCAGAACATATGATCATAACAAGACAATGGAATGTGCGGATCAGGTAATTCTATAACTACGACTTCCTATGATATGCTCAGTATATAATTTTGTATGTCGTAATAATTCATCTGACCATATTTCTGTACGTTGTGTTGTCGACATTAATTAATGATATAACAAATTTGTCGTTTCTATTGATTCCATTTGGATTTTCTGAATTGTCGCTATTTAATCCTTATTGTGACCAGGCATAGTTCTGTCAAATACTGGGCTGGATTATTGATGTTTTATTCACGGTGTATTAGCAGCGTAAATATTCACTTAACTTCTGTCCTTTGAAGTAAATTCAAGTAAGAAGCATGAGGATATATGAAGTCCTTTCAAGGGTGGCAACAAATGAGCGTTATTGTATTATTGGGTTACTGGACTTTGCATATCTGTAAAAGAAAGTTGATGTTATTGATTGAACTAGTTGTACTTTATATGTGACTGCACTATATAGTAAAACTTATGTTTGCGAGTGTTTTGTAAAATGAACAACAATTTCGAATATATTTTATTTGATAAGCGAACGGCTACTTACTATACGAGCATTTTTTAAAATCTACCGAGCGTCACGTGATCACAACTGAGCCAATGCAGAATTATGAATATGACTGTACAGTCAACATCCGTGCGAGTGTATACTATTTACTAGAGTGATGTATCCACACGAGTGCGTAAAGCATGTATAAAAAAATTGTGTTAAATTTGTAGTGAGTATTCCTTAGTAACTTTACTGCAACAATAGCTCCCACGAAGAGAGGATGCAAATGATGACAGTAAGAATATTAAGGTGGAATGAATAACGGAGAAGCACAAGAGTGACTTGTATTGTAAGTTTTTATAACAAGTCTACGCCTATGATTTGAACAGTATTTAAAAAGAAATACTAGGACTAGATGCATCAATATGTGCCAAGAAAGTATCAAAGCAACGGTCACATGTTCTGGAAGATGTTGAAAAGTTCCTTCTCGTGTGGTTAAAGGTTTTCTGATGTTTTAAGTTCCTGATGTTCCCTTAATACCCAAAAGAAAATTATTAGTGTTTGGTCCCTATTTCTGTATGTCTCGTAGCATGCTAGTGAAGCGTGAAGCATGGACAATAAATAAGACATCACAAAAATCATTGGAGGCAGCGGAAATGTGGTTTATGTGAAGAATGTTACCCATTCCTTGGACAACAACGATTACTAATAAAGAATGTCTTAGAAGGATGGATGTGAAAAGATGCATGATTGATGATTGATAATATAAGAAGGAGACAGTCAATATTTATTGATGATGATGAGTAGGATACTTGGGATTGTGATTTTTTCTGTATGACTAGTGGCATACTTGAGATGTTGACTTTTTCTGTATGACTAGTGGCATACTTGAGATGTTGACTTTTTCTGTATGACTAGTGGCATACTTGGGATGATGACTTTTTCTGTATGACTAGTGGCATACTTGAGATGTTGACTTTTTCTGTATGACTAGTGGCATACTTGGGATGATGACTTTTTCTGTATGACTAGTGGCATACTTCGGATGATGACTTTTTCTGTTTGACCCTTGACAAACTTGGGATGATAACTTTTTCTGTATGACTAGTGGCATACTTCTGATGATGACTTTTTCTGTATAACTAGTGGAATACTTGGGATGATGACTTTTTTGTATGACTAGTGACAAACTTGGGATGATAACTTTTTCTGTGTGACTAGTGGCATACTTCTGATGATGACTTTTTCCGTATAACTAGTGGCATACTCGGGATGATGACGTTTAGCTCGATGATATAAAATAATACAGAAGGCAGAACATTTTTCTGAACAAACAAAACACCCCGGATGAAGGTTAAGAGGTTACAAGCAGCTTTGCATTAAAAAAAAACAAGATCAAATAACGAAATAACTTGCACCTAATATACCAGATCTCAGACAAACAAAGGTCAAAACCATGACCACTAGCAGCACATTTTCACTAAGGAGAAGATAAATATTCCCAGATCTGATTGAGAGAGAATACCAGAAATAATGGCATAGACAATTAAACAGACTAAGAGAGGAAGTAGATAGTTACATATAATATATTTCTATTGCTGCCGCCTGAAGCATACGGTCTCAGGTACGGTCCTGGTGACTACTGCAGACTGAACTATCACATGTAAAATATACTGCAATTTGGTCAGACAGACATGTGTTCATGAGTAGAAGACAAACCTATGGTGGAACATATACTTCTGGATTGCCGTCCTCACGAATGCAGTTGAACAGAGATATGCTACTCCCCAACCAACCTGGAGAAACAACTATATGCCGATGAGGCAAGCATGATACAAATCTCCATCTTTATAAGAGAAATCAATGTTATTCTATGAGTGAACTAAGAAGAAGAAAATGAAGATAATAAAATATACAGTAGGTTAAATGGCAGTTTTACAAGGAACAAAAACAAGAAAGAATGAATCGACGTTTCGATCACAAGATCTTTACCAAGATAGGAACACACACACACATATAAAATACATTTTGTTCCATAATTGTAACATAATATCAGGTATAGGACATATACTGTTCAAAAACAGAAGCGTAACAGTTTTGGAGTTACTTTTATAAAAGATAGTTGATTCGACATCATTCAGCTTATCGACTGTGGTCATTAACTTCTCGTGGTGACCGAAATTGTACTCACCTCATAATTCGTGAGGTTATGAAGGAGGTCAAGGTCAAAACAACATTTTTGGCAATAATTCATTACAAGTTCATGAGAATCCAGTGAAACTTACTGAACACAAATCCTTCTGACCATATTACTTAATGCCTATAACAGATTTGACGGTCCTGGAATAAATTCAGGTGAAAATTCAATGCTCAAGTATGGCTTATCGCACTGCAGAACAATACATCATCATTTGACAGGTACAGACTTGACAATCACAAAATGTAGTGGCCAGACAATTTAATGTGGTTAGAAGCACGATTAATCGCCTTTGGAGGCGATTTCAACAAATATACTTAGTGGCAGACAGTGGATGGCCCAGAGTCACAACTCCTGCTGAAGACCGCTTCATACGGCTACTTTACCTCAGGAATCTATTTGCATTTGTGTCCTCCACAGTCCATTCAATGCTAGCAGCTCGTCGAATTTCAGATCAAACGGTCAGAAAGTGGCTGCACAACGCTGATCTTTGGGCTAGAAGACCCCACAGACGTTCCTGTTCTTACGGATTCGACATCGCCAGAACCAACTGCAGTAGGCGAACCATCATCGTCAATGGGCTGTTTGGAATGACTGGAGACCGGTTTTATTTAGTTAAAGTCTGAAAGTTTCTTCATGCAATGGTTGAAACATTAATTCCATAAAATAAAACACTGGTACACTTTTGAAATAATATTGTGTTTCTTTTTTTGAACAGTATATTTTGTTTAAACGTTGTATTTTTTAGGAAACACTTCTTCCTTTTCTTTTGTCCTCAAACTATTGCAGATTTGCAGGATGTAGTCATGAGAATGGAAAGCGCTGTCTCATAGTTTATTCGGCACCATACTGGCGTTGCCATCACTAATACCTCCAATTATATCGGCAATACAATGTGTACAGTTGGTTTTAGCAATACAATGTGTACAGTCGGTTTTAGCAATACAATGTGTACAGTCGGTTTTAGCAATACAATGTGTACAGTCGGTTTTAGCAATACAATGTGTACAGTCGGTTTTAGCAATATAATTGTGTACAGTCGGTTTTAGCAATACAATGTGTACAGTCGGTTTTAGAAATATAATTGGGTACAGTCGGTTGTAGCAATACAATGTGTACAGTTGGTTTTAGAACTGCAAAAAAAGTGTTTGCGTGTCGTCCCACAAGCTACTCTCCCACTGCGCCGACAATCAAAAACTATATTGTTCGTAATTCTGTGCCTCTAAAACAACCAAACAAATCTATTTTCGGATCTTGTCAGACTTTCTGTAATTATATTCGGTAATTATATGGTAGACATATAGGCCTATAATACAAACATATATAACTAGGTTATATTACAGTTAGACAAGGAGCAAAAACAAGACAGAACGAATCGATGTTTTGATCAAAAGGTCTTTATCAAGATAGGGTCAAGTCCCACACGTACTTGAGTGAACAATAAGCTCGAGACTACACGAAATTGTGTAATCTGCATGAAGCTATGAGAAATCAACAAAATGGAAAGGCAATACAATTATGCACATTAATCGATGGACATACAAGGAAAACGTAAAATTGAAAATAATAGCAGAATTATAGTAATAACTTAGCGTAATAGTGTTTTATACGCATCAGTCATAGTAAAGTTGAAGACAGGTACCATGGTAATTATATCATCATCAAGTGCTGTCTAGGCAACAAAGGCTGGCTGCAACAGACCTCCAACATCCCCTGTCTCTTGTTTTGATGGTGCACTCTGCTAGACTAACCTATTCATCTTGTGATATTACTCTCCCACTTGTATCTCTGCCTACCTCTAGACACCTTTTTATGGATCAGCAAGCCAGATCGAAAACAACGCCCAGAAGAACATTTATGAATGAATTAAAATTAACAGGCATACATGTACAAGACCTGCAATCCCTAGCAACTGACCGACAGGCATGGAGAACTGACATCCGCCCTATGTGCCAAACTTGGCAAAAGAGGAACTGACTGACTGAAGCCAGATCGAGCGTTTATCGTGTGGTATGAAGCCAGAAATCATTTTCTTTAGTCGCATGAAGTTCCAAGAGTAATCAACCAACATAAAAATTGAACAGCCAATTAGCACATTCTGAAGGACATACTGAATATGAGATCCGGGCACCATGGATGTGCTCATAGTACCATGTGCTCATGTGCTCATAGACATCGGGGACCATGTGCATATTGTACTTTTAGATCAATCTGAGGGGAGAGATCTCAATGGCGTGGCCATATTTCCCCCACACTTAATATAGTAGCTCCATTCTTGGTGGCGATTACGACCTTCAGTAAGATATACAAGTACTATATCTTTCATTTTTTTCTTTAGCAGGCAGAACAAGGGGAGGAACAGTGTTTACTATTGTTCCAATGCCACCAGACCATATCTGCTGTCAGCTCTGGAAGCGATAAGACATCGTCTTGACATGACATACTACACTGCCACCTGTCATCTTGAATGTATCTAATATCAAGTCCAGAGAGCCATATACCCGTAGACACATCCTCACCCTGTTAAAAAAACCAGAATTACAAATGAGAACACTGTAAACAAGAGAGAGAGAGAGAGAGAGAGAGAGAGAGAGAGAGATATGAGTATTACTGCTAACGGACATCATACATGAACACAATGTTCTTCTTCTTCTTCTTTCTGTCCTCAGGTACCTTTCGGTGTTGAGGGGAGAGTGAGTGTACGTTCTTTTGCCCTTCTATTTGCCTCCTCTGCTGTTATATTTCCGAGTGTCTCTAATACACTATCTATCCACCTTTTACGAGGGCGTCCAATAAGTCTCCTGTTTTCGTATCGTTTGTTAAGTGTTTTCTGGATATTCAAATATAAATTTTATTACATGCGCATCATAAGTCAACAGAGCGATGAGTACATCAGTTACATGGGCACTGTAAACTATCGGAGAATTAACAACATCAGTTACATGGGCACTGTAAACTATCGGACAGATAACAACATCAGTTACATGGGCACTGTAAACTATCGGAGAATTAACAACATCAGTTACATGGGCACTGTAAACTATCGGAGAATTAACAACATCAGTTACATGGGCACTGTAAACTATCGGAGAATTAACAACATCAGTTACATGGGCACTGTAAACTATCGGAGAATTAACAACATCAGTTACATGGGCACTGTAAACTATCGGAGAATTAACAACATCAGTTACATGAGCACTGTAAACTATCGGAGAATTAACAACATCAGTTACATGAGCACTGTAAACTATCGGAGAGATAAGAACATCAGTTACATGGGCACTGTAAACAGCGATAACACCAATGATAATGCATTACTGCCACTGATGACTACTGTAACGAATAAATAACAAAAAATATCAAATATAAAGAACCCATCAATGAAAAATATAGGAATAAGTACTTTTTCAACGTTAGGTCCAATATGCACTTTTATCAAGAAAAAACCACGGAATATAAATAATACATATCAAAACAATGGTATCGTCTCATCCCATTGTATTTCGATAGAACTTTAAAGAACACTGTAGACATAAATAGCGCAAGTAAATGAGTTAACTGTCTACATTTTGTGTACAATAAGATATGAGAATCAATTCTGTTAATATTAGTTGAGTTATGTATAAAACATGATCTCATTTAACTGAGTCCATGTGACTGATGATATTAGTTGAGTTATGATAAAACATGATCTTATTTAACCGAGTCCATGTGACTGATGATATTAGTTGAGTTATGTATAAAACATGATCTCATTTAACTGAGTCCATGTAACTGATGATATTAGTTGAGTTATGTATAAAGCATGATCTCATTTAACTGAGTCCATGTGACTGATGATATTAGTTGAGTTATGTATAAAACATGATCTCATTTAACTGAGTCCATGTGACTGATGATATTAGTTGAGTTATGTATAAAGCATGATCTCATTTAACTGAGTCCATGTGACTGATGATATTAGTTATGTATAAAACATTATCTTATTTAACCGAGTCCATGTAACTGATGATATTAGTTGAGTTATGTATAAAACATGATCTCATTTAACCGAGTCCATGTAACTGATGTAACGGATTAGGATCCCCATCGAGGTCAACTCCTTGAAGTGGAGATGGGACGTAGTCCAGTCAACAGAGGCAAGAAACTAAGATTGGTCGGGCCATTCACTATATCGAGCTGGACCACAGTCCTGCCCAAGCAAGCACAGGTGCTGAAGTCGGATATATTTGACCGATAGGCGCACTAGCAACTATGGTATAATGCAAACCACATATTTAACATGGAGGCACTGAGGAGCTTTAAAATACAGCAGCATTTATCAATAAAACCGGACTTGCCGTGTAGACATGTCAAACTATGGGAGCACTGAGGAGCTTTCAAATACAGCAGCATTTATCAATAAAACCGGACTTGCTGTGTAGACATGTCAAACTATGGGAGCACTGAGGAGCTTTAAAATACAGCAGCATTTATCAATAAAACCGGACTTGCAGTGTAGACATGTCAAACTATGGGAGCACTGAGGAGCTTTCAAATACAGCAGCATTTATCAATAAAACCGGACTTGCTGTGTAGACGATAAATTACGAACGAGAAGAAGACTGATTAGGATTACGCGAATCAGTGGAAAGCGCTGCATTGGAAAAGGAGATCCTTATAACTGTATTAAAATAAAAAGAAATCTAAAACACTTCAGCCGCCCGTGTGATGCCGGGGCCCAAAAGGGGAGCAAAGAATAGCAACACTGTTTACCTTCCACGCATGTCGTAAAAGGCGACTAAGGAGGTTATGGGATGGAGTTGGTTGTCCCATCCCATATAGGGTTAGTGACCCAAAGCCATGCTGAAGTGGGATGTGTCAGACTGAAAGGTGCAGATATCGCAGCAATGCTGTAAACCATGACACAACGCATTCCGTTCTCCGGACTACATCCTGCTGCTAATCTGCAGGAGTTTGAGAACGAACGCAGAAGAAGAAGAAGAAGAAGAAGAAACACTTTAGCAACAGCAAACAATGCCCTACAGGCTCAGTTAAAATTGACAACAGTAAATTGAATGTGGTGTGAACAGGATAAAGAATTCTTGCGTTCAATGTGTGTTTATTATTGTTTTTTTCTTGTATATTTTTGAATAATTTATGAGTACTCATAATTTCTGTCTTCCACAACAACAGAAGTAACTAACAGAAACAAGTGTGGTCAGTATAGTGCTGATTATCTTAAATATGGATTCATTACTTCTCGCAAGAAGAAGATGCCTGATGTGCGAACATCATTTACCAATGAGAAAATGAAGTCATCGATATTAAGTGAGAGTTTTAAGATTGTTCACGTGTACATCATTTACAAATTAAAACATGAAACCATCGATATCGATATTAAGTGACAAATTTAATATTATTCACGTGAAAATAATTTACAAATGATAATATGAATCCATCGATATTAAGTGAAAGATTTAAGATTGTTCATGTGAAAATCATTAGAAATGAAAATATGAAACCATCGATATTAAGTGATAACATTATTTTTTTCCATGTGAAAATCATTCGCACATGAAAATAGGACGACATCGATATTAAATGAGAATTTTAAGATTGTTCATGTGAAAATCATTAACCATTGAGAATATGAAGCTATCAATATTAAATGACAATTTTAAGAATGTTCGCTTGGATAAATATAAGAGAAATGTAATGTATTTTCTGAGATTTTCAAGTAAAAAGCATAAAAAGTAGAAGACATTGCAAAATATAATTGTCTTTACTTTAGGGCACAACGAAGATAACATAGAACAATCTGGAAAGCCCCCACACCATTGCAGAAGAAGTGATTGTACCCGTGATTCTCGAAGCTTTAAGAACAGTGGTGCATTAATTACCCGATTCGGACTTTAAACACATTCTTCATAGTAATATCACATTTCAGAGCGCAGTGATAGATGGCGAACAATGTGAGAATCAAACACCTAAATTAGGCTGGAATATGAACAAGTTTCGCTTATAGGCTATATTTCTTCACTTCAGTCCCTTATTCAGTATGTAAAAATTGTGAAGTATCTTCTAAAGCAGTGATTCTTAACGTATGCCAAATATCCCAAACGGAGGGCACAGTGTTGAACGAAGAACACGGAATTTAACTTCTTTAAAAAAAAAAAAGGGGTTGGGGGGAGAGAGCCACGGGATAAAACCGGATGAGAACAACTTGCTATCAATTCAGATTTCAACAGCTTATGCGATATTAACAAACTAAAGAATAAAATCAAGAAATAAAGAACATGGGTATTGTAACACATTACCTGAAACTTTCGGAGCACGTATTGGTTCTTGAACAGCCAGGAGTTAATATTCTTTGACACAATATATCCAGAGCCGCATGCAAACTTAGGATACACGGAACTTGAGAAATTAATCTCACGCCATTTTCCGTGTCTCTCAACTGCCCAATTTTGTCTGAAACTGTTAGGGAAGACACTCAATGATATTCGGAATAAGATGATTTAAAAATGTATTGAATCATATCCCTTTGACCATAGCCATATTTATTAGTGTACAATTTCATAGTCTTTGTTTATGTATATTCAAATTACTATGAGCCCTCCACAGAGGCCAGATCCTTGTCGCGGAGAAGGGGCTTACTCCAGCCACCAAAGGCTGGAACCTAAGACTGGTCAGACCCTCCTACCAGCATATGGAAAATGGGGTGGCACCATCAATGGCCACAAAACAAACCCTCATGCAACATAATATTTCTTGAAGATGATATGCCTGTATAGTGATGTATTTTGTGTGTGAAAGCCCCACCAGAATTCTATCTTTACAGCTATATGTTTTTATGTCATAATGCCCTGTTGTTATTAATTTCCCCTGGCGTAGAGGGCCCTCCAACTTGCGGCATTGTGTTCCGTCATAGAATCTAGGTACTATGACACATGACTGTCCAGGTCTCATTGGTTTGATGCTGTATGTCGAGCAGACACACAGAAACCATCTGGAGGAAGTGGAAACCTGAGGTGAAACCATCCGATTCAGAGCGTGAAGAACCTACATATCTTTCAAAATTTGACATACATGGCACACATCTTGTGTGTCGACAGACTGTAGGATACGGGGAATGGAGAATGATGAAGCACGCCTCATCTACTACCCATAGATGGAAATCTGGGAAGAGCCAAAGCAGCATCGTACCAGTTGGAAAATGGTGTTCCTGGTCCAAGGCCGTACTTTGTTGGGTCAGTCCTCTGGATTTGAAAGCAAGTTTCCGAAATAAATAACCCAACATGAAAATGCATTAATACACCTATTACAAGCACAGCACAATTGAAGAAGACATGCACCTACCACCACCTGGCACAGGAAAGAAAGAGTGAAAACTCGCAATCCCGCGGATCGGATACGTAAGTATGTTACTGTGAACTCAATGTACTTTACTTTTAGTAAGTAATACTCTCGGAGGCTGTGGTGAATGTGATGCTTGAACCACGCCTCCTATCATATTTTATGATTGCAGGTCTGATATAACCAAATTGGACTAACATCCGTGGTTCAAAAGAGCTACTCACTATAAAAGTGATTTTTATGTAAAAAATATGTATTTGGGGATGTTCATAAATTACGTGAACTTTTTTGGCCAATCCTCCTCCTTCCCCTTGTCAATAACAGTCAAATTCAGGAACCCTCCTTATTCCTCTTGTCAACAACTGTCGAGTTCAGGAACACCCCCCTTATTCCTCTTGTCAACAACTGTGGTTCAGAAACCCTTCCTCTTTCCTCTTGTCAACAACTGTGGTTCAGGAGCTCCTATGTTCAGCTGTGAAATATTCTTTAACACACCACATCCAAATGAATCCACCCTCAACCATTCATTTATCAGAAAAAGAACATAAAAAACCGTTTTATATCACGTTTTTCTTATGAAAAATGTTTCATATTAAAACAATTTAATTGGTGTGTAAATACGGTATTTTTGACGATAATTTTTGTCAAACCCATTGCATATATATGATATATAAAACCACAATATATAAAACGTTTTCAGACCTACTCACCAATTGTTGATGTGATTTATGGACAATTCCTATTACCCATATTAGCAAGTGTTTTTTTCTAGCTGAACTCTCAAATGACAGCTTAAAAAATGGACAACTAGTGCTATTGTTTATATTCCACACTTGTCGACTAATATTGATGTTCCGTATTTATACATAATGTACTCAATTGTTATAGAATATATCAGTATTGACTTGTAGTATTTACATTTAGTGAAGCACTCTTTATACAAATTTTGGGGTTAAAATAAATATATTTTAGACATATTTTGAACTGTCATACAGACTGATCCTAGTTGAAGTTAGTAATGTGGACTGAGAGGTAAGATAAGACATCAACGTTTTCAGTTAACACTGGTCAACACAATTTTATTTTTATTTATGTGTTTGTGATCCTTGATAAAGGCCTTTCGGTCGAAACGTCGATTTGTGTGTGTGCCTATGTGACAATGTTATTTCGTACAATTAGCAAAACTTTATTACCCTGTTTGAAGCTTTACCTATTGGATTTCAGTTTTGCGCATTGAGTACATATTTTAAATACATACTTTTGTTATAATTGATTTTGACATGCTGATTTCAAATATCATAATGAAATTTCCCAACTGGCATTGGTTGTTTTTTTTTAATGACGAATTTACATTTTAGCAATACAAATTTCATGTATACTTGTTTAATCTCCTTGGTGAACAGTTATTCTTTACACTTTAGCAGTATACAACGTGTTATTACAAATTCAATTAAGTGATATTCCACCTTGAAATGTTAGAACAAATAAACAAATAACAATATTAAAGTTCACATATAATGTTTTTAAATGGCATATTTGAACCCCTACCATCATTATTCAGTCGCTATTCGAGCTCTCTTTGCTTACTTTTTGTAGTCAATCAGTGAGGTGTCTCTTGTCACAGTCCAACAGTAATCAGCAAGCATTGAAGGGCTCCAATTTATTTGATACATTATCTCCATAGCAGCAATGTCTTGGTGAAATCGTTCACCATGTTCTTCACAGACCGTTCCGTAGGATGACTTTAAAAAATCCAGGAGAGAATCCAGAAAATGATTTTTAAAGACATGTTGCAGCCTAGACGCTTATACTTCAGATGGAGATTTTCTACAATTTTATTATAATTATCAGGTCCGTTGTTTCCAAGAAAATTATCCACCACAGACTTAAATGCTAGCCATGCTTCTTTCCATGCAACAAGCAAAGAAACTCGTTATCGCGGAGATTTTTTCGAATTTGCGGATCAATAAATACTCCCTCTCTTATTTTAGCTTCACTCAGTATTGGAATTTTTCTGAGGAGGTATTTGCAAGCATTACCAGTTTTATTCATTGTATTGACAATGTTTTTCATGAGACCCAGATTAATGTGCAATGGTAGTAACAAAATCGTGCTACTGTCAACAAGTGCTGGGTTCTCCACGATCTTATGCCACGCTGCAAATGACTACCTTATTGGCCAATGTCTTATGATGTAATGGTCACTTCGTGCACGACTATCCCACTCACAGAGAAATAAACAGTTCTTGGTGTATCCACCCTGTAGTACAAGCAAAAGAGCTACCACTTTTAGGTCCCGACATAGTGACCGATGATGATCGTTGTTTATACACTTCAAAAGTTGCTTAATGTTTGTATCTATTTCTTTCATATGAAATGAATGACCAACTAGAATTGACGGTAAAACATTACCATTGATCAACAAAACAGCTTTAAGAGTTGTCTTGCAAGAATCTATGAACATTCTCTACTCTTACAGGTTGTAATTGATATTGAGGGCTGCCATTAAACTAGAAATGTTGTGGCATACACACAGAGCACCATTTTAAAATAAGAACTTAGTAAGCCCCTTGTCGAGGTTCCTAAACACAGAAATTGTAACATATTCTGCTAGAATTTTCCACTGTTGTAATCTGGAACCCAGAAACTCCGTCTTGTTTTTGGGTAAATTCAGTCTCTTACAAGATCATTCAGTTAACTTTGGGTTATTAAGTATGATTTCCTAGATATACTTTGTTCAAATTCTTGGTCTTTTGAGGTTGTTGGCTCAGAAATGTCCTCTTCTTCGTCATCGAAATCAGCTGAAAATGATTCTGGCTCTTTGGTAACTGGTAGGGCATCGTCGTGAGGTACTGGACGTATTGCACAGGTGATGCATGGATATTGTAGTCCATGTTTTCTTCATTGATATTCTTTTCCCAATTGAAGGTACAACACAATTGGCATAACTTGCCTATAGAAAAGTCAATTCGCCATATATATATATAACATAAATTATTCGCACTGTTGACACATATCCTAGGCATTTCTAACAAAGACACTTTTGAGAAGTAAAAATGCAATATTAATAACGAAGCTGGGAGCCGCGTAGCGCAATGGTTAGCACACTGGCTTCGCATATAAGTAGTGCTGGGTTCATTCCCCAGTTTAGGCGGAAATGTTTTTCAGATCGCAACGGCTCCCAGGTAAACCCAGCCTTAAATGGGTACAGGATTAATCCGGAAAGTAAAGACGGCGAGGGAGAGGAGATGGCTACCTCCCTCATTTGCAGATCCTCTGAAATCACTAACATCTCACACCCCTACGGCATTAATAAATGCTATGGGTTACTTTACTTTTTTTAACTTTACTTACTAATAACGAAATTTAATCAGAGATAAGATATTTATACACAAAAGTGATGTAATGCCAGGTAGGATTGCATCATATGCTTCTAATTACATTTTCATTGGTAATAATCAATAATTCAGTCTACAACAGCTGTTGCTTCATATATATATATATATATATATATATATATATATATATATATATATATATATATATATATATATATATATAGACGGTATTTAAAAAATAAAGCTGCACACATCTAAAAGATTAAAGCAAATGAATATTATTAAATATTATTTTCCTTTTTAAGCACCTCAAAATTAGTTAAGATCAACATTTTTCCATATTGTTACAATTTTGATGTTGACTTGTGTAATAGATTCCTGCACAGAATACAGTTAGTCTAAGGATAATCCTCACTGTACAATGGGATATCGGCCCATAAGTGCTCGGATCTCCTCAAGATATCTTTCAGTGTGTATCGACTAGCGTCAAGAAATTTGTGTTTGTTTACAAGTCTCCTCTGGTTACATGTATTGCGTTTTTGTTTAGCCATACCCCTCTTGACATGATATTTATAGTCTGCTCAAGGTTGCAGACTCACAAGCATTTGATGCATCTGTCACTTGGTCCATTGCTTGTCCGTTCCACATGGTATCCATAACAGCAAGCTTGCCTATCCGTTCATTTCCCCGGACAGCAGCATGTCCAGGCACAAATATGAAGATTCTTGTCAGATTTAAACGGTTTAACCGGCTCCAACCAGTGTCTGCATGCCTAGCCATTCTCAATCTTTCTTAGCCTGCTCACTGAATTGTTCAGAAAGCATACGTCAGTGTAGGTTTGTGATTATACCGCCGATGAAATGCACACACATCGAACAACAGAACCTTCTGTATAAAGTAATGACTCTCAGACGAAACCTCATCAATGAAGGTATCAACTTTTGCTTCTTATAAAAGGTTTGAAAGGAAAGAGGCACCATCGGTATGTTGTCCGGTTCGGAAAAGAAAGCAAATATTAACGACACTGCTACCCAGAATGCACGTCGTAAGAGGCGGTTAAGAAGGCTTGGGCGGGGTGAGGGTGGACTTGGCTTCCCATCCCATGCAGGGTCAAAGTGACCCATATTCCATGCTGAAGTCAGAGGTGTTAGGCTGAAAGGTGCATATATCACTGTAAAGCTTTAATCCATGACACACGCATTGCATTCTTCGGACCACAACCTGATAATCTCCAGGAGTTTGAGAATGAACGTAGATATAAGACATATGATATAAGAGGGACTGGAAGTGAACAAAATGCACTATAAACCTACCAGTAGTTGTGAAACTAGTGGTCCGCAATGCTATATCAAGGTGCACAAAGTCTAAACATTTTTTCTACACCTTTACATTTACAATAAATAGATAAATTTATATATATTTAAATATAATTTTCAGATAGTAAGGTAAATGTAAATTTATATAGAAAATTATTTCTTTAGCATTTTAGTATATGGACTATTTTGGAATTTATGGAAGAAAAATCTATTCATATCAGGTGAATACAATCACACGGACAATGTAGTAAAATGTAGTTTTGCTTTTCCACATATATTTTATTGACCAAATGGTATACATAGAGATAAATAATATGGCCAGCTCGTCGTTTTTCTCAAAACACGCGGCATCTAGTTGGTTAGTCTGAATTGATATATTAGCTGTTTGTGATTGTAGAAAATTAACCATGGATCACTGGTTTGAACTAAAGAATCGCCTATGAAAAATGTGCCTTACATAAAAAGAACTAAAAAAAATATTATTCTATGGGAATTTATCCAGAGCCTGAAGAGGAAAAAACACTCATGAATACTTAAAGAAACGTAACATAATTTTATTTTTATGCTGTTTTGTGAAAATTCTATATTTCCAGTAAATTAATCGTTAGAAAAGGGATACGGGGATTACCGTCTTCAGCACTGGAGAGGTACTGTAATATAGCTACACTGCTTGCTGAAGCCTAATAATCAGGATACATTGACATCATGATATATTGACACCAGGATACATTGACATCATGATATATTGACATCAGGATACATTGACATCATGATATATCGACATCAGGATTCCATGACATCATGATATATTGACACCAGGATACATTGACATCATGATATATTGACATCAGGATACATTGACATCATGATATATCGACATCAGGATTCCATGACATCATGATATATTGACACCAGGATACATTGACTCGGGACGTGCCAAGTCTTTTACTTTGAACATTTGGTTAAGTACCAGGAGACAAGTTCGGCGCAACCAGTAGCTAATGGATGGCGTGGGATAATCGCTGTGATCCCTATCTTCCCTGCAATGGTTTACATGGAATTGTGCACAGATACAAACCTATCTTTCAGGTGGTGAAACAACTTTCGCTCTAGCGCTTGGTTGTACAAAACCAACAGACATTACAACGTGACACAATAACAACACATGCATTTATCACACAATGGCATTGGGTCAAGGACATGAACTATGGATCATAGGAACAGCAGCCAACCTTTCGCGCGTTTTGTAGTGTTAAACACCATGTTATATGTTCCGCAAGAGGGCGGGGGGGGGGGGGGGGGTAGGGGGTAATCCTACACGTCTTCCTCAAACCGATCTACTGGCTTGTTCTCCACAATGAGTTGAATCATGGCCATCTGCAGTAAAAGGCAATGGGGATGAAGATAACTCGTCATGTACTAAGCCGTAGCAACTATTAGGCGGGGTCACTAGTTTCCCTTCCTTGCTGTCTTTACCTTCCCTAACTCATGCGTCAGGTACTCATTTACAGCTGTGTCGACTGAAGTAGTGACCGTGTCAAAAGAGAAATAAGTAGGATTTCTTTTGTTTGTCTGGACGTGGTTTCTAACTTGGTACGCTGTAACCCGGTGATAGCAAGCATGTTCACTACCAACAAGGCTACCGAGCTCCCCTACCATCTGCAGTATAGAAGACATAATACATCATTAATTGGAACTTCATTCGCTTTTACAAAAAATTATTGTCGTGTTTCCGTTGATCCCTATTTATATACTTGGAGTCGCCTTGGTTATTTTTGGCATGCGACTCAAAGTATATAAATAGTGACCTACGGAAACACGACACTAATTTAAAAAAAAATAACGAATGAAGGCCTAATTAGTTTTGAACAGACGTTTTCTAATGCAGACGGCATGATTGAATCAATTCCCTCTCCAGGATAGCATATGCGCTGACTTCGGCTCAGTTAATAGATTAGTATGGTATATGACTTTTATCGCTCGTTTTATTGACTGCCGACACAAAGTAGACTTATACACAAAGTGCCAAATGAACAGTCGGGATAGCCAAAACAAATGACTCAACATGTTAGACTTGTTTGAGAAAGAATTGATTAAATGATAAGAACTTACTTTCCCCACCAGATGTCACTAGCTGTTTCCTGTTCCTGAAGAGTCGTAAGAATGGTTGCCAGATTTACGTAACAGTCGTCATCAGTCTTCATAAGGAATGATGGGTTGTAGAACTCATGAAACCTATACATAAATGAATATATTACATTTGTATCGAAAGTGATGGACAAATCAAAGCAATAGTTTGAACTGGAAAATCTAGCTTGGAAAAAAAGGAAGTCAGTGCACGAACACACACATTGGTGTCATGCGCGCAAATTCTAAATACTGTCACTTACCATGGATATGTCATGGCAAAGTAATAATAACGACACTAAATTAACCCTTTAAGATCATGTGTTTTCCCAGTGGCAACATATGGATGCGAGACAGACTTTAAACAAGACAATATCGAAAAGAATTAATTTATTTGAAATGAAGTGCTACAAAAAGATTCTACTAATATTATATATAATAGGACATAGAAAAAGAAGAACACTGACATTTTGATATTACTGAAACTAAATGAAGGGTGGCTTCTAAATACCAGCAGAAGAAGGAAGCTACAGTATTTTAGACACTTAAAGCGACGTGATGGTATCAAAAGGTTGATTGTAAAGGCCAGAGTGCCGGGAAGAGAAGGAAAGGAAGACCAAGAAGACGATGGACCAGCGACATCGAAGAATGTATGCATTGCTTGTCCGGTACAGAGAGGATTTCAGAGTATCCACGACGAAGATAACATCCTGGAAAGAATATGTCACTTGATATATACGTTGGTTAATAAGATTTTCTCCACGTTTTTTATTGGCTGGTAACATGAAGTATACGGAAAGTGACCAATGACACATTTGAGTATCAGTGTGAACGATAGACTCACAATATATACAGAGCGATGGTGAACACTTCGATACATATCCCGGAACAAAGGTTGCTGCAAAATCATACACAATGAGTCAATTTATTCATGTAATGCCGGCACAGTTCTTGACTGATACAGTTGAACCGTGATCTTTGATAGTACCATAAGACATGTGTACAGAATTAATTCAGACTGTATTTGTTGCGTTCTTGATCAATGTCGTGTTTTATTGGTCAATATTTATATACTCGAACGCATGCCAAAATTAGCATAGGCCGACCAACGAAATTCATGAAAATGACCAAAATGGGTCTTTCAGGTTATGTTTACATTTTCTGTGCACAGGTCTTCTATACCGAGACGGTCATTGTTGAACACACTCTACTTTAACATTCTCCACACGTACGCTTCGAGTGGTGTATGATCAGGGGATTGGAATGGGTATAGCAGGTCAGTACCACGAGACATGAATCGTAGTGGAGTTTTCCCTCTTGGAATTGGTCTGCCATCTCTTTTTCAAACACGAATCCCCTTTACGATGACTTCCGTATGAACAGAAATAGTACTGAACACGTCACCAATTCAAAACCATCTGGCTAATGGGAATTAAAGCCTTCGTTTTACTCATTTTACTGTTCCTATGATACTGTGATATTTATTGGCTATCACACAAGATAGTGTAATTAAATAAGTCATTTTAAAAGAATGGATGTCCCATTAGGCGATAGGTCTTATACTGTATAAGCGGTCATGACTCAACTATACATACTTTTTCCTCTGTCAAGAGAATCATTTACAAATTTTCTGTACAACACATTTTTCTTTCACAACTGGAAACTGGAATTATACTGTTAAAATAAATAATAAAAAAAAGAGCCGAAACTTTTTGGAGTTAACTTTTATAAAAGATATTCGCTGATTGAACATCATTAACCCTATCGACTGTGTCCAACTGGTCATTAACTTCTCGTGGTTACCTGAATTGTACTCACATTCGTGATAATACTCATTATTCATAAGGTCATGAAAAAGGTCAAGATAAAAACATTTTGGGCAAAAACTCGTGACAGGTTTCTGAAAATCCTGTAAAACTTACTGAACAAAAAATTATTGACCATATTATTGAATGCATATAAACGATTGACGGTCCTCGAATAAATTCAGTTAAAATTCATTGTGCAAGTATGGTGCATCTCATATAGAACAACGATACATTATCATTGGACGCTTACAGACTAGAAAATCACAAAGTGTATGGCCATACAATTTAATGTGGTTAGAAGCACCATTAGTTGTCCTTGGAGGCGATTTCAACAAACTGTCTCAGTGGCAGACAGGCCGTGCAGTTGAAGACCCTGAGTCACAACTCCTGCCGAAGACCACTTCATACAGCTACTCTACCTCAGGAATCGATTTGTATCTGAGTCCTCCATAGTCCAGTTAATGCCAACAGCTCGTCGAATTTCAAATGAAACAGTCAGGAACCGGCTGCACGACGCTGGTCTGTGAGCTATAAGACCATACAAAGGTTCTGTTCTTTCGGACCGGCATCGCCAGTACCGACTGCGCTGAGCGAACCAGCATCGACATTGGACCGCTGGGAACGATTGGAGACGGATTATGTTTAGCTATAGTCTGAAAGTTTCTTCATGTAAAGGTTGAAACATTAATTCCATAAAATAAAATATTGGTACACGTTTGAAATAATGTTGCGTTTTTTGACCAGTATATAAATGCTCGGCAAAAATATGCACTTTCGAGATGCGCAAATTTCAGTAGTGTATCATAGCGCAAACTGTATTTAATAGGAACGACAATAACAGATGAAAGAACTGTAAATGAGATAATGAGTAGAATAAGACAAGAAATGGTAGAATTTAAAAAAATGAAGAATATACTATGTAATATGTGTCTGTTACTAGAGATGACGCAGAGAGTTCTTCAGAGCTACATAATACCGATTCTAACATATAGATCATAGTCTTGGACAATTAAAAAAAAAAAAACCAGGATAGTGGAGTAACTAAATAAACATAAGTTGGGGTCTGTGGTTATTAATAGCGATACATACAGCGGAGAAAAATTCAAACATACTTGACTGTGGTGTGTTTGAGGTTGGTTTCCACCAGTGTACATAACGGGAACCAGTTATCTCGTACGGCTGGCTAGTCTACTAGCGATATAGTTACAGACGTCCACGCTCAGTGGAAGTAGTAAAAATATTGACGTATCAGGTACACGTCGATGTAGGATGTGTCAGAATATTCGGGTAAATAGAACGGCGATACAACGCGTTTTCGTTCTCTGGACTACATCCTGCTGAACTACATCCTACATACATCTGGTACGGCCATTGTTTAGCTACAAGAGAAGATCAAGTGGGGAGTTTGAGAACGAGCCAAAAAAATGTCGCGGAGATGTGATTGTATAGAAGAATGATGAAAATATCATGGACAGCTGAAAAAAGAGGACACGCTGAAAGAGACAATGCGATACGGGCGGTTACTGAATAATATCAAAAATATACTTTATTTTACAGTCACGTTATGAGACCTGAAGAGTATAGTTATGTGTGTAAGATGGAGGGTGTGAAAGATAGTGGACGACATCACGAGAGAATATTAGATAGTTTAACATCGTGGCAGGGAAACGAGTCAACAACGATCCTGATGCACTATACTAGGGACAAAGAGTTGTGGAGATTCATGATAACATAAACCATTCGGTACATCATTTGACAATGATGATTATGATGATGTGTAGTGAACACAAAATTTCGATTAAAAGATGCCTACTATTATCTAGATCGACAGGGAAGGTAATAACACTTCATCTGAGGACAGCAAGCAACTGATTGAATAAGTACATAAACACGATGCGACTATCTTTTACATCACTGTGAACTTGTGGAACAGACTTCTGAACATATCTTACAGAACTAATTCCAGTGCGAACAAATGAGAATTACAAAATGACCCAACGGTTCAACCTTGCAAACAAAGAAGAATTCCACAGACAACCGTAGGGGAGTTCATTCAGAAGACTTGTCTGATGGAGTAGACATCAGCGGTGAATATAAGAAATAACCACTTGTATTAGAAGACTTGTCTGATGGAGTAGACACCAGCAGTTAACACAAGAAATAACCACTTGTATTAGAAGACTTGTCTGATGGAGTAGACACCAGCAGTGAACACAAGAAATAACCACTAGTGTTAGAAGACTTGTCTGATGGAGTAGACACCAGCAGTGAACACAAGAAATAACCACTTGTATTAGAAGACTTGTCTGATGGAGTAGACATCAGCGGTGAATATAAGAAATAACCACTAGTGTTATGTAAGACATTCTGGAACATCATCCCATGAGAATGTTTGAGTAAATATGCCTGTATCATTGTTCATTTAAGCGCAAGATATTATGTGCATTTTTATGCTTACTGTGATTACGGGAATCATATTTGTTAGCGACCAGCGGGTCAATCGACCAGAAAAGCGCTTGTGGACGAGAAAGAATGACTGGATAAAAAAATTGGAGGATAAACCTTAAATTTCAACTGTGTTTTGAACAGTTTATTGTAAATGAAATTTTTGTTTGTGGACAAATGTATGAAAACATAATTGCTACATATTTTCTGTTTTAAGACAATTATATAGGCCTATATCTAGTGTTGTTTGTCTTAGGAACAAAAGGTGGGCATTCTGTATTTACTAAAAGAATGGTATAAGTTTTTAGTGTAATTCAGAATTTACACGAACACATATTATAATATAGGGTGCATAAAAAATTGTTGTGTAGTTGCGTCACATAGATCCGCACTTAATGTACACAATTCATATGACGTAGTGTCCCAAATTATGTAAATGAGTGTGCAGAGACTTGGTAGACACCAAGTATTATACTTACCTTAAAAACGACTATAAGAGTTGGGATGGACTTTTGAATTTTTCACATTGCACATTTTTTAAAAATCATGGACATGCAGTTTCTGTATATACTACAATATGGGCAGGCAACCTGTAAGCTTAGGTGATTTACTGGGAAATTCTCAAATTGCGAGACGATCTTCCATTTTTTGAAAAAAACCACACTGACCACATATTTGTTCTCCTTACAACAGTCAAATACATATTTCAGGCAATATACAAGACTGTAAAATGGTCTTTGGTATGGGGAAGGGCTTGCCTTAAAAACTAAGATCATCATCCCCTTCCCGTAGACTTTTTGAAGTCATGGATAAGGTTAACGATTATAGTTTTAAACAAAAAACATTTCTAAATAATGCTGGCTATGTACTAAATATATTCTCGTATTCTACTGGTAGATCTGGATCAACTCTTTACCAGCCTTGAGAGTAGTATATCAGGGTGTTAATGAGGGGCGTTATGCCTTCCACAGTACTCACATATAGCAAAATACTGGTTATTGATCTGTTTTTACTTTCCGCAAGATGGTAGCGTTCACAGTAAGCTAACTACTATTAACAAAAGGTTGAAAATATTGATTTTTCAATGAATGATTAATTCCAAGATGACCAATGGCTGCGAAGAAGCGTTACTAAGGGAAGGTAATTGGTCCTGATAATAACGGGATATTGTTATAGTGGTTTTCACACACTTTCATGCTACCAACAAACATCATGCCACAGATCGCCATGATAAATATATATCACAGATATAAAGCCAGAGGCAGACCACGTAAAAGATAGATCACAGAAATTAAAGAACAACAGGAACAAGCTTACAAACCGCACACTAGAAGGACATCGCCAGATAACTCTTTTACTCCTGACCCCGCAAGGCAAACAAGGGCCACATCGATAGATAGATATATAAATAGATAGCTATATAGATAAATAAATAGATAGATAGATAGATAGATAGAAGATTGTTATAGCAAGTTAAAACCAGTTAGTACTGTGGTGCAATTAATCTTATAGGGAACAATATGGTGGTTAAGGGGAATTCGTGATCAAGGGGGTATTCTCTAAGGGATGATAACTCGTTAACTAGGGGCAGATGATTTATTACTATATAATATTAAAATGAAATTTTTATTGCGGAATGATATGTGGAGAAAGTCCAGTGAGTCATATTGGGGAACAAGAAGGTGGTTATAGATGGTTCAAAGAGCTCTTAGTGGAGATAACACCTTCTCTAAGGGCAGCCAGTTTCTTAAAAGATTATGTTATAGTGACATTTTTAAAAATTGTGGAATGTAAGTGCCCTTTACACTCATATGAGTCTAATGAGTCATATTAAGGCCCAAGTAAAAAGGGACATTAACTCATCAAGGGGAGATAATTATTAACGGTAGATAAGTAGTAAGGGGAGAATATTGTTTTAGTAAATTGTAAATATTTATTCTAGAGGTGTTATTTAGTGGCCCCATTAATCTAGAACAAAGATGATGGTGAACTGCATCCAAATTAATCCAATAAAAATAAACAAATTTCGAAGCATGACAAGGGAACGTCTGAAAAGAATTAGCTTTATCCATAGGGCCAAACGACCAGGTAGAAAAAACTCAACACTTGTCTGTAGTTGATAGCCCTAATACCACATGTTTATACTTAGATGTGAGATCGCTAACATCTCACACCCCTACGGCATTAATAAATGCTATGGGTTACTTTACTTTTACTTAGACAAGTCAAATACATATTTTTGGCAATATACATGACAGCAGATTGGTCCTCGGTATGGGGAAGGGTTTACCTTAAAAATAAGGTCATCATCCCCTTTACGTAGACCCTTGAGATCATGGATAAAGTTAAAGATTATAGTTTTAAAAAATCGTTTTAAAAATACTGACCAAACACATTAAATATAATATATATTAAATATACTAAATATATTCTCACAAAATACTGGTAGATCTGGATCAACTCTTTACCGGCCTTAATCATTTACAGTTACCAAGTTAAGTGGTATCGCATGTGCTACCCTCATATTCCGACAGTCACCTGATTCTGTAGCGCCTGTTATCGGCAAGAAAGTCCCGGTTACGTGATTTCCACTGTGTTTTGTTGCTATAGAATTGTAGGAATGCAAGTTGGAGGCGGCAAGACAGACGATTAATTGATCAATCGCTTCTCAGCGAGCAACTCGAGCGGATAAAATCGACAAATTTCGAAATAAAAAATGCAGTGGAAAGAGAACATCCAGCATGCGACAGTAGTGCATATATGGCGAAGATCTGAACATGACATTGGAAGAGGCTGGGAAGCCAAGTCGAGTGTAAAGGTAGCATGCCATGAGAAGGTTGGTGGGTAAATTGGTTGCTTGATCACGGTAAGCTCGTCGTAATCTTGCGAGTTTCTAGTTTCCCCACTTCTCCTGTCCAGGTGACAGTAGCCCGAGCAATGTGAGCAAAAATTTGAGGTTTTCGTACTCGATCAGTTTTCCTTTCACTGAGATTGTGTCTAGTGCTAATAGATGGTCATTCATACAGTAGTATTTGAGGAGTTGGACTTTCTGTCCTGAGGTGGAATATATGATATTCCGTCACATCCATATATCTTTTTATCTGACGTCGTTACCTGATGTTTTTCTTAACAAACGTACGTATTGTTATCGCTTGTCTTTTCGATCTGATCAATGGCATTGGAAGCCTTTTATTTTGAAAGCTATATCCTTGTTGAGATGGGATTATTGCAAGCACCATACATTTAGTTGTCCGGCTATATGGCAAAGTGGTACAGAGTGTGTCTGTGACGGCCAAGGTACCGAGTTCGATCGCCGCCACAGGCATTTGAGCATCCGAACCGTTCAGAAAGCAATGGTAAACTTATAAACGTATTTATATTGCATAGAAAACCACTACAGTCAAAAAAACTTTGAGGTGATGGCTACTTCCTGAATAAGACACACTACTAATACATTTAATTATTCTAAATGCAGAATATTTTCGAGTTCCACTTTTGCTGTTAATACTTTCAGCATTCCATTGCATTATTTCTTAGTGGTCGTTGTATTGTTGGACATTTGCTATATTTTCCTGGGACAATTGAGAAGAACCTTCAGTAGTTGCAGTTTGACGATTTCGAGGAATATGGCCTGCCACCGTCTCATCCTGCGTGTCCGCCCCAGGGCAAGGCACCATAACATACGTTAGATATAATCGTATTATCATCCTGATTGCTGTTGTGTTTCTCTTGGCTGGCTGCCTCCATCTTCAGCACATGTACTTGTTAGGGTAGACTGTAGCCTTGCTCGATTGTAGGAGGGCCTTCACCAGTCTTAAATTTCACCATCGGTTTGCCAAAACTAATCCCCGTCTACGCCCCTTAGTCAAAGTAAAGATCGATGGGGCTTAAACATTTATAACGTGAGTAATTCCCATTCAGTGCTGATGTCGGATGTGTCTGACAGTTGGCGCGAATAAAGAAAATCCAACTAAAAATTTATTTTTCAGGTTTAATCGATAAGTAGATACCAATGGAGTCGGCTAAGCTGTAAATTAGTATATGAAGATAAGCTAGGGGAGGTAAAGACAGCAAGGAAGGGAACTGACCACCCCCACCTAATAGTTGCTGAGGCTTAGTACATGAAGAGTTACTTCATCCCACACGGCAGGTTGCTACTATGGGAATTAACTTCACCTTTGGATAAAATTAAAATACAAAATGAAAATAAATAATAATGACACTAATAACAATAACAGATAATATTGACAGTGCTAATAATGAAACTAATAACAATAACATATAATATTGACAGTGCTAATAATGATACTAATAACAATAACAGATAATATTGATAGTGCTAATAATGATACTGATAACAATAACATATAATATTGATAGTGCTAATAATGAAACTAATAACAATAACATATAATATTGACAGTGCTAATAATGATACTAATAACAATAACAGATAATATTGATAGTGCTAATAATGACACTAATAACAATAACAGATAATATTGATAGTGCTAATAATGATAGCCTTTTTCTATTTTAATTTTTCGACTTCACCAACAGTGTTTTATGCACTAATTAAACTGTTTGAATGTGAGAAAAAATGGTTTCAAATACTGTGTGTGTGTGTGTGTGTGTGTGTGTGTGTCTATAAAACGTTTTCTTCTTAGTGCTTTTCATGCAAACAAAATTATTGGGGGAGGGGGGGGGGAGTGACCTCCGAAATCCTTACAGCTTCATCTTCTTCTTCTTTATGCACTCTCTAATAACCAACACGAAAGTTTTTCGTGTTTTCCGCATGGGATAGTGAAGTACGTTGTGCTGATAGTTTGCAGCATACCTGCGTTATTTGCACATCTGAAGGTGCAACACAACCTTTTTTGCCATGCCTTTAATTCGGGTGGTGGGCTTCCCTAGCCTGTGACAACCTTCATATCTGTCGCCTGGCGATGGATGCGTATTGGCTCTCCGTCGTAACGGTTATCCACCTACTGTGTCCTTTTTACTTTACAGACCAAAACATGTCCCTGTCAGGAATTTAGGCTTGGGTCGACTACGTCATCTCGCACGACGTATTGTACGATAATTAGACGTATTATGTCTGTGCCCGTCGGGTACTGAAGCTTTTTTCTACGCGAGCATGACTGCGGTATAGCAAAGCATCAACGGTAGAGTTAGGCCCGGTTTCTTTCGCCCTCTTTGCCGAGGTTCGTAACAGCCTTTAGTTGTTTATAAGGTGAGGGTAAACATTGGCAAATAATTATTGATACAATTTATGAAAAGCCCCCATGATTAGAAATAAAATCACATATAAACTAAAGCTATAATTAGAATTAGAAAATCCACCGAAGACGGATGTGTCGGGCCATTGGCGCAAATAAAACGGCGACACAGCGCATTTCCATTCTCTGGACTACATCCTTCTCGAAATCTAGTAGGACCATGGTCCTGCTACAAGGGAGATCCAGCTGGAGTTTGAGAATGATCTTTGAAGATGAAGAATTAAAAACAACACACCTGAAATATACTTTAGCTTTCATTAGCACTAAAACCGCAGACAATGATTAGCACTAAAACCGCAGACAATGATTAGAACTAAAACAGCAGACAATGATTAGAACTAAAACCGCAGACAATGATTAGAACTAAAACCGCAGACAATGATTAGAACTAAAACCACAGACACAAGCACACACGCTTAGACGATGATTGAAACTAAAACAGCAGAAATTATGGCAGCTACAGTTTCCAAAGCGGTGTTTATAATAACATCCTATAAAATTCTTTCGGAATTGCTTCAACAGGGAAGATTGCAGCGATGAAGGTGGGGTCCCCCCCCCCCCCCCAAGGTTATCCGTTTTCACATTTTGTGGTAGGTAAATATATGGTCATAACGTTTTGACGCAGACGATCTATATATCTATATGACGTGCCCTGTCCAGAACATTGTCCTTTCTGCCACTCTGTAATCCTCTGGGTTTTGTGCAAACTGCTCAGGTCCTTCCAGTTTCATATTCAGAACATCATCGATATCCTGTGTCCGTCGTATTCTTGGTCTGAATCTTGTTCTCTTTCTGAGAACTTTCCCCCTCCATGATTAGTTTTTTTGAAAAACCGCTCTTCGTCACGCTTTTGATATTTTTAAGAAGTTTATAATGCATGGCACGTAAACTAAGTTACGTAAAAAACATGTTTATATATGATATCATATCATGTAAACTAAGACACCTAAACTAAGTCACGTAAAAAACTTTTCTATATGAGATACAATATCATATTTCGTGTCAAATTTTTAATGCATGGCACCTTAACTAAGACACGTAAACAAAGTTACGTAAAAATATTTTTATATATTTAATATCATATCATATTTCATGCCAGATTTCTAATGCAGGGCACGTAAACAACTACATCTATATGTGATATCATATTTCATGTCAAGTATTTAATGCAAGACACGTAAACTATGGCACGTAAAACTATGTTTATATGTTATTATATCATATTTCGATCGTGTGTAGCAAGAACCAAAAGGGAAGCAAAGAATAGCAACATTATTTACCTTCCATGCATGTCATAATAGGCGAATAGAGGGATTTTGGGGAAGAGTTGGTTGTCCTATCTCGTATATGGTCAAAGCAAGGCTGTGGATAAGTTTTCTGTTAGGAGGGGGTTTTACGTAAAAAAAGACCATTCGCTCGCTATCGTATACAAATTCTACATTTTGATGGAATCATTTTATGACTTCTTTTGTGGAAAAATCGCGACAGAGGTGGGTTCACCAACCTTTTGTCTATGTTGCTAGTACTAAAAGCCATTTTCTGATTTGCTGACTGGGAGAAGGTTGAACACCTCAACCGCCCCCCTCCTCTCCTTTATATACGGGTTTGGCTCAAAGATGTAGCAAGATGGCGATACAGACAGACAATTGTGATGTTACAGCATATTGTATAAAGCAAAATTAGTCATGCTGGAGGTCCCCAGAAAATCATTCTTGTAGGTATCACGATATACCACCATACAGTTGAGGTCGGAAAATGCCGGCCCACATGGCACAAAGCTCGATACAGGGAGTTTACGCTACACAAGTCAATTCATGCACCACACAGTAATCGGTCAAAATGTTGTTCATGAGCCCCTGGACAAAACAAACAGCAAATGCAAAACAATCATGGCTGTCACAGCTTCGCTGTTCACAGAACAACCGTCTGGCCTACAAGAAAGTCTCTGCAAAACAAATTGCGGGAGACCCACAACTACTAACGCAAACTACTCTATACTATGTCCATTATCGGTCTGAATGTATAAGTAATCGCAGAAGAAGAATTTAATTCACTATTTATAGTAATTATTTTCAATTATTATTTTTCAATAATAGAAAATTAGACACAAAAAGTAAGAGGTATGTTGATGAGGTAGAGGACACCGGTATATATAAAAGTTATATGGATGTTATATGAAAGGGGGGCGATGGCACGAAAACGTTTGAGAAACACTGTCCTAGACTGTATTATTAAAATGTCTAGAGTAGCCGAAAAGTAAGTGCTTTATATTGGTTATTAAGAAAAGTAATGTCAAACTATTTTGTTATTGAACTAAGACTAATCTGGACCGATCTCTTCAATCACATAATTCTAGACTTAGCCTGGTCGATAAAATAGAAACATAAAATATCTTGGTTGTATTCGAGTATTAGCAAAAACCAGTAGCCGTCAATTATAATTTGAAGTCATTTTAGAAATTTGTCAGTGGCCGTTGAGATTTTCTGGTAATTTTGACACGTTTTACTTGATATTTTCACGGGCCATGTTAACTGAGAGGTAGAGATGGGTATTGTTCATCTGGATGCAATTAACCATATCCTGCTGTCTTGACAACCCGAGATAGCTCGCAAAAGCTTTAACCAGGCAATTCGGGCGAGTCGAATTTACAGATTCAGAGATGCACCACGTAGAGATACTTGAAGGGATCAGTTAGTGGCTAACCATGACAATCACGTCAGCAGTGTGTTTTCCAAAAAATTCCCCCGGAAAGTCTAAAAACTAAGAAAAAATTCCGTTCTCCCAACCGGGGGTTTAATATGATTATATAGAAACCATGCATGATGAATAGAGCCCCAATATAGTATGAACACACAATTCGGTCACGTGAGCGTCTGAGAGTAACAAAATCACTTATAAAGCCGTGAAATTGACAGAAATCATTTCTCTTGAGACATGTAACTTTCTAGAAAATGGGAAAGAAACACAAACAACGTCTCTCGTGGGTGAAAGATAATCTGTTTGACAACCTGCCGATCAATATTTATCACAGAGTGAAATCTTCAATTTTTTGTGTGTACACGGCAGTCGAAAAATTCTTCCGTCAATTAGGCAGAAAATATTGAAATATTTGTTCTCCACTAAGTTTGTGAAATAGCAACGGTGACTATTTAAGATCATATTTCTTCTTGTTTTTCTGTTATTTTACTGTCAAGGAATAAATCTAGAGAAATATTATTGTTATCATTAAAACATATAATACTGCAGAGAAGCAGGAATGCTACCTTAAATACATCAACACAAAGATTCCGTCATGCCTCTCTGATCTCATTTCCGTGTTTGAGTTCAGAGAAACTTAATCCTGTTCATTTATATTGTTAATCTATATTTTCCGTTATCCTCTCCGTCTTTTCCACCTTTAACTATACTGATAAACATACGCAATAAACAATTATTCCAAGAAATTGCTGCTGTGAATATTCAAGTTTCTATATTTCTCCCTCTATCTCAGACAGACACAAACAGACAGATAAACACGCACGTAAACACATGCATACTCTTGTGCATATGCGTTTGAAGAACGCAAAGGAAACATCGTTATCATATTGCAGTCTGTTTTCTTCTTCGTTCGTTGGGTATATCATGGTATATTGGGGCCCGATAGAGTAGATAAGACAGCAACACAATGATTTGCTATGCGTGTCGTATGAAGCAACTTAAGAGGTTGAAAGCATAGATATTACTGTATATATATAGCAGTCATGCTCAATAGAGATTACTACCATTCATGCTCACATTTATTACAAAATCGTGCTGAAGTTGGCTGTGTCGGGTCGAAATGTGCAAATATAGCCACCATGAGGTAAATACCAATACATCTCATTGTGTTTCCATTGTATACTGGAGATCTCAGCCTACATCCTTTTAACAGGAGGTTAGAAGAAACCCACAAGTTGAGAAAAAACAATATATATATATATAACGTTTCATGGCGAGTGGCGTAGGCGCTCATGTTTCTTCCCAACTCTGTCTCTTGTAGTGTTAACAAGTTCAGTTGGTGAAATTCTCTCGTGCAACTTCTCCGTTTGTCTTTCTCTGTCTCTCTTTCACGTTCTTATCACGAGTCCTTAAAATATTGACTGTCTGATTCTAATTTTTGCTACAATTTGTCTTTTACTCCAGCATCTCTGAAGACTCCTACTTTTCTAAACAGTCTATTGTCTATATCCCCAGGTGGTGTTGTCGTAGCTTCCACACTTGTCATTAATCGTAGAGGTTTGTGAAGATGTAGTCTGCGTTCCATTCAGGCGTGTTAGTCTGGTTGAGGTGTAGTCATATTTATTCAGATTGATCTTCATGTTGTCTATCCATTTTTCCCTAGACCTGCCTGTGGCTATGTATCCCGATTCCATCTTGTTATAAGACTTTCATGGGAAGTTGATCGTTCATCCTCATAAGATGTTCAAACTATTTTATCACAACAGATAAAATATTCTCTAAAAGGTTCTCTATATATTCGATGCATGATGTGATACCTATTATCTTTCTGATGTTCTGTCTGCACATTTTGTCGAGTCTGGTGACTCCAATAGCCTTCCTTAGACATTTCATTTCTAAACAGTATATGGTATTTATATAATTTTCCGAATAAAGCAACATCTTAGTGCTATTAGAATTCTAAGAAAAAGGCATATAGAACTAAACGAAGTTGCTGATCGCATATATTCACAGTAGAGTCTGCGTATCTAGTTGTTACAATGATGATGTGCCAATATTTGCTTGCATGTTCAGTCGTTACAATTATGATGTATCGATATGTGCTTGCGTGTCCAGTCATTACAGTGAAGATGTGTTGATATTTGCTTGTGTGTCCAGTCGTTACAATGATGATGTGTCGATATTTGCCTACGTGTATGAATAAAAATGTTCATTGTGAAGCCCGTAGAAAATAGGGCATGTGTGGGGTGGGGGACAGTGGTGGGTGGGGTTGTTCTACTTTGATTTTCCCTCTCGTTTAGGAACCACACCATGACTTTTAGTGCTAGAAATGTAGGCAAAATGATGGTAACCCCTCCCCTTCTCTATTATTTTCTAGAAAAGTCACACAAAAATCTAAATGAAGTGGAAATCATTTACTGAATCACTTTATAAATTTTACATCAAGTCCTAGAGGTTAGTGGGATACATTACCATCTATTATACTGTCACTATCTTCCTCTGGCCTGACTGTATACACGACCGTATATCTGACTGTATATAAGACCGTCTATCTGACTGTATACCTGACTGTATACAAGACCGTATATCTGACTGTATACAAGACCGTATACCTGACTGTATACAAGACCGTATATCTGACTGTATACAAGACCGTATACCTGACTGTATACAAGACCGTATATCTGACTGTATATCTGACTGTATACAAGACCGTATATCTGACTGTATATCTGACTGTATACAAGACCGTATATCTGACCGTATATCTGACTGTATACAAGACCGTATACCTGACTGTATACAAGACCGTATATCTGACTGTATACCTGACTGTATACAAGACCTATATCTGACTGTATACCTGACTGTATATAAAACCGTATACCTGACTGTATACAAGACCGTACACCTGACTGTATACCTGACTGTATATAAGACCGTATACCTGAATGTATAGAAGACCGTATGCCTGACTGTATACCTGACTGTATACCTGACTGTATACAAGACTGTATACAAGACTGTATACCTGACTTTATACCTGACTGTGTACCATACTGTATACAAGACTGTATACCTGACTGTATACCTGACTGTATATCTGACTATACCACACTGTGTACTGACCGTATACCTGACTGTGTCCCTGACTGTATACAAGACCGTATACCTGACTCTATACTACTAGACTCTATACTACTAAGTGCCACACAGTAACGAATGGGCGAAGACACGGTTATATTAGCATCTCAATTTTCACAGTACTTGTACATTGGAGTAAGAATGTCTCTAAACAGGAATTGAACTTTTTATCAGTTAAATTCATTTAATAATAAATTTAATAACTGCATCTAAAAGATTAAGTCTTCTCTCTGTTTATTGGTTGCGTTTTAGCAGAGTTACATAAGAAAATATCCTGCTAACAACAATACTTACTGTGTGACAATACTTTCAATATATTTATTCATTTAAAAAAAAACCAAGAAAATATGCAAAAATTGATACATTTTCAAAATGGCAAATACACAGACATGGCCAAAAGTATAAATTTTAGGATAATTGACTTTTAAAAATAGAAAATTTGGTCACCAAATTACTAATATTTCAACTATACAGTGAAACAGTGTGTATTACGTAGCATCCATATAGTTTCTACGTCTTTTCTGCAAACGCTATTTCATGTAACATTGGTTCAGAAAAAAGCAACCGGCAGAAATTTCAAGTTGTTTTTTCGATTGTACGTGACCAGGTCGATTTACTTTTCATCCGGGTACTTAGTAGAAACCTTAAAGGTCACGTGAAGGCTTATCCTAGCACTCACATCCATTAAGTTAGAGATTTCAACCGGTTACAGTTTTAGAAACTTTCTTTCGTTACTGCATGTTTTCATGTGAAGGAGTGCAGGGAGGCGTTCTATGAGCTATGGAAATAAAGGCCGCTTAATTCTGTAGCTGTCTGTCAAAATATTAATGAGCAGTCAAAGTTACATTGATTTTTGAAAGTCTAAAAGTAGAACTGATATTGTGATATTCACAGTAAACAATCCTGCAGTTAACTGGTTCAACTCACTTATAATAAAGCATACTATAATATGATACTTAGCTTATATCAAGGACCTACCGAATATTTCTCTCTACCGAATATGTAATGGCTTCCTTTCTCCCCATGTACATGGATATCTTGGTATAAATATCTTTGTACATACGTTTTTGTTATTGTGTGTTTTAGTTTCTTGAAAAAGGTCCCGCTTAGACCGCAACGTGGACACAGTCCTTGTTATTGCGTTTATTGTTATTAAGTTTTTAACAATCTTTTGTTTATTTTGATAGTAAGTATTATAGTAAAATCTGTAACTTTATTAGTTTTTATCAATATTTCGTCAATAAGCGGAATGTGGAGCGTATTTAGTAGATAACATGCACAGGTTATTGCAAGTGTGTTATGGTTTGTACACTTTTCACGCGATCAATGAAATTAATTCACCCGGAGAGCGTGTCACCAGAAATAACCAAAATGACAAATTAGGTTAAATTATGCTACGATTATATGCCAGAAATGCGTATCGTAAGAGAAGGGATACTTCCAGAATTTAGAAGGGGTATTGGGTGTAGTGTTAGAACCAATACTAAGCCTATTTCAAAACCCCTCCCCACCTCCTAAACTCTATACGTCTCTATCGCGCTGGGGATAGTGAGATAAGGTTGTATTGTGGGGTTAGGCGGGTTAGTGCCGATCTTCACATTAATTCACAAATTGTGTTTTTTTACATTGAATTTCCAGTGAACTCTTCCGTCAGCTGTGCGCGCGCATATATTTTCATTCGCAAACACCCCTCGTAACTGCAACAAGCGTATTGAATATTTATCAGTTGAAGGCAAGTTCAACATGGATACGGCAGATATTGCACTAACAGAAACAAATGGACCGGCAGAGTGACGTCTCAAAAATATTGGGTTCCACGATTGTGAACAGGAATAGGAAAAACTGTGAACAGGAAGGAAGTGCGAGGTAGGCCCCTGATATTGTACCATTCCCGTAGCTCTTTAAAACAAGTAAATATAACGTTAAACACCTCCCCCCCTAGATAATAACATAAGAAGCGAAACACTTTTCTATACCCCCCCCTAGTTAGGTCGTATCTACATCCCTTAAAATAAAGAGTAACACATTACCTCTCGTATCTACGGCCCTTAAAATAAATTAACACATTAACTCTGGTATCTACGGCCCTGAGAATATAGTAACACACAATAAACTCATCATATCTTCGTATGCTCAAATCACGGTTTTAAGCGATGCTTCTGTGAGACCTCTAAGGAAGCTTACTTCTCAAGTGGTGTTAATCATTTTAAGAATTAATTTCTACATTGCAATCGATGAATCACTAAAGCGTATCCATGAACTTAAATACCCACCCATACACACACACACACACACAGAGAGATAGAGAGAGAGAGAGAGAGAGGCATTTATATATGTAAAAATAGAAAAAGAAATAGGCAGCAGACGGAATTTGAACCACGTCTGTTCAGCTGGCATCTATTGGCCTTGCACATTTAATCAATATGTTTTCCTATTCGACGATATATCATCTCGAAATAAGATGCGTTATAACCAAAACTTCCAATGTGTATATTCTAAAGTTAAACGAATCGATCAACACCGAGACAACAGCAACACACATAGTGCATAGGTATGTAAATGCGTCATGGACCACAAACATTTAACATTAGTACGCGACAAAAGACCTCAGTACTACAAGACCAATTAGGCATATTTATAAGGATGTGTGTTGTTGTTGTCTGTGCTTAAAAAAATGAGAAATATATATAGTAAGAATATTAACGACACGGAGCTCTCAGTCAATAAGGAAAAAGTGAAGACATAGAAAAATACGGAGAAGAAAGACAATGAAGGACGTGACAGAAAGAAAAATCACATGAAATGAGGCTAAGGATACATAGAGAGCAGAGACAAAAATCTGCATCCGTGATCAATGCACCTAAAGTGAGTAATCACCACAGTAGACACAAAAACTTGATTGACTGACATATCATGTCGAAATAGTGCATGAAAATCGTTAAGTTTAACTTACCAAGCTAGACAGAACAATGCCAGCAACTCTTCAAATACCAAGCATAACACAATAACTCCTGAAACTCTGCTTACGAAGCAAAACAAGTAACCCCGGAATCTCTCCACGTACGCACCAATCATGACAAAATAACCCCTGAAACTCTTGATGTACTTACCAATTATGACACAATAACCCCTGAAACTCTTGATATAAATACCAAACATGACACAATAACCCCTGATACTCTTGATGTACTTACCAAGCATGACACAATAGCATTTTTTGCGGTAAATTTCTGTAAATATCAACCATGTCAACCGTGACAACATCTCCGTGAAGCATCTCTTCGTGTTTAAGTTGGGCCGTTACTTTCTGTCTGTCCTCTTGCCATGACACTTCTCGCTCTGTAACAGCTGCAATATGACCTCTCAGGGTGGGAGTATCTGTGAGAATATGATTATGCTGTCAAGATTGTGATTAAGAAATCGTACAAATTGATTGATGGAATCTTAATTCAGATGCCAGTTACACCTGTTTTTGCGAAACATTGGCAGAGCTGACAGGTTACATTTCAAAGCGACAAACATGTCAATTATAATGGTGTACTTTACTAGTGACGAAGATTTATGGTTTTCATTGAAGAAGGTAAAACACTGATACGCAGTGTTCGTAATTGTCTATATTACCTATATAATTTGTTGTACTTCTGAGATCTTTTGAGCTATATATATAATAAATTCCGTCTTATCTTTATTAATTTTGTATTTTTATTTGTATTACTGCTTCCAACTTATTTGATGATCCTCTCTAGGAGACTGATTATATGACGAGGTATGGAAGATGAGCGCTATAATCACACAGAAAAGAATGACAGAAAAGTTTTACTTCAAACATATTCTAACAACCTGGACAGATCGACACGGGTATGGGCAATACCAACGATTCTTAACGTTTCTATTGCGCAGACCCACATTAAATATTAAAAAAATTCTACCACAGACCTTTAAAATATTCTATATTTGAAAATGTTAAGGAATGAGTCATCTATGAAATAACGACAGTCAATAATTATCTGCAATTGAAAATGTTTATTGTTTATCATGTATCTCTAATAAACAATAATAATATATCTGTCAATTTATCTTTTTATTATAAATGTAAAGTGTCATAATATTTCTTCAAGTCTTCGTATATCACCCGAGAGGAGGGCCCTGCGAATCCCAGATTAAAAACCTAGGGGGCTACACTACATGATAAGGTGATCTTAGCTTAGCTTAGGGATGACACTGCTGCACGATTTAAATTTAAATATTCTACTACAGGTCCACAGACATCATTGATGCAATTGATATGCGGAAAAATCAAGACCACGGAGAATTCAAAAGATCCATAGGGAAGACTACGTTCTGGAAAGAATATGTCACCTGATGCAGTTGAGATGCGGATATATGGAAGAATAGGAGGGTTAACTTCATGGAAAGATAAGACAACGAACACAACGGTTGTAACAACACTTCGTATGAAAATAAAACTATTAAAGGAAATAAAGATCAAACAAATAAAGTAGTTTAGACACGTTATAAGACATGATGCTTTATTAAAGATATTACTTGAGGGTAGAGTCTACAGGGAAGATGAGCAAGAGATAAGCAGAGATACAAGTGAAACAACACAAGATTTACAGGTTACAGTCGAGCACAGTACATGACAAAAGGAAGAGATAGAGGATGTTGAAGGTACGTTGCAGTCAACCCTCGTTGCGAAGACGGCACTTAATGATGATGACTGCATCTTTGACTGTGGAGAAATGGTGCAGTGCAGTCTACAAGAATGGGAAAGGGGGGGGGGGGTTGGCACTCCGTTTAATTCCTGCCGCAGTCATTTGCGCATATGAACAGTGGGGGTTTGGTACCAGATTTAATTCCTGCCGCAGTCATTTGCGCATATGAACAGTGGGGGTTTGGTACCAGATTTAATTCCTGCCGCAGTTATTTGCGCATGTGAATAGTTCATGAAGCAATTTGGACACTACTACAACAGCTTCTTTAATTTCTTCTTCTCAAACCTCTGCAGATTAGCAGGATGTAGTCCTGAGAATGGAGTACGATGTGTCATAGTTTACGTCCTGAGTGCGATATCTGCACCATTCAGTCTGAATCGTCTGAATTTAGCATGGCTTCGGGGAGTCTTGATCCTTTATAAGATTTGGCAGCAAACTCAACCATCAAAACCTCATTAGTCGCCCCTTACGACCCACAAGACAGTTATAGTGTCAATATTCTTTGCACCCCGTTTGTACTTGGCAAAATGCGGACCAGCGATAAACAATTATTTCAGAATAATCTTCCATCCCGAAAGTATCCCCCACCAAACAATAAATTATCCTGCTACTCACCGTGTATAGAGAACATGAAAGTATCCCCCACCAAACAAGAAATTATCCTGCTACTCACCGTGTATAGAGAACATGAAAGATGCCGCCGATAGAAAAACTGTGCTGGTATCTGCTGTAATCACTGTGTCGTCATCATCTAGTGGCTGTGTATGACGAAAACATATTTGAATAGTATATTGTATACATTGTCACAAAGGGTATAGTATATATTGTATAATTTGTCACAATGGGCATAGTATATATTGTATAACTTGTCACAATGGGTATAGCATATATTGTATAACTCGTCATATTGGGTATAGCATATATTCATAATGAAGTCTACCGGTAGTATAATAATTTGATTGTTAATACATTTATGTACTCACACACAGACCCCCTCCTCCCTATAGATTTGAAAGGTAAAGCCATCAATTTACTTTAAAATGAAGATAATTATTTTTACGAATAGCGGACATGATGATGATGAACCCTGAGGAGCTACGTGTTTGTCAATCTTGCTTCCCATGTCCCACAATGTAGTTTTATTTTACTGTACAGACTGTGCTACCATCAGACATTTTTTGTGACGGGAAGAATTTCGGAGTGTTTTCTGTTGCGAATTATCTATATATATATATATATATATATATATATATATGGATACACAACTACTTGTCTTTTCGTCTTCACCATTGGTTCTCTCTGTTGTTGATTATGTATTAGACATTCTCAGCGTAAACGTGTGAAATGAATTCAAAAGAACGCAATGCAACCATTTCGTGTATGCACTATGGATACTCCCATTGTGAAAATGAAATATATTCTTAGATTGCTATACATTTGCTCTCATAATTCTCTCATCCAAAGCATATATGCACGTCATTATGGAGTACATATTCATGTCATTATAGAGTATATATACGCAACATTATGGAGCACCCATTCATGTCATTATAGAGCATATATGCGCAACATTATGGAGCACCCATTCATGTCATTATAGAGCATATATACGCAACATTATGGAGCACCCATTCATGCCATTATAGAGCATATATGCGCACCATTATGGAGCACACATTCATGTCATTATAGAGCATATATGCGCAACATTATGGAGCACCCATTCATGTCATTATAGAGCATATATGCGCAACATTATGGAGCACACATTCATGTCATTATAGAGCATATATACGCAACATTATGGAGCACCCATTCATGTCATTATAGAGCATATATGCGCAACATTATGGAGCACCCATTCATGTCATTATAGAGCATATATGCGCAACATTATGGAGCACACATTCATGTCATTATAGAGCATATATGCGCAACATTATGGAGCCCACATTCATGTCATTATAGAGCATATATGCGCGTCATTATGGAGCACACATTCATGTCATTATAGAGCATATATACGCAACATTATGGAGCACCCATTCATGTCATTATAGAGCATATATGCGCAACATTATGGAGCACCCATTCATGTCATTATAGAGCATATATGCGCGTCATTATGGAGCACATATTCGTTTCATTATAGAGTATGTATGCATGCCATTACAGAGCATATATGCGTGTCAGTATAGAGCATATATAACACTGCATAATAATATCAGAATTTCAGAAGGGCTCAAGAATTAAGTGTTGATTATTGTGGATGGCACAGTCGGAAAATAAACAAGGTTACAACAGTCTCGAACTTACCATATGGAGAAGTATATCCTATGATTAATGAAACATTAACACACTTTCATAAGACAATAATTACCTGTCAGATAACGTAGAAATCGGGGCAGCAGAAAAGCAGACATGAAATTAATCAACTGATAGCTGATAACTCAGATGAGGATCATGTCATATTGCTCACAGATGGGAGTTCAAAGGGTTCTGCTTTGCTCTGATGCACACCCAGGGTTGGCAGGTAACCAAGATTATAGAAGCACTTCCGCATGGTGCACATTAGAAACATACTTCTTTGAAGCTCGTGCTAAGCAGTCTGGCTAAAATTTATGCTCATGTTCAGACAGTGTAGATCGAGAAGGAAAGAGATTTGACTGCACTGAACAAACAAGTTCTCTAAATGACTAATCTCAGTGCTCACAATGAATAGAGACTGTCGCAACAGTGGAAGACAGCTTCTGGCCGGCGACTGCCACAGGTCATGTCCAAAGTTGACGAATAGCGAGAATAGTAAGTCTCCAGCAGTAGAACACCTTGCACGTAATAGACGTAGTCGACCCTAGTCAAAATCTCTGCTTACCCCTCCTCGGAGACTGTTGCATATGGAAATATGTTGGCTTGTCTAAGAGTACAGTAGATGTCAAACCGTCATGGCGTACAGTTTATGCAAACTCGTTGTCTGGAGACAGATATGAAGGCTATAAAAGGATAGGGAAGCTCACTTTAGGTAAAATCATGCCGATTTCGGAAGTGCGAAGCCTACATGGCGCAAAGTAAATGGTAGCACTAGGTTTTTCACGTTTCCTGACGGAAATCACATGAAATTCGTGATGATCATTTAAGTGCGAACGCAGAAGTTCGCAGAAGATCCGTCAGTCTGGATAACTGTAGCTTGAGCTAGTGCTAGTGCTAAAATGATATCAATGCGCAAATGAGTATATAGGGTGACTACTTTCATTATGAGGATTGTAGCCGTAGCTGTTATTCCAGCTCTCAAATGGCTCTCTGTGTGACAGTTTTCTGGAAACGTTTCATAGTGTTTCATAGGGCAGTCATAGTGTTTCATTCTCAGTTCACGATTCCAAAGATTCAATGTGTCGTATGAGTGGATAGTTGTTCCAACCTTCTGTTTGCCACATGTATTTATTACCCAGGACATGCTGGCGGTCGCGGAAATGAAAGAGCAGATATTCTTGCGTCGAATAAATTGATAATAAATAAACGAGACATTTTTGTATTGAGCGGATTGCTTTAGATTATCTTGGGTTCATCACAAATTGTGTGGTACTGAAGCTCCCGTGGGTCAGACTGCATTCTATGAACAGCGAAACTGGGAAATTTTGTAGTATGTGTTCTGGTGTCATTTAGTCCCTGTTTTTGTTTACTGTATGTCCGCGCTCTTGAATGATATTTTGACCGGTTATCGATGGTGCATGGATTCAATTTCCGTACCTAGTGTACCGGCGTTTTCCTCGGTGTACGAATGGCAAATATTTTCTGACTGCCTCGCCATCTTGATGCAGCAGGGAGTCCATGATCTAGACAGTGTATCTTGTCAATGATACTGTCATGTGGACTCACACTTCTTTTAAAGTGAGGTTATTTATTTCCCCGTAATTTTAATTGCCCGTTTTGTGTCGACAACCAATGGAAAACCATGGGGAAAGCGGAATGTGGTCACTTTGGAAGGATGATTCCAAATGCGTCATGTGGACTGTATTGAGAAGCTTGGATGGACAATGTTTTACATTGACCATCGACAAATATAAGACCCGCTGGTTCATTAGAAATCAATTTTCTAAAGTGACGCATTTAATGTTTCCCGTCATTTTCATTGTCTGTCTACACAAAGTATACAAAACCGTTCTATACATGACCGATGTTATACTGGATGTTTAACAATTGATCGCAGTCGACGAATAAAAAGACTAAAAATGTGTCACTTTAGAAAGATGATTCTAAATGAGCATGAAGGTCTTATATATATCAATGGCTCTGCTACAATGGTGGCTTTCTTGTAACATCAAAATGTGCTGCAACAATAAGGGTTGACTTTATCCCAGAATTCAAGGTATGTGTTTTCAGCAGAGATAATCATATTAATGATCGTGGCGATGTCAACCCATTTCATGTCTATTAGAACCAACATATGACTTCTTCTCATGGTAAGTATCGTTTTCTCTTCATTTATACACGCACACTTTTTACCGCTAACAAACGCATATCACAATTTGACTGGCGAAAATTCCCAATAAATGGCAGAATCTCATCGAATTGTTATCTTTATTTCATTTAATATTTTACTTAAATTCGACGTATTACGGACTGAAGACTTTGGACACAGCCATCTTTGAAAAATACTATACTCGACTTATAAACGGATCGGCTTATATATTGTATATTACAAATACACAACAATGACATTTAGAAAACGTAATGACAAATAGCTTACAAAAGACAACGTATAATTGAATTTCAGAATGATTGAATATCTTCTGCTGTACTAATATACACATGTATCATTAAGGAAACATATCATTGCTATTTTGCATGCCAATGATAACAAAACCAATTTCAACATGATATTTCAGAGATAATTTTCACATACTTTGCTAACACCGCCGGACATCTACATCCCTTCAATTTGTGTTACATTTATTTATTTTTTTACTTCCTAATCATAGACGATATATATTATATGTTATTATACAACGGATCCATTGCCAGCAGGCATATAAAATAAACCATATGATTTTCTTGCCACACAGACACTTGTGCACAAGCGATCCTATGTGCAGGCTCATTCATCAGTCTTGATGCAAAATAGTGCAGTTAGTCTATAATTTGTGAATCAATTTGACGGATAATTTCATATTAAGACAATTATGTAAATGCTTAAGTTTTATGCACTTAAATATCACGTAATTCTCAATATCATTTCAATCATCTTGATCTTAGCTTTTTTAAAACTAGACTCTATTATATATCATGATACACAAAAAAAACTCAACAATAATAGCGATTATAAATATATACAATTTTGAAATAAATGTAGAAATTCAATAATAAGCTAGAACTACAGTAAAATCATGACAAGAAAGACGAAAATTGAAAATATGGTAATGGTGCCTTGCTATTAACTGGATACACACACACACGAAAACAAGCACAAAACCACGTTTCGACCAACATGAATTTAATATAGGACACGACGAGCAAAGGACGGCAGTGAAAAATGAGAGCACAAACTCCGGAAGTCCGGAATATAAAAATTGGAGTGATAGATACAGAAAAGTGATAGAACATAACATATTATAACATACTAAATGGCCGTAGGGTACCAAATTGCTGGCTACATTATTATCTTGTCATAATGAAGTTTTCAGTTTTGATCCTCAGGATTTCGAAAACATATGTAATTTTATGTAATGTGAGAATGATGGTGAAATAATCGCTTTAGCTGTGAGCAGGTAGCTCTTGGCACATGATGATGATGGACCAATCTCTTTAGCTGTGAGCATGTTGCTCTTGAGAGTCCATAGCTTATCTGACAAAGACACCGGTTCTCCTCAGTTGTGGAACTGAAGCGACACCCAGATAAGTCTCAAGACTCATATTATGTCTCCAAGGCATGGATGGCTAAGGGGGGGGGAGGGAGTATGGATGCATGTGTAGTCGACGAAGGGAGACATTCCAGTGTGCTAGTATCACATGATTACCAGGTCCTGCTAGAGACATAACATACATATCTGAGTCAATTATCTCATTATGCTTCTGTCTGATTTGTTGACACAGATGACACATCTGCATCCCCCATCACCTAGAAGTCTGCCACAAAAGAACAAAAGTACAGTCCTCTGACTTGCATTTCATTGTCATCCATGTGTATTATTGTTATAGAAGATCACCCATGTGTATTATTGTTATAGAAGATCACCCATGTGTATTATTGGTATAGAAGATCACCCATGTGTATTATTGTTATAGAATATTATCCATGAGTATTATTTTTATAGAAGAAAAAATTAAGAAATTGAGACAAGATGTAACAATCACGATTTTTTCACAGGTGACAGGTTGTCAGCGTTATCGCGTTTTCAAAACAGCCACCAACAATACTAAATTTTCAAAAAATAATCCGGCTGCAAGAGAGAAATTATGTAATTGTAAACATAGCGTGCTAAAAAGACAGTGTGTCCCTTGCGTCGTATTTGTGATCTCGCAAATTCATCAAACGCTACTTCCAAAACACTTCTGGAGCGAATTCTTGTATTAAAAACGTCTAAAATCATTGTCTTTTCGCCGGTTTTTATTGATTTTAATTTCTATGTCATATTGTGTAAGGAACTATAATGGTTGCCCCCCTGACCTCTGTGCGCCTGCGCAAGAATATAGCAGCAGGTATAGTAATTTATCATGGAATGTTTAAGAAACATTATAAGAAAATTTATTTTAAAACATACATTACTATTGTGATAGACAGGTAAAACATACATTACTATTGTGATAGACATGTTTCATTTAGCAACAATTGATTTAAATTAACAACAGTATTATGTTCTAATGAACCATATTATAGTGCACTTAACAATCGATTTTATGCGTTCTGCGTCCAACACCAATCATAAGCACTGGACTACCTCATTATCAGAATGAACAGAGTATAGGAGTCACCTCTTACATTCGCATTATAGGATATACTAAGTTGAAGTCTCATGTGCGCTGAAGTCCTTTTCAGGGCTAGCTACCAACTTGGGGACAGGACTGACTGCTGATGCGCCCTTCTCCAGGCTGATTACTCCAGAGGATGCTAAGGGTTGTAGCCGGCGAGCTCTTCTTAGGGTTGACCGCCCCTTTGAAGACTGGGCAAATTGTCGGTAAGCCCTTCTCAGGGCGGACAGCCTCCGTCAATACAGGGGCTCCATCCGCTGAAGCCTTCTCAGGGTTGACAGCCCCCGCAGAGAAGATCATCCATGAAGATTACCCAAGTGATCACTTCTCAGGACTGACTGCCCCCACAGGAAACAGGGACTGCTGCCGACGAACATTTCTCAGAGTATTTTTTCCATTGTTGCTTTAAAAATATGTACTTACATCCATTCAAACTTTAAAATTTCATAATTTTTCAGCAATACTTTCTAGCCGCCATGGGTTTTTCCATATAAGGTGTTGTGTATCACGTGTGTGGTAATGTACTTTTGTTGATACTTCTAGTAAAACTATATGTGCGCGCTTTGTGACGCTGTCTTACTTTGTGTTGAAAAATTTCACACATACACTTATTTATGCAAAACACAAGAAGTTAGTTAAGATTTACAGCGCACAGACTAATTGACTAACTGGTAGGATAAACTATAGATATCAAAATTTACCACATACCTGGCATGTTATTATGCCATTTGCTTAGTGCTCAAGAACGTCACTCCGCTACGTAGCTACGTGCTATGAGCGGTACTTTTAGCTACTTCGAGGAGAGAGTACATATTGGATAACACAAGTACAATGAAGTAAATCCTCTACGTCTTTTAGAGATAGACTAAATCAATGTTTTAACTATAATGTTTTTATCAAGAGAAATAGAATACGTATAGATATCAGTCAATAAAAATAATAAAATAATGGACGACACTGTAGATATTTAACAACCTAGCATTTGTATCGATTGTCGCGCAAATACACGAACGTAGTACTTTGCTTTACGACAATTATCGCTATAAAGCCATGTTCAGAGTGTAGCTTGCAATCAAAGATGAGACGCATGTTTCTTTTGTTTACATTATTTGGTAGTCTTTAGTATTCCAGTCAATGCTCTCAACTTTACGCCAGACTTTGTTAGTTGGTTCGACTTCATAATCTAAAAACAAAGCTTTGGTTGAAAAGTCGATTCGGTGTGATTTTTGAACTGCAAACTATATATTTGTTTTGCGTAGTTCAGTGAAAATATAATTTACAATGGAACAATATTCATGTTTATGGGTATTACATTGCTAGGGCATTATTGTGAATCAATTCTTTTTCATGGATGCGAAGCATGGACTAAATAAACAAGCTGAAAGTGAACTGGAGACTACTGAATTGTTATTGCTGAGAAGAAGGATGAAAATATCAGGGGTAGGTAAGAAAATTAATTATGATGTAATCAGAGATGATGGCGTAAACAGAGAAATAGTAAAGACTAGAGGAAGTCAAGATTTAAGACCATGTTACTAGAAGGAAACAAATTGAACATTCAGTAACTTACCAGAAAAATCAAATAGGGAGCAGAGTGACAGAGGAGGACAAAGCGATAAGTTGCAGGATGTCGCCATGGCATGAGAGAATGTCACAAACTGAACTTATTAGCAACACAAGAGACAGAGAAACATGATCGTCTATGATACACTGCATAACAATCGAGTGAATTCAGTGCGTTTTGTGAACTTCAAGAACAATCGAGTGAATTCAGTGAGTTTTGTGAACTTCAATATTAAATTACTTCACATTCCCTGTGTATATATTTTCGCAATGTACACCCCCTCGTTTTATGATAGGCCACGACCAAGATAATGTTAGCAAAATGTCATCATATCACGATATATTTATATAATAATTCATTTTAAACTAATAATTTATAATTCAGAAATATCGTTGCAACAACACTCAACAATAATGAGTCATTATATACTAAAAAGGGAACAGAGAAAACAGGAGGGTAGGCGTTCAAAAACATATTTCTAGTATTTTCTAAATCGATAGTGGAATAGGCAGTTTCATAGAAGTAAACCAGAACGTTCGTTGTATATATATATATATTTCTTTCGCATTGACAGCTGCTATTTCTTACAATTTTAACTCATTAATGTGTTCCCTTTGGCTACAAAACTGGATAGAAGTTCAAGGGAAAAACATTTAGTTGGGCAAGGTTGTGAAACTACACAAATGTGCTGTCTTGATATTACTTAAAAGATATCTCTCGCTGCTGCTTAGTTTTGCTGCTGCAATTTATACTTTCAGTTAGTGCCGGTCTTCAAGGAAGAGGGGCTAGTTAAGCAACCAAATAATCTCAATTCTCATGAGCGTGGTCAAGGTTTCAAGGCGCAGATGGTGCTACTCTGAATATAATAAACTGATATACTTCACAGCATCTTTATAGATATGCTAAACGTCTGATATGGTCATGGCATCGCATATGAGAAACGGATTATGTTGTTTAATGTTACATATTGTGAAATTCTCTTTAACGTTATTTTTACTTTTGGTCACAGTGCCAGTCAAACAGCATGGCGACCTAGTTTGTATAGTTGCATTTCAAATTTGGACGTAGCTGTGGGCATTACGTTCTGAAAGTATATATCATTTAGGGAAAGTCACGAGGTCACACCAAGTCATTTATTTTTCTCCCGATTACTAATTAAAAAAAAACATACATATAACATTATTTGAAATAAAAACAAGTAAAGTTAATCCAAGTATTTATTAATGCCGTAAAGGTGTGAGATGTTTACGATCTCACATTTCAGTGACTCTGCTATATGAGGGCGGTAGCCATCTCCTGTCCCTCGATGTCTCTGAATCCAGGACCACTCATATGCGAAGCTACTGCGCTATGCAGACCCTCCTTTCTTTGAAGTTATTTTAATCAAACGAAAATCTGGTGCTTCTGAACACCTCGTGCTGCTCAATTAGCATACTAGTCGCCAATAATGAAGATAGGATTTCAAATCCCGTTAAAGACTGTCTTATTTTTTTCCACTGAGAGTAAAATACAAAACTCCCAAACGTAGATAAGATATACTGAATGTCGATAGCTACACACGAATCATTTAGTTCAGCGCATGAACAAAAAACGTACACATCCTTAACCAACAAAAAGAAACACATTGCCTATGTATTTCTGTTACCTGTTTCTCGTCTCATTAATTGCTCGTATATTATTTATCTTTTCGACATGAATTGAATAATTTATGGCATGGCGATTAACCTCTGCATATTCTTCATTCTGCACTGTAATCAAACGAGCAGCTTCCATTAGCTGTCTGCATATTTTTATTTGGCTTTATTTCCTGCGTCTATGATCATATCCTACTCTAACGTGATAGCATACTTTGTCATAATCAATACAGCCAGGACGTATATCACTCAATAATTTATCCAACTGTCAAAAGCTGACTTCCAAATTGTATGATTACAGAGCAAATTTGAGATGTTTTTCCTGGACAAACTGTATTTTTATTGCAACGTTATATGTGATATATATATATATATAAACATATACATTTGATATAATGTCAGTATGCGATGTATCTACGTGCAGCCAATAGGTCGATGTAACCGAGTTGGATGAAAAAGTAAAAAATAAATAAAAAATACAATGGTTTCCTCACGACCTTGAAAACAGGATTACGTCTCTTGCTGAAAATATGATTATCTCTTTTGCGCAACACAATACTAGGTCTCTTTCTCGAAACAAAGTTAGGTCTCTTGATCCATCACAAATAGGTCACTTGATCCATCAAAAATAGGTCTCTTGATCCATCTCAAATAGCTCTTGATCAATCACAAATAGGTCACTTGATCAATCACAAATAGGTCACTTGATCCATCACAAATAGGTCTCTTCGCCCGTGTGTTCTCGGGCCCGAAAGGGGAGCAAAGAATAGCAACACTGTTTACCTTCCATGCATGTCGTACGAAGCGACTAAGGAGGTTATGGGATGGAGGTGGCTGCGCCATCCCATATAGGGTCAGTGACACAAAGCCGTGCTGATGTCGGATGTGTCAGGCCGAAAGGCGCAGATATCGCAGCAATGCTGCAAACCACGCCACAACGCATTCCGATCTCCGGACTACATCCTGCTGATCTGCAGGAGTTGGAGAACGAACGCAGAAGAAGAAAAAGGTCTCTTCATTCAATACAAATAGGTCTCTTGATCCATCACAAATAGGTCTCTTGATCGTTCACAAATAGGTCTCTAGATCCATCAGAAATAGGTATCTTGATCCATCACAAATAGGTATCTTGATCCATCACAAATAGGTATCTTGATCCATCACAAATAGGTATCTTGATCCATCACAAATAGGTATCTTGATCCATCAAAAATAGGTATCTTGATCCATCACAAATAGGTATCTTGATCCATCAAAAATAGGTATCTTGATCCATCACAAATAGGTCTCATGATCCATCACAAATAGGTATCTTGATGTAAACAATGTGAGGTCTCATGATCCATACGCGAATATGTATCTTGAATAAAGATCTAATCGTATCTTGTTCCAAACACTATTAGGTCTCATTTCCAAAACACGTCAGCCGCTAATGAAACACAATACTACAAGTGAATGTAACAAAGTAAATTAGGTTCATATTTTACTCAATACACGCAGGATAGAAATAATGGAAGTGTATCAAAAGGTCGTATTAAGAATATTGTCAACTGACGCAAATAAAGAAGACATTTCTGGTGAAGGTGGTTCAATGAATGGGAAGAATCTTCACGAAACTGGGCACAGTAGAGAATGAAATTGAATAGCGGCATGCAATCGAAAATCTATAAGGAATCACCGATATAATTCTTAACGGTACCATAATTAGACAATAGAAGGATACCTAGCAATGTTGGGGTATAACATAAATCTAATCAAATAACTACCCTGTATCTCAAAGATACTAGTTCAATTTCAACTAGTCGCAGGGTACAAGCTGTGTTTCTATATGCACCCTGTAGTGACGAGCATTAGTTACTATTTCTTACGTTGGCGAGCAAATAAGTTCACCGACATTCAGCGAGAAAATAATTTTCACAACCATTGCACTGAAATTATATACCGGTGTTTCTCAATAGAAGCCATAGGTCCACCGCGGGGCTACAGTTTATTACGGTGGGCCAAGAATAGAAAATATGTCAATTTTTTAGACATATTTTATTGAGTTAGTTAGTCGTCAGATCACCATCATGCTACTTAAGACGTCCAAAGGTACTACAATTTCATATTAGGCATCCTTCAACATTGGATGACTGACCGTTCCTGTCATAGGTACTACAATTTCATATTAGGCATCCTTCAACATTGGATGACTGACCGTTCCTGTCATAGGTACTACAATTTCATATTAGGCATCCTTCAACATTGGATGACTGACCGTTCCTGTCATAGGTACTACAATTTCATATTAGGCATCCTTCAACATTGGATGACTGACCGTTCCTGTCATAGGTACTACAATTTCATATTAGGCATCCTTCAACATTGGATGACTGACCGTTCCTGTCATAGGTACTACAATTTCATATTAGGCATCCTTCAACATTGGATGACTGACCGTTCCTGTCATAGGTACTACAATTTCATATTAGGCATCCTTCAACATTGGATGACTGACCGTTCCTGTCATAGGTACTACAATCTCATTAACTATCCTTCAACATTGGGTAACTGGCTGTTCCTGTCATAGGTACTACAATCTCATTAACTATCCTTCAACATTGGATGACTGACCGTTCCTGTCATAGGTACTACAATCTCATTAACTATCCTTCAACATTGGGTAACTGGCTGTTCCTGTCATAGGTACTACAATCTCATTAACTATCCTTCAACATTGGGTGACTGGCTGTTTCTGTCATAGGTACTACAATCTCATTAGCTATTCTTCAACATTGGGTAACTGGCTGTTCCTGTCATAGGTATTACAGTCTCATTAACTATCCTTCAACATTGGATGACTGACCGTTCCTGTCATAGGTACTACAATCTCATTAACTATCCTTCAACATTGGATGACTGACCGTTCCTGTCATAGGTACTACAATCTCATTAACTATCCTTCAACATTGGGTAACTGGCTGTTCCTGTCATAGGTACTACAATCTCATTAACTATCCTTCAACATTGGATGACTGACCGTTCCTGTCATAGGTACTACAATCTCATTAACTATCCTTCAACATTGGGTAACTGGCTGTTCCTGTCATAGGTACTACAATCTCATTAACTATCCTTCAACATTGGGTGACTGACCGTTCCTGTCATAGGTACTACAATCTCATTAACTATCCTTCAACATTGGATGACTGACCGTTCCTGTCATAGGTACTACAATCTCATTAACTATCCTTCAACATTGGGTAACTGGCTGTTCCTGTCATAGGTACTACAATCTCATTAACTATTCTTCAACATTGGGTAACTGGCTGTTCCTGTCATAGGTATTATAGTCTCATTAACTATCCTTCAACATTGGGTAACTGGCTGTTCCTGTCATAGGTACTATAATCTCATTAACTATCCTTCAACATTGGATGACTGACCGTTCCTGTCATAGGTACTATAATCTCATTAACTATCCTTCAACATTGGATGACTGACCGTTCCTGTCATAGGTACTACAATCTCATTAACTATCCTTCAACATTGGGTAACTGGCTGTTCCTGTCATAGGTACTACAATCTCATTAACTATCCTTCAACATTGGGTAACTGGCTGTTCCTGTCATAGGTACTACAATCTCATTAACTATCCTTCAACATTGGGTGACTGGCTGTTTCTGTCATAGGTACTACAATCTCATTAACTATTCTTCAACATTGGGTAACTGGCTGTTCCTGTCATAGGTATTATAGTCTCATTAACTATCCTTCAACATTGGGTAACTGGCTGTTCCTGTCATAGGTACTATAATCTCATTAACTATCCTTCAATATTGGGTGACTGGCTGTTCCTGTCATAGGTACTACAATCTCATTAACTATCTTTCAACATTGGGTAACTGGCTGTTCCTGTCATAGGTACTATAATCTCATTAACTATCCTTCAATATTGGGTGACTGGCTGTTCCTGTCATAGGTACTACAATCTTATTAACTATCTTTCAACATTGGGTAACTGGCTGTTCCTGTCATAGGTACTACAATCTCATTAACTATCTTTCAACATTGGGTGACTGGTTGTTCCTGTCATATATACTACAATCTCATTAAAAATCTCATCACCTGTTCAATTACAATATGTTCTCTGTGGTCATTGGAAAACAATATTCTAGAGGGAGTCATTAATCTTTTCATGTGATTTTAATTTGCTGTCGACGCAGAGCATGCATATAGTGACCAATGACAATCACGGGAAACGTAAAATGAGCCACCTTATATGACTGTTTCGCAATGTGCCAGCAGGTCTTATATTGACGATTCGTCACATATCAGACCTTCACTTCTGTTTACACAACATGCGTTTTCGGTGCCTGGATTGTATCTTTTAAACCATCTGTAAACTTAACAAACATCTAACCTAATGGAAGGTTTTTAAATAAAATATTTCACCATGCGCATCTTCTATTCTGAAAGATGATCATTATTCTCATCACAAATAAGAATTAATTGTAAACTAAATATATATATATACACTCTTCTGTACTGCTTAAAACCACAAGTATTAGATCAGCACAACTATATCTGTTTTCAGTAGACACATTTCCATCGTCCCAGACGGTAAAATTGGTGCAGAACGTATTCAAGATTTTTCATATTTGTAGAATAGCTACCGTATGCTATTCGGATACATAATATCACAACTATTGGTATACTATATGAAATATAATCTACGATCCATGGAGATGATAATGTGAGTCACAAGTTAAATCTGAGACATAAAGTGTCTTCCACAGTATGTGCAAGGAATAAAAATACCATCGTATTCCATTGTGTATCTTCTCAGCCGTGCAGTCATTGAGCTACATGGCACCAAGTTCCCATGATTCCGTACAAGAATATCATTTTGAGACTAAACAAACACATATCGGAATTCTAAGAATAACCTATGAATCTTTGATTGAAACAACAAGTAACACAAAAAACATACACATTATCATAGAAGCAAATATTTTGCCCACATCAATGTCTGGATACATATCTATACTAAAGGATATATATTTCAAGACATAATTGAAGTCGGTTTTCAGATCGATAAAATGTTATTATACAGATTTATTGGAATAGCATACGAGAAGGTATACAACAAATATAAAACATATTATATACATAATCCCACAGAAGACGGATGTGTTGGGCCATTGGCGCAAATAAAACGGCGACACAACGCATTTCCATTCTCTGGACTACATCCTTCTGGAAATCTAATAGGACCATGGTCCTGATACAAGAGATATCCAGTGGGAGTTTGCGAATGAACGCTGAAGAAGAAGAAGATATACATAATGTACCAACTGTAGGTTCTCATAATCTTCTTAAATGTCTAAAACACGTGAAAGCGCACTCATCAAGCTAAATAAAGACACATGAAACATGGCCGCCTACAATATAAGAGGTACAGTCTAATAGGAAATAAAACATTTTAAAATGTCTATTTGACCATCCCGTTGAATTTCATTGGCTATCACACAAAAGTATAATCATAGTTACGAATGAAATTCTCGGGAATAGTCAAGTGAGTTATAAGAAGGCTTTATTTCCTATTAGCCAGTAGGTAGAATATTTTAGACGGTCATGGTTGAAACCTAGTGACCTAGCTAGAATTACCGATATCGCGTCTTCCATTATGCAGTTCTGCTGATCATTTGAAATCATCTTTCTAAACTGACAAATTTGACTTTTCACGTGTTGTTCATTGGTCATTTTGTGTATACTTTGTGCCGACAGCCAATGAAAATCATGAGAAAATTCAAATGCGTCACTCTAGAATATGATTCCCAATTTAGCCCACAGGGTTTATATTGCAGATGAACACGGTGACATCCGGTGCGGTGAAGTATAGTGTGAACCTTCTATGGCACAATGCGGACTCAAATAAGTAAATATTTCGTTATCACCCACTCGATGGAAGCAAATAGGTACACATTTTTTTATCACCCACTCGATGGAAGCAAATAAGTACACATTTTGTTATCACCCACTCGATGGAAGCAAATAAGTATACATTTTGTTATCACCCACTCGAGGAAAGCAAATAAGTACACATTTCGTTATCACTCACTCGAGGGAAGCAAATAAGTACGCATTTTGTTATCACCCACTCGAGGGAAGCAAATAAGTACACATTTTGTTATCACCCACTCGAGGGAAGCAAATAAGTACACATTTTGTTATCACCCACTCGAGGGAAGCAAATAAGTACACATTTCGTTATCACCCACTCGAGGGAAGCAAATAAGTACACATTTTGTTATCACCCACTCGAGGGAAGCAAATAAGTACACATTTTGTTATCACCCACTCGAGGGAAGCAAATAAGTACACATTTCGTTATCACCCACTCGAGGGAAGCAAATAAGTACACATTTCGTTATCACCCACTCGAAGGAAGCAAATAAGTACACATTTTGTTATCACCCACTCGAGGGAAGCAAATAAGTACACATTTCGTTATCACCCACTCGAGGGAAGCAAATAAGTACACATTTCGTTATCACCCACTCGAGGGAAGCAAATAAGTACACATTTTGTTATCACCCACTCGAGGGAAGCAAATAAGTACACATTGTGGAGTCACTTTCTCGATATCGGGAACTACATGCTTTTTCCATAAAACTATCGATAAAAATATTCATTTAATGAGAATTATTCATTTAAATACATCTTTCTTCAAATCAGATAACTTACTGTTTCCTCAATGACAGCAGGTTGCAATGGAACTCCAATTGTTTTTGTCTCGTACATTTGTCGTGGGTGGTATACTGATAAATCTCTAGATGTTTCCCTCCCACGTTTTATTTGTTTACCTCTGCTGGACTCCCTTAAACTTCATGTAACATCTTAATAAGTCATGTCTTGTTATGTACCAACATTATATGTGTCTTGTTTTTGTTTTCCATAGCCGTTTTTTCGCATTTCTAATTTTTCCACAACTATTTATTGGTCTCTCTCACTTAAACTATATATATTAATCTGTCATTAGATTATGTATGTTGATTTTCCTATTCGCGCACCGGACATGTCCATAGGTGATCAGTTTTCCGTTTCAGTAAATCTCTCTGGGTATAACGACTGATGGTTCAGATTTTATGTTCTCTACAGGCTACGACTATCCTTGCTTCCAAATCGCCCATTCTCGATATTGATTCATGTCCATGTATTTCAAAATCCCCTGATCCTGCGGACTCATGAATAGTACTACTCGGTCCATAGGCTGACCATCTGTTATGTGAGATTAACCAATTGATCGGCCCGTTCGTTTCCCTCCACACCCACGGACAAAGATAAGCGTGATTTTCCGCAGTGAGACCGCATTTTAGCTTAATGATTCCACCCATTTCCTACGTACATCACCTGTTTTGACTTTTTAATCATATTCATTGAGTCACTTAGTATGCATGCATTAGAATAGGCTTATTCCAGCCAGTGTAGTGCCTGCATTAGGACAAATACTTCCATTTTTAGACTGCTTATTGTTGCGGTAAAGCTCTACCGGCTTCCTGTACTGTTCTTCTTGTGACCCATTCTTCTGTGTATCCCTTTAAAGGTGCTGATTCTAAAATCGAGCTCATTGCCAATGTTTTAGCCATATGTTGATGCTGAATACTCTTCCTCTGGGTTCAAATACATGACTTTTCGCATTAAACCCCATGATGAATTACAGCGTCAAGAGTGGAAGAGTTCTCTGGAGACGGCCTTTTTGTGTGCTTCATATATGCTTGCTTTCGTATACTCAGATAAATGACCAACAGTTAAAAGTAAATGTAAGCTGTAAATGTGAGTTATGAATCAGCGCCTATAATACTATATTATAGCACACGGTTTTCCGTAAGCACTCAGCTGCCTAGTTAGAGGTTGACCAGAACCACCTGCCAATTGTTGCCACAAAACTTTATCAATAAGGATAACCTTACTCAATGACTTTCCCAGAGCATAAGATATACAAATATTTCTGGTAGCTGGGTAGATTACAAGAGTTATGCGTTTCTGCATTTCACGAGTGGCGAGTGAACTAGAAACTATGATCTCCTGGTCCTTGGTGGTGGCGTGAACGGAAAACATGGTGAACAAAGAGCTTCAATGTGACCATCACGTGCTGTGCCGGATGGAGTGGGATCAATGATCTCCACAATATTCTATCTGTTGTACTGTGTATCAATAATACTCCATCTGCTGTACTGTATATCAATTCGACTCTATCTACTGTTTTAGTTAGTTATTCTTCTAGGACTAAAGACGGCACATAGGGCGGATGTCATAGATTTCCATTTCTCTCTCTATCTCCTGTACTATGTATCAATTCTACTCTATCAATAAGTGTATCAACTAACGACTTTCTACCATGCCACGATGTCAAACTATCCAGTACCAAAACTGTCAAACTATATCCAACTAACTCTGTTTGCCGTTCTCGGTCTCTTTTCTCCTCTATTTTGCTTATTGTTACATTTTACTGCAAATCTCCTCGTCTCAGAGTGTAGTTAATAAATGAGGGTTTCTTTTTGATGTAGATAAGCAATTTCTTTTTGGTGTCGATCTCCTTTAGTACATATTTGTTGATTTGTCTAGCTGTCCATAGAAATTTCAGCATTCTTCCGAAGAACTAAATCTTTGCGGCCTCTAGCATCCCATTTGTTTATTTATTGTCCCTGATTCCATCTATATGACAGAAGTGATTTCATGAAGTAAAGGACTCCGTACTTCTATTAATAGAGACATGTTGTACACGATGTTTTTCCTTTTGTGAAAAGCTGTTTTTGCCTATTTTATTTCGTGTTTCTGATGTACTTTTTCCAACAAATGTTTCCAGATTGAAGTCAGACTGTTATGATTCTCAACAACTATAGTTGTTGGGAACAAATGTGACCGTGGTTTCCCCTTGCCCGCTCGTTATCGTGGACTGAAAAGTCCAGAACCTACAAGGAAGTAGGTGTTTTGAAATCAGTTTCTGTCTCATAGATGAGCTACCCTCATGAGCTTTCACGCCTCATCTACCTGAAACATTTGGTTTTGAGGTCTCGGAGACTAGTATTTTGCTTTTCATCCTGTTAGTAACGAAAGTTCCGCCACGAGTAGACCAGAAGTTGGACTTTCTGATAGACAATATTTGAGACACGAGCAGGCCAGGAGTTGGACTTGCTGGTAGTGGGTATTTTGGACGCACGCGACAAGTAGACCAAATTTTACCAACTAATCATATACACAGTGTCATTGGCTGATGCAAATAATCCATGCATTTCATTGGCAACTTTGCGTTTACTTTGTCACAAGCCAATAAAATGTCGGTCAGCAAAGTTGAGTGTCATTGTGTGTGTAACTACTTGACATGACATATATTCAGAAAAGGGCTTAAATAACAAACAAACTTCAAGGACATGATATGTTTCATACATACCTGTATAAACACCAACTCATAATGAGCTGCCCTCGTCATCCATGTGTTCATTTGGTGCTCTAATTCAGTATCGAGAGCGCAGTTTCTCCACTTCATCATCACTGGTAGCTCTACAGCAAGAGTAAACTCATATCCCTGCAGAAGAATACGTGTACATGTAACACTATTTAAACACATTAATACGTAGAGCAAATGTAACAGGCAAAGCTTGGAATTGGATAAGGCAGCTTTGCTAATAAATGAAATACACATAATAGCACACACAAATCGACGTTTCGACCAAAAGTCATTTATTAAGAAAACATATACATAAAAAATAGAAGGTCAGATGTGAAATAACAAAAACAGAAAATATACAAAACACACGTTAATATACGTGAAATAGGACAAACATAGAAATGACGGAACGTGATATCCCACATAAGACTGACGGGCATTGATCCCAAAATTTTAAATCGTATCATATATATATATATATATATATATATATATATATATATATATATATATATATATATATATATATATATATATATATATATATATATATATATATATATATATATATATATATATATATATATATATAGCGGTTCTCAAACGCGTGACGGGTCCAGTCATCTGAGAAGCGCGACTTAATGGCCGTCACCTGAGTATCCTGGGCGATCCCCGATGGCTCGTGTCATTCAAGTGGTCAGCAACATAGTCAATGCAACATAATGTTTAAACACATTTATATCACGGAGTAAATGTGTATGAGGTGAAACACAGTATTCTACAGAATAAATGTAACACATCAACTCGCAGAATAAATGTCAAATAATGTTAACATTTTATCTCAGCAAGGCTTTCCTAGCTTTCCGTAATATATGTAGAAGTCACTAAAAGGTAAAGGTGGGTCCCATGGCAGCATCGTCGAGGATGAACGTAACTCTTCATGTACTAAGCCGCAACAACTATTAAGAGGGGTGGTCAGTTCTCTTTCTTGCTGTCTTTACTTTCCCTTACTCATGCGTCAATACTCATTTACAGCCTAGTCGCCTGAATTAGTGGTCGTATCAAACCAGAAATCACGACCTGGATTTTTCTTGGCACTCTGTAACCAGGTTATAACAAGTAAGCTCACTATCCACTAGGCTACCTCGCTCCTCAGAGCGCAATAGTTAATATAACTAGTTTTAATGTCCTACCAACATAGTTGGTAGTTGCAAGTGGGGATTATAACGGATTGTATATAAAGAGTTATCAGATGTTGAAAGCTACAGATGACGAGCTATAAAAAAGACGCTGACCATCCTGATCTTGTCGTGTGTGCGGTTTGTTGTTTTAGGAAGTGAATCGCGTGCAACATTTCTCTAATTAAACAGAGTTGTAAAATTTCAGAAAACATTGTAATTACAGGTAATTAGAAGTGATAATTCAATTTTCTAATATAATGTTTACTCTTTCTTTCTCTAACATAATCAATGCCATACAGTAGAAGGTGGAGTAAATAAAGCGGTGCAATACTGTGGAAGGTGTAGTAAATAAAGCGGTGCAATACTGTGGAAGATACAGTATACTGAATTGATGCAATACTGTGGAAGATTAGTTAGATAAAAAGAAGAATATTGAAATTTTGAAATTACTGAAACTAAATAAAGTATGGCTTCTAAATAGCGGAAGCTACAGTATTTTGGACACTTAAAGCGATATGATGTTATTGAAAGGCTGATTCTGGAGGGCAGATTGCCAGGCGAGAGAAGAAGAGAAAGATAAAGAAGATGATGGACCAGCAACATCGAAGAATGTATATACATGTCTGTGACCAATGCAGACCTACGTGCCCGGGATAGAGAGGCGTTCAGAGTATCCACGACGAAGACAACATTCTAGAAAGAATATATCATTTAATATGTACACGACACCTGCTGTTCGTCCGTCGAAGTCAACGATGACCATTCAGCTCAACTGGGATAATGATGATGAAGATGATGATGTCTGCGGTGTGCCCGACTGTGATTAACGAGTCCTATGAGCGCTTGGAATTGCAGACTATTTTCTGGACATGTGTAGCAGGAGTCTGTGGGCCATTTATCACAGCAATTTCCTTTCTTTTAGCTTGTTTTGTGTGTGAATCATTGTGTCTGAGGTTCTCTGCAGCTGTGCTGAAGCTGTTTATAAAAATGATCTTTTACTATGAAGACGTCGAGATGTTTTGGAAATTTTCTATTGTGAGGTCGCCGGAGATGCTCAATATTGAGTTTCATTTTGGAGACTAGCAATATGTAGTCCGTCCAGCAGTTGCACGTCACATGGATGTAGTGACTCTCGTATCCTGATTATCACGTTGTCTCACGACGACCAATGTAACCACACACACACACACACACACACACACTTGTATGTATTTGAGCATGGTATCTACGTCAGACGACACCAACATAAGCCCACACACACACGCGCGCGCGCACACACACACTGGTAAGTAGTTGTGCATGGTATCTACGTCAGACGAGACCAATGTAAGCGCGTGCGTGCGTGCGTGCACACACGCACTGGTATGTATTTTACGTCAGACGACACCAACGTTTAACACCCACACACACACACACACTTGTATGTATTTGAGCATGGTAACTACGTCAGACGACACCAACGTAAGCACACACACACACACACTGGTAAGTAGTTGTGCATGGTATCTACGTCAGACGACACCAACGTAAGCGCACACACACACACACACACTGATATGTATTTGAGCATTGTAACTACGTCAGACGACACCAACGTAAGCACACACACACACATACGCACTAACAAACACACCACACGCAATGTCTAGTCAACTCTTTCCCTTATATAATAAAATATTAAACAAGAAAGTAACAACAATTAAATGAAGTTTCCTGAACCATCAAAATGAAGGCAACGTTAAAAATCAATAACAGGTTTATATTGAGAATTCCTCTTGATCGTGTACAAACAGTTCTTTCTACTGAGACACCAGACGATCAGTTTGCTGACTTCAAATGACTGCTAGACCCAAGAAAGCTTGTACTCAAAGCTAAGAATTACTGGTAATTGATGGAAACAATTTCTCGTTCACTTTGAGGAAGTTTGTGAACGTTTAATTTTATTTGGAAATGGCTACTTATTTGATTGAAGAGATCTCCTACTATTTGTGGTCGATGTCTGTTCAATATGAGCACATTTCTTGATGATTTCACCATCCACACATATATTGATCATGATTTACTCGTTGTTACATTATAACGTGAAGTTTCACACACACTGCCATCAGATTTTATTACTTATATTCTACTTACTGTTGTCAAGTTTCTTACTTATGTTCTACTTACTGTATCCAAGTTTCTTACTTATGTTCTACTTACAGTTGCCAAGTTTCTTACTTATGTTCTACTTAATGTTGCCAGGTTTCTTACTTATGTTCTACTTACTGTTGTCAAGTTTCTTACTTATGTTCTACTTACTGTATCCAAGTTTCTTACTTATGTTCTACTTACAGTTGCCAAGTTTCTTACTTATGTTCTACTTAATGTTGCCAGGTTTCTTACTTATATTCTACTTACTGTTGTCAAGTTTCTTACTTATGTTCTACTTACTGTATCCAAGTTTCTTACTTATGTTCTACTTACAGTTGCCAAGTTTCTTACTTATGTTCTACTTACTGTTGCCAAGTTTCTTACTTATATTCTACTTACTGTTGTCAAGTTTCTTACTTATGTTCTACTTACTGTTGTCAAGTTTCTTACTTATGTTCTACTTACTGTTGTCAAGTTTCTTACTTATATTCTACTTACTGTTGTCAAGTTTCTTACTTATGTTCTACTTACTGTTGCCAAGTTTCTTACTTATGTTCTACTTACTGTTGTCAAGTTTCTTACTTATGTTCTACTTACTGTTGCCAAGTTTCTTACTTATGTTCTACTTACTGTTGCCAAGTTTCTTACTTATGTTCTACTTACTGTTGCCAAGTTTCTTACTTATGTTCTACTTACTGTTGCCAAGTTTCTTACTTATGTTCTACTTACTGTTGCCAAGTTTCTTACTTATGTTCTACTTACTGTTGCCAAGTTTCTTACTTATGTTCTACTTACTGTTGCCAAGTTTCTTACTTATGTTCTACTTACTGTTGCCAAGTTTCTTACTTATGTTCTACTTACTGTTGCCAAGTTTCTTACTTATGTTCTACTTACTGTTGCCAAGTTTCTTACTTATGTTCTACTTACTGTTGCCAAGTTTCTTACTTATGTTCTACTTACTGTTGCCAAGTTTCTTACTTATATTCTACACTTACTGTCGCCAAGATTTTGAATTATGTTATACTTACTGTTGCCAAGTTTCTTACTTATGTTCTACTTACTGTTGCCAAGTTTCTTACTTATGTTCTACTTACTGTTGCCAAGTTTCTTACTTATGTTCTACTTACTGTTGCCAAGTTTCTTACTTATGTTCTACACTTACTGTCGCCAAGATTTTGAATTATGTTATACTTACTGTCAACAAGCATCTTAATTATTTTCTACTTTGTGTCACGATATATATCTTGATTACGCTCTATGTACTTTCACTACGATTCTGAATTATGTTATACTTACTGTCACCAACTTTCTGAATACTGTTTTATGTATTGTCCCTAAGTTTATGATTTATATTCAGCTTACTGTAACCCCACGTTTCTTGCTGATGTTCTACTTACTACCACCAATACTCTTAATTATTTTCTACTTACTATCATCAAGATTCATAATATGTTCTACTTACTCTCACCAATGTTCAGAATTATGTTGTACTTACTGTCAACAATTATCTTACTTATTTTACACTTACTGTCACCACATATCTTGATTATGTTCTGCTTACTGTCACCACATATCTTGATTATGTTCTGCTTACTGTCACTATATTATACTTATACTTGTTGTCCCATGTTTCTGAATTATGTTATACTTAGCTGCAATAATTACGCATTTCGATGAGATACATCCGGCTTCTGGTCACTTTGACCCAATTGAAAAATCCAATTTCACCACAAAACCTCCTTAGTTGCATCTAACCACATGCAAGTAAGGTGAAAAAAAGTTTCTATTCATCTTACCACGTGCAAAAAGGTGAATAAAATTATCACGTGAATAAATTCATTGTTTACTTTTGGGTCTTGGAAACACGCAGACCTGTCATGATCTAATTACCTAAGGGGAGGGGGAAGTTGATGTTTCAAACCCCTTTTTCTCATCTACGGGCTTGTAAGTAACATATGTGGAATGTCTGAATGTCGAACCAGTAGCCCAGCAGGTAAGTTAATATACAACAATAAAAGGCGAGTATGCCTATGCATGTGTATATAGTAAGGTAAAGTGAAGGTAACCCATAGCATTTAATTGCAGTAGGGATGTGAAATGTTAGCGATCTTACATTTTAGAGGCTCTTCTATATGAGGGCGGTAGCCATCTCTTCTCCCTCGCAGTTTTTACTTGCCGGGGTGAACCGATACCCAATTAAGGCTGTGCAACCCGAGTGCCGTTGCAGTCAGAAAAACATTTTTAATTCAACTTGGGAATGAACTCTGGACCTATATGCTGCCTATATAGAAAAGTTTTACTATATCGAAGTTTCAATTCCCTTTATATTTACTACTGAGTTTTTATTTTTTAAATATAGGAAGCTTATTCTTTTTTGTTTTATTTAATGTGACAGATACAAGAGGAACACACAAACAGTGTGATAAATGCAAGAGGAACACACAAACAGTGTGATAGATACAAGAAAAACTGCACAAACAATGCGATAGATACAATAAAAAACTGCACAAATAATGTGATAGATACACTAATAACATACAGACAATGTGATAGATACAAGAAACAAATGGAGAATATAAGGGATAGATATTAAATTGGAAAGAAATGAATACCATATGTTACATAATATAAAATATGTCAAAGATTGATTAATTCGGGTGTCTTCATATGTAAATTAAAATACAAAGCATGAGGATAAATAAAAATAATTCTTAAAGCTGACGGGAATTAAATGGGGGATGTGGTTGGTCAAGTACGGAAAACCTGTTTACTTGAGTTGCAAGGCGATTCGGTGCCGCTAGAACGTACCTGGTTCAATTCCCGTCAGCTGTAAGAATAATTTCCTCAAATGTTCTCTGTCCGAAACAAAGCTTCACGCTGATCTAAGCGTGACCGTCGTCATATATAAGATATGTTACGTAATTTGAAAACAGCCTTCTAAAAATGAGTTATTTAACTTCTCCCGTGATTGTAATAGGCTGTCGACACAAAGTATGAACATATTGACCAATGAAGATCATGGGAAGAGTCAAGATTCTTTTTAGAGGAATGTTTCCAATTTAGCAACATGTCTTACAAAAGTCGACGATCACGATATAAGCGTACCACTCTTAGCAAACATCGTGACCATGGACAATATAAGACACGGGTTAAATTTGGAAATCATCCTTCTAAAGTGGCACATTTTACTTTTCCCATGATTTTTTCATTCGTTGGGGACAAAAAGTATACACAAAATGACCAATGAAAATCACTGCAGAAGATAAATGCGTTACTTTATAAGGATGATCCTCGATGAGCCAACGTGACTATAAATAATGAAAGACCAAAAACACTTCGTAGCATCAAGCAATAATCACCTGGGATCGTATAAAAAAAAGTAACTTGTAAACTTTTTTGGAGAAGTTAATAGACAGGGGAGCATGTTATATTAAGGACGTAACCATCAACGAAGTTCTTTGTTTTCTGAATTTTTTTATTTATATAAATACATTCAGTAGTTTGTCATTGCTTTACTAACGGTCCGGATGCACAATTGATTACAGCGGGATTTGAACCGGTACTCTTGCTGTCAAAGACGCGATATGTTTCTTACCGCCAAAGGTCAGACATCTTTCATTTTTAAATTCTGTAACATGGATTTAAAACTAAGAAACGTGAGGGGGGGGGCGACCGACCCCTACCAGGCGCGTCCACAGGTGGCGGATGGTGGAGGGCACTCCATAAATGTCCATATATGGAGTGTTTGCTGCAATTAAGCAGCCGCGGACCAAACCGGTGCTGTTGCCTACCAGGACGGGGCGGGATATCAGTCGGTGCTGATATCCCCACTGAAATACCCCATGTGTCCAGTGACGGGCAGCTTCAAGCGAGTATGAGCCGCTATAAGCTCACGCTGCTGGCGTGGAGTTATCAACTCCATGCCAGGAGCGCGTTGGGGAAGGGGGGATTTTTTTTCCCTTCCCCAAAATTGCTGCCTTGCAGTCACCATCGGGAGATGGAAAGGCTATGGGAGACTACCCTGACAGTAAAATAGGAGAAGGCTACTCCACACACCTCCGATGTCTTGCGGGCAGTGCTAGGATGTCCAAGAACATGGATAGGATGACTCCATAACTTCCCTCACCGAAGACGGAACATGTCAGCCTGAATAGGCGTGGGTACCCAGCAATGGAAATGGGACATGTACGCATTATACAGTTAATGACTATGCTCGGATTCGTTACACGAAATGGGGCTGCCCCTGTGGTTCATCACCAGGCAGGAGGAGCTCTGGACCCCCAGCCTCGAATGGGTCCACCAAAAGCTACTGATGATGACTCTGTGTATCGGGGACCCGGGATTAAACAGAGTAGAGCAACCGGCCAAACCAATCATGACAACAAAAAACACAATCAAAAGTATGCAGTGGAACATTGAGGGTGTGGCTAAGAAGAAACTAGAACTGCAGAATTTCCTTCAAAAGCAAAAGATTGATGTCTTGTTCTGGAACAAAAAACTCCAGGCTATGCATGATGAAGCCTCTGCTGCAAGATCCAAGATGGAAACTAGACCAACAGAAACCAATATCATTGAACACAATAGACTGCAAGCAATTTTCAGGAGAGAAAAGCTAAACAGCATTAGATCCAGCTGGAAAGAAAAAACAGCAACACTCAACATGGAAAAAGACTCAACAAAAATGTGGAAACTTATCAAGTGTCTCAATGAAGAAAACAACCCCCAAAGTAGTATCATCATAGAAGACAAGGGGAAGTCCTACACTGGCACACAAGCTGCAAATATTCTAGCAGACTCCTATGCTGAAGAAAGCAAAATTAAGATAACTAAAACAAGAACTGCTGAAGTAAGACGAGAGACAAAAAACCTTGTAAATAAACATCAACCTTGCCCAGGCACAATGACCTCACCTTTTCACAAATCAGAACTTAACATGGCAATTCAAAATCTAAAAAAGAAGAAAGCCCCTGAACCCGATGGAATCACAAATGAAATGCTCCAACACCTAGGTCCTGTGGGTAGAAGCAGAATCCTAGACCTTTTTAATGAATCATGGGCGCAAGGGATCTTCCCAGAAGAATGGAAAGAGGCAGAAATAATTCCAATTGCCAAGAAAGGAAAACCAAAAACCAACAAAACAAGTTACCGCCCTATCAGTCTACTTAGTTGCTTAGGAAAGGTCATGGAAAAAATGGTGAATAACAGACTCTTAAACTACCTGGAGGAAAACAATCTTCTAGATGACTGCAAATCAGGCTTCAGAAAACACAGATGCACTGAGGACTAAACAACATACCATGCCCAGGAAATAGAAGATGCTTTCCAGAAAGAATCAAAACTCCTAGCCACCTTCTTTGACTTCACAAAGGCCTTTGACAAAGTCTGGAAAGAGGGGCTATTGCTAAAACTTGCCCAGAAAGGAATCAGAGGCAAAATGTTTCAGTGGATAAAAAGCTTCCCACGAGGCAGACATGCAAGAGTCAAACTCCAGGGAATGAAAAGTAAAATGGTCAACATAACAGAAGGTGTCCCACAGGGAGGAATTCTGTCCCCCACACTTTTTATAGTTTTTTTAGACGATCTGCCAAAACTATTCACACCATATGTACATAGAGCTCTTCATGCAGATGATCTTGCTATCTAGACCCAATCATAATACATTGGAGTTGCAAAAGTTAGAATGCAGGAGGTAATAAACAAAGTTGAAGAGTGGGTAAAAACCTGGGGTGTTCAAATAAACAAAAGTAAGACCGTCACTACACAATTCACCCTCTCCACAAAGCCTGAAAATTATACTCTCACTCTAGACAATACCCCACTCCCAAAAGAAAACACCCCAGTCTACCTGGGGCTAAAATTTGACAAAAGACTTACTTGGGGATCACACATTGAAGAGACAGAAAATAAAGCCACACGCAGACTACAAATAATGAAAAAAACTATCTGGGACAGATTGGGGAGCCAACATAAAAACCATAAGACAAGTCTATGTAGGTCACATTCGTCCAACTCTGGAATATGGATTGACCACATATGCAAAAGCAGCAAATACCAATCTTCAAAAGCTGGACAAAATTCAAAATGCAGGTCTCCGAATCATAACAGGAGGACTAAGGAGCACACCTATAACATCAATGGAAGGAACAGCAGGATTACAAAACCTAACAGACCGCAGGGATGAGAAAATCGCAATAATGACAGAAAAATTTAGACGCCTGAAACATCACCCTATGCATGAAAAAACAAAAGAACTAACAAAAAACAGACTGAAAAGACCAAGCTTCAATCACCTATCAAAAAAACTTATGAAAGCCAATAAAGAAGTAACCAGCAACAATCCGGATGAATGGGAACAGCTAGAAGCATATTGCAACATCACAAACACTTCACCCATATATACTGCAAAACTTACAATACCAGGCATTGAGAGCAAAACTATGGAAACCCCTACTGCCCTTAAGGCAAAAACACTTGATCACCTAGACACCCAATACCCTACCTCACAGTGGATTCATGTCTTCACAGATGGATCATCAGAGGGTGTAGTAAAGAAAGGAGGAGCTGGGATACTAATACTCATACCAAACACCCCAAAACTAGAACTCTCAATCGCTACTGGCAAATTATCAACATATTACAGGGCAGAGCTACAAGCAATCTTGGAAGCATCAAAGGCTCTAGAGTAACATAGGAGCTAACATAGTCTTCTTGTGTGACTGCATGTCAGTACTCCAAACCATCCAAAAGGAACCTAAAGATCTCCTAACAAAAACAACTGTAGAACTTCTAAATCAACTATCTGCCAACAATAAAGTTGTGCTGCAGTGGATCCCTGCACACTGTGGAATAGCAGGAAATGAAGGAGCTGACAGACTGGCAAAAGCAGGTGCAAAAAGGAACAATTCCAGCACAGAATATCACTGACTGAAGCAAAAACCCTCATCAAAGGAAAATACAAACATACATGGAGTCAGAGAACAGGCAGTAACTTTCCACAGGACCCTATTCTAAAGCTAAACAGGTCACAACAAACCACAATTTTTAGACTTCGCACAGGACACTGCAGACTACAAGCACATCTCCACAAAATTAAGGCTGCCCAAACTGACCAATGCCCATGTCAAAAGGGTCCCCAGACTCCAGAACATATTCTGCAGACATGCCCACTCTTTGATAACGTGAGAACCAAAATATGGCCCCAAGAGACAGATCTGAAGGTGAAGCTGTGGGGCAACCGTGAGGACCTCCTACTGACGACTGAATTCATGGAGGCGGCCCACCTTCCTGTATAGACTTATGAGCATAGGAAACTGATCGCAGAAGAAGAAACTGAAAAAAAAATCATAAAATTTAGATTAAAATTTGTCATTTTATTTTGTTTCAATCTCTAGGAATTGCGACCAATGAAGTTCTTACTTACCACAGCTTTCTTTCATACCGAGAAGACTTCAGCACCTGTCGGTATGTATTGTTTGTCGTTTCACCTCATACTCCCAGGGATTTATGTGTTATTTTAACCCCTTATCTGCAGAGGTATTCTTAAGGATACGATGAAAATCCACTGCCACTTTACTGAGATCCTCCACCTCTTAGCTTTCCAGGGAAAAACCCACCTGGATGCTTATAATAAAGCATCCAGACGAATTGTTCCCCTAGGAAACTAAAAAGAAGATCTTAGTAAAAAAACAGTAACCCCTCAACGTATCCTTAAGGATACCTCCGCAGTTAAGGGGAAAAAGTTAAACTACAATCCCATACAATCCCATGAAAGCCTGCAAACACTTGATAGTAACGATGTTGGCTAAATTTGATCTAGTCTTTATCATCGTCATCATCAAGACTGCAACGAAAGTTAAATGCAACGGACCTCCAACATCCTGTCGCTTGCTCTGGTAATGCACTCTGCTAGACTGTAACCTTTTAATCTCGTGATATTTCTCTCCCATTTATATTTCTAACTACCTCTTGCTCGTCTATCCTAAACTCCACCCTCCAGTACAGCCTAAGGCGTCATGTCTTGTAATGCCAAAAATGATGTATTCATTCGATTTTAGTTTCCTTTACTAGTTCTTTGTTTTTCAACGTGTTTCTAGAAATCTTTTTTTTGTTGCTTTCTTTCCATGAATTTCTTCCAATTATTCTATATATCCACATCTCGATGCAGGGCCGGATTTAGACTAGATAGGGTCCTAAGCTATTTGAGATATGGTGCACTAAACTATTTGAGATATGGGCCCTAAGCTATTTGAGATATGGGGTCCTTTAACGATTAAGAATATATAATTTTTGGGGGCCCTAAGCTATAGCTTGTTTAGCTTATAGGTAAATCCGACACTGTCACAATGGTACCAATTCTTTCTTCTAGTTGTTTATTAAAAAACAAAACAAACTTTATGACTTCCTGGCTTCAATATGACAAATCGTCATGAAAAACGTTAAGATGAAAATAACAATGTTTGGTGTGAACGAACGAGAACCTTGAAACAACTATTCAAAATGAAAGAAATAACAAGAAAAATGAAGTATAACGAACGAAATGTTACGAGACAAGAGACCATTAAGTTAAAAAATAAATAAGATGTTAAAACAATAAAAAACCATACAATTATTTCACCTTCACAGAGTAAAAAGAAAGCGGAAAATTACACGAAGTAATATGAAAACATTTTAGTGAATTTTTATCTATAAAATTCCTATAAAAATTATCCAGATCACAAGCTATAAAAACGCGACGGAAAAAGATGTCCATTTTGATTAGATGACAAGTAATTAGTGTGCATTGTTAACAGAATACGTTTAAGAAATATATTATTTTCATTGCATTCATTTCTAATATACAACAAATATGAAATAGAATCCAGTCAGTTCAATTTACAATTGCGCCTTGCATTTGAAAGACAGAGGGTTTGCTAACTTGGCAAATGACATCCACAACGGAAGACGTTATTTAAAGAACAGTTTGTGAACCTGTTTTTGTGTGTTTTTTGTTTGTTTTTGCAAGAGGCAAAGCAATAAGTGAGAGGAAAGATCAAGAGATGGACTCATTACAGTTTGTCAGAGTGTAAGTTATGAGTTCTGACTGCAGGTTGTCATCAGTGCTCACAGTTTGTCAGAGTGTAAGTTATGAGTTATGACTACAGGTTGTCATCAGTGCTCACAGTTTGTCAGAGTGTAAGTTATGAGTTATGACTGCAGGTTGTCATCAGTGCTCACAGTTTGTCAGAGTGTAAGTTATGAGTTATGACTGCAGGTTGTCATCAGTGCTCACAGTTTGTCAGAGTGTAAGTTATGAGTTCTGACTACAGGTTGTCATCAGTGCTCACAGTTTGTCAGAGTGTAAGTTATGAGTTATGACTGCAGGTTGTCATCAGTGCTCACAGTTTGTCAGAGTTAAGTTATGAGTTATGACTGCAGGTTGTCATCAGTGCTCACAGTTTGTCAGAGTGTAAGTTATGAGTTATGACTACATGTTGTCATCAGTGCTCACAGTTTGTCAGAGTGTAAGTTATGAGTTATGACTGCAGGTCATAAGCACACAGAGAAAGTCTATATGTGCCTCGCTCCTCGTCTCAATAAATGCATCAGAGTGTACGCAGTTCCAGTTCGATTGGCTGATAACTGATACATCAACACACTCGGTAATACAGACTGTCAAAGCATGCTGTACACGATAGAAAATTTCATGTTAAGAAAAGAATGGTGGGACTTACTGAGCAAATCAATTGTCCAGAGCATTACATGGATATACTGCCCTGGTCATGCTGGGGTCAGAGGAAACGAGAAAGCCGACTTATTGGCAGGCAATGCGGCGATAGACGGCACATTGCTGAGAAGAGATAAAGCAGATTTAATGAAAGCAGTAATAAATTCATTTCAAGAATCAGATGATGTCAATGAAATTGAACACGTACACATACAGAGAATGTTAGAAATGGGAGTATCTAGAGGTGAGGGAAGGAAAACTAAATTATTTTGGAAGAGTCCCGAAGATCACACCTGACAGGGACTTTGAGTCTACATACACTGGGATGACTGTTGGAACGGAGGGCGGAGCACTTATGGGAATGCCCCGTGTGCCGTGAAGCAAGTTTCTAATCAAGAATCAAGTTCGATTTATCAGTCTCATTGTATATCTGTTATGTTTCTCTTTACGGTGTGTTCCAATCATTACACCAATCTCACGCACTCTTTAGCTCGACAATGATTCACACTGTTGAAAATATTCTGAGCTGACGATGTCCCTTAACTATTTCAGTTCGATTTGTTGATGTACATACTGACGCTGTGATCATGTTTGTCAGTTTATTGGTTCACTCATTGCTTTTGACCCCAGCATGTCCTGGCACAAAGATAATATCTGTGGTCATAGATTCTATAAATACCTGAATCCATTGATGGCAGACGACTCCTACATTAACTTTGCAGATCATGTTCGTTGAGTGACTAAGTATTGCATACATGAGAGTAGTCCTGTGACATCTGCAATGACAGTGCCTCCGTCACAGCATTTATTTCTATTGTAAAACTGATCGTGGCTGTAGGGAAGGCACTACTGTCAGAGTGTATCACCAAGACAAAGAGCTAGAAAAGTGTACAAGAGACAGTACGTAAAGTTAACAAGAGGCAGAAAGTAAACTTAATAAGAGGCAGACAGTAAAGTCAACAAGAAGCAGAAGTAAAGTTAAGAAGAGGCAGAAAGTAAAGTAAACAAAAGCTAGAATATAAAGTGAACAAGAGACAGAAAGTAAAGGTAATAAGTGGCAGAAAGTAATGTTAACAAAAGGCAGACAATAAAGTCAACAAGAGGCAGAAAGTAAAGTTTACAAGTGGCAGAAAGTAATGTTAACAAGAGCCAGAAAGTAAAGCATCAGTTTCCACGAAACTGTGCGTATTTGGGAAATACTACTTCAGCCACTGTCATTGACAAACAGCATATCCTGGCATGATATGATCAGCATCACGCATACCCTCTTTGCTTATGTCTCAGGAAACATTGCACCCAATTCGACCAAAGACCGCTTGTGATTTTAAAAATATTTCCCTTTTATCAGGCGACTAAGAAAAGAAATGAGCGCACTTACTAATCACTTAGCTACCCGACCGCCGACAGAAAGTACCAGAAATCAAATCAATTGTAGTCACTTCCGCTGCGGTGACATTGCTTGATCTGATGTTTTTTTGTTTGAAACGAGATAATAAAGTTTTGCTTTAACAAACATAGGCAGACACACACGAATCATTGTTTATTTGTTAGCATTTATTCTCAAACTTCCGCTTATCATTCTTGTAGCAGACAATGTCCTTGCTCTATTTTCAGCAGGATGTTGTGCATAGAATAGAAATGTGTCGTGTCGCCTATTTGTTTAAGCCAATGACCCGACAAATCCTACTTCTACAGTACTTGACCTGATACTGCTGGACATTAATGGGAATCAACATATTGGACATTATGATAAGGGGGCAGTGTCTGCACAATTATTCAGATGTAGAAAAATTAACCGCTTCCTTGTCTTATAAAAATATGAGCATTTGTAATGAGGTAATTTATAAGTGTGACATTTCATTATTTTGACTTTCCAAGTCTTTATCTTGTCTTGTCTTAACCATGTGCGCCGCTAGCCACACGGGGAGCCGACGTCTCCTTTCTTTAGCTAACTGTGATGCCGCCGTAATAATGCAGCCTTGGTGTTCTATTTCTTTGCTGTCATATATCCACCTACATCTGAGTAGGTGGATCCCTGTTTCTCTTTTCAGATGATCTGTTATTGAAGACTATCGATGGAATGCGATCTCGTTCCATTCTGATTAAGTGGCCGAACCATTTGCTACAGGAAGATACTTAGAATATCATGGAAGGATAAAATCAGAAACTCAGATATTATAAACACACTGAATATTCCAGAGTGTTGGTTACTAAACACAATAACAAAAAGAAACTACGCCTGTTTGGTCATATAAAGAGACATAACTGTTTAGAAAGACAAATAATGGAGGGAAGTTCCTGGGTAGAGGAGAAGGGGCAGACCAAGAAGAAGATGGACTGACGACATTAAAGATAACATGAATACATCGCTAGAAAATGCAAGCCACATCGCCCAAGACAGAGAGAGGTTCAGAGAGTTCATTGGGAAGACAACGTTCTGGAAGGAATACGTCACATGACACCATTTGATCTTTTGTGTGTCTATGTATTCTTAGCACGATGTTATTTTCATGAGATTTCTTACAATATCATTGTTCATTTTATATCCTTTTGTTACTCCCAGTGTTGTTCTCAGACACTTCATTTCGCATACGACGAGTTTGTGTTCTAGTTTCTCTGTCAGGGTCCAGGTCTGGCATTGGTAACACAGTGTCGGTATTAACACTGTGTTTATTAACGTTCTTTTGGAGATCATATCGATGTTCTGGTGCTTCAGCAGTGGTGCTAATTGATATAAAACTGCGTTATCAGATATATACAAATACGTTTTGACAGAAAGTAAACATGTCATCGTTTAAGAGTGAGAAAATAGACAACAGAGCTAAGACAAGTAAGCAAGAACTTCCACAGAACAGCTAAATGTTTCCATAATTGTGTATTCAGCTTCAGATCTAGGTTCTCTCACATACAATGATGCAGAAATGTTGATTATTCTTAATAGTTAATGAGATCAATCCGTTGCATATTATAAACTTAATTTTTCAGACTGTTCTTGATAAAGACATATTACAGAACTTGTGAAACCTTGGCGGTATTCTGTATTTCCTGATGTCCTGTATAGGTCCGAAGATAAGGGAAGGGCTTGTAGTGTTTCACCCCTCCCCTTTAGGAAATCAAAACATTATTTTTAGTACTACGATTATTGATAAATGGTGGGTAACCCGTCTACCCCCTCCTCTAGGGAATTTTCTTTGAAAAAAAAATTAATTAAATTTCCCCTTAAAATAGAATGGATTGAAAATGAAATGAAGAAATTTAATTTCACATACGAAAATTAGCGAATACATTTTTACGTAGCCCTCTCTACGGTCCCCTTTATTATCGACCTATCTACCGCCTTATTCCTGTATTTATGCTTATGCAAATGTAGCCTAGTCAGAGGTTAAACAGAAACAATTTGATTACCATCGCATACCACGCTTACTCAAGTAGCGATGACACCCTTCCTCGAGCCCTGGTACCCTATTTACTGGTGGCTGGTTGCACCACGGAAGTAATTTTAATTTTAAAAACACGATTAATGAGTGAATAATAAACCCGGTTTTGCTGGTCGGTGGGCTAATAACTTAACATTGCACTACTCATCTCCTTACATTATCTTGAACAAACATGGACTAAATGCAACCTCGGCGACACATCTGGTATTGAATCGACAGCTTAAGATACCACCCCTACGCTTAATGACAAGTGTGAATGCGATCAACAATCATTCACCTGGGGAAAGACAATAGATAATCTCCTTAGGCGTTTGTTATTCCGTTTAGAAGACTGTGGACATACACAGTACCCAACGGCACCAGTCATTGACTGTATAAAGTGGATACACCCCTGATTGATACTTATATGTAGGTTTACATTTCTTTCTTACTAAACGAGAGACTGACTATGCGGTAGGGTTAATGTGAGACCGTTAGAGGTAAAGACCTCTGTACAGAAAATAAACAAGATTTCATTCGTTAACTTTCTGATTATTATCGTGTTGATACTGGTCAATATACGTGGAGTCGCATGCAAAAAATAAAATTAATAAAAAAAATAAATGTGATGCTGACCAACGAAATGCACTGAAAAAATAAGAAATCAGCCGTTTAGGTAATGTCTACTTACTTTAGTACACATGTCTTTACTGAAGCTAGTTTCTAGTTAATGCAAACGTATAGAAGGACAGTGAGATTTGCATGTGCAGATTGAGATTTATGTCACTATTTGCTATTGATGCAAAGCGAAAGTCGGAGCAGACATTGGTAACAATAGACACCGTAAAGGTTAAAGTATTATCTTTGTATAAGCCTTCTATTATAAACATACTTGATATTGATTGTCTAATGCAGGTTATGCCTCAAAGAAAAATGTATCGCTAAGTTGTGCGTTGGCGCAGGTGTATGTTTGCTTCTATGCACTTATGATTTGTAGCACGTGTGCGTTAACGAGATATTCAAGGGAAGCAAAGAAAAGTAATGTAATACTCCGTGAATGTCGGAAGAAGAAACTAAGGGGGTTGTGTGTGAGCTCGTTGCGCTACCTCATGTTGGTTATTTTTTGAAACATATGTGGATGTCTTAGTCTATGTGGATAGCAACGCAAGAAACCGAAAAAAAGAGGACAAGCATGCTTGCCATTGTCTTTACGGGCTTGTCCGTGATTAGCTTTGAGCCAACCAGTATGTCAGTAGACTTGTCGCTGGTTATCCTTGATCCAATCAGTGTGTAAGTAGACTTGTCCCTGGTTAGTTTTGAGACAACCAGTGTGTAAGGAGACGTGTCTATATTTAGCTTTGAGACAACCAGTGTGTAAGTAGACTTGTCCCTGGTTAGCCTTGATCCAATCAGTGTGTAAGTAGACTTGTCCCTGGTTAGGTTTGAGCCAACCAGTGTGTAAGGAGACGTGTCTATGTTTAGCCTTGATCCAATCAGTGTGTAAGTAGACTTGTCCCTGGTTAGCTTTGAGCCAACCAGTGTGTAAGGAGACGTGTCTATGTTTAGCTTTGAGACAACCAGTGTGTAAGTAGACGTGTCCCTGGTTAGCTTTGAGCCAACCAGTGTGTAAGCAGACTTGTCCCTGGTTAGCTTTGAGCCAACCAGTGTGTAAGGAGACGTGTCTATGTTTAGCTTTGAGCCAACCAGTGTGTAAGTAGACGTGTCCCTGGTTAGCTTTGAGCCAACCAGTGTGTAAGCAGACATGTCCCTGGTTAGCTTTGAGCCAACCAGTGTGTAAGTAGACTTGTCCCTGGTTAGCCTTGATCCAATCAGTGTGTAAGTAGACTTGTCCCTGGTTAGGTTTGAGCCAACCAGTGTGTAAGGAGACGTGTCTATGTTTAGCCTTGATCCAATCAGTGTGTAAGTAGACTTGTCCCTGGTTAGCTTTGAGCCAACCAGTGTGTAAGGAGACGTGTCTATGTTTAGCTTTGAGACAACCAGTGTGTAAGTAGACGTGTCCCTGGTTAGCTTTGAGCCAACCAGTGTGTAAGTAGACTTGTCCCTGGTTAGCTTTGAGCCAACTAGTGTGTAAGTAGACGTGTCCCTGGTTAGCATTGAGCCAACCAGTGTGTAAGTACGAGAACTAGTTATTTCGTACGCCTGGCTTACTACACTAGTGATATAGTTAAGGCGTCTACCGTTAACTTCATGTGGTAAACAAACTGAAAAATTTAGTTACCAACGTCGATGATATATGTGTCGGGCCATTATCGGAAATAAAACAGCGACGGATACTACGTATTTTCCTTCTCTGCACTATATCTTGCTGGAAATCTAGTATAACCATCCTGCTATAAGAGAGTTCTTCGGACAATATCGTGCTGGAAATCTACTATAACCATTGTCCTGCTATAAGAGAGATTCGATGAGAGTGTGAAGACACACGTAAAATAAGACTAGTTCTTTTTACTGACTCCATGTCTGTTTTGGATGCACGTAAACAGACTTTCTATGAAAGTTAATTCCATACATCCATCCACAAATAAACCCGAAACCCGTCAGGATAGTAGTGGTACCACATTGAATGCTTCAGCACACAGAGCCCTACCGTGATTTTTATCTTCAACGATGCGGTTGAGAAAAAAATCGCGTCTTGTCTATTCCTTGATGTTGTCTGTACATGGTGTTAGTTGTTCTCCTCTGCTACTTCCACCTTCGACAGTTTCCTGAAGTATTGTGTTTGACAAAGAATAATGTCTTAATACATGTCCAAACCATGCTAATTTTTGTCTTTTCACTATTGAAAGTAATGAATCCTGTGGACTTGCATACATCTCTATTTTATGTCTTACATACACATTTGTCGTATGCACTCTATAGGAAATGCGAAGACTATTCGTCTATAACAGTTGTATTCGAAGTCATGTAGTCGTCTCTCCATGTAGGAAGTGCGTGAATCAAATATATATATATATATATAGCAACATCAGTGCAGTGTAATCTCTGCATATATAATAATCAGCGTGAACAAGCAATAAATCCCTGGGAATAGAGATGTAGCAGGAAATTAAACACAAGATAGATGCAAGAAGAAGTGTTAGAAGACGAAAAAACAAAAGGAAAGGCCATGCAATACCTAAACAGTTAAACAGATTTTTAGAAACAACACCAGGGAAATCTGACTGAATATTTGAGCAAATTGACTGACTGGTCAAAATGCATTTGGTGAAATGATCCCGAACAAAGGACACTGACAACACAAACACACTCTGCGGAGAAACTAATCCATTATCTCTCAGTTTCGAACAGGACACGCTAGAGTCAATAGCTATTTAAACCATATCAGAAACCATAACTAACAGCGTGTCAACATTGCAATACTCTCAAAGAAACAACTGAATACCTCCTCATTGGCTGTCCTTCTCTTACAACTACAAGGAACATTCTTTTACAGACACCCTTAACAATCACTAGACAAGAGTATACAACTAAGAATCCAGAAACTAGATTTTCAGCGAGATATAGTGCAGAGAACGAAAATACGTAGCATCGGTCGCTGTTTTATTTCCGATAATTGTTCCAACACATATATCTTCGGCGTTGGTAACTGTTTAAGTGTGTTTACCACATGCACTTAACGGTAGACGTCTGTAACTATATCCCTAGTGTAGTAACAAATCTACCTATTTTTGTTTATCCTGATATTTGCCCTGTGTTACTACAGCCACTGGGGTGCAAAGGGAACGCATTGCTCTAGGCGGACCCAGGGTTAGCAGATAACCAAGATCCCAAATGTACCTCCACGTGGTGCACCATGGAAACAGAAATACAGCAGCTCGTGCTGATTCTGGCCAAATCATTTGGGGATCGTGTCCGAGAATGTGGAGGTAGCAGATGGAAAGAGATTTGACTGCACATGAGACAGACAATATCTCCGACACCACCCGCATCACCACATATAGCGACACTGTTGACATACAGTGAAGCTAGTCAGTCCAGTCCGAACATTGGAGGGGCAGCCAATGTAAAATGCACGTAAAGGTAAATGCATGGCGAGAGACAAATATGTTTCATACAGAGTACAATGAAACAATGAAAGGGCAGAACAGCGCTAGAGGGCAGCGCGAACTGCAAATAGAAAGTGAAAAGTCCCTAGGAAAGGGAACTACAAGCTCCGTCAGCTCGAGACGGGCTTCTAGTTACCAGAGTTCCTAACAGGCAGAGACCCAGACCCATCCATCGGCGTTTGGTAAAGCAAAAGACCTAACCCAACTCTAATGTCGAGCCTTCCTAAACCGGAAATATGCTTGCAAAGAGAAAGGGTTCTGTACCCGATGGGTGTAGGCAAGAAAGGGACAATGATGGCAGTCCTGGCCCAACTCTACTGTCAAGGTTTCCTATACCGGAAGTAACTTGCAGAGAGAAAGGGTTCCGTACTCGATTCGCTCAGGCACAAAAGGGACAACGATTTAGCCCTGGCCCAACTCTACTGTCAGGTTTTCCTACACCGGAAATACACTTGAAGAGAGAAAGGGTTCAGTACCTGATGGGCTCAGGCGCTATTGGGACAAGGACGCTCAGCTCGAGAACGCCTTGCTCTCAAACGCGTGGTGTGAGACTCGAACTTGGACAATGGGTACACGATGTCGGTGAATGACACCTCGGCTAAGAGGGCGAAAGAGCCAGGGTCCAACTCCTCTGTTGAGTTCTTCCCCTTAAGGAACCAGGCTCATGGATGAGAAACGGTTCAGTACCCAATGGGCACAGGCACAGCACGTCCAATTACACGAGGCAAGTTCATAGACGGTGGAACACCTCGTTCGAGTCAGACGAGAGCAAGAAAATCGTCTGGGCGAAGAGTCTTCACTACGCGTGCCTGGAGACAGATATAGAGGCTGTCACAGGCTAAGGGTAGCCCACCCGAATTGTCAAGGCATGCCGAAATCGGATGTGCTAGGCCTACAAGGCGCATAACGGTGGCACAACGTAATCACGCTCCCGGCGGAAATCGCACGGATATCCGTGATGGTTACAATGGAGCGAACGAAAAAAACAAAAACTACAGCCACTTATTTCCTGTGTAGGGTTGTTATCCTATACTAGAACATTTATTCCTTGTGTTGATAACAGAAAGCCAAGAACATCTCCAAGATCTGTTAAACAGGACGGTGATAGAAAGTGAACAAAAATGTCTTAGTTTAAACATAAAAAAGACAGATACAATGATAATGTCAAGAAATAGTATCCCACCAAATAGTAAAGTAGTATTAAATGAGAAAAGCCTAAAGCAGGTGAATAGTTTCAAATATTTAGGAACATTAATAACTTCAGATGGTAAATGCAAGAGCGAAATTATAAGCAGAATATGACAAGCAAAAGCAGCTACATAAAATGAAAAATATCCTATGCAACAAGTCTATATCGATGGATACTAGAAAACGTGTCCTCAAATGCTACATTAAACCAGTGCTGCTCTATGGAAGTGAAGAATAAGACATCACAAAAATAATTGGATGCAGCGGAAATGTGGTTTATTCGAAGAATGTTACGCATTCCTTGGACATCAAAGACTACTCATGAAGAATGTTTTAGAAGGATGGATATGAAAAAATGCGTTATTGATAATTTAAAAAAAGACAGTCAACATTAATTGGGCACATAATGAGAAGAGGAGGCACTGAGAATATAATGACAACAGGAAAGATAAAAGGGAACAGATCAAGGGGAAGACCCAGAGAAAAGATATTGGACAGTTTGACTAAATGTCTTCGATTGACGACACCAACAGAGATGATGGTATATATGAGAGTTCGATGCACATGGAGAAATATGATCGCCAACACCATTCGGCACGGCACTTGATGATGAGGTGTTAAATAGGCTGGGTGACGAAATACATCCTTGCCTTGCCCCTCTTTTTATTTTTATGTACGTGAGCAGCTGTTTTCACAACTTACTGATGAAATTTGTCCTCAATATAATTTCTAATCAATCTGATGTCATTTTCATCTATTCCTATTTCTTGAAGACATTCAATTAATGTTTCATCTTGGACTCTGTCACAGGCATTGCTGTAATCTATGTAGCAGTTATAGATACTTTTTTGAATTTACATTATAATAGTCATAATAGTCATCTGCCAGATCTGTTGACCCATCTGCAGTAACCTATCATTATTCGCTAACTAGGAGTCTGTCACAGGGGAATACAGATGAAATGTCCGCTAGTCTGCATCTCTTCTTCACCCACGGTGACCCTTTGACAGAAGACACAAGTTTTTCATCTATTCCTATTTCTTGACATTCAATTAATGTTTCATCTTGGACTCTGTCACAGGCATTGCTGTAATCTATGTAGCAGTTATAGATACTTTTTTGAATTTACATGTATTTATAATAGTCATATACCTAGTATATCTTCTCTGGTTCCTTTGTTTTTCCTAAAACCGAATTGTTCTTCAGCGATTTCAATGTTTTTCTTGATGTTAATTCTTCATGATTTGTCATGAGTAGTATTTTGGCTATGTTGCGTATCTAAAGTCAATGAAAAGGTTGAGGTTATCAAGAGAAATATCAGTAACCCCAAACCCATCGTCTATGTAGCGATGGAATATGGAAGGGGCAGGGCCCTGAAATGTGGTAAAGATAAGATGTTCAATGTGACCCATAAATAGGCAGGTATAAATAGGTCCCATTTTAGTACCCATCGCTACACCGCTAATTTGATCAAAAAAGTGTCCATTGAATTCAAAAGAATTCAAGGTGAGAACTAATTCTGCCAATCGAAGAATAGCGGCAGTAGCAATAGAAATTGCAACTAATTCGACAGGCAGAATTAGTTCTCACCTTGAATTCTTTTGAATTCAATGGAATATAATATATATATATATATATATATATATATATATATATATATATATATATATATATATATATATATATATATATATATATATATATGTGAGCGCTTGTTTATGTTAATGCACGTATCTCCATTCTGTGTCAATATGTATGCCTATTCTGGTGTGAGCCCTTTCCTATGTGTGGATACATTTACATGCCTGTGCATTTTGTGTGGGTATCCTTCACACATCTGTGTCCATTTTGTTATATATTTATTTCTTAACTTTTGGCGTGTGTATACATTTCTATGTATGTTTAGGTTTGGTTTTATATATATGTTTATGTCTATATTTGGTTTCACATTCATTCCATGCGTTTTCAAATGATGATTCTTCTTGTATCCTTCCTTCCCCAAACCCACTCACCCCACCACCACACAACCTCATCATTACTCATCTATCATTATCATATGCCATTCTGGTTGGCGTAGGTGACCATGGTTCTCTGTTCACAGTATTGTTATCAGGATCGTTGTTTCCAAGCCTTGCTAGGTTGTCACATGAATATTTTCTCACGTCCCCATCTGTCTCTGTTCCCTTCAGTCTTGCCTGTTGTGACTATGTTCTTAAAACCTGCCTGTCTGATCAATTGACAAAAGGGGTATTTTTCTTATCTTTTTCTTTTATTATTCTTGCACTCATCTATAGTGCCTCTAATTTCCTACTTTCGGTTTGTTTATAATGAATGCACGCATTTTCTCTTTTACTAGATGCGTTGCCATCCCTGCGCTATGGAGACGGGGCTTGATGAAATCTAGTCATCTATTTTGTTTTTTATTTTGTTGTTTTCTGTTGTTTGTCTCTTGAAAAAGGTTCAATTTGAGCCTATACGTGGAGAATTGTCCTGTTTAGTTTTATTGTATGTTTTTTTTATATATACTTTTTAAAATATATTTTTATTAATAGGCAAGGTAAGTTTTTTTAGTAACCTGTTTAATTCATTTTGCTTGACTATTTGTTCATTAGGTTACTGCGGCACCATCCACTTTGTCGGACACCCTCTGACCATTTGGTTATTTATATGAGTCTAATAACATGCAAGATTTATACACAGCAGCATCTCGTCGTTCCAACATGGGAGAAATGTTGATTTTTCTATGCATCGTATCCGGCGCTGGAAGAACATAGATACAAATGAAGGTATTAGTGACTTATCGGCATAACGGGCCACCTTAAATGTCTGTTTTATCAGCTTTCTGGAGATACGGAATCAATTACTACGCCACGGTGATCCCCGTCAATCTTAGAAATGAGACATAGTGCGTACTTGCGGGAAATATCATTACACGAATACAATAAGGTTTGAAATTATGAAGAAGATCAGGAGTCAGATGCATAAACAACAAGGAAATGTCAGGATATACTTAAGGTATGAGAATTACCAGAAAGACATTGTGTCTAAGTTTCCCTAGAGCTTCGCATAACTGTCTAGCATCGATTCGATTTACTTGCTAAGAATGTACTCCCCTGTTGTTCGGTTTAACAGTTTCCGATAGCCTAACATTATCTGACTAGCATTGATTTCTAGTTTCTTATTTCTGAATGAAGTTTTCTGTGTTTCTAGAACGCCGTTTTGTGTTTATGGAGATTACAATTCTGACACATAATCTGGTAACGTGGTAGGTAAATAATTATTCAGTCGATAGGATCTAAGTTCACTTGTCACTGGTGGTTCCTATCTATACAAATTTTAGCTCACTGAGAAGCATATGTCCTCAAGAACCTCTTCCATCTGTTCCTAGTTTTAGCTATTGCTTCCAGCCCTTTCAATATTCTAAAGAACCTTCAAGTTCTCTTTTTCTTTTCAGCAGGTACTTCTTGGTCCACCCTCTCATTTTCTCTGTTCATGCGAGTTCCAGAACAATGTCTGCCGTACAATGCTTTCTTGTGTTCTTCTTAATGTATCCTTCTCCATCGCCGTTTCCTTAGTTCTTCCTCCACTGAAGTTTTTAACTTTTTATATGAATTCATCATTGGTGGTCCCATCCCACTGTTTCAAACATATATTAGGCAAGCTACCATTGATGAACGTTTGTAGTCTTCTGATTATTTCATTGTACTATCCATGTTTCAAAGCCATACGATAATACAGATTTAATATGTGACTTGAATGAATCTTTGATTTCGTATTTTATGTAATTTATTTCCAACCAATATCGCTCATTACTTTTACAAGGAAAAACAGAAATTTGTCCTCCTCGAGTAAGAGCCATTCGATTGGTTCGAGTTAAAAAAAAGAATCAAACAGGTCTGCATACTCTCTCCACGTTCGTTTTAATATATACGCAGGGAACATCATGTGAAATGCACAAGAAGACGACCCACATTATGAATATTTTCAAGCACTAAATATCGGAGGCCATAAGATTCCAAATATTAGGTATGCAGAAGGCACCTCCTTAATATCAAGACGCCCCAAAGGTCTAGAGCATATGATTATGTCAGCCACATATAAAAACGAGGCACACAATCTTTTCATCAATACAAAGAATATACAAAAATGTAGCTTAGCTGCTACAAAAGAGAAAAACTAACATTCCTAAGAGATTGCATATTCCCCGCGGCAATATATGGGTGTGAATATTTACCAATTACCAACAGTGTGAAGAAAAATATAAGCAGCATTTTGAACAAAATGTTGCAGAAAAATTATCAGAATACCATAGACCAAAAATATAACCAATCTAGCCATCCTGAGAGAAATGAATGTAAAAGAAAACTGGCTAAAGAACATTGTTTTTTCCAGAAAACTACAATATTTTGGCCATATCAAACGTCATAACGGGCTAGAGATGACTATAATGGAGGAGATGATTCCAGGGAGATGAACAAGAGGAAGACCAAGAAGAAGATGGCATCAAGGCATCAAAGACCACCTGAATATGACGATAACAGATGCAGGAAGACTGGCTCAAGATAGACAAACGCTTTGAAAGGTTATCATGACTGCTACATCCTGTTCAGGATATGTTACCTGATGATGAAAGAATTAAAAAAATAACTAATGCATTTTAACGGAAACTGACTCCACTACAATAGTCACTGAAAAAGAACAACTAGAAAATGTCAACGGCCTTGCATATATCGTTAAACTATAAGCAACACAGGCGATTGATTAGCAGAGTTCAGAAAGCTAGTAGCAATGACCCTACAAAAAATAGAACAGGTGAAAAATTCATGACAAGGGGCAAACAGAAAAACAATGCTACAACTATTTATAAGCTATATTTTTCCAGTTGATATGACTGTGCGACGTGGGCAATACCAGCCGCAATGGAAAAGATAATATCAGCATTGAAAATTAAGTACTATTAAACATTTCTAAGAATAATAGACATGCACAACTGTCTAGCCTACGTACGTTGTTTGTGATCAGGGCTTCCGGTCAAAATGGTGGATAACAACACAAGTGTTTTGTGTGTCGCCTACAGTTTCACTTGAACAATGGATATATTCGTTGTTTTCATTTAGGAGATTGTGTGGTGATGTGTTGTTATTCTCTGACCAGGAGGTCCACTCATTAAGATCTTCGCCGGTGCTAACGGAGTGCGTGCACCTGAGCTGAAGTCTTCGTGAGTGTATTCGCTGTCACACTGTTTGAAAAATGGCGGCCAATATCAAGCAGCCTAAACGAGTTGGCTCAAAAAGGAATAGTCACCGGGCGGGTGCTAGAAGAACGAGATCGAAAACAGCTAGGCTAGGAATTAAAAACGTGCGTGTGATGTTTTGGAATGTGGCTAGTGTACACAAGCGTAGAACAGAGCTAGAAAAGATGTTTTATGAGGCTGACGTCATTGCATTGCAAGAAACGCAGCTAGGTGAAAGTGGTAATATCAGGATAGCCGGATTTCAGTGTTTCTACAACAGGCGACATCTTGGACAGGCAATCTTAGTACGCGAGGGTTTTAGTGTATGCGAGGTTGATATGTCCAAGTGGGATAGCGACAATATCCAGTTACAGGCAGTGAGGGTCCAGAGGGTCCAGCACCCAATCATGATTGTAAATGTGTATGCCTGCAACACGAGCATTGATCTTCAGGGTTGGAAGATCCTAGGGGAGATAATGGAACAGGAAAAGCAGATCCTCTTTTGTGGTGACTTCAATGCGAAAGGTACATCATTGGGCAATAATGCTTCGAACAAACAGGGAAGAGAACTTGAGGAGGCCCTGACAGATACGGACCTGGTGTGCCTTAACGATGGCCGTATAACAAGGACGGCATGCAGGGATGGTGATGATGATAGCGCTATCGACCTGGCATTGGTCTTATCAGCTTCTGTGGCTATCTGCAAATGGGACGTGCTGGGGCATCATGGCAGTGACCACCTCGCATGTGTTGTTCTCTTAAAAAATGACAAAAGTAAGCAGATAAGGCCAAAGGTAAGATCCTTTAAGTATGATCGCAGAGGAGTGGATGTTGTGAGCAGAATTCGACAAGACAAACGTAAGGCTCAAGTAGTGGGAAATCAGGTGTGGGATAGGCCCCCCCCCTGGTGGAACGAAGAGGTTAAAAAGGCATGGAGCGAGAAACGGAAAGCAGTATCACTATGGCATAGGGCACGGAAACGTGTTGCGGCTCAGCCCATTGAGGTCGCACAATAAAACGGATGAAAGATATCTTAGTCCAAACATTCAAAGATATTGCAAAGTCAGCAAAGGCGTCAAAATGGGACGAATTTTGCAAGGAGATCACACGCGAAAAGTCACTAAAATTGTTCTGGCGGTTACACAAGTCCATGAATGGTCTGACAAGACACGTGACTATTGCCGATTTCCAGAGCGACGATACCGTCTGGCAGAAGACGGACGAGACAAATGGTGCGGCGTTGCTGGCACACTACACCGCACAAATTGGTCAGAGAAATGTGGAGGCATATCAAGAAATCAGGAAAACGCTCACAGACACGTGTAAGAACTTGAGCATGGAAAACCATATGCTAATCACAGTTGAAGAAATCAGGAAGGCGCTGAAAAGTACAAAAAAATACAGCACCAGGGCCAGATGGCATTAGATACGATGACATTAGTCGAAGAACGGATGAGGAGTTGGGAGAGTTGGCGGACGTTCAATAATAGCCTTCTAAAGGGCACAGTGAAAGACGACTGGTTGCACAGCTATTTAGTTCCAATACCCAAACCTGGGAAGGACCACACCAGGATACATGGCTACAGAATAATAACTATGCAGAATACGATTGGCAAGCTTCTGGAAAAAATTGTGGCCCGGAAGGTATCGTGTTATCTTGAAAGAAATGAGTGTTTACCAACATTGTTAGGAGGATATCGTCCAGGAAAGAAGACATGGCAGAATGCAGCCATATTTGCGCAGGATGTTTTTGAGGGGTTCGATTCGCGCATGGAGACATGTGCGGTCGCAATAGACCTTGAGGATGCGTACAATAGGGTGTCCTTGGATATCTTGATGCACCAGCTGTTAAATCTTGCAGTTAATCCTTTTGTCGTGCGTTGGGTTGGCGCCGCCCTGATGCACAGAGTTGTAGTTCTTAAGTGTGGTAACTGGATATCTACACCAACGGTTATTAGCCCTGGCCTGCCACAGGGATCGCCTCTATCTCCTGTACTTTTCAATGTATACACAGTACATATCGATTGCAATCAAATCACAGGTGTTGGCAGAACGATGTCATATGCCGATGATATTCTGGTGTATAAACAGGGCAGAAATCGAGAAGAGTGCGTCGTGGAACTACAGAAGGAGCTGGACAGACTGAAAAATTGGTGTCGAGATACGGGAGCAGTGGTTAATCCGTCTAAGGCATTCGTGACGTGGTTTTCCTTGAACAATCACATGGTAAAGACACACATGCCACAAGTTTCGTTGTCCGGGAAAAGCTTAGAAAGAACTAGCACAATGAGATATCTGGGTGTGTTTTTTGACAGAAGCCTGAGTTTCAGGGAACATGTTGACCACATTATCATAAGGGCAAGCAAAGGCTTAGCAGCAATGAAGGTTATGGCTGATGCGCAGTGAGAGCAAAGATTGTTATTTCTTTTGTACCAGGGTTTGGTTGTGGCTGTGGTGGAATATGCACTGGCAATTCTGACTCTTAGCCAAACTCAGATCGAAAGACTGGATAGAGTCCAGAATGCAGCAATGCGTATCATTCTGGGATGCACAAGAGACACATCGACAAGAGCTATGCGATACCTACTTGACTGCCCAACAGCTGAGCATAGATTACAGTGTTGCCGTGTATGGGCGTACCTTCAAATACATGCAGACAAGGAACACCCGTTGCATTCCGAAATACAGAAAGTTAAAGGCAGCAGACTCAAGAGAGGAAGGTTGTGGATGGGACGTGCTGAGAATGTAATACAAAGCGTGTGCAGATTACAGGATGTGGCAGCAGGTGCGGAATGGATAGGTCTACCCACAGATTTCGAAACTTGTTTGAGAGTAGTAATATCACTTTGCAGGGAATGCAGAGAATGGTGTCCCACAGCTGTGGAGAAAGAAGTGCAGGCTTTAATCAGTGAGAATACCAAAGAGAGGGATGTGATTATATACACTGATGGATCTGTAATTAGGCATGTTCGCAGTGCTTGGGCCTTTACAGCTCAGTGCGCAGAAAAAACGATCAAGGAGGAAAGTGATGCCTTTGCGGTCACTACGAGTAGTATGACCATGGAGACTATGGCGGTGACCAAGGCATTTTAGTGGCTACGCACACAGAAGGTAACGCAGGTCTGCATATTGAGTGACTCTATGCGTATGATTAAGAAGGTACAAGTGGGCCTCGTTCGCGAACAGTGGATTGAGGCCTTGAGAAATGGGAGCTTGAAAGCGGTTAGATTTATTTTCGTGCCGGGACATGTGGGAGTTCGAGGCAATGAAAGAGCGGATCAACTGGTATCGTGTGCGATTGTGGTACAGGACGATGGGGCAATGGATCGCGCTGACGTTTTGAACTCCTTAAGAGATATAACACGCGAGAGTGAGACTAATGTGGATGATGATTCATTTTCAATGACTAGGATTAAAGATCAGGGATTGAAATGCGGTGTTGCTAGAGGTGAAAATTTTGGAGGGCGCAGAAGAATGATGGTCAACCAGCATAGGATCGGTACTGTCAGCAGAAGTGTGATGGCGGATACACTCAAGGAGAGATCGGAGCAACTATGGATGTGTCCAGTTTGCAGTGATGATGATCCGACGACTAACTAACTAACTAACCTAAACTAGATAGTTTAGAATATGTACTTACTGCAGCAAAACTGAAATCCAACTGGCAAAGCTTGGAACAGGGTAACGATGTTTTGCTAATCAGTGAAAATACACATACTAACACGTACACATCGACGTTTCGATCAAAATGCCGTAATCAAGACTGCAAACACAAAAAAAATCCACAAGCAATAACATCACTATTGATGTTCACATTGCAGAGCTAAATGTGGAGATAAACCGGAAGCGTTGAAACTGGGTGGGAGGTAAAATAACACAAACAGGAAAGCTACAAAATACACTCAAATACACGTGAAACAAGACAGAGTACTGACGGAACAACATGTACAGCATCACAAACCATTTGGGATCTCATGTTGCCGACAACATCAATGGCACGGGGGATCGGGGCGACCAGGATATTCACTGTTTGGCAGCATTAGACTAGAAACACCATCGATCCGAATGGCTGCTGGAACAGAGGGCGGAACACTTATGGGAATGACCTATGTTCTGTGAGGTCAGTTTCTAATCAAGAATCAAGAGCTAAGATATATATATATATTGTGATTAATGCCCGTTAGTCGTATGGACGATGTTATGTTGTATCGTCATGCCTCTGTCTGTCGTGTTTCACATGGGTGTATTCTGTATACATATCCTAATTGTGTTGTTTCACCTCTGACCTAGTTTCAACCTTTCCGGGTTATGCATACATTTAGCTTCACCATGTGAACGTCCATAGTGCTGCTCTTTATCGTGTATGTAGGCTTGATGAAGACCTTTTAGACACATTCTAGTCTACTCACGCTATTTTTGATCAACCTCATCTAGGCATCTGAACACTTACAGGTAAAATTGTGTACTATGATCGTAATTCGTAACTCCTCCTACCTTTCCACAAATGAACATTTCCTAGAATGTCTGCGCTCTAATTTTTGCCAATAACTGATTCAACTACTAGCCGAATAACAAACAATAATTTACAAATAAACAAATAAACAAACAAATAAACACACTGATAACAAACAAAATTTACATCATTTTTTTCGATTATTCCTGTGCTATTAAGCGACACAAAGTATAGTCATAATGATAAATGAAAATCACGGAAATAGTCAAACAAATCATTAAGAAGACATAATTAAATTTCCTTTAGTCAACATGCCTTGTATTGTCGAAAGTCACGGTTTGTGTCAACAGATTGACTTGATGACATCAGCAGCCAGACTAAGCCAAGATATCTGTCAGATATCGTTATTTGTACAACATGTCTGAGAGTCTCACTTCTCTACCTTATTCTATATCGTTGTTAGAGAGCTTGCACTGCATAACTGACAGAGTGACGGTCATGATCTTTCGCGTTGTGTTCCTGAGACGATATTTCAAGAACTTTGCAAACATTTATCGCCAGCATCCAACATAGTAATAATATAAAGTTGCAAGAAATAAAACGAGAACATGAATAGAAGAAATGAAAAGTTGGCATCAATTTCCTGATTGGTCAAGACAGTGTGTGAAGAAATAGCATGCACAATCAATATCTAGGATAACACAAATAAAATTCAGTTAAAATCATATTGTTTAAAGGAGACAATATTCATTCACAGAATGTGATTAATAGGGATAAAAAAAACGTATTTCGAAATTTTTAGTTATTAGATCCGCCCGTGGGCCCGAAAGGGGAGAAAATAATAGCAACACTGTTTACCTTCCACGTATGTCGTAAAAGACGACTAAGGAGGTTATGGGATGGAGTTGGCTGTCCCATCCCATATAGGGTCAGTGACCCAAAGTCATGATGAGTCCGATGTGTCAGGCCGAAAGGCTCAGATATCGCACCAATGCTGTAAACCATGACACAACGCATTCCGTTCTTCAGACTACATCCTGAAAATCTGCAGAAGTTTGAGAACGAACGCAGAAGAAGAAGTTATTAGATCAGGGGTCAGCAACCTTTTCAGACGGTGAGAACCACTCACATGTAATACTGAGTGTGCTGGCATCGACCACATGTAATACTGAGTGTGCTAGCATCGACCACATGTAATACTGAGTGTGCTAGCATCGACCACATGTAATACTGAGTGTGCTAGCATCGACCACATGTAATACTGAGTGTGCTAGCATCGACCACATGTAATACTGAGTGTGCTAGCATCGACCACATGTAATACTGAGTGTGCTAGCATCGACTACATGTAATACTGAGTGTGCTAGCATCGACCACATGTAATACTGAGTGTGCTAGCATCGACCACATGTAATACTGAGTGTGCTAGCATCGGTCACATGTAATACTGAGTGTGCTAGCATCGGTCACATGTAATACTGAGTGTGCGAGCATCGGCCACATGTAATACTGAGTGTGCTAGCATCGGCCACATGTAATACTGAGTGTGCTAGCATCGGCCACATGTAATACTGAGTGTGCGAGCATCATAGCATATAATATGATGAAAGGAAAATTGAAAATGCCAGTAAAAGAGAAAACTAGCCATACAACCATTGTCATTTCAAAGTACTCACAGCCCCCTCCTCGTACCGTTTCTGCATAATTGTGGATAGTGACACTATATGTTTGGATTTGGATAACAATGTACGCATGATAGTTAGTGCTTCCGCGCACTTTTTCTACATGCATAGCGTGAGCTTCACACGTCATTACGAAAGCATCATGGTTTTAGGGAGCGCGGGCTGAAAAGGTTCCCGTATTAGATAAACATTGACAGAGAAGGAAGGTAAGAGTTGGATAGCGAAAGTATTGTCCAGATTGTGTGTGTAGGTGCACAGGTTTGTCTATATGTAGATGTTTGTGTGCAAGTGAAGTTGTATGAGTGTGTATTTGTGTGTTGAGTGTGTGAACAGTGTATGTTTGTGTGAGTATGGAGCTGTCCTTAAATTTCATCAACCAATTAGACACTGGGACAGGAGGGTCTGAAAAAGGTTGACAGTTATTGACAATGGGAAAGAAGTGGGGGTGTTTGAGAATAGTTACTTACATCAATTCAATTGTGTGAATGTGAAAATTATTGCCTGAATGTGAAAATTGTGTGAATGTGAAAATTGTTTTAAAATATGATGCAAATCAAGAATATTGTTCCTAATGTTTTTTGTAATAAAATGTATTAAAGGGGTGGAGGTGTTTTTAAAAAATAAATATTTAAGCGGTCGGGGGTCCCTTAATTACTGAGTTGATGAAGAGGGAAGGAGGAGAGTCAAACATTGCCAACAAATTGGTGACGTAATCTATAGATATTCACTGTGTGAGTTTACATGTATGTCTGAGTGTATATGTGTGTGAGTGTACATGTGTGTGTGTATATATATGAATGTGCTTGTGAGTGTACATATATGCCTGAGTGTACATGTATGTCTGAGTGTACATGTGTGTGTGAGTGTACATGTATGTCTGAATGTACATGTGTGTGTGAGTGTACATGTGTGTGTGAGTGTACATGTATGTCTGAGTGTACATGTGTGTGTGAGTGTACATGTATGTCTGAGTGTACATGTGTGTGTGAGTGTACATGTATGCCTGAGTGTACATGTGTGTGTGAGTGTACATGTATGTCTGAGTGTACATGTGTGTCTGAGTACATGTATGTGTGAGTGTACATATATGTCTGAGTGTATATGTGTGTGTGAGTGTACATGTATGTCTGAGTGTATATGTATGTGTGAGTGTACATATATGTCTGAGTGTATATGTATGTGTGAGTGTACATGAGTGTGTGAGTGTACCTGTATGTCTGAGTGTACATGTGTGTGTACATGTATGTCTGAGTGTACATGTGTGTGTACATGTATGTCTGAGTGTACATGTATGTCTAAGTGTACATTTATGTCTGAGTATACATGTGTGTCTGGTTGTACATATGTGTGTGAGTGTACATGTATGTGTGAATATTATGTGTGAATGTATGTGAGTGTTTGCCATTGTATGTGGGAGACAAATGTATGTATATATGAGGGAGACATGTATACATGTATGAAGACGACATATGTATGTATGTATAAGGGAGACATATGAACGCATGTATGAGGGAAACATGTATATGAGTAAGACATATGTATGTATAAGGGAGACATATGCACGCATGTATGAGGGAAACATGTATATGAGTAAGACATATGTATGTATAAGGGAGACATATGCACGCATGTATGAGGGAAACATGTATATGAGTAAGACATATGTATGTATAAGGGAGACATATGCACGCATGTATGAGGGAAACATGTGTATGCATTAATGAGGGAGATACTTGTCTACAAGGATGAACTCACTCTCCCACTGATGAGGTGCTATGTTGGCGATTCTGTGCCAGACGGCGCAGTCCCATTCATAGTATCACGCTAAACGCAACAATATGTGTACACCGTCATAAGGGTACGTGTGTGAGGGAGATATACACACATATAATGAGACACATGTGTGCACACTTTGAAGGAGACACATATGTACACACATAAATGGTAGTTTCAGTATATACAATCAACTCTGTGCGGAAATGGCAAAACCTGTGAATAGTGAATCCACGTGGGATATAAACTACTTTCCTTGGCTGTCGATTCACTATAATCATCTGAAGAAAATTGACTTCTCCTGAGAATTTGAGTCAACAGCCGTTGCACGCGCGTCTACTGTTATTCCATTTGGAAGCAGGCAGATAGCTTTAAGTGAACCTTTTGAGAATTCTAGTTAAATACTTTGAGTAAGTTTAAAACGGCAGACAGTTCTGAACTGTTGTAAAAAATACAATATAGTTAATACAAGAAACGAATCAAGAAATAAATTATACACTGTTTGCGGTTGGTTTCACAAAACGTCCTCTTTTTTCCGTAGTTGTCTCATTCTTTCTCGTCTGAAATTTAATAGTTTCAGTATGCATTATCATTCTTCTTCTTCTTCGTCTGATTTCAGTCTTTGGTAACCAACAGCAAAGTTCGTGTGATTTCCTTGCTCTCTGATAACCAATACGAAAGTTTGCGTGACTACCAACTGAGAGCGTGATGTACGCTGTGCTGCTTGTTTCACAATGGAGCTGCATTGGTCTGCGTCTTCCAGACCAAAACATCCGTTTTCTGCATGCATTTTAAAGCATAGACTTTAAATCAATCTACCACTGATTTTAATTATCATTGTCACATTTCCTGGTACATGTGATGATGCGAATCTCTTGTCATTTATACAGTCACGCGGACTCCTCGGAAACAATCCTTTAAAAAGCAACAGCTTAATTTTTCCGGTGATTTACATTGGTTGTCAACACAAAAATGACTTGTAATGAAAATCAAGCGAACAATTAAAGTACATGGAACATCTAACATTACTCAATGGTATAAATTATTCAAATATATTACATAAGCTATTTCAATATTTAACTATGTAAGCACTTATACTTTCCCCCAACTATGTAAGCACTTATACTTTCCCCCAACTATGTAAGCACTTATACTTTCCCCCAACTATGTAAGCACTTATACTTTCCTCCAACTATGTAAGCACTTATACTTTCCTCCAACTATGTAAGCACTTATACTTTCCTCCAACTATGTAAGCACTTATACTTTCCCCCAACTATGTAAGCACTTATACTTTCCCCCAACTATGTAAGCACTTATACTTTCCCCCAACTATGTAAGCACTTATACTTTCCCCCAAGTATGTAAGCACTTATACTTTCCCCCAACTATGTAAGCACTTATACTTTCCCCCAACTATGTAAGCACTTATACTTTCCCCCAACTATGTAAGCACTTATACTTTCCCCCAACTATGTAAGCACTTATAATTTCCCCCAACTATGCAAGCACTTATACTTTCCCCCAACTATGTAAGCACTTATACTTTCCCCCAAGTATGTAAGCACTTATAATTTCCCCCAACTATGCAAGCACTTATACTTTCCCCCAACTATGTAAGCACTTATACTTTCCCCCAAGTATGTAAGCACTTATACTTTCCCCCAACTATGTAAGCACTTATACTTTCCCCCAAGTATGTAAGCACTTATAATTTCCCCCAACTATGCAAGCACTTATACTTTCCCCCAACTATGTAAGCACTTATACTTTCCCCCAAGTATGTAAGCACTTATACTTTCCCCCAACTATGTAAGCACTTATACTTTCCCCCAAGTATGTAAGCACTTATACTTTCCCCAACTATGTAATCACTTATACTTTCCCCCAACTATGTAAGCACTTATAATTTCCCCCAACTATGCAAGCACTTATACTTTCCCCCAACTATGTAAGCACTTATACTTTCCCCCAAGTATGTAAGCACTTATAATTTCCCCCAACTATGCAAGCACTTATACTTTCCTCCAACTATGTAAGCACTTATACTTTCCCCCAACTATGTAAGCACTTATACTTTCCCCCAACTATGTAAGCACTTATACTTTCCCCCAAGTATGTAAGCACTTATAATTTCCCCCAACTATGCAAGCACTTATACTTTCCCCCAACTATGTAAGCACTTATACTTTCCCCCAACTATGTAAGCACTTATACTTTACTCCAAACTATGTACCTCTGTAAAAATCGTACCTAACTCTGAATTTCCCTATACGCATCAAGCGAATAAGGTAAACTTTACTTTTTTTAAATATCCTGTATAAGGTATAGCTTTTTACACAATCAGAACAGAACAGAATAGACAGATAACAGACGAATGGCGAGCTTTATCTGATGTGTCTACAGCGACAACCCTACCATTATGCAGTGCTTTTTTCTGAAGTGTTATGGGATTAATGATGATTACAATAATTTTGATGAATGTCTTTAGTTTATCAGGATCAAGTTCCGACTGGGTGTGATTGTGAAGAGGATCCAATAACTACCCTAGCAGCTGTCAATAAATTACGTCAACAATTTTTGACCCACCTCTCGTTGTCAACAACTTCAAGAATTCAGGAATCCTTTCCCACCCAGTTAATTATGTTACCCTACCCACCCCTAAAGAAAATGGACAGAAATAATAGAAAAGCCATACACGATATATTTCATTTTTTTTCCCTGTAAATTCATACATAGAACTCCAATAACTTGTTGTTAAAATGAGCACATGAAACATAACTTACAGTTTAAAACATGATATCACGAGCAAACAAGGATGATTACAATCACAGTTAACATCCTACTCCACCCAGATAATTTACATTTGAATATATATAGTATAAGAATGGCTCTAAGTTTATACATAATATATACATTTATTAAATATTTATTTAAGGAACGCCGGCCTCAGGTTACTGAGATCCAGGGTTCAATCCGCGGTTAGGACAAGGATTTTATATTTCAGAGGTGCAACAAAATATTCTTCCTGTACACGTCGCGGCTACAGCTTTGGCAAAGCGGGCTTTATTTCCACAGCCTTAAAATCCTCCCCGCACTCCTTAACAGGAAATCATGCAGTAACTAAAGTTATTAAATATTTAGCACAGGTTTAAGGAAGATTTATTTGTATAGGAAAATTCAACGTATCGCTGAAACTCTGATTTGTGTGTGTGGAAACGTGCATATTCTTCATGATATCTCAGCAAAGAATATAGATGACGTAAATGCACTAGCAATAATTGTATGTTTTGCATTGACAAATGAATCTAGGCTGTGCTTCAAACAATGATGATTGACCACATCGCGAACTGTTTGAATAGATCAGAATTTCATACAGTACGCTCGCTGTTCATGAGAACTAAGTATTAGGTTTTACCCACGTCTGACACTCATCAGTTGGATTAGTGTGCATCTCGTTCAAGTAGTCTTTCATATATCTGCATATGATCACAAGCCTACGATAATGAATACTTTCCTAATGTAAAGATGCTCTGTGAATTTTAGCTATATTTTATTATTGTCTTAAAGGAATAATTTGATAATTGAACAAATCATACAAGAGTCTAGCATAATATATTAACTTTACACAGAGAAAGCTAACATCAGATTCGATAGTTATTACAATGAAACTCATAAATCTACTGCCAAGTGTGAAGACACAATATAAGTTATGTCATATATGATACAACTAGTTTTAAAAAAAATAATTTACTTGTATACGTGTTATATATATATTGAACTAAAATGAATTGACCGGTGTATGGGTAGTATTGTTTGCGTAAACATTTGTCAAAGCTCCCTTGTCAACAACTGTTCAACATTTTCATATATCCCTACACAATTGTGACGTAATTAATGGACAGATCTGTACCATGTAGCTGAATGAAATATGACATAAGGTAGAATAAATGAAGTGGATCAAGTCCGTCACTAGAAACCCTCGGTGGGGATTTTGGATACAACTGTGTTCTGCTAATTTTGGGAATCTCATACGCATTGAATCTCCTTGGGGGTGTAGGTTGCTGTTGTACAAAATGTTACACAATGAACCACATAGTTTAAATTAAAATTTATATGTCCCTTATGTTTGACATTTTTAAACATTGCACAGATATTTTGGCTACCAGTGAGATCCAATACTTCTAGCAACTTCTAGCATTGACACTATTTGCAGAGTATGCATGCACCCATATAACGTATCATAATAATGTAAGTGGGTTGAAGCAATCATCGTCCGAGATACGCCTTTGGCATCCTTTATCTGACAAATATAATTGTGGTGTGCTAAATCTCGTAGTTTTACCACACCACGGTTGTTGAAACAAGTCCTTCTATATATGTGTCCTACAATAGATCCCAGTGTTATTTATTGAATCTGATGACAATGATAATTGGCTACTTTGCGTATACATGTGCCATGTTCGTCTACATAATACCCACTGGCTAATGGGAAAACTAGTCTTCTTAATAACTAATTTGACACATCCCGTGATTTTATTGGTCACTATGAGTATACTTTGTGTGACGGCTAATGAAAATCAAGGGAGCTAAAAGGAGTCTTTTTGCTTTCATTAGGATTTGTATTGTCGAGGGACACGCACGTGCTTTGGGTCGTCGACCAATGAAAAAGCAAGGCAAAAATGGGATGAGGTGATGAATATGGTAAGGAAAGTTAAATGTCCAGTTGACTGCTTACCCTCACAGAAAGGGTTGAAAAAAATGTCGAAAAGGCAGAGATTATTAACTTAATTGTACTCTAATTACTCCACATTGACTCCGTCCCTCTCAACGAAGCGGAATGCGGATGGTATGGTAATTCTCTGTCGTCAATATCACCTAATACACATGGATCGTCTATAAAGAATTGAAGACTGCTGGATCCAAGTGAACACATTATATGCAGACTGATTTTGACTAGAGGATTACTTGCCAACGTTCTGTTGCTACTAGCACGACTTCGCACGTTACATGAAGACGATGTGCATTAATTTACTAGAATGTGATTTGATTTCAAAGGGTCCAGCTGGAACTAAGTTGTTAACAGTGGTCAGAAAACTAACAGGAAAACCATCTATTGTGCTTAAATGTTGTTTTGTTTGCTTGTATCTCAAGGAATACGATCAATTATGTTCTTGTTTCCTAATTTAAATGGATTTTCACAGCTTTCCTTTCTTTCATATATAGTAGACGCCAACTCTCACCAGTGTGCAATGCTTGGAAATGAAGCATACTATTCGAAATTAAAAAAAGGGGGGGGGGAGTTATACGTGCGCGCACACGCACGTACGCACGCACGCACACACACACACAAATCATCAACAGGTGCCATGCCGAGTGGCGTAGGCGGTCATGCCTCTAGACAGCTCTCTGTCCACAGTATTATGTATCAAAGTCGTTGTTGTTTCCTTGCCGTGCCAGGTTGTCAAACTGTCTAATATTTTCTCACGTTGTCGCCCTCTGTCTCTGGTGCCTTAAATCTTGCCTGTTGTGATTATGTTCTCTAAACCTGCCTGTTTCATGAAGTCGCCAAAAAAAGAATATTGCCTTTTTCTTATATTGTTGATTAAGGTCCGTTTCGCATTTAACTCTTTCAACACCTCTACATTAGTTTTTCTGGCAGTCCATGATATTCTTAGCATTCTTCTGTAGAACCACATCTCTGTTGCCTCCAATCTCACACTTTCCAGTTTGTTTATTGTCCAAGACTCGCATCCATATGTTAGTATAGGGGTCATATAGTACTGCAGAACTCTCTTACTCACCTCTAATGACAAGGTCTTATTACACAGTATATTTTTCATTTTTCTGAATGTTGTTTTTGCCTGTCCTATTCTGCTTCTTATTTCTGTTGAACTTCTTCCATCTGCTGTAATCATTGTACCTAGATATTTGAATTGGTGGACCTGTTTTAATACTATATCATTCACTATGATCTTGCAAGGTGTGTTATTTTCTTTCTTTGAAATAACCATTACTTCTGTTTTCTTGATATTTAGGAAGAGGCCTTTCTCTTTACATTCTGTGACTACTACTTTAATTAAATTTTGAAGATCTTCCTCACTTTTTGCAATTAGAACAGTGTCATCCGCATATCTCAAATTATTTGTTATGTCCTCCTTATGTATATATATATATTCCAATAGCTAGGAATGTATTAGAAATGTAAAAAATATTATATTTCATAAAAATGTAATTAAAAATATATTTCTATTTCTACAACAATAAATATTAACACGTGCTGCATGTGACACCAGGATGCATGTGGCTAGTGTTAAATTCAACAAATGATGCCGAGTCGCTAAAATCTGGGTGTTTTGAGTGGCCTAAACATGAAACAAAACGTGCTAATCCAAAAATACGTGATGAATTATTAGGAGATTATAGTGTTGGTCTTAAGCTTTACTGACAAACTTGTCCCAAACACTATAAACATAACCATAAGGAAACATACCAGCTGCATAACCAGTGCACAACAATACGGCGTAACAAAGAAAGCTGAGTGTTGTAGTTAAAGAAAGAGTCATTGAGTGATTGCATGATGGTGCTACTGTCAGAAATGTGGTAAGAGGCTTGCAGTATCTCATTCAGTTACCGTCACAACTTCAGTAGCATTTTGCCTAGACTGGGATTGTCGAGGATCGGCAACGTACATACAGGTTGTCATAGAATCACTACGCCTCAAGATGATTGATTAATTTAGAGCCTAGCACTACAAAAGAGAAATGCATGTGCAAATTCTATAAAACAGTTTACTGTAATAAGTTATAAGACTTTTTTGTAATCGCCTCCACGACGCCAACCTTTGTGCTTGTCGTCCAGCTATTCGGCCACATTTGACTGCTGCCAACTGAGCATCTCGTTTAGCATGGTGTATGCAGTACGTGCATTGGCGACATGCACAGTGGGCTTTAGTTTTTTTCACGGATTAGTCGCAATTTGTATTGGAATCTACAGATGGAGGAATCAGAATATGGAGACATCGTGTGAAATTTTTAGTGATGTGCAGTCCTCGAATGTAACCGATATGGTGGGGTATCAGTGATGATGTAAGGAAGCATTAGTTTACTCCACATAACCACTCCCCTCTATTATGTGATTAGGGGAAATGAATAGTGACAGCTACAGTGACGAGATTCTACTGCCTCTAGCCATCCCGGCACTGCAAGTTATGCTTTCCTACAGCACGTGGGTATCAATAGAATGGATTGACCTGCTCAGCCCTGATATGAATCCCATAGACAATGTTTAGGACGAGCTTTGGCGACGAGTTAAGCAACATTAGTTATCTCCTGCAAGTCTGCATAAACTGCTTCTGTTACTTCAGTATCAACGACAGGCAGTACCCATATCTGTCATTGGTAAGCTCATCATTTCCACGTGACAACGGTGTCACGAATGTACCACAAGTAATGAATGACACATACGGTAAATGGATAAAATATTGATCTTTCTTGTTGTTCTTATTACTTTTGAAAATAAAGGTTGAGTTGATTGCTGTGCTGTCATTTTACTAGGGCTAATGCTAGCGGCATGACATATAGTGTTTAGTATAACGTATACGTTATATATATATAAATATATATATATATATCATGCTCCTTCATTTTGTATATAGCCAACCAAAAAATTCTGAAAACTTGCAACCATATCAAAGTGGACACTTTGACCACACAGTCTATAAGATTGCATTGATTTAATACTTTCTTATCTATCGGTATAAAAAGTAAATTGATAATATTTAAATGATGAAATAATCTATTTAGATGTGAGCAGTTTGCTCTTGACAACCCATATCCTATATAACAAAAACATAGCTTCTTTTCAGTTGTATAACTGAGGAGAAATCAGGGTTTATTTTAGGTTGTCTCAAAGGATTGACCGTGTTGGGGAGAGTTCGGATGCATGTTGAGTCCTCGAAAGGAAGCATTCCAGTGCGAAAGTATTCCAGGATTATCATCACTTTCTGCCAGGATATAGAACAGTGTGGAGAACCGCTGTAGTTTAACATTCCAGAGCGCGATGTTACGTCATGATTATAGATGGAAGACCAGACTATCATTGACCATGAAGAGAGGAAAAACAATCCATATTTCATTTTGTTTGTTTCACATATGATAGCATTTTCGTTTTTGTAGTATCCAATAATTACGTTTTTACCCATAGCAAAAATAACATAATGTGATAGAAATTTAACTCATAGTCTGGTAAATGAAATCATTTAGCCCAAAGGAGTAGCATAGAACAAGGAAGTTCTATTTTATTTGTAAAAACTGGAATGAAAAGTGAACAGTAACAGAAATATTACTTCATGTAATGGCATAAACAATGATAGATGCTGCTAGGCAAATAATGGAATTCTAGACATTACAAAAAATAAGCATGAGTAACAATGATCTGGAAAAATAAAATGCATATAAGCACTTATAATATTACTTGTATGTATCAAAAATATACAATGATCATTTGTGTGATTGAAAAACATGTATGAGGAATATGAAAAGTGAAATATTATTAAACATGGAATTCATCAATGATCAAGTAGACATCGTCTGGTATATTCTTTATATTTAATTCATTTTTGTATCGTCTCTGCTTCACATTAGTTTTGTACAACCGTTCATTATTTATTTCTGCTCGTCACACATTGTTTTGATATTAGTCGTTCGAATGTTATATTCGTAATGTTATCTAACCGTTGCATTTTTGTGTTTTATTCTCCATAATTGCATTTTAGTCGACAAGTCGATTGTTACAGTTCGTGGAAAGGATAATAGTGCTACTGAGTCTCACCTGTCATCCCCTCTAAAAGACTGTATCATGACCACTTCATGATGTATCTCTACCCACTTCTTGCTTAAAACTCATAAGCCTTACCTTTAACTGCCTTAAAATTAGTGTCACGCATTTTAATATATGTAACATATTTGATTTATTTGATTTTTATTTCCATAAATAGTTATTTGTCATACACATTAGTGTAATAAAAATGTTGTTCTTTCTATTGCATAAAGTTCTCCCTAATATTCTATATGTCCACATCTCGACGGCATCAATTCTGTTTTCCTAGTTGTTTATTCATCATCCACGTTTCTATGGCATACATTAATGTAGAATATTTACTCATGTTTACACAAGATATGAGAGAAGACTTAATATCTTTCATCTATGATGTCTCAGCAATATCTTTAGCATCAAATGGCACGACAAAATCACCAACATGGAAGTGTTACGCCACACTGAGCTACTATCTATCAGTGAAACAATTTATAGAATTATAATGCGTTGGCTGGGGTTTTTTGTACATACTTAAGCAGGGCAGAGTGTCGCTGAATCTTGATAGTTGTTGACAAGGGAGAGGAGAAGGGTTAAATAATGTTGACATATTTATGGTCACGTTCGCAGAATGTCAAATTGTGGCATCCTAAAACAAGTACTATTCGGAGAACTGGCTGAAGACCATCGATCCCACGGTAGATCAATGTTGAGGGATAAGAAAATCTGTAATTCATCAATGAGAAATGACAGCCGTTTTCATAGACTCCAAAATATGCGAAAACTCGGACTGTCTGGAGACATAATCTGCGTGCGGGAGCAATATGTTCAGAAATAATATGTTTAAAGATATGGAAGAAAAAACAGAAAGAAGCAAACACAAATGTTATTTTGCTGTGACATGATCGCGTGAAAGGTCAAAGTATTGCTGCTTGTTTTTACTTAATGATCGTTAGCAAGACGCAAAGGCCATAAAATGTAGAATAGATGTAGCATCTGATAATTCTCATAGGAGTGTGATTTATTTAGAAATTATAGAACCATCGCACTGATCAGTCATGCCAGCAAAATATTACTTGGTATCATCATGAAAAGACTACAACGTAAGCTGAAAGAAAAGTTAAATGAAGCACAGGAAGATTTCAGACAGGGCAGAGGCACCAGAGGCCATATTGTCAATATGCGGATTACCATTGAGATATGCAGACAGTTTAATGTAAACACCACCTTCACATGCTTTATTGACTGCACCAAAGCATTCCATTGTGTACAGCATAAACAAATTTGGAATATCATGAACGACATGGGTTTCCCACTACACATAATCCGCCTTATTAAAATATTGTATGAAGACCAGTATGCAGCCGTGAGAGTAAACAGTGAAACATCTGATTGATTCAGAATGGGAAAAGGAGTCAGACAAGGATCTGTCCTATCAACATATCTCTGTAACATTTATGCAGAGAACATAATGCGGGATATACGAAATAACCAACAGAGAAAATAACTTCGACTCACTCAACATCGGTGATCACCAGATACCAGAACAAAAATATGCAGATAATAAAACATTTATGACACTTTGTGCCCACTTTGTGACTTGTGTTTTGTCGATGATATCGATCTATTGGTTGTTTCTGAATCTGAATTGCAGGAACGAACCTCAAAGTGGAAGATGTTACTAGGAAATATGGCATGAAAATTAGCGCTGAAAAAATTAATATATTGGTGTATTGTAATATCTCGTAAGATTTCACGAGCATCTTGTTAAAAGTTCACAAAATGGAAGAACGTATTTCAAATATCTTGTGTCCCATATATGTGATGACGGTATTTCGGGAAATTTGATCAAGTTAAGACTCGAGATTGCGATGGCTACCGTATTAACGTTAAATGTGATTAGGAAAAGTAAGATTCGTGAAACTACTATATTACACTACTTTACTATTATAGTTAAGTAGCTATGTGCTAACTATTCTTTTGTATGTGTGTGAGAGCTGAACACCCAATGTAGACACTGACAAAAATTCAAGCTTTTGAATATAAATTCCATAGAGACATCTGTAAAATATCAACTAAATAGAACACATGACAAATATATTAGTTCGATAACTTACAGGTTATCAAAAATCACTTTGGAGGTGGTGACACGGCGTAACGTGTTTGGTTGGACATGTAATGAGACAAATGTGCTTTCTAAAACTGTTTGCCACGATTTGATGAGGGAAGGAGAAGAGTCGGGAAGAAGACAACCTAGATTGACATAATCAAGGAATAATCGTAGCATGATATTTTTCACACTCTCCCAAATGGATTACTTCAGAGGTGCTTGAAGGCTTTTCTCCCTTTCATTAATGTGGAGCTCCTACAACCATGACGGGTTATGCCACAGCAGTCGTATAATTATAATTAGAATAATACAAAAGTATTATTATTATATGATGGAATGTCACGAGCTGGAGGGTATTCAACTCTGGAGAGGACTTTATGGTGACTTTCTCTCAATCGCCAGGTGACATTCTCCCAACATCCTGGTGATTATTTTCATCTCCAGGTGACTTTCTAGTCATCTCCAGGTGACATTTTCTTCATCAGGTGACTTTCTTGCAATCTCCAGGCCACTTTCTCACCATCTCCATGTGACTATCGTAAATCTCCAGGTGACTTTCGTGTAATCTCTAGGTGATTTTCTATTCATCTTCAGTTGGACTTTCTCGCAATCTCTAGGTAGATGTATCGCACTTTCCAGATGACTTTCTCGCAATCTCGCGTCATGCTGAAGATAACAAGATTGATCTCCTCCCTGCAGTCCAAACATGTATCTTGAGTGCATCTCATCGCAGGGAAGATTATGGAGCTATCAACCGCATAGCCACTTTATTCTCTACTGACGACATGCATGACAGGTGACAGTGTGATTATTCTCTGTACAGCTTTCAAACCCTCAGTCGAGTGCTTACTAACATGTTGATAGTAGATGATATATGCGGACAACAGCTGTCGATTCGACTACGAACTCACCTCAATAAAATTATAGAAAGCAAGAAATCACAGAAAATAAGTCTGTCATCATCAAAGTCATTGTTCCGCAAAGTGACAAAAAAATTAGTTCTGCTAACCAGTAGCGAGATTAGTAATCTAACTTTCCTTTGAAAGTATAATGAAGTCTATGTTCAAAGTAGAATCTCATTTTCTTATCGCTGAAGGCAGAACGACCATGTATTCATTGTATTTTCTTATCACAAAGGTAAGCTAAGACCTTATTATTTACAGATAAATTTGTACACAAACGTCTAGTGGTACGACTATTGTGGAGTTTAATTGTTTACATTGAAATTGTGTGTACTATTGATGCTTGTGTTGTTTTTGCTATGGTTTGGAATACAATAGTAAAATTGTTATGAAAAGTGCCATAACAGTATTTGTAGTATGAAATGTCTTAGATTATTTATTTGTCACTGTCATTATTGAAAAGCTTTAATTTTTCGTGGTGACTGTACCATTGTCCGGGGTTAGGATCTCTACAACTTCCATTTTTCCCGAGGGCCATAGCTATTGAACTAACACTATCGATTTTTGAATTACCGTGAATTTGTTAACATGCGTTACTAGCAAGCTGAATCACAGAGTTCATTGCATATTTTCAATAAAACTGCATACTTAACCACACATACTTACAGGGTCACTATGTTATTTCAATTCCTTGATTCACTGCAATGAATCTTGGGGAATGAAAGTTCAATGCAGATCAATCCTTGAAAAATAGTTATGCTGCAGTCTATAAAGCACACATCGGACATAGTTATAGTGTAGTCTATGAAGCACACATCGGACATAATAGTTATAGTACAGTCTATGAATGTATACATCGGACCTAATAGTTATAGTACATTCTATGAATGTCCACATCGGACATAATAGTTATAGTACAGTCTATTAAGTACACATCGGACATAATAGTTATAGTACAGCCCATGAAGCACACATCGGACATAATAGTTATAGTACAGTCTTTTAAGTACACATCGGACATAATAGTTATAGTACAGCCTATGAAGCACACATCGGACATAATAGTTATAGTACAGTCTATGAAGCACACATCGGACATAATAGTTATAGTACAGTCTATGAAGCACACATCGGACATAATAGTTATAGTACAGTCTATGAAGCACACATCAGACATTATACTTACATTATATAATTATTTAGATGATGTTCATTTTCTCGCTACCTTTGAGAATTGCTCAATGTCATTGCAGGTGGAATGTCTCCCATGAGATTTAGTCTAGAATCTAGACTAATCTAGAACATCTAGACTCTAGATGGATAAGTGAGATAAAGATGACCACCATATTAACTGTGAAGGGGATATTGATAATGATGAAGTAATCCCTTTCGTTTGATTATGTCAGTCAAACATCATAGCGAGGTATAAAATCTTTTCCTCAATGAAAAAAAAACATAAATTAAAAATAAAAAAAAGAATCACAGCAGAGATGAACTCACACCTACAATAGTCATTGACAAAGAACAACTAGAAAATGTCAGCAACTTTGAATATCTCGGGTCAACAATTAACACCACATGAGGATTTCTCTGAAGAGATCAGAAAGAGATTAGCAATGTCCTTACAAAAACAGCACAGATGACAAATCTATGGCAAGAGGCTAACAGAAAAATAAAGTTACAACTATTAAGAAACTATATTTCTTCAGCGGCGGCATATAGTTCTGAAGCGAGGGAAATGACATATGCAATGGTTAAGACAACATCGGTATTCGAAATGAAATGTTGCAGAAAGGTCCTAAGAATACCATGGGCAGAAAGAGAATGACAAACTAACGCAGATGTCCGTAAAGATTTGAACATAGAGGAGGAATGGCTCTCAAAACTATCACAAAATAAACGCAAACTAACACACTTCAGATATGTAAAGAGCCACAATGGTTTAGAAAGATGAATCATGGAGTATAAAGGCAAAGTTACGTATAAGAGAACAGGATTGAGACCAAGACTACAATAGGCACACGACAACCAATACCTTCTGAACATGACACTGGAAGCAGCTGGACAGCTTGCACAGAACCGAGAGGATTACGATGGTAGTGAGGACAACATTCTGGATATATATATATACCTTTAACTGTAAGAAGGTAACCCTTGACAGCCCCGATAGCAAATCTGACAGAAGCACAGATTCTCATCAGATGAGGAACTGAGGTGACACCCGAACTAGCATACAGTATGCTGTCTCTAATGCCTGACTGTGTTAGGTTTGGGGGGAGTAGGTATTGATGCGTGTTTAGTCCCCGAAGAGAGATAGTTCAGATTGCTATACCAAGATCTTCATGTCCTGACAGGTATATAACATATAATTTTGTATAAATTAGTTTATATTTCTTCTGTCAAATATGTTGACCCATCTGCTGTGACAGTACATCGATAATTCATGTCACAAAGTTGCTTGAAGCCTGCCACAAAAGGACAAAGGTGTAATATCCGCTGGCTTGCATCTGTTTGTCATACATGGGGTCATTTGACAGAGGACGCAAGTTAGAAATCGAGACAAGATATGCAGTGATACTTTCTTCAAGGGTGACAGACTGTTTATCTATTCCCCTAACTTTCCTTAATCGCCTTCTACGATATTATTCGGAAGTAGTTAGTAGTCTTACTATTTACACTGAAGTAGAAATCCAGTCTCTGGTTACCACAGAAGTACATGCATTTACAGTTTTCTATATATGTATCTATTTTTCTTACTGTAGACTTATGTGATATTACCAATATTATTTCAAGATAACAACTGTTTCAATAATACACAAAAATCATGTAATAGACGCATTTAAAGTCAGACATTCTTAGTAGTACATGGTTTCTACTCAAGCAGTGTGTACCGCAGAGTTCTCTAGGTAGGAAATAAAGCTCAAAAGAAATACCCCTGACTTCTCACATTGTACAGCCGTGTGGCAACCGGGGAATTGACTTTTAGTTCAGAGAATAGGGCCACTGTATTCTTTCCAGGCATGTCGTAGGAAGCGACTAAGGAAAGTTGGGGGATAGGCCGACAACCTGTCACCTGTGAAGAAATCATAATTGTCACATCTTGTCTCAATGCTCCCCCCGCCATATATGACTAAGAGATGCAGGCCAGCGGGGATTGCACCTTTGTCCTTTTGTGTTAGACTCCAAGGTGATGGGGAATGCTAGATGTGTCATCACTCTTGACGGACCAAGAAATCTAACATTGATGGACTAGCTGGCCCAGAAGTGTGTGCTGTGCGCATTGCATGATATGGTAATCACTGGAATACTTCCCTTCGGGGACTAAACATGCATTCCCATAAATCTTCCCTTACACACCCAACCATGACTTTGAGACAACCATGAATGTGTTCTCAGTTAAACAGTTACACAAATAACAACAACGTGCGCTTATATCTGAAAGACTATGCACTGTCAAGCTAAAGGGGATATTTCATCATCATCATAAACATCATCAAAGTCAAAGTATAACCACTGTGATCATTAAAAATCACGGGAATAGTCAACTGAGTCAATTAAAAAGGCTCGTTATCCCATTAACCAGTATCTCTTATATCGTAGACGGTCGTGATTCAAGACACATGAGGATTATTCCAAAGTGCAGACCAGAAGAGCTTCCAATAGTATAGAAGTGCTGGAATAAATGCATTTAAATTACTAAGGGACTGCTTTGGAGGAGTAAGAACTAACTAGTCTGGAACTCTTACTCACTCCGCCCCAGTACCTAGTAAACATCTCTAGTATGTGTTAGCCTGAAAACAATTGATATTCTTCTTCGCTCGACAACAAACCTTTGCAGGTTAACAGGATACAGCCCATTAAAAGAAATGCGCTTTGTTATGGCTTACAGCTTTGTTGTGATATATGTGCTTTTCGGCCTGAGACATTCGACTTCAGTATGGCTTCTCGGTCACTTTGACCCGTATGGGATTGGACAGCCAACTTCACTCACTTAGTCGCCTAGTGCAACATGCATGACACCTGACAGTGTTAGCAATCTTTTCTCCCCTCTCGGTCCTCAGCAACACGCGGGTGAATGTTCTACACATATCTACAGATGAAACATACACTTAGCTTGCTTGTTTGTCTTACCTTCTCTTTAATAATTCTCACACACCTAACATGAGCATATTCTATTTTATTTTTCATACATTGTTTTAGTTAACTCCATGTGATTTTTGTGTGGTTTTTCAGCTACTTAAAACAATCATATACTCGTCAGTAACTCACGGAGTTGATATTACGATATTGATATTACTATTTTGATACATTGATATTGATATATATATATTAATATTACTATATATATTTCGTAATATTGATATTACTATATTGATATTACTATATATATTTCAAAATATTGATATTACGATTCCTTTTTCTATACCAGGTTGACACAATGTGTCCTTGTTATACCAGTCCTGAGTACAGTGTCACTACAAGCGGCCACTACAACTAGTTAAATTCTTTTCATTGGTGATTTAATTACACCTTGTGTCGCTAGCCAATGAGAAGCACAGACATAATCGGATTGTCCATGAGCAGTGAGGTAAAATGAATTAGCAATCAGGTTGTTACAACGAAGATCACATCAACATACATTGAGATCCCCACATTTTCCTTAAATTCTAACACAAACATTCCATGTTAATTTTTTGTGTGTGGATAAACCAAAATCCTTGCGTCAGAAAGCATCATACAACTGTGAAGCTTGCCGTCATCAGCTATTATTGACGAAAGCATAAAAAAAGACGAACTTCTCGTCATTCACAATGTCATGTGGAGTCATTCAGAATATCCTCCAAAAGTGACACTGAAGTTTGCCGTGAATTTAATTGGCTGTCACCACAAAGTATGCACGAGGGACCAATGAAAACACGGACACAATCAAAGGATGTTGCTTTTGCAGGATGAAACACGCTGAATACACATGACTATATAATTGACGCGGGACTTGAGTGTGCATGTGCTTACTTTATAAATGCATGTTATATATTGAAGTATTCAGGTCTTCTTGATCGTTGATATGGAATCTTCCTTCAATATGGTCATAGCTTACATTATTAACGCGATTCTGTTATTAGCATCAATCGCAACAATATCAATTAATTTTGCATTATTCATTGAGACATTTGTTCTGAAACTGTGTTCAGCGGTCCACTGGGTTCCGCAGGGTATTCACAATGTTTCGCAAAGGATTGAAGAAATATGATTATTTACAATTGCAATAGAAAGAAGACGCAAATTATTACTCAGGCACCCATAAAATGTCATCAATGGTGATGAGCTAGAGATCGTAGACCACTTTACTTATCTAGTAGGTAAAGCTTGGAACAGGGCAATGACGCTGTGCTAATTACTGGACACACACATAACTATATACACACATCGACCTTTCGACCACAATTAACTATATAAAGACTACATATACAACAACAAAAACGACGAGCAAAAACGACACAGATGACGTTCACATGGCCAAGTTAATTGTAATGTGGCGATGACCCAGAAGTTGAAACTAGATGTGAAACGACATAAGTAACGAATATACAGTCACATACATGTGAAGCGAGACAGAGAAATGATGGAACAACATTAGATCATCCATACGACTGGCGAACAGTGATTTTCAAAGGTTTAAGAGTCACACACTTTCTCTTATCGCGCAGAGTGTACATATCTAAGATTCCCAGACAACAATAAATTATCCACGGATCAATAAATAAACATCAGGATTAACAAGGTATCTACAGCATTGAACAGACTAATAAAAAGGGTCTGGGAGAACAGAAAATTAGCAATAAACAATCAACTCCTGGTTTCCTAGTCTTGTGTCTTCTGCACCCTCCTCTAAAGCAGTGAAATATGGGAAACCTATATGCAACAGCTTTCATATGCATTGTACATGGAGTTTTTGCAGTTAAATGGCAGAACAAGTCACTAACACTGATGTACTGGAAAGAAAGAAAGGCAATACCAGAGTATTTTCTATGTTCATTCTGCACATACTTAGATGGCTGGGACACACTAGCAGGATGGAAGATGGCAGAATACCCAGGGATCTACATTATGGTGAATTATAGTCTGGGAAGAGATCTGAGGGTCGAAATCTACTTCGGTACACAGATGCCTGCAAATGCGATATGCAAAATACAGGCTTTGGTATGGAATCAAGGACATGGATTGTGTTGCATGGAGGAGAAATATTAGGAATAGTATAAAGACAAAGGAGAAAGTGATAGCAGTTAGTTCAAGAATATACGCCTAAGAAGCCACACAGCAGCACTTGATGGTTGTACACACAAGTCTATGATCCCTTGTACATACTGTGAAAGACTCTTTGTGACTCTGATTGGTCTTCTGTGTCACATCCATCACCGCCATGGATCGTATATTATATTTCTTATAGCACACTTATAATGTTTAATTTTATCTCCTGGGAAGACAGAATGGTGATGAATACTAAAAAAAACAATACATGAATTGACAGATATAAAAATAGAAAGACAGAAACAAGGATGAATACTCCACAAGTTATGTATTTTAGATATATTTCACAGAATTAGATAAATGTCTATTCTAAAGATACACCTGTGAAAATTAGATGGACGCGAAACATCAAATCAGGGCCGGATTCTGAACGCAGATATCTAAGAAGACTACCATTTACTCGAATATAAAAAAAGAGCAGACCAGACAAAATGACAGATTTAAGGCATGATTCATGGTCTCGTAGTTCGGTCGTTAGAATAGTTGTTCTCAAAGGGGAAAATAAGGTGGGGGGGGGGATTTTAGATTTTCAGTGGGGGTATGGGACTACATACTAAAATTTATGGAATTTAAAAAAAAATTTAAAAATAAACCGGAGTGTACAGAAAAAAGTGTGCGATGATACATATATTAAATATGGATTCACATCCATCATCATTAAAGAGAAGAAGTCCCCAATGTAGCAATGATTCAATGAAATAAATGAAAATAAAGTAACATTTGCAAAATTGTCATTCTTTTACAAGAAGCTTTCTTTGATAGTCGTATAAATACTCATAAAACAAAGAAAATGGATAAGGAAGATATTACAAGAAGCAAATCACAAAATTATTCAAAACATCTAACATCGCAGTAATGGATGGAAATTTAAAAAAAACTATCTCATATTTTGTGAATATTTGATCAAACTTTGATCTCTCAAAATGTTGGAAATTATCTGTGTAAATGGATTGAGAAAAAAATAATCTATTTCTTGGTTTCACTATCATACAGTACTATTCAATGGAATATCAGCGCACGGCCAGTGACATCAAGAAACAAGTTGTAAACAAGATCAAGTGCACAACATTTAGCTTATTTTCAATTCAACTTGAAACATCGACTAATGTGGTTTGCAACGTGTTTGCAGTTCTGGTGTTTGCAAGATATATTTACTTAGGCTCATTGAAAGAGGAGTTTCTCTTTTGTTTTACTCTTAAAGCAATTACCAAGGTCTTGACATTTTGAGAAACATCTTATCTTGCTTTGAATCTGAACATATTTTGTGCGATAATGTATGTGGATTTGCACAAATGGAGCACAGTTTATATCTCTCTTTCATCTGTTCTTAGTCATGATGGCCTGCGATTCTATTTAACTGTTTGTTACAGTATGAAATTTCGTGATTAGTTGCTAGACATCATTTTTAACTGTTTAAATTCTAGCTTAGACATCCAGTAATCTTTTTATTGCTATTAAATTTATAAAGCTCCATATAAAAATAATTCAAGTCAACACATTGTTAATATTAACAATATAAATTCACTCCAATATTAAAATGTAATAATATAGAAATAGGCTTTCAATTTTATTAGAATAGGTTGGGGGTGTTTGATGTGTCTTATATGGGGAATGGGGGAAATGAGAATAATAATGTTGAGAACTACTGCTAGAAAAATAAAACTCGATTAACAGAGATGATCTTCAGAAAAATATAATTTTTTAATACAACCCATTATGATTGTGTTTCAGAATGTATAGATGGCTGAATGTGAAACGTAAAGGTAGTTATGATGATGATGTTAATGAAAATTCAACGGTAAAAGAACAAACCATCTATGTTAGTATTTATTTGCAGCACATCAACGTTGTTGCACTTTGAATATTGTAGACGTATATATTTGCTTAAACACAGATAATTAATTCCCGAACATTTTCAAATATGGAACAATTTGAGAGTTCGCGGCATAACAAAAGAATAAAGGGATTCTCGACAACAAAATGATTAAGAACCGCTGCTTTTAAAACGCCGCCATAATTATCTAATTGCTGTTATTTCCACCAATCGATGATGGTCACACAACGAAGGCAGTCTAAACACATCACATCTATAATCAACCAATCAATAAAATCAGACCATGTTGTTATTTACAAAATCAAATCATGTATAAGCTACGGAGGTAGAGTTTAATTTTGAATGTTGGTTAATCGTCAGAACATTCTTGCATACTGAACTTCTATAGGCGCTCAATCGTCCCTTGCAGGTATTGAAATTACCTGATAGCTGTGGAATTTCGGTTTTCTGTTGGCTGACGAACACAGACAGCTGGCAATTTCGGTTTTCTGTTGGCTGACGAACACAGACAGCTAGCAATTTCGGTTTTCTGTTGGCTGACGAACACAGACAGCTAGCAATTTCGGTTTCCTGTTGGCTGACGAACACAGACAGCTAGCAATTTCGGTTTTCTGTTGGCTGACGAACACAGACAGCTAGCAATTTCGGTTTTCTGTTGGCTGACGAACACAGACAGCTAGCAATTTCGGTTTTCTGTTGGCTGACGAACACAGACAGCTAGCAATTTCGGTTTTCTGTTGGCTCAATGCAACTAAGTTCAATATACCTCACTATCAATCATCATCAAGTGACATATTCTTTCCTATGAATATATTGAATTCTCCGCGGTCTTGAGCAAGTTTCCCCGCATCTGTCAGTGACATGCACAGGCATTCTTTAATGTCTTTTGTCCACCGGCGTCGTGGTCGGTCTTTGCCCCTGTTGCCTTCTATCATCCCCCCCCCAGTAACACTCTCTCCATGCCGTATGTCTCTTAATATGACCGAAAAAAACTTGCTTTTTCTTTAATATGGTGCTCATAAGTCAGCCTTCCTGGACGTTAATTGTTCGTAACACCTCCTGGTTTGTTTTCTTCGCTGTCCATGGTATTCTCAAAACTCTTCTATAACACTTTAATTCAAATGATGTTATTCTCTTGGCCACTGTTTTATTTAGTGTCCATGCTTCGCGTCCATATGTCGCCACCGGAAATACACATGTTAGTAGTAAACACAATTTGGTACTCACTATAAGAGGCACTATATATATAAGTATAGGGAGTGTTTATGCTAATGGAAAGAGAAGAATACAAACACTGAGGATCTGACAACATTGCGTATGAAAAAGAGAACTATTATAGGATATAAAAAGTCAGACAAATTAAATATTTCGGACATATTAAAAGACATGATACTATGTTGAATACATTACTTGAGGGTAATCTCGATGAAGAGAAGAGATCACGTGGTAGGCATATATATGAAAGAGATGGAAACATCATGAACTGTCAAGTTGCATTGTATTAAAGTGAACCACTAAGAAAAACGCAGGTATCATATTTTGTTGGATGTACGTAACAGCGAAACTTCGAACCAGGAATGTGAAGACAAATGTTGTTAATTATCACATAGATAAATTTACATTACTATCACCTCCTCTCTATGTTTCTCTGTTCTAGCTTGTTGGACCCTTTGTGCTTACGGCAGCATGTATTGGGTTACCATACGTCCTCGTTACTCCGGACACATCCTCATTTTTTGGCCTTAAATTTCCGTCTGGCCGGATTTTTGAACAATGGACAAATATCCCGTTTTTACCTTTCATACTTTTATTCCAAGGTTCCCTATTATTATTATTATTATTATTATTATTATAAGAAAATACTACAAAAAAGTCTCTAATGAAAAAAAAATAAAAAAATTATTCCGAACAATATTTAAGGCACGATTGAATTTCGTTTTATTTTTATAAAATAAAGGAATAACAACTTTAATATATATATATATATATATCTTAAAGTATATAGTAAAGTTATATATATATATATATCTTTATTCAGTAGCTCTATGTCTCTATGTCTTTTTTATGTTGTATACGTTCCTCCATTCTGTAACGCAGACCAAAAGAAATTACCAAACTTATAAAAAGTTTAACTAAGAAGCAGATGACACTAGCATAATTTCGACTGAATGTCCGTGTGCCCGGCTAAACGCGACAAATGATACGATTGGTTGACCTTTGGCCCTCTGACCGAGGCACTCAGCCTGTATAATGTCAACATTTGTCCGTAACGCTTACACATTATTTAATATATATCAGATTTTACTACGTTTAAATTAACTTCACAATGTATTTTAATATGAAATATGATGTCTACTATCATCTCTGCTATTCCGTTTTGCAATTGATTACATAAAAAGAAACGTTGTGCATCTGTTTCCAAGTGACACCAGAAAATTTCATTCAAAGAAACTCATGCGTAGAGAATTACGCAACATATACAAGTACGCAATTTCACGTCATTCGGGTACCGGAAGTCTGTGCTCTCTGGCTATATAATCGGGCAACGTAAAGATTTCGTTAATAATAAGAAAATTCTATAAATGGAGGTGGCTGCAATAAAGATAAAAGTGGAAAAAATTAAACTGGATACAGCAGATTTACTTACAAGATGGGGAGATTATGTGACAGAACTGTTTGATGACCAACGGAACACAAAACCTACAATACACAACAATAATGGATCAGAAATGCTGAAAACAGAAGTAGAACCCGCAATAAAATGTGGAAATGCCGCAGACTCCGACAACATAACAGCAGACAATAAATCCCCTGGATAAATTTGTAGCGGAAACTATCACATAACTTTGCACTGACATACAGAAAAAAGGCCACATACCTAAACAGCTAAAATCATCAATATTTCTACCACTACATAAGAAGCCCAGGGCTGTGGACTGTACAAAATAAAGAACAATAAGTTTTGATGAGTCATATAACCAAAATACTACTGAAAATAATACATTAAAGAATTAAAAACAGGACAGACACTGAGGTCGATGAAGAGCAATTCGGTTTTAGGAAAAACGAAGTAACCAGAGAAACAATACTTAGTATCCGGCTATTGATAGATAAATATATATAAGTAAAAATTATCTATATTTGCTTTTGATTCATAGACTACAGAAAGGTTTTTGGCACAGTCCAACATGAAAAATGAATAGAATGGCTTCAAGAAATAGGCATAGATGGAAAAGACATAAGACTAAATAGAAATACATATTGGGAAGAGCAACAAGTGAAAGAGAAACATTACAAGACGGACATGTTATAGTCTAGCAGAGTGCACCACCAAAACAAGAGACTGGGGAATTTGGAGGTCTGTTGCAGCCAACCTTCGTTTTGGAGACGGTACTTGATGGTGACGAATTTCGCTAACTTAACGCTGCACGTTGATCCTAGTTTGTTTTCTGTGGGCGTCGGTAATTTTTATTAAATTTTAAATTCAATATAAAGTGCAGTGAATTAAATTAATTATTATAATGAATACATTCAACACATATTATATCTTGACATGCGTAAAAATTACGGGATTATGTGTCTCTTTAGGCCTATGAATTATATATATGCCAGACAAGCGCCTTCCAAAGAGATTATTCTATGGGGAGTTTTGCGAAGGTAAACGTTCAAGTGGAGGGCAGAAAACGCGCTTCAAGGATCACCTAAAAAGCTCTCTCAAGAACTGCAGCAACGATCCTAGCTCCTGGGAAACTACAGCACTTGATCGCTCAGCCTGGCACCACGAAATTTGAAAAAGAAAACACTGCGGGCAATCCACAAGCGCAAGAAGCTGAAGGACAAATCCGTAAATTCTCCTACCCCGAACTTTCAGCACTCCTGCATGCACTGCAATAAAACTTTCCGTGCAAGAATCGGACTCATCGGGCATCTACGAACGCACAAACCAAATTAGTTAATTACCAATTTTAATTATTATTATTATATATTATATATATTATATTATTATATATATTATTATATATATATATATTATTTTGTTCATCGCATTTAATGTTTTTTTCATGCCATGCTCATCTTCGCTTGCGAAGGAGGAACCTCATAGATATATATAATTGTGATTGAACTTTGATCCTCTGACAAAGGCACACAGTCCAAACACATAACGCCAACATTTTTCCGTAACGGCTAGGCCTAGCAATTAATAATCTTGAATTTGAATCGTCGTTAAAACTGTTTCAATCACAATTTTTACTATACATTCTATAAATAATGTTAGTTCTTTATGTAGCTGACAGACAGAAGCATGTTCTCCGCCCCAACAGTTTTCATCGTCTGCAATATGAGTAAAGAAATATCAATTGTTTTCACTGAAAGCTGACATTGAAAACACAAAAAAATAGAACATCCAATTGCTCAATGATCATCTGAATGACCGTTTCATGGGACTTCCATCTTGTCTCACATAACTCCAATACTTTATTTTACTCTGCCTGAAAACTACATTTTGTATTAACGTGAAGCTGCTTATTTCTTTTACTACTTCACGAAAAGTATAAGCAGATATTCTTAATGAAAATTGCACACCAACACTGTAGATTGTTGTTGGCTAAAACATTTATAATTTACAATGAAATATAATGCTGCACCAAATATACTTATTCTTATAATTGTCAAGCTTAATAAACGTCCCAGATTGATGAACTTATTGTGAAAAATTCCACTACTGCAGACTACGGCCAATAACTTAGATCTATTAAGAAAAACTCTGGCATAGCTGACCCTGTTCAAAAACACACTAGAGTGTCCAAGATGCACGAGTACTTTTTATATTGGAGCATACCGTACTTGGCGCAAAGCAAACAGTTCAACTATTATCACCCTTTCATGTCATAAACAAGTTCAGTTGACACCTTCTTTTGAAAGTCGTAACAATTCAAGTAGTTACAATTATATCAGTTCAAATGTCCGTGTAGCGACATTTTTTAACATCTGTACGGTGTTTCTGTGTAACGACATTTTCTAACCTCTGTACGGTGTTTCTGTGTAGCGACATTTTTAAACCTCTGTACGGTGTTTCAGTTTTGACTGAATAAATTCAATTCAAAGTGTTCTCAGTGGCGCAGTGATTTAGCCATTCGCTTTGTGCTCATCTTGAAGCCGCTGGTTGGAATCCCTCTCGTGACGTCTTGTTCACAAAGTGATTTTTGTGTGTGAAGATCTCTGCGCTCGTTACATGCTATTAGTGGAACTCTCGACAGATGGCGTGTCGCATTTATGTGAGGTACGGAGCACATATAGGCTAATCCGAGTACAAAAAGTAATCCTCTATGACATTTCAATTCTCTTCAAACTCAATTCATGTTCCGTTATCTCATCCGATTGGTGACTAAAGAGATTTCCCTCGAGGCGGAGTTGACTGTCCCATCCCATACAGGTATCACAAAATGCATCTCATCCACATTCGGTTAAAATAATGCAGTATTTAAGGCAGTTAAGAAACCCTGGGGTCTAATGGTGACCGAGGGCATACCAACTATTGCATATTACAGTGGCGTTTACTAGTGCACATACAAGTGAAAACACACACATCAATTTGACCTAGCAAGTATTTTTAAACGATACCTCTTTGAATGCAATCATGCAATCTTAACGGTATCATGATTACAACCATATAGTAATATCTAAAATCAACCCAACGTATTTGCAATGGACCAAACATTTCAAAGAATTTCGTCGACATGCACAATCCAGAGCAGGTATGGCCTAAATGATAAAAGTATTTTGCATGATGAAAGTATTTTATCATCGGATAAAATTTAATATTGCATGTCATAGATCTCTGCAATCAAACAGAAAGTTTCTGAGATATTCGAGTGAATGTGTGATTACGAATTTATAAACGGACTAAAGCTATTAAGTTGGACAAATCACTGCTTCCTGGTACAAATTCTGACATATAACCTCTTTGCATAAATCTCAAGGTTTATCTTCTGCCTTTCATACGGTGCAAACAAATTATTGGAAACCAACAATATCTTCCCATATTGTATTATATTCTCGCCTCGGCTATTTATAAATAAATAAACTAGCTAATTTACGACTTTATCGCTCACATCAGGAGGTCGTTTGAAGTGGTAGTGGTTATTGGCAGATTTCGTCCAACAATTGTTATCAATATGCGTAGAGAGTATACAAAGCCGTAAGTCAGTTAATGAGTCTAGCGTTAGAACTGACAATTTCATCAATGTTTGTGTGGTCTATTTATGGCACAATTGAATTTTGTTTATACAAGATGGGGAAAAATCGTTATTTTTAACAGTACTTTAGATAATGGTTGCAAAATAGTTGGTTGATTTAGTCAAAATGACCAATATTTTTAAAATTATGAAAAAATTACTAAAAGCATGCTAAATTTTCTATAATTTCACCTATCTACTCTATAAACTTTCAATTATTAATATTTGTTCTTTGCACAGTGACAAATAGATGATTTTTTTGTAACTTTATTTAAATCTTATATTTTGAGAGTCTGTGCTTTCTCTAGATATGAAAGTAACGGGGGTACTTTAAAAGTGAAGTAAAATTATAGTAATATCATACATAGTAAAATTATAGTAATATCATACATAGTAAAATTATAGTAATATCATACATGGTAAAATTATAGTAATATCATACATGTTACTTTTCACTTTGTAGTAACTAAACTTTCAATTAATTATTGTCTCAACGATTATCTAGTGTGTGCTGCATGGAAAATCATGTTCTCATTGTTTTCTGAATCAGGTCTCATCATCGTAACCAAGTATCAACTTGGACATCCAGAGACAAATATTATCGAATCCCTATTTGAAAAAATGCAGCTTCATTCAACATTTTTACATGAGTAAAATAGTGTTTACAAATTATATTAATTTCAAAAGGCAATACCACACATTTATTTAATACCGAACATAATACGTTAAATTAGTATATTTTAAATAAAGGCCAAAACATTACCACAAACATAAAAATGGCCAAAATAAATGTAATGCCCACTTTTTATTTTATATTAACTTTTCATATTTTTTATTTAGAAGTTTTGCCAAACAATTGCCAATATGGCAACCCTGATTTAGATTAAGATTTTAAAACAACTATCTGGATAAACTATACCCAATACACTCAGAAGATATCAGTAATTTCTGTTAGTGCAACGGGACATCAGAACACTTGCATAGTAGCTTCACATTATATTGTGAAATTGTCCACGTCTTCAACTACTGCAAGTTTAAGTCATCATGGGAAGATATGCGCAAAAGAGTCTGTTTCTCTAGTAAGGTATGATATGATAATATGAGTTATGAGCCAGCGTCACAGCACACTGTTCCCATAAGTGTTAACTCCTAGTCAGTGAAGGACCAGAAGCTTTCTGACTAGCGGCGTTTATCTCACTTGCTAAGTAACAATGGTGCCATTCCATAGTGTGTTTCTGTAGTGTCTGTTTTGAAGGGTTTAGTTGTTGTTCTGTCACGTGATTATTCTTACAGGATAGGCTGAGCTATTCATTATCATCATTATCAAACCCATAATCCTTCAGGGCCGTAGTGGTTTCATTCTGAAAACAGCAATACAACATTTCAGTTATGTCACTCTGCTCTCAGTTCCTTGTTTAAGTTTGGGTTATCTTAATCCTCCTCAGTCTTTAATATTATTATTTTCTATATTACTTTCCTTTGGCCCCCTATTCTTCACCCAAGCCCTCAAGTGTCCCGTCCATGATAGTTTTGGAAAGGGAATCATGTATCATCATTTGGTCAAACCGTACACGCTTGCGACGCTACCCCACGCGCTACCCCACGATCTTCTTGCTTGATCTGCACGAGCATTTATATTATTACTCACAAATATGTCGATTTGACGTTCTGTAAAATGAATAGCCAATACATTGAATGAAACCTAAATAAAAACCTTAGTAACAGCACGTTTTCCTGTGAAGGAATGTAGGCTGCTTTCTATATGGTCTGTGGAAATAAAGGCCTTTTTGCCATAGCAGACGCCGCGACATGTGCAGGAAAAATTTTGGTTGTACCTCTGAAAGATAAGTCATGTCCCAATCGTGGATTAAACCCGGGGCCTCAAGGGTCTGCTCTAGGTAATATATATTGAGTTATTGGCATCAATTCAAGCCCCCTTTCCACCCAACCCGAAGAACCCGAATAGAAAATGTGTTTGAATACTTCCTAGTGACCCGGCTATGTGATCGAGAGGTTGTGAAGTGTGTCATGGGAAGAAAAACATCAAATCTCAAACTGAACAGAAGTAGGTATAAATGTTATCAATATTAGTCAACAACACAAACTAGCAACTATACAATACACCATGTTAGATTTCAGCCTGAGTATCCGAATCATCTAATGCGCTTTGGCAACCTATAGAGCAAAGACATTATATAGAAAATTACTGCCGTCAAAGCATTATGGGTTGATCACTAATTATCAATTATCACTATGCCCTGAATAATATGTACTCCCAGTGAACTCTAGATCACGGATAAACGTTTTTATCCTGGAACAGACGTTTTAATAAATCATCGGTCGCTGATATATGATTCTGCATTGTAATAAATTTGCACTTCAGACTCATTTTAAATTATATATTAACGTTCATTGCAAGAAACTAAAACGAGAATACAACAGCCACTCGTTATATACGACTTTGAACGATAATTTCAAATTTCTATATGAGACACATAGATTTCGGTGTTTACAAAAAACGCAAATGAAATTCAATGTACTTCAATGTAGCATCACTTCTGTTGATCCAAATCATTATTTCAGTGCTTTTTATTTTTCACTATGTTGACAACAAGCTGGAGTGACCAATGAATAGGTAATTGTGTGATCATGAGTGACGTATGGCCGTTGAAAACAAAATGTTTGTACTCTTATTCCAATTCTGAAACATGAATAATATTTCCATGCAAAACAAGAAATGAGGGTACATACATTTGTATAAACATAAACAAAAATCCCCGTTTTTATATCACACAACAATATAGCCCGTCCTGTAGGTAGGAAAAACACCGTTATTAGTGACGTTCTTAATTTGTATCATGTTTTCAATTGGTCAATATATTTTTACTTTCTATTTCAGCAAATGAAAAGCCCAAACAATATAAGCGAAACGTCGCCAATACAAATGTGTTCCCATTATTTAGACAGTAATTTGCTTTGGTTACACTCGAATGATTACCGTAGAACATCTTATTTCCAACACAACGCAGAGACGTTGCATATCTATATATGTTATACAGGAAACTTGTTAAAATACTAAAACTTTTAGAAAAAGAAAACATTTCGTTTAGCGTCGGTTTGAATCAAAACTTGGATTCAAAAGTTCTTTGCGATCAGACAATTATTGAAATATTCGTTTGAATGTGTGATTACGAATTTATAAATGGATTATAATATCTGTGTTAACAGATGAAAGCGTAATCTGGAAAATAACAAAAGCAGATGAGAAGAAGTTAAATCGTTTTGAAAATAAATGTCTCAGGGAACTCTGAAATTATGGCTGGGATACAATTGAAGTCAAACAGTAAGAGAGGACAATAAACAATAATATGTTTCTACTACAATAAGAAAAAAACTAATTGCTATATCAGACATGTACTTAGTATGAATGGAAAAAGACTGTCACTTTCGTTATTCTATGGGGTTTTTTTCCTGTGAAGGAGTGCAGGGAAGCTTTCTATGGGCTGTGGAAATAAAGGCCGCGTTTTGCCATAGCAGACGCCGCGACATGTACAAGAAGAATTTTGCTTGTCACTACAAGCATAAAAATGGGTGCTAGATAAAAAGCGAAAAAAGAAGACCACGAGAAACTCCTCGCAGAAAAGGGATGTCTCTGGGTTGAACAACATGCAAGAATTGCACATAGCATCATCACATCGTTCTATCTGAAGATCACTAATTTCTGCAGTATGCACTGTGTATTGTGCTGAAGGAACACACATGATATATATCTTTAAAGCAGCTTATAATGAAGTATTGTATTTTATTATTTATTCACAAGAGTTCAAAAGTCGTAGAAAAGTGACTAAATTATAATCTTGTTTCCACATAGGTACTCACTCTCTCTCAACAAAATAGTAAGTGCTCGCCGAGAGTATTACTTCGAGAATGGAACTCATATTCATTCAAGCGATAATCCCTCAGAGTCCTTCAAGCGATAATCCCTCAGAGTCCTTCAAGCGATAATCCCTCAAGAGTCCTTCAAGCGATAATCCCTCAGAGTCCTTCAAGCGATAATCCCTATTAGTCCTTCAAGCGATAATCCCTCAGAGTCCTTCAAGCGATAATCCCTCAGGGTCCTTCAAGCGATAATCCCTCAGAGTCCTTCAAGCGATAATCCCTCAGAGTCCTTCAAGCGATAATCCCTCAGAGTCCTTCAAGCGATAATCCCTCAGAGTCCTTCGGAAAATGCATTTGTAATAAATAGGCGTCATGATCGATTTCGATCCCGCAATATTTTAAACACAAGAAATATGAACATACTAAAGTCGGATATGTCTGACCGAAAGACATTTAAGCCGTAAACTAAAACAAAACATTCTTTCTCCGGACCATATTCTACTAATACGATGGGGTTGAGAATGAAAGAAGAAGAAAACGCAAGAAACCAGAGATTCAAAAGAGGAAGAAGAAGCTTGAAATTAGAGATTCAGAAGAAGAAGAAGAAAGAAGCCTGAAATCAGAGATGATAAAGAAGACAAAAGAAGAAGCTTGAAACCAGAGATTTAGAAGAAGATGAACAAGCCTGAAACATGACATTCAGAAAAAGAAGCATCAAATCAGAGATGAAGAAGAAGAAGAAGAAGAAGAACAAATAAGCCTGAAATCAGAGATGATGAAGAAGAAAGAAGAAGCCTGAAACCAGAGATTCATAAGAAGAAGAAATCTAAAACCAGATTCGGAAGAAGAGAAAAGGCATGAAACCAGAGATTCAGCAGAAGAAGAAGAAGAAGTCTGAAACCGAGATTAAGTAAAAGAAATCCATTCATCCATCGTCATTTCCACTTATGCCGTTAAGCGTCGTGGGGGGGGGGGGGGGGGGAATTCGGAGTTTCTTGTCTTTGGGCATTTGAGTTGCATTAGCCATGGTAAGACGTGTCTATTTAATATTTCTTTGATTGTCTCTGCCCATCTAGTGTTTGATCTTTCTTGTTCCTTGTAGCCCGGACTTCTGCCGATAGTTAGTTAGTTAGTTAGTTAGTCGTCGGATCATCATCACTGCAAACTGGACACATCCATAGTTGCTCCGATCTCTCCTTGAGTGTATCCGCCATCACACTTCTGCTGACAGTACCGGTCCTATGCTGGTTGACCATCATTCGTCTGCGCCCTCCAAAATGTTCACCTCTAGCAACACCGCATCTCAATCCCTGATCTTTAATCCTAGCCATTGAAAAGGAATCATCATCTACATTAGTCTCACTCTCGCGTGTTATATCTCTTAAGGAGTTCAAAACGTCAGCGCGATCCATTGCCCCATCGCCCTTTGCCACAATCGCACACGATGCCAGTTGATCCGCTCTTTCATTGCCTCGAACGCCCACATGTCCCGGCACGAAAATAAATGTAACCGCTTTCAAGCTCGCATTTCTCAAGGCCTCAATCCACTGTTCGCGAACGAGACCCACTTGTACCTTCTTAATCATACTCATAGAGTCACTCAAGATGCAGACCTGGGTTACTTTCTGTGTGCGTAGCCACTCAAATGCCTTGGTCACCGCCATAGTCTCCATGGTCATACTACTCGTAGTGACCGCAAAGGCACCACTTTCCTCCTTGATCGTTTTACCTGCGCACTGAGCTGTAAAGGCCCAAGCACTGCGAACATGCCTAATTACAGATCCATCAGTGTATATAATCACATCCCCTTCTTTGGTATTCTCACTGATTAAAGCCTGCGCTTCTTTCTCCACAACTGTGGGACACCATTCTCTGCATTCCCTGCTAAGTGATATTACTACTCTCAAACAAGTTTCGAAATCTGTGGATAGACCTATCCATTCCGCACCAGCTGCCACATCCTGTAATCTGCACACGCTTTGTATTACATCCTCAGCACGTCCCATCCACGACCTTCCTCTCTTGAGTCTGCTGCCTTTAACTTTCTGTATTTCGGAATGCAACGGGTGTTCCTTATCTGCATGTATTTGAAGGTACGCCCGTGCACGGCAATACTGTAATCTATGCTCAGCTGTTGGGCAGTCAAGTAGTCATATTCCACCACAGCCACAACCAAACCCTGGTACAAAAGAAATAACAATCTTTGCTCACACAGCGCAGCAGCCATAACCTTCATTGCTGCTAAGCCTTTGCCTGCCCTTATGATAATGTGGTCAACATGTTCCCTGAAACTCAGGCTTCTGTAAAAAAACACACCCAGATATCTCATTGTGCTAGTTCTTTCTAAACTTTTCCTGGACAACGAAACTTGTGGCATGGGTGTCTTTACCATGTGATTGTTCAAGGAAAACCACGTCACGAATGCCTTAGACGGATTAACCACTGCTCCCGTATCTCGACACCAATTTGTCAGTCTGTCCAGCTCCTTCTGTAGTTCCACGACGCACTCTTCTCGATTTCTGCCCTGTCTATACACCAGGATATCATCGGCATATGACATCGTTCTGCCAACACCTGTGATTTGATTACCAGCGATATGTACTGTGTATACATTGAAAAGTACAGGAGATAGAGGCGATCCCTGTGGTAGGCCAGGGCTAATAACCGTTGGTGTAGATATCCAGTTACCACACTTAAGAACTACAACCCTGTGCATCAGGGCGGCGCCAACCCAACGCACGACAAAAGGATTAACTGCAAGATTTAACAGCTGGTGCATCAAGATATCCAAGGACACCCTATTGTACGCATTCTCAAGGTCTATTGCGACCGCACTAGCTGTTAAATGTCTCCATGCGCGAATGGTTCGATTCTGAGGGTTTTTTAGGGTTCGATTCTGCCGATGTATGCACGAAAGGCTGGTTGCGAAAGTTTCATTCTCATGACATGACCAAAAAGAAGAAGACAGATGTCTGAAATCATAGATTCACAAGAAGAGTTCAGAAGAAGCATGAAACCAGAGATTCAGAAGAAGACAGATGCATGAAACTAGAGATTCATATGAAGAAGAAGAAGACAAATGTTTGAAACCAGATATTTAAAAGAAGAAGACAAATGCTTGAAACCAGAGATTCCAAACATGTTTTAGTCAGTGGCGCCACAGTGTAAATATAAATATAATAGGTCATTTACGTTATTTACGAATCATCAAAGCCTTGAAATGAGAACTATAAAATAATACATCTATTGTACATTAAAAAGGGTTAGAAACATGGACAATGAACACACTAAAAGACATAATTGCATTTAAGATATGGATATATAGACGGAATTGGAGGGCTAATCACGGAAAGCGAAGAAAACGAACAAAGAGGTTCTGATAACAGTATGGGAAAATAAATACTAAAGGTAATAAAAATCAAACAAATGAAATACTTAAGACATTTTAAAAGAGTTGAGACTGTTGAAAAACTTACTTGAGAATAAAGAGGGGGGAGGGGGGCAGCGAGCAAGAAGTAGGCAGAAATAAAAGTAGGAGGGAAACATCACGAGATGGACATGTTAGTCTAACAGAGTGCACTACCAAAACAAAAGACTGGTGATGTTGGAGCTCCGTTGCAGAAAACCTTCGCTGCGGACACTGCACTTCAAAATAATGATGAACGCTTTTTTCAATTGCATCCATATAGGCCTGCATATTGTTACTTATCGTTCAAATATTTTCATTTCTCAAAATGTATTGAGAAAATGTTCCATATGTTCCACGTTGAGAATCAGAGTCCCAATATGCACATGTTGGAAATCACTGTCTTAAATCACTACGACATGTAATTATGTTCACATCCTTTTTTAAACGAGATCTAAAGATATCAAATTTGCTTATTCCGATCCCACATGAATAATGAGCAATATAGCATGTGTATTCTTTTGCACAATGGGGAAGTTTTCACGCGTTTATTTCATGTTCAGAATATTTAACTCCCTGCGGTGTGCATTGCTTTGTGAAGAAGTTTCATACTCTGGTGGTACATTCTGTTTGTTTTATGGATTCTATGCCTTTTCGCAACATGCAGAATTGAAATCATCAGCTGCAGTTGCCCTGCCAAGCATCTTGTCCTTTGAGAGGTCCATAGCAACGCAGCTCTGAGATATGATCAATGTGATAGATGTGGCAGCCAGTTATGCACTCCCTGTCATACAACTGAACATTTAATTATGCAGCGCTAATATGTTTGTCTAATAATATAAGTTCCCAGGGAATTGTTACATCCGGTAGAGTTGCTTTTCACAATGTGTTCCTACCAAGCAGGTCCACAGGCATGCACAAGCAAGAAAATGTGTTGGAAGTCGGAGAAACCAGACCGAGAGGCGCACCAGAAACCAGACTGAGAGGCGCACCAGAAACCAGACTGAGAGGCGCACCAGAAACCAGACCGAATGGAGCACCAGAAACCAGACCGAGCGGAGCACCAGAAACCAGACTGAGAGGCGCACCAGAAACCAGACTGAGAGGAGCACCAGAAACCAGACCGAAAGGAGCACCAGAAACCAGACCGAGAGGCGCACCAGAAACCAGACCGAGAGGCGCACCAGAAACCAGACCGAGAGGAGCACCCGAAACGAGACCGAAAGGCGTACCAGAAACCAGACCGAGAGGCGCACCAGACATCAGACCGAGAGGCGCACCAGACACCAGACCGAGAGGCGCACCAGAAACCAGACCAAAAGGCGCATCAGAAACCAGACCGAGAGGCGCACCAGAAAACAGACCGAGAGGCGCACCAGACACCAGACCGAGAGGCGCACCAGAAACCAGACCGAGAGGAGCACCAGAAAACATGGTATCCGATTTGATAACATGCCTTCTCAACAAAATTTAGAAACTACCTGTGTAGATATGTTAAATTGCACACGATAAGAACAAGACCACTAGTTCAATGCCGGGGGTGGTACCACGCACATACGGCAGCTAGGACCACAGTTTGCGCTAGAGCAGAGACCGTCGGCTGTATAGAAGACGTTCCAATAGAAATAAATAAGACCCCACTTGTTACATTTTTAAAATTATTGTTGGGATTTCGGTTGGTCGATATTTATATATTTGGAGTCGTCTTGGCTACGTTTGGCATGTGATATTTATAAATAGTGACCAATGAAAAGTCCGACAATAATTAAACAACGTAACAAATGGGGGGTCCTAATTAATTCTATTGGATGGTCTGTATTGGGAATGGTCAAGAAAGAGCTTATCTGGTATTTTCACTGTGATGTGCAACCATCTCCCACCTTCCCTCGAAAATAAGAACATGACATCTAGTATTAAGTTAATCAAAACGTGGAATAAACTAACCCCCCCCCCATCCGGGCCCCCAAAATTATTCATAAAAAGGAAATCAAATTTCTCATGGAATGGAGGAAGCTGAACACGAAAGTTGGCGAATGACTTTGTATATAAAAGGTCCAGCCTCTCTCTCCCGCTGTACCTAAGACATATATACATCCTTTGTAATATGCAATGCTCGGTTCCCTGAATGTTCTACGCAAGGAATGTTCTATAACAGGAAAATATCACGATATTCTAAATGTCATCTACCGAGAGGTTACTTTTCTCTTGCATAATGCTTGATATGATATGTCAATAATGAGACATTCAGACCTTCCGGATGCGAATATGAGGCTGCCCATAATTATGTCAATAATGTTCTACAATAGTTTGACCTGCTCCTCCACCCCCATTATCCCCAACTATAAACAATTGAGGGACTCCTACATTATTATGTCAAAAAGGCAACCTCCACCCCCACAAAAAAAAAATTACTTAAAAATATATTTTAGCAGAAAAGGTCATCATCATCATCATCAATTGCCATGACGGCTGGCGTAGGCGGTCATTGCTCTCCACAGCTCTCTGTCCACAGTATTACGTATCAAGATCGTTGTTGTTTCCCTGCCGTGACAGTTGAAAATTATTAGCAGAAAAGGTACGTACAATATATATCATTATTTTCCCATTATTAGAGGTTTGTTTTGAAATTCAGACAATTTAATTTGTGTATAAAAATAGTATTGTTGACGTTAACTTTTTAAACACTCCCTTCCCCTTATCAACAACTGTCACCTGTTTGCCATACCCTCTCCAATTATTGATGTAATGTATGAATATCCCTCAGATCAGATAAGTAAGTAAGTAATAACATACACGGAAATAACGAAAAAATATATACACACACAGAGTCAATAGACACAAATTGCAGTATAAAATATGTAGGCCTATAATTTTCATACGAAGTACAGGGGAAACACGTCTGAATAATTAATGTCTTGAATATTTGGATACATTAAGCGAATATTAAATGAAAGAAATAGTTCTCGAAATGAAGCGAAATAAATCAAAACACCAAAACATAAAACATAATTGTAGCAACACAACTTGATTAACTGTTCACGATAACACTTAGTACTACATAGGAGTACCCTTTAGAGGGATGCTAAAGCAAAATGTTGGTCACTATTTGTTAAACGCGACTTATAATAAACGTACATCTGCAAGAATTTGAGAAGAAACACGGAAGAGGCACAATCCCTTAACACACGATTCTTTCATCTGGAAAAAAGTAAAGGTTAACAAAGAGTAGATGATTGAGTTCATTGTATACTAGTTACCCCATACGTACTCCGACCCTCCCTAATAATTAAGCTATACGTCACATGTCATGGGTACCACTCATAGCACTAAACTGCTTAGCTTTAAGTGTTAATCTCAATAGATCTAAAAAAAATAATTCACAGTTAACAAAACGTCGCGAATAAAATTTCATACTATGTTTTAATTTTTAAACTATAATCAATAATTTAAAAAAAAAAAAAAACACACACAAAACTAGAGTTAACTTCATCTGGTTTCAGAGACTAAAATTTAACACAGTTTTCAAAATCCAGAATCAAATGTGTCTGTTTAAAAACAATAAGTTTTAATTTTGAGTTTCCAAAAATCACAATATTAAATAAGATTTAACTTTGTGTTTTCAAATAGCAGAAATAACTTTGTCTATTTAAAAGAATTAGAAAGAAATAGCGTTGACTTATCTCAAAAGCTAGAATTAGCGTTGTTTTCGAAATTGGAAGCAACTGAGTCTGTTTAAACACAAAAATTATTAGTTGAACTTGATTTCCAAAACAGAATTAACTTTTTTTTAAAAACATGGAAATAACTTTGTCTGTAAAGAAAAAAATAGAAGTAATTTTGTTTTCAAAAACTAGAATGAAAAACTAGAATTAACTTAAGTCAGATACTTTGATATACAATACAGAAGAGTTCCGAACATTACAATTTGAGAGGATTGACTCCTAAATAGAGTAATAACAAGAAAAGTGAGGTTTATTTTATGCAATATAGGAAAAATTAATCAGTATAGAAATAATTAAACATGTGGTGGCGTCTACTTGTACAGTACCGAATTGTTACAAGCTCAGGCATCCATAAAGAAGATTACATTATATAGAGTTTGCCATCTGAATGAATGCGGTTCTGAGGAATATGATGCTGGTTAAATAATTTTAAGCTGTCAACGAAACATCGTGATGTTTCCTGCAGCATGTCTACAATCCTTACTTTCCCAAGTGTGTTCTGTAATCAATTTCCTAGCGCAGCCAGCTAGACCATCGTTTTCTAAACATGATCTCTTCCTACTTGATATCTATTACAACTAGGCAACGATACCAGTGCTCTACCAAATGTATCACAGTGTCTTCAATACTAATTTTTAGACAATTGTAATATCTACAAAATGAGAAATTTACCTGAAACTTGTTTGTACCAAAAACCGCTGCCAAGAATAAAAACGTATAAATCTATACATAACAACAGGCCTTTCTGCAGTAAAACCAGGCTGGGCCTGGATCATATCTCAGTCACTGATATTTATAACTTGACTGTCTATCATAATGGATGATAATGATGACTATTTGTGATGCCCCGCCGCTAGAAATAGTAAGCGATCTTCTGAAAAATCATTCATGTATTTATGCAAGGGAAACATAAACTGCAGCAACAGGCGTCTGCATCATCTCATAGAGACAAGACAGCAATTTCACTGTCATACATCGATCTGCATAACACAGATACCGGATTAAGGGAGGAATACAGGCATGCAATTTTGCATGAGAGTGTATATCAGAAGCAGACAATACGTATAGAACTGCAATCCTGTAAACAATTTAGATATGGACTCGTAATACATAATCAAATATAAGGATATGTTCAACTCATCATGTTTAGAGTATACGAAATTAATTTATCACTCATTACCTTTAGACTATACAGCTTTAATATACCCCCACGATCGATTATGTTTAGACTATACCACATTAATAAATCCCTCTCATTAATTTGAGACTCGACCATATCAATTTATCCCCCCATTAAATTTAGACTTTAACATTAATTCATCCCACTAATTAATTTTAGAATATACTGCATTAATTTACAGCTCTCATTGTTTTAGACTATACCACATTTATTAATCTCTCTCATTAATTTTAAACTATACCACATTAATTTACCCCTCTCATTAATTTTAGACTATACCACATTAATTTACCCCTCTCATTAATTGTAGACTATACTACACCAAGTTACCCCTCTCATTAATTGTAGACTACACGACTTGCATTTCCTCATATTATTTTTATATTACACCATGTGTCAGTTTGGCCATCCTTCAAATAAAACAAACTATCTTGGAACATGAATGTTTCTCCTTGTAAATACATTTGGGCTTCATTCTCTACATGTCCTGGCATGTTTTATCTGATTGTCAGAATGTTTCTCAAGCCACTCTTTCAATCAGACATACATCTGTCTTTTCCAAGCTGCAGTTTTTCTATGTGAATGTTTTGCCACAAGCCAGTCACATTTCCTGATTTAATTTCTCCATATTTTGTAATCTTGTGTTCGGTTTTTTGTTTTCAATCCACTTTCTCACGTCATCTCCTACAACGTTTATCTGATTTTTACATTTCCTTTCTTTGAATAGTAATTGGATGTTTCGCTACATCTTCATCTCTGTATTGTTCATGTAAGAATGTCAAACAAATAGCGCATATATTGTTACTTACTATCATTTCCTTCATATATTTTATAACGTCATTGCTCGTCTCACGCATTATAACAGATCGCCCCTTCATTTAGCATCTCCCTTTATTATAATTCAACAACTTGCCATAATTATAATGTACCTCCCTTCATTATACTATAACCACTTCCTTTCATTATAATAGAACTTGTTACAACTTGCCATCATTATAATAGAACTTCCCTTCATTACAATACAACTTGCCATCATTATAATAGAACTTCCCTTCATTACAATACAGCTTATTACATTATAATACAACTTGATTATAATAGAAATCAGATAGTGTATGATTTGATAATTTTTTAGCACAGGCCCCAGTGTGTTTAGCATTTAAAATGTCTGATAAGCCAGTAAATATGGATTGGTAAGCAGGATTTGTCCAGCTGGATGTATTGTTTTACACATTTGGTCTAGAGCAGTCTAGGCATAACAGATTACCATGTAGTCAATCTTCTATTCCGTTTTTAAAACCGTTCTTATATTTCTTATATTTATTTGTGGAGCGCATGGCCGTACGGCTAGAACGCCGGCTTCAGATTCCAGAGGCCCCAGGTTCAATACGCGGATGGGACAAGGATTTGTGTCTTTCGGAGGTGCAACAAAAAATTCTTCCTGTACACGTCGTGGTGACAGCTCTGGCAAAGCGGCCTTTATTTCCACATCCGTAAAAAGCCTCCCTGCACTCTTTAGCAGGAAAACATGCAGTAACAAAAGTTTAAAGTTTTATATTCCCAGAGAAAAAATGGAATCGTTGCATGTTCTTCTTTCTGAGCGTTTAATCTATGACACATTCGTCTACTCGAAAAGGACCGAGCTCGTAAGATCCACCCAAACCCTATATGAGTTCGGGTGTTACCTCCGTTAATCAACCTGGGAGGGTCTGTGCTTTTGTCAGAAAAGCTATGGGCTCCCAAGAGCGATCTGCTCACAGCTAAAGGAATTACCGTGATCATCCCCTCGTGTGTTTGCCGGTGTCCGAAAGGGTAGCAACGAATATTAACAATGTTTCCTGCGATGCATATCGTCTGAGGGGATTAAGAAAACTAGGGGTGTAGTTGGCTGTCCCATCCTATAGTGGGTTAAGGTGTCTCAGAAGCCATGCTGAGCTCTGATGTGTCAGACCGACAGTCGTAGATATCACAGCAAAGCTGTAAGCCATGACGCAACACATTCCGCTCACCTCACAGCACCCTGCTAATTGGCAGTAGTTTGAGAACGAAAGCAGAAGAAGAATGCATAATCATCATGATTCATCCTGAGAGCAAAAACATCAATTCAACTCAGTTTTTACATTGTTTTTCATCAGACATTGCTAATTTATTGTTTGTTTTCTCAATTGAAATGTTTCGAACAGTACGGATGTAAGAAAACTTCAAAGCTCTATTGCCGGGGAGAGGAACCTCTGGTCCAAGGACCATAAATGGCCCCGACAACATTAGTTTTGGCCCTGCGAAAGCTACCGAAGCTAGACGAACAATTCAATAAACCTAGGTTTTATTTCATAACAGTATACATGTATATTAAGTGAATCATAATAATATGGTGCATACACTCCTCAACAAAGAAGCAGTGCCAGATATCATATTTTGGAGTGAGCTTCAATGTTTGTGTCAATATTTCAGGCAAATTTTTCATTTGATAATTTTGTATTTTATTTTTGCGAATTATTTTATAAATTTACAAATGACCCTTGACACAAAAAAGGTCCCCCGTCGCTGCTCTAATGATAGCTTCAAGCTTTTAACCAAAGACACTGAGTAATTCTATCAATTATTTCTGGTGATGTAATTCTCAGCATATTGTGTGTGTGTGTTATAAGGATTAGTGTTCGCTGATTTGGTTATCTTGATATTTATTGCAAGGCTGTCATGCTGTGTGATTTATGATCGGAGTTGGGTTTTTTGTTACATACTTCTGAGAATTAATAGGTTCAAGACAAGCGGAAATATGGTTGTCAATGAGTGCGCTAGGGATGAAAGGACAACTCTTGCGTCTAGGTTAGATTGAAGGAGAGGTTGTTAGAAGTAGACTGGAATTAGGGATAATTTTTCTCGGTTTGAGCTAGAGAATAGAGAATAGAGATTCACAGTGTGGTTTATGCGTGACCTTCGACAAAACTATAAGACCTCTTTACATAATTAATTATGATTTCATTTGTCACGTTTGTAATTGTTGCCGTGATTTTCGTTGGTTACTATTTATACACTTGGAGTAACTTTGTCTATTTCTGGTATGCAACTATAAGTATATAAATAGTGATCAACGAAAATAATGACAATAATCACAAACATAACGAATGAAGTCCTAATGAATTCTGTACAGAGGTCTTCTACTTGCTAAAGCAGGGAACCTATGGCTCGTGAGCCAGATGTGGCTCTATTAATGGCGGCATCTGGCTCGCAGACAAATGTTCGATTATAAAAAAATGTTTCTTTAGACTCCTTTGATCTACATATTAATTGCATATAAATATTTCATTTTACAAATGAGCTAAAGTCTACTGCAGCTCAGCATCAGAAGTGGTAAAGGAGATAACTCCGCTGACTTAAAAGACAACCCTGCATTCATTGTAATTAAAAGGAAATAACTTCTGTCTTACCTAATGTATGGTTCTCACAGAATTACTTTTCAAAATATGTGGTGTCCATGGCTCTCTCAGACAAAAAAGTTCCCGACCTCTGTGCTAGAGTAACGGTTTATGTGCAGTAATAGTTTAATGCTGAGATTAGAGAAAATGACACGTTTCTAAATGGGGAATTTGATTTAGGGAGAATTTATAAATGGGGTTAGACTGAGGGATGCGATTAAAAGTATAGGTTAGGCGACTGGTTCTTAACGGGGCCATATGCCTCGGAGTATTGAAATGGACAAGGATTATTGAAATGGCCACGGAGAAAACAAATTGAAATTGGGTGTCTATGGACCAGAAAAGTTACCAAGAAAAAAAGCTACATCTTAGATGAAACGTTCAAACTAATGAAGAAAGAAGACTAATGAAAACAATGAATTACACTGCAAATCACAGAAATTACAAAGAAATCACCAAGAAAATAAGGAAGAATACCAGACAGAATAAAAATTATATATATATACTGGAGACTTGCAGCAAGACAGAGGATGAACAGACAAGGAAGAGGTGATAGTATGTTCAAAGAGATGAGGAGATGAACAGACAAGGAAGGGTGATAGTATGTTCAAAGAGATGAAAACTTTAACAGGCGACTTCAAGCCAGCACTAAACATCATCCACAACAAACATGGTAACAAATTGACATAAAAAAATACATCATGGAAATATGGAAAGAATACGGTAAGGAAATGTATGAGGAAAGTCGAATAAACACCGATAATAACACACACAAAATATCTGTGAAAAATAGAACTAGCGTAGATGAATTCAGATGGGTCATTAAAAACCTGAAGAGATGGAGGTTGTGATAATATACCTGCTGAAATGATCCAGGCAGGAGGAGCACCATCATCACTATGTATCACACACACTGCACCAAGATCTGGGAAAGTGAAATTTGGCTCACGAAATGTATACGGTCAGTTTACATACCGCTACTACCAGAGACCATATTTTCAACATGCGGAATATCATAGAGAAATACAGAGTTTAATGTCGACATCTATACATGCTTTATTGACTATACCAAAGCATTTGATCGTTTACAACATCAAAAACTGTTCCTGTTACACCAAATTCGTCTCATAAAAACATTGTATCAAGATCAGCAAGCAGCAGTAAGAGTAAATAGTGAAACATCTGATATGTTCAGCGTGAAAAAAGGAGTCAGACAAGGATGTATCCTATCATTATATCTCTTCAACATTTATGCAGAGAACATAATGAAGCCTGTCCGAAATAACCAACAGAGAAATAACTTCGACCATCATCGGAGCTCACGAGATACCAGAATTAAGATAAGCTGAATATACAATATTATTGGCACAGTCAAGTCCCCCAACACCTCATAAACTCCATAACAGAACATAGAGAAAAGAAAACCTATTTCTGAATAGAAACAAGACCACGATTATGACAAGAGACAAAACCACTAGCACGTTCTCAATCAGTATCAACAACTACGTATTAGAAAGAGTCACCAATTTTGAATACCTTATCAACAGTAACAGTAAAAACTATGAAGAAGACAGAAGGAGGTGGCTATTGCGCCAAAGAAGCTGATACAAATGAAAAAAAACAACAACATATGGTTGAGCTGCTGCAAAACATAAAAACGAATATTCCAACGAGCTAGCATATTCCCAGTGGAAATATATGAGTATGAATTCTGGACAATCGCCAACAAAGTGAAAAATAAAATAGCAGAATTTGAAACAAAATGTTACAGAAAATTCCTCAGTATACCATGGACCAAAAAATTCACGAATGTAGCCATCAAGAGAGAAATGAATGTAAAAGATAACTTACTAAAGAGCATGGTACTTTCAAGATTATAATAGTTTAGTTATATCAAACTCCACGATAGCCTAGAGAAAACCATAATGGAGGGGATGATGCCAAGGATACGAAAAAGAGGCAGACCAAGAAGAAGATGGACGCAAGACACCAAAGACCACCTGAACATGACAGTAACAGAAAGTCTTGACAGGCTCAAGATCGACAAAAGTTTCGAAAGGTTGTGATGACTGATACAGGATATGCTACCTGATGATGGTGATGAGATGTGTGTGTGTATATATATATACACACACACCTCAATACATATATATAGAAATAAATAAATAAAAAACATAAAGAAATACATATAAATTAATGAATAATTAGTTATATAAATAACTATATATATATATATATATATATATATATATATATATATATATATATATATATATATATATATATATATATATATATATATATATATATAAACACAAATATAAATCAAGTTTTGTAATAAATACATGATAATATATATGTTGTTTGTTCTGAACAAATAGATTGAGTTCAGACTAGAAATGGAATATATAACGAGACATCATGTAAACTGGATATTCCATATTCGATAGCACGCAAATATTGTGGAAGAATTATGCTAGATTGATGGAACCGAGGACCCACTAGTTGTACCCAAATGATTAAATTGCCAGTCACAGCAGCCGTGGTTATGAAATAACTCGACCCCCTGTTTTTATACTGAGATATAATAATATAGGCAACTTTTAAAGTAATCAGCGGTCGATGTCTGTCACTGAAATCTTTGCGAATGGCTTATGTTTGCATAGTAAGATGGCACAAAATTGATTTGACATTTATCCTAGTATTATAATATATCAAGATTTTATCTTAACTATGCATGCCCTTGTTGTGGAGAGTTGACGTGTGTTGCACAATGGCTTGATAATACGAATATGCTGTGACCTTTCAAACAACTCTTTTATAAAAAATACATTATCTCTGGTGCCCTTCTAATCACGTATTGTTCCGGTTGCTTAGCTCTGCGTTTTATGTTGAGAAACCAGAGGAGCTTCATTCAACTGAGTAAAAGTTACAGCAGGTTAATGTTGTATAGTTGAACAATATTTTATGTTTTAATCTTTTATAGTTCATCAATAGTTAAACACCGATATTGTAAATTATCTCCGTAATTCCTAAGTGTATCGGATTCGTATATTGCTCGAGTAGATTACTTCATAACCACGTTAAAGATTGTTTATTAATTATTATCTAGACTAAACGGATTTATCGCAGCAGTCGCTAAGAATGTTGTTTTTAAGATACTAATTGTTTGTTGATAGACATACAAGTAGGCGGGATTACGGTACAAATTACCATATTTTATGTCAATGAGGGGAAATGTGTATTGTTTGAATATTGGTTTTTATTTCACTCCAACACTTCATCAGCTGTTAGATAAAGTATAAATATACTGGCCAATTAAAATACCGATACGATAAGAAGACGTCATCAGTGATGGAATTATATTGCGGTGAAATGCAACTTTTTTTGCTTTTCGTGCACATTAAATTGAAACAATCTTGGAACGGAAATCACTTTTTTTTCATGAGTGCGAAATATGTACTTGGACACTACACTAGATACGAGACTGACATGGAGGCCTCACATTAAGAAAATAGAAGAAAAGGCAAGAAAGAAACTTGCCTTCCTGAGGAAATTGGCAGGAACAAACTGGGGGGGGGGGGCAATGAGGCAACTTTGAAGAAGGTATATACTGGTGCAATTAGACCAGTACTAGAATATGGATCAACAGCATGGACTTCAGTAGCCAACTCCCATCTACAAGCCCTGAACAAAGTACAAAATCAAGCACTTCGCCTTATCACAGGTGCCATGAAGACCTCTCTCATAAACGAAATGGAAAAAAATATCAGGCATCACTCCCTTACCATACAGGCGAGACACTAATACCATGGTACATGCAGGAAAGTACAAGAGCATGACAGCACATCCAATGAGGGCCAGATACAGTGACCTAGCCAGTGGAAGACTGAAGAGGAGCAGTTTTATACAACGATTAAAAAAAAAACTAAACAGAAAATATAAGGAAGAACTACCAGACATAACAAGAAAGATATCACCAGCACGTTTTCCAGTTCCGTGGGAGCAATACTCAAATCTCACTATTAGAACCACCATAAAAAACTATCACACTATGATAGAACTGAATAATCTCCAAAAGAAAACAATAGTATGCAACATGATTGAAGATATGTACCCTCATGAAAGCCATCAGAAAAGTCAACCACCCAAAAGACAATTACCACTATCTCGACAAAGCAGAGCAGGTTATTATCTTCCGCCTCAGAACAGGACACAACAGATTAAACAGCCACTTAAATAGACAAAGATTGGCCCCATCATCACTGTGCCCTTGTGGGCAGGCAGCACAAACCACTGAACATATCCTGTAAGACTGCAATATACTAAACCATTTAATGGAAGAACACTGGCCCACATAGATGGATATCCACAGAAATATGTATAGGAGCACTGAGGAGCTTTCAAATACAGCAGCATTTATTAAGAAAACAGGACTTGCTGTGTAGACATGTCAAACTGCGAACAGAAGAAGAAGATTTTCAAATGTACCGATGATCGAGGCTATCTTTCTGGGGCAAATGGGCATATATTTAGAGAGTGAATAGAGAAAACTACTTCCATCATTAGATAGACCCTCCTGTATAGTTATGGACAACGCTTTCTACCATAATATTGTTGCATGTGAAGATAAGATTCCTTCGTGCTCATCTACAAAGGAAAAGATAAAACTATGGCTTAAAAATACACATTGCATGTACTGAAATGTAATTGAAACCGGAGTTACTGTTGCTGGTAAATAATAATGTACACAGAACTGTTTGGACTAAGAATTAAGGGAGCAGTGACAAAAAGAAACAACCTTCAAACTTAATGATGTTCAGAAAATTGCATATACTATGCCCTCCGCCATTGACAAAGCATTCTGGATAAAATGTGAAGACCATATATTGAAAGTGAAAGAAGAATGTTGGTAGAAGAAAATGGGTTACGATTTATTATACCAACTACAATTATGGATCTTTACGATTCATGGGATTAAGAATAGAGAATTAAGAAGATTAGAAACATGCCAGGGGAAGACTGAGAAGAAGAAGGATTTAGATAACATCAAGATAATAGTGAACAAATATGAAAACAACACAGCTGAAGTGACACATATATCCTTGTAAAGACACGTGAGTTAATATAATATATACCCTTGCTGGACAACAAGACCATCTTGACAATCGTTAAACATAGTAAGCTGGTGTGATTTAGCCATTTGATGAGAAATGAATTTCTCTCTAAAATAATCATACAGTGCAAATTAGAAGATTTAAGAGAAGAGGTGGCCAACATAAGGACTGGACTGATAATGCTAACGACTGGACATTTTTGAATTTCTCCAAATTGTAGCATGAACTCAGAAAATCAATTGCTCGAAGATTTCAAAATGGAACCACTAATACTTATAATGTTCATATTAGAATGAAGATGATGATGACTACGGTAAGTACAATGTATGTTTACGTTTATTTTAAATTAACAAGAATGTAAATAATACTACAATTTCATAAACGTTTAACTGTTAACTTTCTATGTCGTTGCATATAATCTCAACACAACGAAAGGAAAATATTACATTCGAAATATTTCATTTTTACCCATATAACAACAATTGGACGATACGCATATTCAAACAATTACTGTAAAATTTCGTTTCCACATAAAATCAAATTATTGCAATCCTAAAAATTACATTCGTAGCCTCTGCTAGGATAAATCCGTTTAGTCTAGATAATAATCATAAATCTTTAACGAGGTTATGAAATAATACACTCAGGCAAACTACGAAGCCCATACGCTTGGTCATTATGGACATAATAGACAATATTGGTGTTGAACTATTGATGAACGTACTATAGTATTATTTGGCCGTCAGTATAGCATTACGACGCATTTCTCACTGAAAGCTTTTGGAATAAATATTGGAAGAATTTTCACAAAATAGAACTACAAACGGTTTACAGTAAAAAAAGAGGTGCAGTATCTCGTGAAAAGAGGAGTGTTACTAGCGGAGAGATTAGCGGAGAGTAGCTAGAAAGTCACGGGTAGACCAAAAAAGCATCTAAAGTGGTCATCTCGGCTCTGAATTGGCCTAGAAAATTTGCGGTCAGAAAAGGGCCTACTAGCCATTTCTCTCTATTATCTTTTCTCTGCTTTTGTTGTGAGGCGTCAGGATGGAATGACAATCGGTTTTTCTGAAATACACACGTATATTACATTTCAGATATGTAGATATTTCTTAAATTTATCTGTTATTATACTTGTTCTGGTACTTTTCATTTAAATCATTCTTCTTATATTGTTGTCCTTGTCTTCTGTTTTTCTCTCTCAGAACTTTGTTATCTATATTTGCTCCTCTCTTCCTATCATACCATGTGTTTCTTCTTCTAGTTCATGTTTTGTTGCTAGCTTTTGTCATGAAGAATACATTTTAGTCCAAACATTGTCTATTTTTAATGATGTTCTTAGTGTGTTATGTAACTTGATACCGACAAAGCAGACTGTTCAAGAGTCTGATATATAATTTAGTACAGACAATAATACAACGATTGCAATAAAAATTTTTAAAAAAATAACAATAAAAAGGGATGTGTCCGCTCGGTGGTAGATAAGGTTAGTTGGCAAATAAATCTTTCATAGAGGAGAGGGAGAGGGGTTGAACCTTCTAAATAATTATAATCACTATTTTATTACCATTTCTGAATATCATTTCTTAGAGAACTTTTTTTCAATAAAGAGTTGACAACACTGAGAGATGATGCGGACCAATGAGTACAAGATATGTATTACACAGATCAGGACACATTAATATAATTGTTTTTGGAACTATGAGCTGAGAAACACATCAGGAGGAGACACTATTCAGCCCGATGATGAAAGAAACAAACTGTATTAGAGAACGAAAGAAATTAACAATGATTGCCGTACATTATAATAATAGTGTCATGTATGAAGACTTGGAGGTAAGATAATCTGATTAAAAAAAGGATCATGTGACGACAATTATTTACTCGTGTTTTCTCATATGTACATTTTCTTTCTTTGTGTTTTATTTTGTTTGTGAATCATATTTCCGTCTTTGTCACGTTCCTCTTTATGTTTAGCGTATTTATTTCTTGCTATATATTTGGGGCGTGGTTTAAGAACAAATACATATTGTAGTATTTGCACAATGCACGTCTAGGTGATGAGAAGACAAGGGCCTTGATTTAAGAAAACGTCTTACGTTCACGAGTTTGCGGATTCAAGATGTGGCTTCAACGTCATGTATAGAATACATTCTCAGAGATCACTAAGGATAACTGCATGGAATACATATGATAATGTTATGGACTAAATAGGATAACTGCATGGACTACATAGGATTCTTTTTGCTTCCTGATTAGAAACTGGCTTCACAGCACGTGGGGCATTCCCATAAGTGCCACGCCCTCCGTTCTAGCAGCCAACCCAGTGTATGCAGAGTCCCGGTCAGGTGTTGTTTGCTTGATCTTCGTGACTCCCCCCCCCCCAAATACATTTCCTTCCCTCTAGTTACTCCCATTTCTAACATTCTCTGCATGTGTACGTTCTCATCCTCATGGATTCATCTTCATCTTGAAATGAATTTATTACTGTCTTGATTAAGTCTGCTTTATCTCTTCTCAGCATTGTGCCGTCTATTGTCGAATTGCCTGCCAATAAGTCGGCTCTCTCATTTCCTCTGACCCCAGCATGACCAGGGCAATATACACATGTAATGCCTATGTGGACAATTGAGTAGTTCAATAAATCCCAACATTCTTTACTTAGCATGCACATTCTATCTTACAAAGCATGCTTTGAGAGTATGTGTGTATTATCGAGTGTGTTGATGTATAAGCAACCAATTAAGTGCTGCTGTACTTCCCTCTATCTCCATCCTCATGTTCGATGTGACAGTTGAATATGCTGAAGATTTCTCAACCAACTTCACGCCGTTTCTGTGGGCAACAAAACCCCAACCGCTTTTATTTGTGTTTCTGTTAACGGAGTCATCTTTGTATATAAATATGTCTTGCGGTTTCGAGCGTAGAAGGGCGAGTTCATGCAACCTGTAACCTGGGCCCTGACACCCGTCCATGTTCGACACGCTTTATCTAGTTGTATTATTACTTTAGTCAGTGATTTTTTTCTCAGTGTCTACCATCACCCATTCACTGCCCTTTCCTATTTCTTCAAATTCACATACTCTTCGCAGTGTCTTCAGCCTCTGCCCTCAATGATCTGCCACGTTTGATTTTTTCATTTGACACATCTAGACGTTGTGTAATGTGTGGTGGTTGTATTCTGTCAGTTTAAGGTACAACCTAACTTGTGCTACCTAATGTCACACTATAATGCTGGGGTGATCAAGTAGAAATCTCATAGCAGAGATGGGCGTATCCCTAGTACACATCAGTACCGTTCTCATTACCTCAATTTGAATATTTTCTAATCTATCAACTTGTGTCGTGAGAGTGTTGGTAGGCCGAGGTCATAATCTATGACAGATTTGTAGAAGCAGAAACTACCCATTGCTGAATGTCGAAGGTCGCCATAACTTTGCTAATACTGATCCCTCTTTTAGCCTTCCGAATCATATTTTTGATGTGTTTGTTGAATGAGAGACTTCTATCAAGGTTAGTCCAAGATATTTCAGGTCCGTTTCTCTTTCACTGAATGAGCTCATGCAACTGACAGCTGCCAGTGTATCTAAACAGGATAACTTCATGAACTACTTCGGATAACTGCATGGGCTATATATGCTAACTTCATTTGCTCCATTAACAACTTCCTGGGTTACATAGGATAACTACATGGTCTACATATGCTAACTTCTTGGGTTACATTGGATAACTTCATGGGCTACATATGCTAACTTCATGGGCTATATATGCTAACTTCATGGGCTACATATGCTAACTTCATGGGCTACATATGCTAACTTCATGGGTAACATAGTTACATGCTGCTATACTCTCAGCAGACAACAGCCTTGCGTTCTATATTGAGGGAAGGAGTACATATAGAAAATGCAAGTACAATGATGTTAATCTTCGCCGTTTTCCATCCCTTTACTTTTAGAAATCTACACATACACGAACATGTATGATTTATCATTAACAAAACACCTGATAAAGATTTCCGAACAGATATGCGGTATTTTATTGAATCTATTTCTCACTTTAGTAGTCAGTATTGTATTCAATGCATCTTCCTATTAATTGTTCTGTGCCCTTGACATTTAAATCTGCGAACACGTTTTTTAAATATCTCATTTAAAATGAAGTTGAATTTTGAAGTATTCTATTTCAACAGAGAATCATTCTGATTTGCAGCCGGCTAGTTGGAATTTATTTCCTGAATATGACAAAAATAGCCAGGATGTTTGTTATGACATAATGCAGGTCAATAGGAATTCTGCAATTTTTGTTAATTAGTTGTCAAAATGTTCCTTTTTGTCAAACAGTTGTATATATGTTCCCTTTTATCAATTAGTTGTCAATATTTTCTCTTTAGTCAATTAGATGTCAAAATGTTCCCTTTTATCAATTAGTTGTCAATATGTTTCCTTTTGTCAATTAGTTGTCAGTATCTTCAATTTTGTCAATTAGTTGTCAGTATCTTCAATTTTGTCAATTAGTTGTCAGTATCTTCAATTTTGTCAATTAGTTGTCAGTATCTTCAATTTTGTCAATTAGTTGTAAATATGTTCCCTTTTATCAATTAGTTGTTAATATACTACCTTTTGGAGCTATTACAAGTTAATTCAAGTAGGAAACATGAGGACAAATGAAAATAATTCTTAAAGCTATCGGGAGTTGTCAAGTACGAAAAACCTGTTTACCCGAGTTGCAAGGCGATTCGGTGCCGCTAGAAAGGACCTAGTTCAATTCCCGTTAGCTTTAAGAATTCCTTTTGTAGCTATATTTTCAGTCATCATTTTTCAATAAGCATGATTTAATGTCCATATAAAGCGACATATTATTTCCAGAGCGAAGTGTTTTTTTAATGGATGCTATGTAGTCATCCTAATTTTAAGAGGTCACCTACTTGAAATAGGGATGGGGACTTAGTCCAGCCGACGGTCTGGAAAGAAGGGCTCCTAAAGAAATTGCGAAATTGCAGGGTTAGCTCAAGAATGTACAAATGGGTAAAAGCATACCTGCATAATAGAAGAGCCAGGGTACAATTAGATGGTCGCAAGAGCAAGAAAGTTCTACTGCGTCATGGAGTCCCCCAGGGAGGAGTCCTGTCACCCACACTTTTCTTGGTTTACATCAATGACCTAGTTGCTGAACTACCACATGGGATCAAAGTGGCAATGTATGCTGACGACCTGGTGCACGGAAGAACATGCGACAGTGGCCACTAAACAAATACAAAGAGCTATCGATGCCCTAACCTTATGGGCTAATAGATGGTGCGTCAGCATTAACACAGATAAGTGCAGCACTACACTTTTTACCCTCTCACCAAAAAAAAAGGTCATATCAAAATAGATGGAGAGCTCTTGAAAGAAGACAAACAACCCCCATACCTCGGAGTTACTTTTGATGATAAGCCGACATGGAAGCAGCACATAAACAAAGCAACAACAAAAGCCAGGAGGAAGTTAGCTATCCTGAGAAAACTAAGTGGAACCACATGGGGAGCCAGTGGGAATATACTCAGTAAAGTTTACCAGCAAGGCATAAGACCACACCTGGAATATGGTTCAGCTCTATGGTGTTCTGCATCAAACACCACATTACAAGATCTAGATAAAGTGCAAAACCAGGCACTTAGAATAATGTTGGAAGCAATGAAATCAACACCCATAGCAGAGATGCAGAAAATGGGAATAATGCAAACACTTGGCGAACGCAGAGACACAAAAGTACTAATTCAGGCAGAAAAGTTTCAGTGTATGCCAAGTCATCCAATGAAGGAAAGATTCCAAAATCTAGCAATGGGACGACTGAAAAGAAGCAGCTTTATCCATCAAGCTAAACGACTCCGCAGACAACTTAGAGACCTACCTGAAGTTGACAGCCCCTTAAGGCCTGTACCAGAACAAACCCCGTGGAGTGAAAGACATGGAATGCCAATATACATTCAGACCCATGTGAAAGGAATACTAAGCGAGGACGAACAGAACAGTGTGCAGCGAAGGACAGTCACCCTCAGTTTCCTGGATGAGGAATATCCACAAGATATATGGGTCAGAGTATACACAGATGGGTCAGCACAGAATGCCGTGAGGAATGGAGGTGCAGGTGTATATATAGAATATCCACACAAGCCTAGAGATACCATCAGAACACCGACAGCAAAATTCTGCAATAATTATGATGCTGAAATCGAGGCAATTAGTGTGGCAGCTAAAAAACTGCTGAACTCCAACTCTGACCTACAGCCTTTGGTATTCCTGACATATGCAAGGTCAGTGCTTCAAGCTCTCCAGTCTGGAAAACTAACAGACTTGCAAAAACTACTTAATGAATTGTCTTACCAGTATAGGGTAACCATGCAGTGGATACCCTCTCACTGTGGAATACCAGGAAATGAAAAAGCAGACCAACTGGCTAAGGAAGGTGCTGCCGAAGACCAACCAGATGTACCAATCACCTACCATCAGAGAAAACAGATGATCAAGTCAATAAGAAAGCCACAAACACCAACACAAGATGACTATCATATTATGAACAGACCAGAACAAGTTATAATTCTACGTCTCAGAACAGGACACAACCGACTCCGCAGTCACATGTATACAAAGTTCAAGATTGGCAACACGGCCATGTGTACATGTGGACAGGAAGCACAGAGTGCCAAACATATACTTCAAGAGTGTTCTGAGCATGAAACGCTGAGGCAGACATATTGGCCAGAGGAAACAACACTGGAATCAAAACTCTATGGGACACTGTATGAACTACAAAAGACAGTGAGTTTTATTAAGGAGACAGAATTACAGATATAGACATGTTTCAAGTGAACGAAAGAAGAAGAAGAATAAGAAGTCCAGCCGACAGAGGCTGGAGACTAAGATTGGTCGAGTCATCCCTGACATCGATCACGACCACAGTCTTGCCCAAGCAGTTAATGGTGCTGAAGTCGGAGATACCCGGCCGAAAAGGCGAACCAGCAACCAAGGTATCACGTAACACGACTAGATACCATGTCTTACCAACGAAAAATAATGATTTTAACCACTGAAGTCGGATATATTGGGTTATTGAGATAAAATACAACACAACTCGTATACGTTCTCTGGAACACATTGTTCTGGAAATCTAGTGGGACCATCTTGCTACAATTGAGATCTAGTGGAAGTTCCAGAATAAACACAAAGAAATCATGATTATTTGCTAACAGCCAAGGACATGTTCTATCACTCCGTGGTGTCTCAGGTCTGAAAACATAATTATCTACACAAGCTCAATGTTTGCCCTCAAGTTCCTGAATATTAATAAGCTACCTCATCACAAGACATACAGATGGTTATGCATTGGATTCCAAGACATTCAAATACACATGGACATGATAACGCAGACAAGTTAACAAAGTAACGATCAAAAGAAGAACAGTACTACACATCAACAACACTATGCAGTCAAATATGATAAAAAGTAAACTAAAATATATAAAAAATCAACAAAGAAATGTAGATGAATGGATGGGCAATTGTGAACCCGAGAGAGAGAGAGAGAGAGAGAGAGAGAGAGAGAGATGAGTTCAGACATATGGTGAACCTAAGCCCTAATGATAACACCAATCATCTTGCACGGAGTTTTAAAAGTACCATCTTCCAAGCAGTAGATATCACATAATCCTCACGATTGTTGGCTACAAAGGACATTGAACACCCTGTATCTTGCTTGGTGCATGCTGACATACAGTAACCTGTCCATCTCGTGACATTTCCCATTTGTATCTCTCAGCAACGAAGGTTGGATGCAACAAACCTTCAATATCCGCTGTCTCTTGTCTTGGTGACACTCTGCTGGACTGTAACCTGTCCATCTCGTGATATTACCCTCCCATTTATATCTCTGCCTACCTCTAGCTCGACGTCTCCAACAAGGTATCATTTTTATTTATTATGTTCAAAATACTTTATGTTTGAACTTTATTTATTTTAATAGTTCTTTTTTCTTACAAAGTGTTGTTAGAACCTCATTGTTCGGTTTCATCTCATTTCATGATTACCTTCTCCCTTTTCCTCTATATATCCACATATTAAAGGCATCATTCTGTCTTCTAGTTGTTTGTGTTCATTGTCCATGTTTCTGAGCCATAAATTAATATATAATAGATGTATGATTTTATAATTCTCATTTTAATGTGTTTGTAATTTGTTTAGATATCAATATTTTTCTAACGTCATTAAAAGTAAGTTTAGCCATTCCTATTCTACTTTTAACTTCTGATTCACATCAACCATCAATTCTGATGTGTCCAAGCTATTGGTACTAATCTACTTGTAGACTTTCTCCATGTATTTTATGTTAGGATCTTTTCTGCGATTGTGCTGATTATCACGTTTTTTTCACGTTTATATATCTATTCCTATTCATATCTACTCCATAGCTTCTATTGACATTCTACTTAGAGGACAGTTTCATCTGTATATCGCAGACTGTTTATTATTCTTTCTAGGAATGGGGTCGCGATTCGAAAAAATGTTTGTGAACCTATGCTCTATCATATGAGCTTAAATTGGTCGAAATGCTATGTTAAAAGCATTATCATCAAAACCCACTTTACGGTCGCTGAGTTGTCACTTTGTAGATCTCAACACACAAAAATATCGCCATGCTTGTTGTTAGTTCTGAATATTTTGTTCAAGAATGGAGAGTCTTAACCTGAGTAATCCTTATTATCCATCCATGCTGTTCTTTGTTTTTCTCTGCCTCTCCTATCCGTAAGTGTCCCCTTGAGGATAGCCTTGCAAAGGAAATCATGTCTTATCATGTGACCTCTCCAAATTATGTTTGTGATTATTCACAGGCGTTTCAATTACTGTCATTTATGCAGTTCTGTAGATTTATCGGGTTCATACTTTAAAAATGACGCTACTTGACTTTTCGTTTAATTTTTACTTGTTGTCGACACAGTGCGCACCTAAAGTGACCAATGATAATCACAAAAAATGCCAAACAACCTCACTTCTGAAGGATGGAACATATGAGTTCACGTGACTGAATAGTTAACGGGGGATCGTCTGACCACTGACATATGTTTTTGTTGGTTTACATACTTTAAAAAAACAACGTATATAATAGGTATATTTTCGACCTACTTTACACCATCTTATAAGATATATATTTTTAGAACCCATATACGTTATAACATCGCATAAAGTAGGCACGTTTTTTACATATATACTTTACAACAACGCATAAATAAGGTATTTTTTACCTACATACTTTATAATAACGCATAAAGTATGTATATATTCGACTTAAATAATTTACAACAACGTATAAAATAGGTATTTTTTGACCGATCTACTTTACAACAACGCATAAACTAGGTATATATATATATATATATATATATATATATATATATATATATATATATATATATATATATTAGGGGTGTACCGGATTTCGGCCCCTGTAAATCCGGAATCCGGCCTTTTTACAAATCCAGCTTCGGTCCAATTTTGCCGGATTTAGACCGGCTTTGTGTTGTCTAGTCACGTGAATTGTGTGTACATGCTTCATGTCCAATTTTAGGCAATATCAGTAGCACTTCATGTTTACTATTTCTCGTTGACGTAAATATTTTAAGAAATAAACACTCATTTTGAATTTTAATAGTGCATTACTTCATGAGTTTGTGGGACTTGACTATTTCGTATTTTCGTAAATTTCTTTGATCTTGCCGATAAAATAAAATGACATAAATATCTAAGTCATACAGCGCCGTTTGGGATTACTTCAAGGTTAAAGACGATGATTCAACTAAGGTAATATGTAAGTTGTGTGACAAACAGTTATCGCGTGGACGATGAGATCGTCCCAAAGATTTCTCAACATAATAAATGCAGACCCATTTGTGATCGATGCACAGGAAAAGCTATGACGAAATGATGGAAAAGAAAGTATCATTGGCGGACCGTGTATTGGCGACCACATCTATGATGAATCTGGGACCATGTTTGCACAAAGCAAGCATCAGTACCCAGCAGTCAATTGTGCAGGTATGGGACCGGGACAAAATTTGGAACATCAACAGTCCCAATGCTAAACGCATTCATGCTGCTGTAGCCCGAATGATAGCCATAGATATGAAGCCTTTTCAAGTAGTTGAACGACCAGGTTTCAGAGAGCTGATGCATACATTGGAAAAAAGGTATGAATTGCCTTCAAGAAAGTACATTGCTGAACATGTCATTCCTGACATGTGTAAACGTCTGAAGGTAAAAATTTCAGCAATGAGATCTGACATTGATTACATATCATTCACAACAGATACGTGGACAGCTGAACACACCACTCAGTCATTTATGGGCCTCACTGGCCATTGGTTAACAGACGCCTTCGTTCACCGCAGTATAGTCTTCCATTGTACTGCATTTGATGAACATCATACGGAAACAAACGTGCTTGCACATTTTGAAATGATGCTGGATGAGTGGTCAATTGCATGTGAGAAGTGCCATGTTGTTGTGAGAGACAATGCATTCAACATTGCCAAATTCTTTCGTGATGGCAGCTATTCAAGTGTTGGGTGTTTTGCACACACACACACACTGCAGCTGTGTGTGCGCGATGGTCTTTTGAGTCTAATGTATGTTGCTGACATCATCAGTACTGGAAGAAAATTGGTAGGACATTTCAAACACTCTTCTTCAGCAACCAGTCGTTTGCATGAACTTCAAAATGAATTAAACCTACCACATTTCAGCTGACAATACCGAGATAGAATGTGTGGATAAATTTGAATACTTAGGAGCAAACATCAACGGTGTAGGAGATTGCATGGCAGAAATAAGGAAGAGATTGGCAATGGCATATTGCAAAATAACACGGCTGAAAAACATATGGAAAAACAACAAAATAGAAACGAAAGTGCTAATGTTACGAACTTTTATTTTTCCGGTTGCAACATACGGCTGTGAAACATGGACTCTAAGTAAAACAGCGGCAAAGAGGATCAACGCCTTCGAGCTGAAATGTTACAGGAAGATACTTAGAATATCATGGAAGGATAAAATCAGAAACTCAGATATTATACACACACTGAATATTCCAGAGTGTTGGTTACTAAACACAATAACAAAAAGAAAACTACGCCTGTGTGGTCATATAAAGAGCCATAACTGTTTAGAAAGACAAATAATGGAGGGAAGAGTACCTGGGAAGAGGAGAAGGGGCAGATCAAGAAGACGATGGACTGACGACATTAATGATAACATGAATACATCGCTAGAAAATGCAAGCCACATCGCCCAAGAAAGAGAGAGATTCAGAGAGTTCATTGGGAAGACAACGTTCTGGAAGGAATACGTCACATAACAACAACAACTTCAGCTTATCCAGGACGTGACAACACGATGGACCTCAACGTTCTATATGCTGCGACGTCTGTTGGTATAACCGCGCAGCATCAGCCTGTACTGTGTTCAAACTGATTCGGTAACTGGACTAACGGCACAGCAGTGGGCAGTCACGGAGAATGTGGTAGCTACTTCGGCACAATTTGCAGAACTCAAACGTGAAATAAGTGCAGCTCAGGCATCAATATCAGTTGTGATCCCATTAGTAAAAAAATTCATGGCTTTCCTCCAGAAAGAAGGTAGCGATGCTGGGATCAAAACTATGAAAGCAGCGCTGCTTGAAGCTGTTAGCAGCAGATTTGCGGACATTAAATCTAACAGTATTTACAGCTGTGCCACACTACTGGATCCTTGATTCAAGCTGTGCTTTTTCTCCGAACTTGGTAGAAGTAATGCACGAGCCCATCTGATGTTACCAGCTAACTCCGTTATTGATTCAGCAAACACAGTCAGTGCACATCAGCTACTAGTAGCAGTACTAGTGTTTTAACTTCTGTGAGCACTGCCACACAGTACGAGTCAGCCTATGGAGCTGTTTTGACACAATTGTCGAGGAAAATCCCACCGCAGATCGTTCTGCCAGTGTCGAAGGCAACAGTATTAACACTGAGGGGACACAGTACCTATCAGAGCCACTTCAAACTCGACAGTCAGATACAGTTTCATGGTGGCATGCCAATAAGCAAAGATTTCCAAGTATGGATAGACTGGCGCAGGCATTTCTTGCACCACCACATACAAGTGTGCCATCGGAAAGGCTGTTCAGTACTGCAGGAGACATTATCACTGACCACCGTAGTAGCCTTTTACCACAAAATGTGGAGACGTTGATTTTCTTGAAATACAACTCGTCCCTTCTTGACTAACTTCAACTTCACAGCCATAATGAAGACTGACTGACTGAAATAGTGAAAGTACTGAATGAATGTATTTCTATAAATTCAATCTGTTCAATGTACTGTTGTTGTGAGTTGTAACTGGGCTGCCAATTTGCCAACTGAAAACAATGTGAAAACTAAAAACTGAAAACTAAAAATTAAAATTAATTACTAAATTAGCATTATGTGCTTATGTATTATGTTTCATCTTGAACTTAATATTACTTATTCTAATGTAAATGTAATTATTTTAAATTTAAATCATTTACTATGAGTATATGTCATCATTGTCATTTCTATAGTAATAAACTGCAGTAATGAACAGTCGGGTGATTCCACTCACCTAAGTCAAGTGATGTAGTACATTATTTATTTTTTATGCTTTTATTTGTAAGTATTACCGATGATAGATCTCACTTCATAATTTAAAAAATTCAAAAATTTGAATCTGGTACAGCCCTAATATATATATATATATATATAACAAAGGCGACAACATTAAAAGATGATTTGAAAAGATGTGACAATGATTGTTTTTTCATAGGTGACAAGTTGTTAGTCTAACTCCCAACTTTCCTTAGTCGCCCCCTACGACATACATGTAAAGATGACAGTGGCCCTATTCTTTAAACCCTGATCTAGAAGTCCAGGACTTTGTTGCGCCAAACAGGCGGCTGATAAGAACTGGGAATTATTTGAGAAGAACAATATATATATATATATAGCCTGAGGTCTGCAACACGTCGATCACGATCTACTGGTAGATTGCATAAATAGACTTACTAGATAGCCAGCACTATTTAGAAAGTGATTTTTTAAAATGCAATCATTAACCTTATTCATGACCTCAAAAGGTCCACGTAACGGGGTTAATGACTTTATTTTATAGGTAAGCCTTACCGATGATGTATCTACGGCCCTATTTATTGTCTTAAATGCAAGCCCGTAGATAACGTAACAAAAGTTCGTTGTGTTAAATAACCCCCTTCCCTTTTAGAAAACCAGAACATGACATTTCGTACTAGGAGTGTAGTTAAAAGGTGGGTACACACTTCACCCCTTCACGATTTTCTACAAAAATAATCATGAACGTTGTTTAAAAGAAAACCGAAAGAGTGGTGAGTATGAAATCATTCCTTTAGTTGTGAGCAGATAACTATTTACAGTCCCTACCCTATCAGACAAAAGCACATGCTCATCTTAATTCTGTAACTGAGGCGACTGGGAATCATATAAAGTTCTCTAAAAGGCATTGATGTATAAGGGCTGTTTATGGATGGTTGTTTAATCCTGGAAGGTAGCCAATCCAGCGCGCCCAGCATTTTACCACGTCATGCCAGGAGCACATCACACACTTCTAGGTCAACTATATCATCATTCATCTCTCAGACTTGCTGACCCATCCGCAGTGATAAACACAAGTGCAATTTCCGCTAGCATGCATATCTTCGTCATTCACGGGAATTATTTTTTTAGGCGACAAAATTAAGAAATTTAGAAAAGATGTGACAATGATTGTTTTTTCATAGGTGACAAGTTGTTAGTCTAACTCCCAACTTTCCTTAGTCGCCCCCTACGACATACATGTAAAGATGGCAGTGGCCCTATTCTTTAAACCCTGATCTAGAAGTCCAGGACTTTGTTGCGCCAAACGGGCGGCTGATAAAAACTGGGAATTATTTGAGAAGAACAAGACTGCAATGGACATATGACATTGGAGACCTTCTGAACATGGCACTTGAGAGGATACGGCTTGCACAACACCAAGGGTATTTACATGTTGGCAGTGAGGACAACGTTTTTTAAAGGGCAGGTCACATAGAGAGAGAAAAGCAGTTTGGTTGTTTGCGTATTCAGCGATTGCTTCATTCAGCTATTTCTTTACAGTGAATATTCTTAGGAATTTTATTTGAACATTGAACTTGTGGATGCTTCCATCCTGTGAACCATTTTTGCAGGCCAAGATGTCAGCTGGTCATTTTCAAACAAGATTGTGTTTATAACTTCGATGAAAAAAAAACTTTCTCTATTTCTCTCTCATATTTCCCTAATGTCCCGCCCATTCCTTCTACAATTCTCATTTCGCTAAATCTAATTAGTGTCTTTACCTCCCTTGATGCGGACAACGTCCTTGGAAAAATCTTAGATGAAAGAACTAGCATCTTTGTAATGATTCTGAATTGTAGGCATCTCATTATAAATCCATCTTACGTTCGTCAATTCACAAAGAAAATGTACACAAACTATCTGACATGGGAGTGGAACTCTGTTTTTAAAAGAGCGCTACGCGGTCTTATGTGTAAAAAATGACAACAATGAATACAAAACGTGTATTCAATTGTTCCAGAAATTGAATGAATACCTCTTTCCTAGAAATATTTGTCAGTTAAATATTGATGCCACACACTGTCGTTTTGTAATTGTTAGTTAGGTTGAACGATAAGTTCAGTGAAGAGCAGTCTGCTAAGAAACCTACTATTGACAAGAAACTGATCAGAAAGACGTAATAGCCGTATAAATATTAGGTTCATTTCAGAGATGAAGAGAAATAGATAGCTGATCATTCTTTTCAAAGATTACTGTGACAATATTTATTGACAAATATTCTTCCTACAAGAATAAAAGGTAGAATATTTATTGACAAATATTCTTCCTACAAGAATAAAAGGAAGAATATTTATTGACAAATATTCTTCCTACAAGAATAAAAGGAAGAATATTTATTGACAAATATTCTTCCTACAAGAATAAAAGGAAGAATATTTATTGACAAATATTGTTCATACAAGAATAAAAGGAAGAATATTTATTGACAAATATTCTTCCTACAAGAATAAAAGGTAGAATATTTATTGACAAATATTGTTCCTACAAGAATAAAAGGTAGAATATTTATTGACAAATATTCTTCCTACAAGAATAAAAGGAAGAATATTTATTGACAAATATTCTTCCTACAAGAATAAAAGGAAGAATATCTATTGACAATTATTCTTCCTACAAGAATAAAAGGAAGAATATTTATTGACAAATATTCTTCCCACAAGAATAAAAGGAAGAATATTTATTGACAAATATTCTTCCTACAAGAATAAAAGGAAGAATATTTATTGACAAATATTGTTCCTACAAGAATAAAAGGAAGAATATTTATTGACAAATATTCTTCCTACAAGAATAAAAGGTAGAATATTTATTGACAAATATTCTTCCTACAAGAATAAAAGGAATAATATTTATTGACAAATATTCTTCCTACAAGAATAGAAGGAAGAATATTTATGGACAAATATTCTTCCTACAAGAATAAAAGGAAGAATATTTATTGACAAATATTCTTCCTACAAGAATAAAAGGAAGAATATTTATTGACAAATATTCTTCCTACAAGAATAAAAGGAAGAATATTTATTGACAAATATTCTTCCTACAAGAATAAAAGGAAGAATATTTATTGACAATTATTCTTCCTACAAGAATAAAAGGAAGAATATTTATTGACAAATATTCTTCCTACAAGAAGGTCAAACCTCACTACGAGATGCACACTACGAGATGCACAACACTATTAGGTTTATAAACAAAACTTAATTTGTTTCTTCATTTTCGTTTGCGTTTCTTCTCAAATTCTGCCGATTACATGACACAATCCTGAGAAAACATTGCGTTGTGTCGTGGTTTACAGCTAAGCGGCAAGCAAGGGGTATGAATCTATTTGATCTTCAATGTTCCACTGTCAACTCGACTTTTTTTTTGGGGGTGATCACAGGCACAAACAGTACACTGAAAATAAAATTGATTTGATTGCAATTTTCATTGTTAGTTAAAGTTAGCATAATATCTTCTTCTTCTTCTGCGTTCGTTCTCAAACTCCTGCAGATTAGCAGGATGTAGTCTGGAGAATGGAATGCGTTATATCATGGTTTACAGCATTGCTGCGATATCTGCGCCTTTCGGCCTGACACATCCGACTTCCGCATGGCTTTGGGTCACTGACCCTAAATGGGATGGGACAGCCAACTCCATCCCATAATATCCTTAGTAGCCTTTTACGACATTCGTGGAAGGTAAACAGTGTTGCTATTCTTTGCTCCCCTTTCGGGCCCCGGCAACACACGGGCGAGCATACTATCAAAATGAAAAGAAAAATTCTTGGATGCTTCAGAACACAATTTATTTTACGAATATGTGACAAAATGATAGTATGCCATGATCCTTCACATTTAAATGTTGCCATTCTTCCATTGTGATAGTAGATTTTCAACACTTCTTTGTTTGAATACTAAAGCAAGAAAACTATTAAATATGACAATAATACGGGACTGGCATTAGCAAAACTTAAATTAGAATTTTAGAACTCGAGACACGAATTCAAAAAGTCAACTACATAAATTATTAACTTACGCCTATTTTAAAACACAAATCTATACCGATGGAAACCGTAAAACAAATCATAAATTCAATCTTCATACCAACATTGTGTTATCAATATTAGACATGGGGACACTACCAAAAAACACCAAAAGAGTAAGCTTACTACGTGTGGAATGAGAAGTCTAAGAAAAGCAGCAAACAGAAGAAGAAAAGTTCATGTGAAGACTGAAGAGATTACAAGAACTGTTGGAACATCTATGGTCAAACATAATGAAAAACAGAGATTGAAATGGTTCGGCTACTTCGTGAGAATGAACACTTACTGGTCAGCGGCAAGAACACACAACATGAAAAGGGAAACGGTAATGTATAGAGGAAGACCAAGAAGAAGGTGGACTGAAGGAGTTTCCAACATTCTAAGACGTTACAATATTACTGCATATCAAGCGACCACACTTGCCATAGCCCGAAAACCGATCATCATTCACATTGGTGACTCCGTACATCAAAAGCAGAGAAACAACAATATATAGAAGATGTAGGTAGATATAACGTGCGAATTTTGAAGATTGTTAAAAATTTGCAAATGAAATGATTGCGTTACATATACCGTAATTTATAATTATATACGAATGATATATTAATATAAACATAAATAGTGGATTTTGTCTTTTACTCTATTAAGAAGAATTTTAAAATTTATAGATGTAGGTCACTTCGATTTTATAAAAAATGAATCGAGACTCGAAAAAAAGGTGTTACATGTGTTCCCTGGAATGAGACAACCAACCCGTCCTAAATACCTCAATAATCGTCTCTTATAATACTAATAATAATAGTAATAAGAAGAAGAACCATAACCCGTCCGTATCGTTGGGGTGGGGGTGGGGATGCCACACACGTTGTATCAGAAAATAAATCTCTCAAAATAATTCAATCATCTGCCATTCGAAGGAATGTAGAAAAATCATCCACAGAAGGTTACTTGATGTTATCAATTCAGGATTGTGTCTCCTTCCTTCTCCTCGATTGTTCCTTACAAAACAATTGCAGAAAGCGAGTCGTGTCTTGTTACATGTCCACAACAAACATGTTTAAACTGTGCGCAGCAGTTGCTCTTGATATCTTGCAAGCTTGTTGATAACTTCTTACGACATGTATAGTAAATCGCAGTGTCATAATTTGCTCCCCTTTCAGGCTCCTGTCAACAAATAGGCGATACGATAAGAAAAATGTGAAGATATGACACATTTAAAACCAAGGAAAAAATATGTATATAGAACAGTGAAAACATCCCAGTGTTGCCGAGCCTACAAATTAAGAAAAGTATAGCAGCACTGTCACTTGCCATGCACGTCGTCAGATACGACTAAAAATGTTTGTGGTTGGAGTTTGTTGTCCCATCCCATAAAGTGTCAAGGCACCTTGACGCCATGCTGAAATCGGATGTGTCAGACTGGAAGGCGCAGCTATTGCAGCCAAGCTGTAAACCTGACACAACGTATTCTGTTCTCCGGAATACATCATGCTAATCTGCAGGAGTTCGAGAACTCAGCAGAAGAGTAATCTTTAATATAATTCGGTAAACATGTTTGTTTTCAGAAGAACGTTGCGATTACATATGTGAGTTTATATGGAGGAGGAAGCGTGCAATGAGATTGCTACGGAAACCCCCAGCAGGCATACACTTCTGAAGTAAACCATTAATTAACATTTACTGTTAACTTGTTACTAGCGTTAATGAGCTATCCAATCAGAAATAGACCAGGTAATTCTTTGGGTTTGTAGATGTCTGCAATTCTAATGAGGGTACAAATAGCCCTAGAGGAATGTGAATATAGAAAGTTATATTAGCTGGTAAATTGACGTAATCTTGTTTTCTGGCGTGTTTCTTCATGTTTAACATTGTTCTTCCTATGTCTTCATAATTTAAAATAAATGAAAGCCAGCTAACGATTATAATTAGAGCCAACTAGCGATTATAGTGAGAGCCAGCTAGCGGTTATAATGTGAGCCAGCTAGCAGTTATAATGAGAGCCAGCTAGTGATTATAATGAGAGCAGCTAACGATTTTAATGAGATCTAGCTAGCGATTATAATGAGAGCCACCTAGCGGTTATAATGAGAGCAGCTAACGATTTTAATGAGAGCCAGCTAGTGATTATAATGAGAGCCAGCTAGTGATTATAATGAGAGCAGCTAACGATTTTAATGAGAGCCAGCTAGCGATTATAATGAGAGCCAGCTAGCGATTATAATGAGAGCTAGCTAGCGGTTATTAGAGGCAGATAGCGGCTATAATGAGCACCAGTTAGTGGTTATAACCAGATGCGACCTACGTTAATAATAATGGAGCCAGCTGGCGATTATAATTTCAAATAACCAAACTGATAGAGGATGTCCGACAAAATGGAGTGTGCCGCAGTAGCAAAACAAATCAGGCGATAAACTTTATAATGAAGTAATAGTTCAACTTAATATTCCAACTATAAAATATTTAAAAAAAATAACAATAAACAAAGGAAATAGTCAGTGTTCCTTTGTTTATTGTTATTACTTTTTTAAATATTGGATAGAATGTTAAGCAGCATTATTAATTCATTATTAATATTTATCACTTTTTAGAGGTTATAATGAGGCATCATCTGCCCATGTAGTATGGTTTATGCAAAATACATTTTTAACATATAAAGTGACAACAAGCCAAGTACCACACACATCGTATTAATAAAGTATCCACGCAACAAACAAACAAGAAAATCAACCAGTCAGTCAACTAACTAACTAACTAACTAACTAACTAACTAACTAACTAACTAACTAACTAACTAACTAACTAACTAACTAACTAACTAACTAACTAACTAACTAAACTAAGCAAGCAAACACTCAAACAGACTGACAACTGAATGACCGGTCAAGTTATTAATTGACCAACTGACTGGTTGAATAACTAACTTGGAGGTTGTTGGGCATTCTTATCTGAACTGAAACATTTATTTGTGAGGCTTATCTTGGGCCCATATAGTGCAAAGATAAACTCATTTATTGGTTGAAACCATCATGCTGCGCCGCAGAGACAGATCCCATACTCACAAATCATCAACAATATGTCGCTGTTGTGTCTATTGTAATACAGGTTACTGCAAACTATTGTTTCCGTAGTATTTATTTAATGCTATTTAACTGTTTACCCTTTTAGATTTTGAATGGAACTATGTGATGATGATGGAACCAGAATGGAGAGCAAAGATGAGCAAAGAGTAAAAACTATTACTTGCCATGCACCTAGTATGCTGCTGATTAATGCAGTTTTTTGTGTGGAGTTAGCTGTTCCATCTTAGGGAAAATCAAAGTGACCAGAAGCCGTGCTTAAGTTTCGAATGTGTCTGTCCAAAAGACGCATATCAGAATATCCCAGCCAAGCTGAAAACCATGAAAAAATACACTCCATTTTTAAGACTACATCCCGCTAAACTGCAGGAGTTTAAGAATGAACGCAGAAGAAGAATTTAAATATATTACACTTTCATATTGGGTATTTTAGTGTTGTGAAGAGAAATCAAATCAGAAATCGTTTAATACATACGATTGGAGCCGTGTCAAGAAAGAAACTGTACGCCCACAAAATATACAATTTGAAATAAATAAATTTAAATTAAAGGAGGCACAAATATAGACAACATGAAAGAGATACTACAACAAAGCTCGGAATCTGTAAAACATTCTATTTATGGTGGTCATAGACATACTCTGATAGACTGCTATTACATACTGCTTGACATTTTTGGAGAAACTCTAGACATATTCTTGTTGCAGTTTCTACGCACTAGTTTCATATTAAATGCTCTTATCTCAAAATGGATTCTTGCGTAATAACGATATTTCTTATGACAAATCATCATCATCATCAAGTACCATCCTGTTTCTTGCATTAGTGGTGCACTCTGTTAGACAGTAATCTGTACATTTCGTGATGGTCCCAGTCACTGTTATCTTTCTCGGCCCTGTCTACTCTTGCTCGACTGTACCCTCAAGTAAAGGTTTTCAACAAGGTATTATCTTTTGTAATATTTCCAAATACTTTGTTATTTGGTTTGTTATTTTCTTCATTAGTTCTTTATTTCATACGTATTTTTGCCAGAACCTCTCTGTTCGTTTTCTTATTTTTTCATGTTCTACCTATTCTTCTATATATCCACATCTCAAAGGCAACGATTCTCTCTTCTAGTTGTTTTTATACATTATCCATGTTTCTGCGCTATACATCAACGCAGAATAGAAGTAGAATTTTATAATTCTAATTTTTAGTTTGTGTAATTTGTGTATATAAATATTTGGATCGTGTTATTTAAAGTAATTTTAGTTATTCATATTCTCCTTTTAATCTATGTATCACATCTATCATCATTTGTGTTTATGTGTCCAAGAGGTTGGTAATGTTATCTACTTGTTGTAGCATCGTCATGCACTTTTATGTTTGGCGTTTGATCTTGCTAACTAACAATTACTGTTCATTTTTCACTAGCGACTCATTCATCAATATGACAGAAAAACTTCAGTATAGTCATTTAGAGTCACTAATGTAATGCACTCCAAATATAACAATAGATGCAGTCTTTTTTTTAAAAAAAATGACGAAGAGTAAGCACACTGAGTGTTCCTGTGGCTCACTAATCACTCGTGTCGATTTTACATGATCGTATACCAAGAAACTACCATCAAAATCTACATGTATTGTTTGTACTATCGTATAATCAATTAGGAAATATTTTTATTAGAGACGAGCAGTCCCAACGAGTCAATTTTTATTAGAGACGAGCAGTCCCAAAGAGTCAATTTTATTTCGCAGCAAGAAGTCCCAATGACCTAAATTTCCCTCGCTGTTAGGATCATGTAATAAATAAATACATATCTGTGTAATGATTATATTAACAGTATTAATATTGATACGAGAGTAATCTATGATTATGACAATGACAATTGAAATATGCGGACCGCTATAAATAATATTGAATCATTTAGACATTATCGCTTCTCCTGTTTGTTTTCTGTTGATATGTGGACGCCTCATTTACCAGACAGTTTACACAATTACCGCGTATAATATAAAACCTACTGGTTAATGGGAATTCAATCTTTCTTAATGACTCATTTGTATATTCCCGTGATTTTCATTGGTAACTATGGTTATACGATGTGTGACAGCCAATAAAAACCAATGGAATATTCAAATTAATCATTTTGGAAGTCGGGAAATTCCATTAGCCAATATATCAAACATTACCGAAGGTCACGGTTTACACAAACAGGTCATTAGATGTAATAGCTATCACACTTTATCAACAATCAGTACTGTTGATGTTGTATTGATATGGGGTTCAATGCAATTTATACAATAAAATACAATATAAATATAATTGAAGTACGAATCCCTCAACCACAGTCCAGTGGATTTATTGGGAATCATTCTTCCAAAGTAACTGTCACAGAAATAAATGGAAGCATGTTTCTGAATTCCGTTCAGAATATATTCACTAATATCGTCTTAGGTAGTTTTACCGCCGAATATATTAAAATGTCTATATATAGTGATATAGACAGGGCGTGCACCCGTGGTTATATGTAGTGATATACTCGTAGACAGGGCGTGCACCCGTGGTTATATGTAGTGATATAGACAGAGCGTGCACCCGTGGTTATATGTAGTGATATAGACAGAGCGTGCACCCTTGGTTATATGTAGTGATATAGACAGGGCATGCACCCGTGGTTATATGTAGTGATATAGACAGAGCGTGCACCCTTGCTTATGTATAGTGATATAGACAGAGCGTGCACCCTTGGTTATATGTAGTGATATAGACAGGGCGTGCACCCGTGGTTATATGTAGTGATATAGACAGAGCGTGCACCCTTGCTTATGTATAGTGATATAGACAGAGCGTGCACCCTTGGTTATATGTAGTGATATAGACAGGGCGTGCACCCGTGGTTATATGTAGTGATATAGACAGAGCGTGAACCCTTGGTTATATGTAGTGATATAGACAGAGCGTGCACCCGTGGTTATATGTAGTGATATAGACAGAGCGTGCACCCTTGGTTATATGTAGTGATATAGACAGGGCATGCACCCGTGGTTATATGTAGTGATATAGACAGAGCGTGCACCCTTGCTTATGTATAGTGATATAGACAGAGCGTGCACCCTTGGTTATATGTAGTGATATAGACAGGGCGTGCACCCGTGGTTATATGTAGTGATATAGACAGAGCGTGCACCCTTGCTTATGTATAGTGATATAGACAGAGCGTGCACCCTTGGTTATATGTAGTGATATAGACAGGGCGTGCACCCGTGGTTATATGTAGTGATATAGACAGAGCGTGAACCCTTGGTTATATGTAGTGATATAGACAGGGCGTGCACCCGTGGTTATATGTAGTGATATAGACAGGGCGTGCACCCGTGGTTATATGTAGTGATATAGACAGAGCGTGAACCCTTGGTTATATGTAGTGATATAGACAGGGCGTGCACCCGTGGTTATATGTAGTGATATAGACAGAGCGTGAACCCTTGGTTATATGTAGTGATATAGACAGAGCGTGAACCCTTGGTTATATGTGATGATGATGATGATGATGTTCGTCCGTCGTGATCGACGATGACCAAAAACTCAACCATAATAATAATAGCAATAAATAATAAAATAATAAAGTTAATAGTGCGTTTTTAAATGACTAGCAAGTCCAATGCGCGCACAAAATGTTCTTTTACAGAATTGACAACAATAGAAGGTAAGTAAAGATAAGTAAATAAATGGGTTGAGAAATGACTAGCGCTGAAGTTGGTTTATAGTGTGGAAGAGTTGCGCTAATCGTCAACCACACTCTCTCTCCTGAGTTTTATCTTGGTCCAGTGGCAAGACAAAGTCGAGACGACTGGGAGAAAATCAGGTGCAGTGGATGGCCAGAGCGTACTAGCGTTATATGTAGTGATATAGACAGAGCGTGCACCCTTGGTTATATGTAGTGATATAGACAGGGCGTGCACCCGTGGTTATATGTAGTGATATAGTACAGTACCGTATGAAACAACACAACATATACTATACATACAGTACAGCATGAAACTATACAACATATAATATACATACAGTACAGTATGAAACAAGACAACATATACTATGCATACAGCATAACATGAAACTAGACCACACATAATATACGTACAGTACAGAATGGCACTAGTCAAATAGATAATATGCATACATATAGTAGGACGTGAAACTAGACAACATATATCATATGGTACAGCGTGAAACTAGACAATAAATAACATGCATACATATAAATATGGCGTGAAACTATAAAACATACCATACATACAGTACAGATTGAAACTAGACAACACATACCATACATAGAGTACAGATTGAAACTAGACAACAAATATCATACATATAGTAGGGAGTGAAACTAGACAACAGATAGAGAACAATATCGTAAGTTCAGTTGATGGAAGTGATGATTTTAGTTGTTGAAGTGCGTATTTGTTTGGAAATATGTTTCATTCAGCATAAGTTCGTATGCCCTTCTACAATTCTATCACAATAATAATGCTAATTGTTATGCTAACTGCTTTTACAGCTCCAATTTATCACTATCTATATACATTCGCAGAATAAGAACTTCCACCTTTGAACTTTGTTACGGTAGCACCGTAAAGATATTGGGAGTATAACAAAACGTCCTTTGAAAACTCACAGAAGTCTATTAATACGCCCTGGTAGTTGTGCAGCGTTCGGATGAAGGAGTTAGTGTTGCGATCATATCTCGTTTACATTAGCCAGTGTTGTGTTCTTTTCTGCATCTGACTTTAAACTATAAAGTACTGTTGGAGTTTTTCGAATATTAAAATCTCACACCTTGCATGAATCTCAAATATAAATGATTTTATTTTCACAAATTGAGAATTTTTCTCTTATTTAAATCTCAAGTCCAGCATGCATAAACAATTTCGTTTACACAACTTTAGAGCCACCGAAGACAGAGGTGTCGGATCATTGGTGCAAATAAAACGGCGACAGAAAGCACTTTCATTAACTGGACTAAAATCTGCTGGAAATTTAGCAGGACCATTGTTCTACCACAAGAGAGAGTCGGTTGGAGTTTGAGAATGAACGCTGAAGAAGAAGACAATTTTAGAGTTTTTTTTAATTATGAAAATCTCATGCCTCGCATGTATATAAAATATAAATGACTTTGTTTGCCAATTTTCCCAGTTGTCCATTTCATTCCTTGTTACTCTACAATTTAGATGGGTGCAGCCCGTGTTTTATGAACTCTAAAGGGGAGAAAAGACCAGCACGTACCTGTTATCTACCATGTATGTCGTGAGAGACGATTAATCGAAGTTTTAGGGGTGGTGTTGGATATTCTATTTCACAGTCAACGTTACCCAGAAGCGATGATGAAGACGAACGTGTCAGGCTACATGCCCAGATATTGCCGCCAAGTTGTAAACTATGACACACCGTACTCCGTTCTCTCGGCTACATCATGTTAATCTGTTTGAGCTTATGGGAATGAACATATACGAAGCCTTCTCTTATTTGACAAATTATTTGCGAAGATAATTGTTCAAACAGGAAGTACTCCGTAATATTCAAAAGAGCAAGAAAAAATCATATTTTCTCTAGATATAAGCTGCTTAATAAATATAAAAGTTCTAACTCTTTTTAATATAATTCTTAATGAAAATGAGCAATTACATTGCACACGGAGTGGTTACATTAGTGATTATGTATACATTTATTTTGTTTGGAAAGAAACTCTATAATTTATTTTTATTTATAATTATGCGTACAACCAGAAACATTAGAATTTTATAAAATTTTGTTTAATGCGATTATTGTTTAGAATAATGTAAAACACTTTCTTGTAAAGTAGAACGCACATTTATTTCTAAGTGAATCGATAACTGAAAGTGTTGCAACTGGAGCGAACTATACTAAAACAAGTATGCCAGTATATGTGTAACATTTACTGGCTTGTATATATATATATATATTATATATATATATATATATATATATCTATATATATAATATATATATATATATATATATATATATATACAATATGTATATATATATATATATATATATATATATATATATGTATATATATAGTCATCCCTCGCGACTTCGTGGTTCATTTATCGCGGCCTGAGTACATCGCGGATGTTCGCGGAAGTGGCAGTACATCGCGGAAGGTCGTCCTCATTCATGGACTGTGCAGGAGGACCCGCAACAATTTCCATCATGACTGGGTCCAAGTAGAGTTCCTGCCCCCAACACCACTTCCCGTATACAAGAAAAGTTATTATAAGAATAAAAGAGTTCTAAATACATATTTACATTATGTACACTTTAGTTACATCTACCTATGTTACACATACACACACACACATGTATCATATTTATATTATTTATGCATTATTTTATGTATGTTATTATACTATTAATATTTTATTTACATGTTTAAACTTTTCTTTAATCTTCTAATGATAACGTATGCACTTATATGGTTTCATATACACTTATTGATATTATACATAGAGACAAAATTACGTGTGTTAAAAATGAGAGGATAACAATACTTCGCGGTTTTTCACTAATCGCGGCCGGTTCTGGTCCCTATTAATTAACCGCGATAACTGAGGGATGACTATGTATGTGTGTGTGTGTGTGTGTATATATATATATATATATATATATATATATATTATATATATTATATATAATATATATATATATTATATATATATATATATATATGAATCAACAGACTTAGAACAAGTGACAGAATTCACATACCCTAGAAAGCAATATAGCAACAGACGGCATGAGCAGCACAGAAATACACAACAGCTGTAGTAAAACATACACGCAACAAGCAACACGCAAGAAAAAGCTCGATAGACAGTACGCCGACGCAAAATGAATACACAAAGAAGGGATTTAGAACTGTACAAAAGCTTATAGCCATTTGCCCTAGGGCAAATGCACCAATCTTCAGAAACCACAATGTAGATTTAACACCAAAATAGCAATATTAAAACGGTTATTATTGCAACGCTGTGATACTAATGCCAGACATGGACAACAACAGCACAAGTCTAACGTAAACTTGCGACAGCTGAAATGGCATGCTTTCGCAGAATCCAAGGAATATCGCTAAGAGACAGAGTGAGGAATCAGGACATTAGATAAAGAACCGACACCATCCCAATGTTGTAATATATTAAGAGACAACAGATCAAATGGTTTACAAACTACCATTAGACAGCATACCACAGCAAGATGTGCTACACAGATACAGTGAAGGCAGACCTAAAAGTCGATCACGAAAACGATGGACCACCGAAATGAAATAGACGAAAATTTCACAATATACTCAGCACACAAGAGGGTAATTTCCAGAAAACTCTTCTACCCCTGACGCTAAAAGGCAACATAGGGTTTAGCGAATAGATAGATATATAGATAGATAGAAACCATATCTCTGTATTTGAATTTGATTGTGTGTGCTTATTTCGCTTGTTTATTTCTTGAAAACAGTTCACAGTTAGATCGTAACATGAAAAAAGTCACTGTTGCTGTGTTTCTGGTATTTCTTCTTTTACATTAGTTTTATTACTTGTTAGTTATTATTTAAACAAGCAACAATATTGCATTCTTCCAGTTATCGTTGATTATGTTTATTAGTTCAGAAAGAAAGGAACAAGAAGTAAACTATATAGAAGCTGCCAATTTTGACTAGAAAATCACAAAGAAAGTGTAATGAAGCAATCTATTTTGTATATCAATATTGCAAATCATAAGAGTTACTGCGTACCACTAGATCAGGAGTAGGTAAAATATGGTCCACGAGCCAAATCAAGCTCATAAAGCCATTTTATTCAGGCTAGCAAAGACGGATTATATGTACTAAAAGTATTATATGTTCCGCTCCTTGTAATACCCGAGGAGAACACCAAGGAAGAGAAACTGGCTCTCCAGCCAAAAGTTGCTGCGGCGTAGCACATGAAGAGTTATCTTCATTCCCGAAAAGCAGGTTGCTGTCATGGGACCTACCTTTACCCCGAGATCTAGAAATGGTAGTTGAAGCTTCATAGGAAATAACAAAAATAAAGCTCTTTGGTCCCATAACACGCAAGAAAAAATTCGATAGACAGTACGCCGACGCAAAAAGAATTAAACAAAGAAGGGATTTAGAACTGTACAAACGCTTATAGCCATGTCATTTTTACATACTAAATCCCTATTGATTAGAGTCTTAAACAAGATTAGAATTTAATATCTAATAAATAATAAACTACATTTATAATGTATTCAGAATGGATGAAACAGACCCCCGGAACAGGCAGTCTTGTGGAAAACACAGAAAAAAAATTATGGTATTCCCAAATGAAACTATGCAGAAGAATCAACAGAAAAATCTCAATATTGGACACAGTAAATACACTCGAACTACAGCAAATGTGGCGCGCAATATGAAAAGAGATGATTACTGGCATATGTGCCATATATAGCCAACATAGAGCTAACGTAACTAAATGTACAATATACAAAGTTCAACAATATATCATTTATTTCCTGAAAGAGAAATGAGCTGTATTTATCTTTCTGACTAGTAAATGGTTTTAAAGTACATGTTTTCTGTCTAATTGTTGCTAGAACCTAGTTCTATCACACACAGAGAAATATTAGAACTACGGTCTATTTTTGCCACTATGGTTTAGTTATTATGCTATTATCACCTTTGCCCTATACGGTTTACTTACAATTACAACACCGTTTCTACGGTAGGCGGAACTGAAACAGGCGTTTCTGGATTTAATCATAATTGGCCGAAAGCTAGAACATGACAGAATGAAAGACTGATATAGTAAACCTTCAGTTATTTCTGGCAAGACGGTTGTCATGACGTCTTCAAGTTTGTTTATTGCGTTTATTTACTTACCTAAGATGCAGATTTATAATAAATGTTCAATATCATCGCCAAACCAATAACTTTCACAGTTGTAGCGATGCAACTTTAAAACATCAAACACATAACTGTCACGGTCGTAGCGGTGTAACATTGCAAAAATCAATCCCATAAACTTTAATGGTTGTGTGATGTGCCACTATGCAAATATCAACACACAAATCTAACTTCTCTCTGTTATCAGTGGCATATTTCAGTAGAAAGACTCTCAATTATGTCCAGTCTCCAATATTATCAATCCATATATATTTCTCGGAGAAATCAGGATTTGTCGAATTTCGAAAACCTGTACTCAAGTTGCAATGAAAACAGTCTCAGATGAGTGGATTCTGGTTCAAATTCGGTCTAATATATTCTGATTTTGAATATACATGAAACGGATACAAACAAACAAAAACAATTAGGAAACTATATGCGATAGATAGGTGGTTCTGCAGAGGAATGATATGAAAACTGCAAGAAAAACTAATGATACGGTACCTATTATGAAACATTCCATTTAGCTGTGAGCAGGTAACTCTTGACACATGATGATGATGAAACAATTATTTAGCTGTGAGAAGGTAGCTCTTGACACATGATGATGATGAAACATTAATTTAATTGTGAGACAGTAGCTCTTGACACATGATGATGATGAAACAATTATTTAGTTGTGAGAAGGTAGCTCTTGACACATGATGATGATGAAACAATTATTTAGTTGTGAGAAGGTAGCTCTTGACACATGATGATGATGAAACAATTATTTAGTTGTGAGAAGGTAGCTATTGACACATGATGATGATGAAACATTAATTTAATTGTGAGAAAGTAGCTCTTGACACATGATGGTGATGATGAATCAATCCCTTCTAGCTGTGAGAAGTAGCTCTTGATACATGATGATGATGAATCAATCCCTTATAGCTGTGAGAAGTAGCTCTTGACACATGATGATGATGAAACAATCCCTCTAGCTGTGAGAAGGTAACTCTTGACACATGATGATGATGAAACAATCCCTCTAGCTGTGAGAAGGTAACTCTTGACAGATCATAGCCTTTCTTACCAAATCATAATTGTGTAACTGCAGCAGAACCCGCACTAATATAAAGTCTGAAAGACATAGTTTCGTAAAGGGAGTGGGGGGTAGGGTGGATTTATGTATGCAAGTTTAGTTCCCGAAGGAAGGCACTATAGTGCGATAATATCCCCCAGATAACCACGCCCCCGTCAGGAGCACAACATACCATTTTTGGGTAATTATCTCATCATTCTTGTCAGACTTAAAACATTTGCAGTGATGGCGCATCTAGCATTTTCCGTCATTTAGGAATCTGCCCCAAAAGGCCAAAGATGCAATGTTCTTTAGCATGCATATTTTTGTCATTCGTGGGGATGAATCCCGGGGGAATACCACTGATGTTTCTTATACCAGATGATGAAGTTTTTCTGTCAGTTCCAGATTAGCGAAGCTGTGGTATTATTTTTTATGGGAAGATTTCTGAACTTGTACAGATGACTGTATCACTTAATACGCCCGTAGCGTGCAATCTCACAAAATATACATTCTTCTATCTTGCAATTTCACAAGTTAATCATTCTTCTACTTAGAGTGGTGCTTGACTTGACTATCTTGCAATTTCACAAGTTAGACAATCTTCTGCTTGGAGTGGTACTAGCCTTGACTATCTTGCAATTTCACAAGCTAGACATTCTTCTACTTTGAGTGATACTAGCCTTGACTATCTTGCATTTCACAAACAAGACATTTATCTACTTGGAGTGGTGCTTGCTGTATCGTGCATTTTCCTGACATATTTTAGATAACAAGATTGATGTCTTCCCAACAGTTACCGGCATGGCTCTTCAGCAAACTTCATTACCCGGAGATCATGAGGGCAGTCAATACCACGACGAATCTTCATATCCGTATTCTATCACATACATTGCAGGTGGCAGTGTTACTATTCTTTTTTCCCTATCGATCTCATCAATAAACGAGCGGGGAGTACTTGGGAAGATCAGTACCATGAGAATGTTACTTACCAACATTAGAAAACATATTTCATATTTATTAACTGCAAGGTCAGACGGGAACGTGTGCAATACAGTTCTATTAACAGGCAAAACTTGGCAAAGAAAAGAGAGAGAGAGAGACAGAGAGAGCCATAAAGAGAGAACGAGAGATAGAGAGAGACAACATACTGGGCAGCTAAACATACTGTTTCTCTATCCTGGTATGCTATATCGATGTGAGAGTCAGATACTCACTGCAGACATGGGGAAACGAGTACAGGTCTTTTAATGTAAGTTATAACGACAAACTCTCTGCATTTCTAATAGAATTACGTGACGGATTGTTTATATTCATGTTTTCTAAAATGTACGACCCACCAAGAAGTGTTATAGGCTTGATGAAGATAGAGAGTATTGTGAAATGTGTACGCTAAAAATTTATAAATAAAGATGCAAACATGTCCAAAAGAATCACTACTTTCATGAGAAAAGCGATGAAAACGTATATGGTTTTAAACATGTAACTCGACATGATTCCATATTCAAATACCCCGGCACGGTACAACCGCGGGTGGAAGGAGCAAAGGAGGACAATGAAAATAAACCATACATTCATTATATCTAATGTTTCACGATTAGTCTTTTTCCCTATTCCAATATATTCTTAACATACATGTACCATTTTATTTAAAATATTCTTCTTCTGTGCTAGTTCTTAAACTCCTGCAGATTAACATAATATATTCCGTTAAATGAAATGTGTTATGGTTTACAGTTTGTCTGAGATAGTTGCACCTTTCGGCCAGACACATTCAGGGCTTCTGCATCACTTTGACTCTGAGATAGGACAGCCAACTCTATCTCAAAACCTCCGTAGTCGCCTCTAACGACATGCAAGAAAGGTAAACAGTGGTGATATTCCTTGCTCCACTTTCCATGCGACACACTGGCATTAAAATGTTCTAATTTTCGGTGTAGTCAATTATATTGTTCAAAAAACAAACACAAAATTATTTCAGTGCTAATGGGCACCACATTTCAAACGCGTACAAAAACTGTATTTTACAGAATAAGTTCAACATTGGTATGCAGAACCTTTCAGAATTAATGATGAAATGATATTCATTAAATTGGTTTGGAATTTTATTTTTTGGGACTGAGGCAAAAAATTAAAGGTGTAAAAAGTTGAATAAAGTGTATGTCTGGCCTCTATCAGAAAACGGTATCTCCGTGACATGGATCCGATTAGCCGCTGGATCTGTTTTGGTGGGATGGCTGCCCACTCCTCCTGCAGTGCAGAAGACAACTGAAGATTGGCTAGAGTCACGTCTCGCTGACGGAGTCGTCTGTCGAGCTCATCCCATAAGTGTTCTTTGGTGTTCATATCTGATGACATGGTTGACCACGGAAAAGTCTGGACGTTGTTGTCAGCGAGGAACTGGGTGGTGAATTGTACCACAAGAGGTCGAACATTATCCTACTGAAAAATCGACCCTCGTGAAGCAAAATTGGAAGGACGAACAATTTAAGCGACGTATCGTTAGGCATTCAGGCGTCCTTCAATTTGCACCATGTGAAACTTTTCCATGGAATTGACCCCCCCCCCCACATCAGTACAGCTGTTATCGAAGTAGCGCTCACGGACTCTGTGGTACACTCATCTCCGTTTTTCGTGTGTCTAGAGCACACAAAATGATTAATCACTAAACCAAACCCATCTAAACCATCAATTCCCAACGGTCCATTGTCGATGCTGGTTCCCCCCACATTGCAGTCGGTTCTGGCGATGCCGGTCAGTAGAGTATTCTAGCCCATATACCAGCGTCGTGCAGCCGGTTCCTGACGAGCTGCTGGCATTGAGTGGACGGTGGAAAACGCAGATACACATCAATCCCTGAGGTGAAGGTGCCGTCTGAAGCGGTCTTCGAAAGCAGTTGTGACCCTCTGAGGTGAAGGTGCCGTCTGAAGCGGTCTTCGAAAGCAGTTGTGACCCTGGGTCTTCCACTGCGCAGACGGCCTGCCACTGAGCCAGTTTGTTGAAATTGCTTCCACAAACAACTAATGGTACTCCTAACCACATTTAATTGTCTCGACACTGACTTTGTGATTGTCCAGTCTGCAAGTAGTAGTAATAGTTAATGAGTTAATCTCTCTTTTGGAGCGGCGCGCTCCTTTCAACCAGCGGACAACAATGTACAATCAGATTATATCAGGAGGCACTACCATAAATAGAAGTAACAAAGACCCCATGATAATTATTTATTAAGTGTTCTATGATGTGTATCATTGTTCTGTAGTGAGATTGAACAATACACCTGCATTGAATTTTTAACAGAATTTATTCGAGGACCGTAAATCTTTTATATGCATTCAATAATATGGTCAGAGAGTTTTGGTGTCCATTAAGTTTCACGGGATTCTCACGAACATGTCACGAGGTTATTGCCAAAAATGTTGTTTTTTACCACGACCTCTTTCATGACCTCATGAATGAGAAAGTGAGTACAATTCAGGTAAAAACGAGAATTTACTGATCAAATGGGCACAGTCGATAAACTGAATGAAGACAAACAGCGAATATCGTTTATAAAAGTAACTCCAAAAACCCTTTTTTTTTACGGTATAGTTAAATGTAAGTCTAACAAACATGCTTCCAGATTACCATCAGACAGTGCCCTTAAAAAATACTAAACAGACACGATGGATACAAAGCCATGGGCAGACTTTGCAAAAGATGGAGTACAGAAATGAAATAGTCAACGAAAAAAAGAAACATATAAAGAACACAAAAAAAAAAACCATCCCCTGAGAACTTTTCTTCTACCCTGACTATGCAAGGTATAAAGGGGTATTAAACGAAAAGACAGGAAGGAAAAAAAGAATAGTTAAATGTCCATGTCTCAAAGAAGCATGCTGATACTATGAATATAAAGCAGTCGTATACATCAGTAGTATGTATATGCTTACTGTGATATGTAAACACTTACTGATTACTTTGAATTATATTACACGTCCATGTATATTATTTATTGTACTACAGTTGAGTGCCTCGAAGACCTAGAAACAAATGGAGTAGAGAGGCCATGAAGACTGACAGAGATGAGAATCACGACCATCTGCAGTATAGTACTCTGTTTACGGTCGTAATGGGAATCATATGGAGTGAGGCGGTTATCATATCCAAGAATAGAAACAAATGGCAAATTCCAGTTCGTGGCCTTCTGAACCCGAGGATGTGCAAATACCCTATGCGATCTAAAGACTTGATTGATTGAATTGAATGCCGTCTTGAAAAGTATACATAGCAGTTGAGAATGAATTGTACGAGTGTGAGCTCGAATCGAGCATGAGTTGTTGATTGATCTTCCTCTATGTGACGTTGTACTTTGCATAACGCAATCCGCACTGTCACTATGCAAATCTCGGTTCTGTGCGTGTTTGATTGATCGAAGATGTTCAAACGCATTTACATTGTTCATATGCTAACGGAAATTTTTGGTTTCTATGTCACAGCCAAAGAGCTTCAAGGGACTCAGTTCAGTGCATAGGGTATTGCATAAGCTTTTAAACTTTACTTGTGAAACCCTGTTAAACTGGTTAACACTTCTGAGAGGCAATTTTCACCAGTACAGTTTATGAAATGTATATAGTGGTAACGAAACTCTCATCTATGTCTGTAACCACGAGCTTTAAACCGTTACCGTCGACAATAAAATACCTACTGGTTAATGGGAAATCACGACGTCTTTTGAAATTCCTCATTTGAAATTCTTCTCAGTGGCTAAATCGTTCACTGCTATAGAAGTGGCGGGTTCGAATCTGGCTAGCGTTGTCTTGATTACAGGGTGATCCTTTTCTAGGGTGATCCTTTTCTGAGATATCCAGGGGATCATCGCTTGAAAGTATGGAGTTACACGCGTTATGAGTTTTGGCAGATGCTGTGCCACTGTGTTTCTTCTTCTTCTTCTTCTTCTTTCGTTCACTTGAAACATGTCGATATCTGTAATTCTGTCTCCTGAATAAAACTCACTGTCTTTTGTAGTTTATACAGTGTCCCACATAGCTTTTATTTCAGTGTTGTTTCCTCTGGCCAATATGTCTGTCTCAGCGTTTCATGCTCAGAACACTCTTGAAGTTTGGCACTCTGTGCTGTCTGTTTACAAGTACAGATGTCCGAGTTGCCAATCTTGAATTTTGTGTACATGTAACTGAGGAGTCGGTTGTATCCCGTTCTGAGCTGTAGAATTACAACTTGTTCTGATCTGTTCATATTGTGATAGTCATCTTGCGTAAGTGTTTGTTGCTTTCTTATTGACGTGATCATCAGTTTTTTCTGAAGGTAGATTAGTACATCTGGTTGGTCTTCGTCAGTACCTTCCTTAGCCATTTGGTCTGCTTTTTCATTTTCTGGTATTCCACAATGAGAGGGTAAATTTGCACGGTTACACTATATTGGTAAGACAATTCATTAAGTAGTTTTTGTAAATCTGTTAGTTTTCCAGACCGAAGAGCCTAAAGCACTGACCTTGCATCTGCAGGAATACCAAGAGCTATGGGCCAGGGTTGGAGTTCAGCAGTTTTTCAGTTGCAACCCTAATTTCCTGGATTTCTGCATCTTAATTATTACAAACTTTTCCTGTTGGTATTCTGATCGTATTCTAGGTTTGTATGGATATTCCATATATATATATATATATATATATATATATATATATATATATATATATATATATAAGCTTTATATATATATATATATATATATATATAATATATATATATATATATATATATATATATAATATATATATATATATATATATATATATATATATATATATATATATATATGCTTACTGTATATGCTTACTGTATATATACACATACATACATACGCCACCATTGCAAGAAGTGTGCGGTAGCCTAGTTGATAGTGAGCTTGCTAGCTAGCATCAGATTACAACGTTCCAGCTACAAAGCCACGTCCCACACACAAAAAATATTCTGATTGTGATTTCTCGCTTGACACGACCACTCCTTCAGTCAACTCAGCAGTAAATGAGTATCTGACGCATGAGTTAGGAGAGGTAAAAAACAGCAAGGAAGGGAACTGGCTACCCCACCTAATACTTGCTGCGGCTTAGCACATGAAGAGTTATCTTCATCCCCGACGGCAGATGCTATGGGACCTACCTTTACTTTTATTTTTACCTCCATTCCTTATTGCATTCTGTGCTGACACATCTGTGTATACTCTGCCCCATATGTCTTGTCGATATTCCTCGTCCAGGAAACTGAGGGTGTCTGCCCTTCGCTGCACACTGTTCTGTACGTCATCGCTTAGTATTCATTTCACATGGGTCTGAATGTCATATTGGTATTCCAAGTGTTTGCATTCTTCTCAATTTCTGCATCTCTACTATTGGTGTTGATTTCATTGCTCCCAGAATCATCCTAAGTGCCTAGTTTTGCACTTTATCTAGATCTTGTATTGTGGTATTTGATGCAGGACACCACGCAGCTGAACCATATTACAGGTGTCGTCTTTGGCCTTGCTGGTAAACTTTACGGAGTATATTCCCCTCGCTCCCAATGTGGTTCCGCTTAGTTTTCGCAACATAGCTAACTCCCTCCTGGTTTATGTGTTGCTTCTATGTCAGCTTATCAACAAACAAGGTATGTTGTTTGTCTTCTTTCAAGAGTTCTCCATCTCTCTTGATATGACTGGCCTTTTGTTTTGCTAAGAGGGTAACGTGTGTAGATCTGCACTTATCTGTGTTAAACGCTGATGCACCATCTATTTGCCCATATGGTTAAGGCATTAATATCTCTTTGTATTTGTTTAGTGGCCACTGTCGCATGTTCTTCCGTGCATCACATTACCAGGTCATCATCATACATTGTCACTGTGATCCCGTGTGGTAGTTTGGTAACTAAGTCATTGGTGTAAACCAAGAAAAGTGTCGGTGACAGGACGCCTTCCTGGGGGACTCCATGACGCAGTATGACTTTCTTGCTTTTGCAACCATTCCAATTGTAACGTGACCTTCCATTATGCAGGTATGCTTTTACCCATTTGTACATTCTTAAGTTAACCCTGTAATTTATTTAAGAGTCCTTCTTTCCAAACCTTGTCAAATGCTTTGCCTAGGTCTATCCATGCTGCTAGTACCAGATTCTTATCTTGGAAGGCGTCCTCAATCTCTTGGGAGAGGTAGGTTGCCTGATCTTCTGTAGAGTAGAACTGTCTGAAGCCTGCTTGCTGCGATACCAGAAGGTTTTCACTTTCAAGGTACCACTGCATCCTAAGATTGATAATGCGTTCCATTGTTTTGCATAGACAGTTCGTGAGGTCTGATGGGTCTGTAATTGGAGACAGAGTTGTCATCTTTTCCTGATTTGAGTAGTGGTATCAGTATTGTTTCCCTTCATGCCTGAGGAATATTACATGTGGTCCAGCTTGTGTTGAAAATCTGCAGTAGCTAATTGCTCTTGTTTTTATTTTGATATTCTTATCTATTCTTAATTATTATCTTGATATTGTTTTTAACAAGTGTCAGAATTCCACCCTGTCGTCTGTCCTTTCGGTCTGATCGGTAGCACTGGTAGCCTCGATTTTAAAGGCTATATCGCTGCTGATGTATGTTTCTTGACTACAGCATACATTAACTTGTTCTTCACATAGCATATTTTAAGTTCCAATTTATTAACTATATCCATTTCTTTTGCTGTTGATACTCTCAGCATTCCAGTGCATTATTTATATTTGTCGTTGGGTTGTTTGGCCAGTAACTCTATTCCCTTGCCTATACTCCTCGGGGCAACTGAGAAAGACTTCCAGTAATATAGGTTGCGCACGTTTGAGGTATAGAGCCCGGCACCGTCCTTGTCTGAACGTCAGCTACAGGGCAGGTACCATAACTATTATTAGATATAGACATGTTCCCATTGTGTTTTATGCGTGGCATCCTGATTAATTGTGCGACTTTTGGCTGGTTGCCTTCATCTACAGCATCTTGTTTACTTTGGCAAGACCGTGGTCCTGCTTGACGTGGGACTGCCCGACCAGTCTTAATTTCCAGCCTCTGATGGCTAAACTAAGCCCCATTACCATTTCAAGGTGCTGCATCGAAATGGTCGGAGTACATATGGGGAAACCCGAGTATAATGGAGATCATCTTCTACGCCTTTTCACACATTTCCATTTAAACTTGGATTTACACGGATGGACCGTATAAGATTATCTACCATTATCAATTTACGTTCTTACGGTTCATTTGCAGGGAAGAAATTGCAGGTATCATTTGTGAAATTTATTTAAGAGTGAAGTTGTTTGTTGTGTGATTGAGTCATACGTCTATCATACTTAGTGTATACTGATTGACTCAATGTGTATAATCCAGTTTGCGTTATGGCCGTTTTAATGAACTTCGAGACGCAATGACTTTCATATCATCTGTCTATGGACCACGCTGCTATGATGAGAAACGAACAAGCAGATACGTTGGCTGAAGATATATACATACTGAACTCTTTATGATTCTGAGCGATAAAATTAAAGGTAAACTGATATCACGGTCACAGGAAACGATATTTATAATAATTGTTCATCTGTATAGTCAGTGACTGACCAGAAACCCACTGACTACCGTCGCCTGTCGCACTTGCTCAGTAACGATGACCATGCTAGACTTTCCCAGAGCGTGATTCCTGGTATCGTACGGAGAATCAGGGAAGTAATTTTTATTTCACACCACAAATAACCAGTGAACTCGAAACTCTGGCCTGCTGGTTAGCGTGCGATTGAGTAAACACTACGACCATCACGAATCAGAGATGTGTGAGGTTTAACTCACGGAATAGTTGAAAATGCAGTAACTAGATATGATGATTGATGCGGTATGAGATATCTAATATCGAAAAAAGAACAAGGGACATACAATTTACATCGCCAACGACTTCACTCTGCCAAAAATCTGAACACATATGTACAGGTCTGGTGTGTGAAGACGATAATCTACACACATACCGTAAACCTATTGGTTTAGTTATTGCGCTATCACAAACAATCCGCATGCAGAATGTCTGAAGATCTAATTACTGGTCTATCAACTCAACTGTTACACAACAGTAAACATTCAGTTAAACTGTCAAATACCTCATTTTTCCCGTTAAGGAATTGAAGGGAGGGATTTTGTAGCTGTGTGATAAAGGCCGCATGCTCTTGCTGTCGCCACGTCATGTACAGGGTGAATTTTTAAAAACTTACCCTCCGACAGAAAAAAAACTTAGTCTTTAACGGGGATCGAATTCTAAACCTCACTAGTGAACCCATGAGACTAGCGCTCTAACCTCTTGGCCATGCGCCAGGCGTCAAACTTTCAGTACATGTCAATATATTGAGGTATTCTATTCGTGGAAGTCGCACAGCATTTTATCTGAATAAATACGTTTTCCTTTGTGATGCAACATTCAGAGAGACCAGCATCGCACATGAAGCTAAGAGAACCAGATAAACTCCAGTTCTAATCATATTCTTAGCTGTAAAGTGTGCTTGGTGCCATTGCTATGACAAATGACACGTAGGTGAAAAATAACTTTGCGCAGTTCAGGACGTGACATTTCCACGGAAGAGACAAGAATCAAACAAATATGTTAGCTCTGCATTATTGGAGCCCTAACTTTGAATGAGGGGAATGAATTAAGTATCGTAGCCATTCCAGTAACCATGATTCAGAGCTGAGGTTGATATGGATACCGCCCGTTTGTTGCCGGGGCCCGAAAGGGGAGCAAAGAATAGCAACAATGTTTACCTTCCACGCATGTCGTAATAGGCGACTAAGGAGGTTATGGGATGGCGTTGGCTGTCCCATCCCATATAAGGTCAGCGACCCAAAGCCATGCTGAAGTCGGATGTGTCAGACCGAAAGGCGCAGATATCGCAACAATGCTGTAAACCATGACACAACGCATTCCGTTCTCCGGACTACATCCTGCTAATCTGCAGGAGTTTGAGAACGAACGCTGAAGAAGAAGAAGAAGATATGGATACCTCTAACAGGAAAGGATACGTCGTAGGGAAACTGAATTTCATGCCTTAAATCTTCTTGTTGCGGACAGGTAGAAAAGCCAAAAAACTTCTAGGAGAATGATCCACTACCCCCTCTGTGTAATAAAGTTCTTCTTAAAGCAATCTACACCGATAGGAGTTATTCTTCTGGAAATTAAATGAAGCTCTGGAGAAAATTCGTCATTGCATGTAAGAAATATCATATTAAGTCATTCGCCAGATGACCAGAAAACCCATATTTTACATACACTGGTTACTCGTGGTTTTAAATGACAAAATAATTCAGTGGTTGACTCAGCTACCAAGAAGTAAGGTACACAGGTTCATGGGAAGGTTGAGGAATGGCGATACTGAGCAAGTGCGGTAACCGACGTTAGTTAGGCGGTATTCCGTCAACAGCTCAACACTTATCGGAAAATATGTGCTATGACGCTGATTATTCACTACTATTATTACCTATGAAATTACAACTCGCATTGCCCTATCATCAAGTGCATTTAACAGACTGTCTAATATCTGGAATTCAGTCAATCAGCACACGCACGAAAATGCGCTTATTTAATTCCTGCGTTATTCCTGTGCTATCATATGGATGTGAGAGCTGGAAAAGCTCATCTTCAGAAAAGAAATTACTGAGTTTCGAGAACAAATGTCTTCGTAGGATAACAAACACCCATTGGAGTGAATTCAAATCAAATGATAAAATCAGAGAAGAGACACATCAAAATTTCATCACAGATGTTATCAGAAAACACCGTTGGTCCTACAACGAGCATTTCCTACGCGCAGATTCCAACATAATACACCACCAATCTCTTGAATGGATACCTACAGAAAAAAAGAGCAAGGGGTAGACCAAAAGAAACACTCAGAAGAACAATACTTAGAGAAAGTAAAACAACCAATATTCATACTATTCAAGAACTGCACAAAATAGCTTTGAACAGACAGAATTGGAGAGATCTGACCTCTGCCCTATGCGCTAACTTCAGCGCGAAAGGAAAATGAAATGAAATTATTACCTATACCTTTTTTACTTTTGACAAAATAAAAAATCACTAATCTCTCGTAATTTCTGGGCATGAACCAACAAACAACATCTTACAATCGTGGACTTCATATATTTTAGGAATTAATTCCGTGTTTAACTGTGTTTCAGAAATACGAAATAAGATATTTATGGCTATAAATAATTGGAAATTATATACTCTAAAAAAACGTGCCTGGTTGTGACAAGAAAGTATTTTCTATCAACATAATTATGTAAACTGTTATGGAAGGAAGTCTACCAAATGAAATGTATAAAAATTGCCAATTTATTGCTAAAGGTGTTCGATCGACCATACAAATAAGCATTATAAACTGCTACAATATTCATTTGGCGTAGTATGAGACTATTGAAATGAACTAGTTTATTCAAGTGGAAACAAGAGGCAGAAATGAGACCAGAACACATTGGTTAGTGTGGAGGCATACATGACAATCAGAAAACGTCTGGGGAAAGAAAAGAGTAATACAAGCAAAAAAATACATATTAGATACATTTTCACACTTCAATAGCACTTATCCGAATTGAAATTATCGAAAGAACAATATACTCTGCTAATGTACTATTACGGGTGGGTGGTTGCTAATGCAGCGGTTCATGGCTCAGTTAATGTGACCCTAATGTACTAATATAAACATAGGCTATAAAACGCATTACACTAGTCGTGTTTTCAATAACGGATATGTGCTTAGTGTGACGATAATCTTCCATCAAATTTATAAACCATCTCAATATTAGTTAACCAAGTGTTACAAATAAAATAGTTATACAAAATTGTAAAAAAAATACAACGATACAGGTAATGTGTGTCCGTGAAAGGCTAAGCGTAGATTAATGCACCGATGATATTGAAATTAGAAATAATCAATGGATATTGAAAATAAGTTTAGGAATGCATTAACTAACACCTTCATCATCACCAGGTGCCATGCCGGCTGGCGTAGGCGGTCATGGCTCTCCACAGCTCTCTGTCCACAGTATTATGTATCAAAGTCATTGATGTTTCCTTGCCGTGCCAGGTTGTCAAACTGTCTAATATTTTCTCACGTTGTCGCCCTCTGTCTCTGTTGCCTTCAATTTTGCATGTTGTGACCATGTTCTCTAAACCTGCCTGTTTCATGAAGTGGCCAAAAAAAAAGAAGATTGCCTTTTTCTTAACTAACACCTTAAAAGATTAAAAAGAATTCGGGTTTCTTGATATGTAGAAGAAAGAAGGTCTAGAGAAAACTAATTTTATTGCAAAATTGAAATATTCAATAATAAAAAAAACAACTAGAAAATTGGAGATTAAAGTCAATGCTGCTTACTAGATGGCGGTTATCTTCCTGACATGAGGTGATATATCCAACTCACCTGTGCTGCGTCACACGTCGTGGATCATGAAGTCGTCACAATCAGAGATCAATGAATACAGGTTTAACGTGTCAGTCTTCTAATAAGCCTAATGTCTGCTCGTGACCGTTTGATGAATAGAAGACCTCTGCACAGAAAGTAAACAAGCCTTCATTTGTTATGTTTTTTATTATTGTCGTGATTTTCCTTGGCCACCATTTATATACTTGGATCGCATGCCAAAAATAGCGACCAATTAAAATCACGACAATAATAAAAATGTATCGAATGTAAGATTGTTTATTTTATGTGCAGCGGGTGTATGTACTTCAGATGATGCTGTAGACAGTTTGCAACATGACCAGCATGATAAGGAAGCCGTACAAGTTAAGGCAACTAGCAGTGCGTCAGTTTCCTAAAGTTCAAGGTTGTCCATCAGTTAAAATTCAGCACACAGTGCTGGCAGTATGTGCAATGAGGAATATAATATTTTTCGGCGAGATTGACAAGTAAAGAATGAACTTCCACAACCCTGACAGATGCATGTTGATGTGTGAGAAGCACCCATCGTCATGATTGCTGTAGAAATACGCATTGATTATCACCAGGATTTTACTAGGAGCTGATGAACTCTTTGTCAAATGAAGAAGTTAAAAAGGTGGTTCAGAAGGACCTGAAGCATATACCTGAAGCTGCGTTCGCAGTTGTTTTCACGCACACGCTTCGAAAAACGTCTAGAAAAGCCACACAACTCCTAGAAATTACCCTTCTTCTCCTCCTGTATAGTAGACATATTACAGTGTACACTTCTGAGAACCTGAAATGTAGAAATTTCTAGAAAAATCCCTAGATTAGAGTGATTATAAGTTATTTCTTATTTTAAGGTAAAAAAAGTAGAGATTTTATGATTTCTAAGTCAGCGTCATAGCATACTGTTTCACACACGTGTTCAGTTTTCTTATCAGTGGCAAAGTAACAATGTCCTCTTTTCTCGGACGGTGTGCTGATGCCACAGTGGGATGGGCGTCTAAGTGCCATGTTGATTTCTTCGGATGAATCCAAATGCGTAATTGTTCCCCAATAATTATTTTACTTACTATATCACAATTAATGACACATTATATCCCCACCTCTCTTCACAGACATCACACGTATAATTCGTTTTCTTAACTTCCCTTTCACACACATCCCACTCAAATAAGGCACTTTCTTCACCCCTCCTTCACATACATCAAACTATGCACTTTCTCCACCATTCTTCCACGCATATTACACAAAAAATGCACTTTTTTCACCTCTATTTCACAAATATAATGCACTGTCTTCACTACTCTTTCACACACATGAAACGCACGTTCTCCACCACTCTCACAAACACATTACATATATAACTCACTTTCTCCACCACTGTTACACGCATATCAAACACATATAAAGAACTTTCTCTCCCTTCTCTAACAAACACAACACACATAAAATGGACTTACTCCACTTCTCTCACAAACAAATTACACAAATTATGCACTTTCTCCACCACTCTTTCATACAATATTACACACAAATAATGCACTTTTTCACCTCTCACACACATATAATGCACTTTCACAAAGATCAGATACTTATAATGCACGTTCTCCACCACTCTTTCACACACATATAATGCATTTATTCGCCTCTGTCACACACATCACACACATTTAATGCACTTTCTCCACAACTCTTTTTCACACATTTAATGAACTTTCTCCGCCTCTTTTTAACATATATCACACACACATATAATGCACTTTCTTCACCGCTCTTCCACAAACAAATAGCACACAAATATAATGCATTTTCTCCCCTTCTCTCTCACACACACACATATCACACACATATTTTGCACCCCCCCCCCCCCCAATCTCAAACACGAATAATGCACTTTCTCGCCGTTCTTTCACACACATATCACCCACAGATAATTTACATTCTCCCCCTCTCTTTCATACACTTTCTTTCCTCTTTCATACAAACACACCACACACAGATAATTCACTTTCTCCCACATGTGTCACACACAGATATGCATACAAAACAAATTAATCTAACAAGTGTATTGCCGAGTGGTTTAGGCGATCATGTGTCTTCCACACCTTTCTGTGTCTTGTGTTATAACAAATTCAGTTGGCGACATTCACTTGTGCCACAATAACAACCCATCCAGCAACTTGTTTGTCTTCCTCTGTTCTCGCCTTGATCTTTCCGCGGTTGCTATACGTTCAAGTTTTGTTCTTAGTATCATCATCATCATCATCAAGTGCCGTCTCCGCAACGAAGGTTGGCTGCAACGTATCTCCAACATCTCCAGTCTCTTGTCTTGGTGGTGCACTCTGCTAGACTGTAACCTGTCCATCGTGTAATGTTACTCTCCCACTTGTATCTCTGCATACCTCTTGCTCGCTTCCCTTTGACTTTACCCTCAAGTAAGGTCTTCAATAGGGTGTCATGTCTTTTAATGTGTCCAAAGTATTTTATTTGCCTGATTTTTATTTCTCTTAGTATCACACGCACTAAAAATCATTCACGACTGTCTGCTTCTAATTTGTATTATTTACTGGAACATCTCTGAGGACTTCTAACATTAGCTTCCTGAGCTGTAAATGAGATATTCATTATTATTCTCATAAACCACATCTCAGTAGACCTCAGCTCACTTTGAGATTTTTTGTTTATTTACCATCCATGCTTTACATCCATGAAAACGAATTGATTCGATATAACATCCTACAACTGGAATTCGCATATGTATTCAAGTGCTCTATGACTGGAGAACATTTCGGATACCATCCTCGAAAATTCTAAGATAGGAAGCTTCTACGCCTTTCTTATCAGCTCTCAAAACAAATACCTAAAAATAAAATGCACATTAAAACAGTCATGTAGACAGAAATAAAGAGAAGCAATCAGTAAGATATTTATTTAACTTGTAATTCTTGGCAACTTTATTCAAGCGATTGATAAGATGAAAATGGTGGAATAAAATGCGTGACATTTGTAACATAAAACGTCTCATTTTATAATGCTGACGTATAATCAACAACAACGACAGCAGCAGCAGCAATGATAGTAGTAGCAGAAGCAACAACAACAACATCAGCAGCAACAACAACAATGATAGTTGCAGCAATACCAACAACAATAACGACAGTAGCAACAATACCAACAACAATAACGACAGTAGCAGCAATATCAAAAACAATGGGGTGCAAAGGGAACGCATTGCTCTAGGCGGACCCAGGGTTAGCAGATGACTAATATCCCACATGTACCTCCACGCGGTGCAACCTGGAAACAGAAATACAGCAGCTCGAGCTGATTCTGGCCAAATCATTTGGGGATGGTGTCCGAAAATGTGGAGGTAGCAGATAGAAAGAGATTTGACTGCACAAGAGACAGAAAGAGATTTGACTGCACAAGAGACAGACAATATCTCTGACACCACCAGCATCACCACATATAGCGACACTGTCGACATACAGTGAAGTTAGTCAGTCCAGTCCGAACATTGGAGGGGCGGCCGATGTAAAATGCACGTAAAGGTAGATGCATGGCGAGAGACAAATAGATTTCATACCGAGCACAATGAAACAATGAAAGGACAGAACAGCGCTAGAGGGCAGCGCGAACTGCAAATAGAAAACGAAAAGTTCCTAGGAAAGGGGAACTACAAGCTCCGTCAGCTTGAGACGAGCGTCTAGTTACCTGTGTTCCTTACAGGCAGAGACCCAGACCCATTCATTGGCGTTTGGTAAAGCAAGAAGACCTAATCCAACTCTAATGTCGAGCATTCCTAAACCGGAAATATGCTCGAGAAGAGAAAGGGTTCTGTACCCGATGGGCTTAGGAAAGAAAGGGACAACGATGGTAGTCCTGGCCGAACTCTACTATCAAGGTTTCCTATACCGGAAGTACACTTGCAGAGAGAAAGGGTTCCGTACCCGATGCGCTCAGGCACAAAAGGGACAACGATTTAGCCCTGGCCCAACTCTACTGTCAGGTTTTCCTACACCGGAAATATACTTGAAGAGAGAAAGTGTTCAGTACCTGATGGGCTCAGGTGCTATTGGGACAAGGACGCTCAACTCGAGAACGCCTTGCTCTCAAACGCGTGGTGTGAGACTCGAACTTGGACAAGGGGTACACGATGTCGGTGAATGACACCTCGGCTAAGAGGGCGAAAGAGCCAGGGTCCAACTCCTCTGTTGAGTTTTTCCCCTTAAGGAACCAGGCTCACGAATGAGAAACTGTTCAGTACCCAATGGGCACAGGCACAGCGCGTCCAATTACACCAGGCAAGTTCATAGACAGTGGAACACCTAGTGCGAGTCAGACGATAGCAAAAAATCGTCTAGGCGAAGAGTCGCCACTACGCGTGCCTGGAGACAGATATAGAGGCTGTTACAGGCTAAGGGTAGCCCACCCGAATTGTCAAGGCATGCCAAAATCGGATGTGCTAGACCTACAAGGCGCATAACGGTGGCACAACGTAATCACGCTCCCGGCGGAAATCGCACGGATATCCGTGATGGTTACAATGAAGCGAACGAAAAAAAAACAATAAAAAAACAATAACGACAGCAACAACAACAATGATAGTAGTAACATCAACAATAACAACACCAGCAGCAGCAACAACAACGACAGTATCAGCGCTACAAACAACAATAACGACAGCAGCAACAACACCAACACTAATAACAACAAAACTGATAGCAGCAACAACAATAACAAAGACAACATCAAATAACAACAGTGACGGTTTGCGAAGGGTCTCGCATTGCTCTTGTGCGGACCCAGGGTTAGCAGATAACCAAGATCCTAAAAATTCCTCCTCGTGATGCACATTGGAAACAGACATACAGCCGCTCTTGCTGTATCCCTGGCCAACACTTTTAGGTTCGTGTCCGTGGATGTGGAGGCTGTAGATGTAATGTGAATTTCCTGCAAAGAGATAGACATTATCTCCGAGATCTCTAAGCCAAAACACCCATCAGCACTGTCGGCCCAGTGACGAAAGGCATATGTGCATTGCGTTTCGTACAGCATAAAATACAGGAACATTGGAGGGGCGACCAATGTCAATGTCCCGATATGGGTAGATCCCGCTAAGACATGATGACCCTATAAGTACGCATTGAATCTGGAAAAGGCAACAGGGGCTAGAGGAAAGCGTGTGTATGTGAATTGATATCGTGGCAACGAAGCCACAATTGTCCAGCACAAGACCGACTGGCGGAAGTGATGTTCATGCTGGAGAGCACACAGAAGACACACGTTCCACCACTCAAAGTATGAGTCATGAGTAGGGTATTGGATACGACAACTCGAACATGTACACATGGGTATAAAAGAAAGCTTGCAAAAGAGCCCCCACATTGAACAGATGACAAGCATTGAACAAATGTCGGGGAGCACAATGTCCAAATTTCTGATCGAAGCAGTATTGAGTATAAATGGTAAGAGAGATTAAAACTGACAAAATCAACACATGGAAAGAATATGGAGACATGCTCAAAACAGATTATAAAAACGCACAAGAACGGTTCTACAAGAAAATTAAATTAAGAATTTAGAAACAAAATATATATATATGATTAAACAGAAATAATAAATGACGAAAGCGGTAATACAATAATAGAACCGAAGCAAATAATGGGAGGATGACAACATCATTTTAAAGAACTACTTAATCTAAAAGAAGGGGAAGAAGACAACAAGAAACACTACAGCAGCAAACCTAGTAACAAATATACTACTATTGGAAATATAAAATGCAATTAACAAAGCACCAATAAACAAAGCAGCAGGCTCTGATAACAGACAAACAGAACTTATCAAAGCAGTAGCAGAGAGCGGGAAAAAATGGCTACACAAAATTTTCAATGTAATATGGAAGAAACAAGAAACTCCAGAAGACTGTAGAAACGCGACAATCAATCCCATATGGAAGAACAAATGCAGTAAGAGATATTGCACAACATACAGAGGGATATCCTTACTAAGCCACACAAGAAAAAAATTTAAAAAAAATATTAGAAATACGATTACGATCATACATTGAACCACAGCTTAAAAACACACACATGACCTTCCATAAGAACAAAAGCTGTACGGATGCTATCGTTACACTTAGACAGTTAACAGAAAGAGCCACAGAATACCAAAAAAAATATACATTAAAAAATATTCATCGACCAAGAAAAGACTTTCGACAGAGTAGATAAACAACAACTATGGAACACACTATCAATATACGGAGTACCAGAACATTTAATCAATATATGCAAAGGCATTTATGCTAACAGCCAATGTGAAATAAGAACAGATGCAGGAGTGTAAAGATACAAAGGCAGTAACAATAAATACAACAAAAACACTAAAACTAAGCTACAACAACCAGAGCAGCAACAAAAACAACAGCAGCAGCAACTGAAGCAGAAAAAAACAGCTTCAGCAGTAGCACCAAAATAAAAAAAAAACCAAGCAATAATATCAACAACAGTAACCACAACAATAAAAACAGCTACAGTAGTAACAGTAACAACAACTATAGCATCAACAAAAATAACTACAGCAGCAAAAACATAAACTACATCAACAAAAACACTAACAATAAAAACACGAATAACAACAACGACAATAACAGTAGGAGCAGCAACAGCAACAAGGACAGCACGAATAACAACACCAACGACAGCAGTAACAACAACAACTACAGCTATAACAACTCAAACAACAACAAAACATTAACTACAGAAGCCTCATCATCAGCTACAGCACCAACAACAACTACAAACTAAGGGGTGCAAAGGGAACGCCATGCTCTAGGCGGACCCAGGGTTAGCAGATAACCAAGATCCCAAATGTACCTCCACGCGGTGCACCCTGGAAACAGAAATACAGCAGCTCGAGCTGATTCTGGCCAAATCATTTGGGGATCGTGTCCGAAAATGTGGAGGTAGCAGATGGAAAGAGATTTGACTGCACAAGAGACAGACAATATCTCAGACACCACCAGCATCACCACATTTAGCGACACTGTCGACATACAGTGAAGCTAGTCAGTCCAGTCCGAACATTGGAGGGGCGGCCAATGTAAAATGCACGTAAAGGTAGATGCATGGCGAGAGACAAATAGATTTCATACCGAGTACAATGAAACAATGAAAGGGCAGAACAGCGCTAGAGGGCAGCGCGAACTGCAAATAGAAAGTGAAAAGTCCCTAGGAAAGGGGAACTACAAGCTCCGTCAGCTCGAGACGAGCTTCTAGTTACCTGTGTTCCTTACAGGCAGAGACCCAGACCCATTCATTGGCGTTTGGTAAAGCAAGAAGACCTAACCCAACTCTAATGTCGAGCCTTCCTAAACCGGAAATATGCTCGAGAAGAGAAAGGGTTCTGTACCCGATGGGCTTAGGTAAGAAAGGGACAACGATGGTAGTCCTGGCCGAACTCTACTATCAACGTTTCCTATAACGGAAGTACATTTGCAGAGAGAAAGGGTTCCGTACCCGATGGGCTCAGGCACAAAAGGGACAACGATTTAGCCCTGGCCCAACTCTACTGTCAAGTTTTCCTACACCGGAAATACACTTGAAGAGAGAAAGGGTTCAGTACCTGATGGGCTCAGGCGCTATTGGGACAAGGACGCTCAGCTCGAGAACGCCTTGCTCTCAAACGCGTGGTGTGAGACTATAACTTGGACAAGGGGTACACGATGTCGGTGAACGACACCTCGGCTAAGAGGGCGAAAGAGCCAGGGTCCAACTCCTCTGTTGAGTTCTTCCCCTTAAGGAACCAGGCTCACGGATGAGAAACGGTTCAGTACCCAATGGGCACAGGCACAGCACGTCCAATTACACGAGGCAAGTTCATAGACAGTGGAACACCTCGTACGAGTGAGACGAGAGCAAATCTGGGCGAAGAGTCGCCACTACGCGTGCCTGGAGACAGATATAGAGGCTGTCACAGGCTAAGGGTAGCCCACCCGAATTGTCAAGGCATGCCGAAATCGGATGTGCTAGGCCTACAAGGCGCATAACAGTGGCACAACGTAATCACGCTCCCGGCGGAAATCGCACGGATATCCGTGATGGTTACAATGGAGCGAACGAAAAACAAACAAAACTACAAACTATAGCAGCATCAAAAACAACGACAACAGCAGCAAGAACAAGAGCTAAAGCAACAACATAAAATACGACAGTAGCAGCAGCAATAGCTACGTTAGCAACAGCACCAAGAAAACATGAATGACAACAACATCAGCAACAATGGCATCTACAACAACAAAGCGACATCAAAAACAATAATAACAGCGACAACAATAACAACGACAGCAGCACTAAAAAAACAATAACGACAGCATAAGAAATAAAACTGACGACAACAACGTCAAGAAAAACAACGACAGCAACATGAACAAAAGTATAACAAAAAGAACGAGAGAGGCAAGAACAAAAACGACAGAAACAACAACAAAAACGACAGCCTAACAACAACAATTACAATAGAAGGAACAAAAACTATGACATCAGCAATTACAACTAAAGCAGCAACAACAATATCAGCGATAGTAGCAGTAGTAACAACAACGACAGAAACCATAAAACAACAACGACAGCAGCAATACTACCACAAACAACGAGAGCAGCAGCCATAAAGACATTGGCAGCGGAATTGACAATGACAACAACAACATCGATAATAACGAAAGCGAAAACAGCGACAACGACAGCAACAACAACATAAACAATAAAACAATGACATCAGCAGCAAGCACTACAACAATACCCCAACGGCACAGAAACAGCAATAAAAACAACGGCAGCAACAACGACAGCGACACCAATGATAACAACAACAGCAACAATAACAAAAGCAACAATAACAACAGCAACAACATCAACAATGCCATCAGCATAAACCACAACAGCAACAGCAACAAAAACCACAACACTAGCAACAGCAACAAAAACAACAACAACGACAACAGCAACAACAATAACAACGACGACAGAAACTGAGACCAGATAGCGTCTAAGCGTCTTAAGAAACTAAATTCTGCAAAATACAGCACAATCTCGTAGTTTAAAAAAAAAGGCATAATGGTTGTTTAAGTGGTTCAAAAACTCCTCCCAACATTCTAAAAGAATAAAGCAGAATATTTGTACTAAGAAACACTAAACAAGACTGTACTCCATTTTAAACAGTCACTTGTAAGGTCCTGATACAACATCGAGGAGAATGGAAGATTTGTAGTTAACTTACCTGGCACGAAATACATGACAAGGTTAATGTTGCTATTCTTTCTTCTTCTAACAGTTTCCTATGATTTGCCTTTTGTAATTCATACAACCCTGTTAGCTCATTGGAATCGTCCTTCTAAAGTGACACATTTGACTTTTCCGTGATTGTCATTGGTCACTTTGTGTATTCTGTCGAAAGCCAATGACAATCAAGGGAAAAATCAAATGCATTACGTTAGAAGGATGATTTTCCAATGAGTCAACAGGTATTATAAAATCGATGATCACGGCTCATCAGTCTGTACAGGTAAGTGGGTTGACTTAATGAACTGTGTCGCTAGAAGGAGTCCATGGCAACTTCGGCATCTTGAATTTCACCTCTGTGCCCAGGGAGCAGGTTTTAGTCATCAAGTCGGTAAAGAGTGCATGATGTGTTCCGGAGTCTGAAGAACCTTTTGACATGAACATTGGTCAATTTGGACAACCTTTGATTTGTGGAGATCTTGCTTTCGACAGTATTTTGTGGTGAACACGATGAAGGTAATTTGCTGTATGTAGTCTGTTCAGTTTTAAGATGGAATTTTGTAGAAAGTTTCTGCCTGTTTTCTGACTCCATATATTTTTGTATTTTATTTTGATGATAATTTTTTCTTCCTTCAGTGATACTCTGCGATGGAAATGTTTCCTTTGTGCCTGATTTTGCCAGTATATCAGCTTCCTGTATTTGTTTGTTTTTGGTCTGCAATTCCTTAGTGTTGACTGCAGTACGATGATGTTATTAATACGCAACTGATTAAAAAGTCTAAGATTATTTGTGTTAAAAGATATGTTCATTTTGGATGCGTGGAGAACTGACATACAACTGCACAGGAAGATTGTTTTCTCATTTGTCTCTCTCTCTTCTAGTGCTTTTGATACTTCTAAGATTGCTTGTCATTCTGTGCTTTAGTTCGTCGATAATTTGTCATTGAGATAATTTGCGATTGAGAGTTCTACGGCGATAAGCCTGAGGTTTTGGAGATGTGATTTGATGTTCATCCAATAAGTGAAAATGACTCGTAGGACATGCTAAAGTCGGATACGTCAGACATAAAGGAAAAAATAAGAAATGGATATGAAGGTGAAAAGTCAAGCTGTAAACTGTGATATAATGTACTTCGCTCTGTGCATTACATCTTGCTATCATGCAGGAGTTAGATAATGTACGAAGAACAATGTACACTAAACAAATATATAACACATATTAAATGTTAAATACAACAGCAAAGACACTAACAATAAGAGGATGGAATTTATAATGATATAGCAATCTATCTATTCCCTAAAACTTGTGTTGCCTTTCAGCGTTAGGGGTAGAAAAGTTTTCTGGAGACATCCCTCTTGTATGTTGAGTATATTGTGGAATTTGTCCCCTCTTTTATTTCATTGGTCCATCATTTTCGTGGTCACCCTTTAGATCTGCCTTCACTGTATCTGTGTAGCATAGCTTGCTGTGGTATTCTGTCTGATGGTAGTCTGCTGATGTGTAGCATAGCTTGCTGTGGTATGCTGTCTGATGGTAGTCTGCTGATGTGTGCAAACCATTTCATCTGTTGTCTCTTAATATATTACAAGATTGGAGTGGTACCGGTTCTTTGTAGAATGTTACGAATATAACAATAACAATATACAATAAAATGAAAAGCTTTATTGAAATTGAAAATATATTGAAACAAAAGTTATTTCATCAATTTTAAAACTGTGAATCTTTAATTCAAACTTTTAAATCGGTGATATATGATTCAGAAACAAATAGACCAACAAAGAAAATAACTAGAAAACTAGTCTTTCCTCAATGGATGGTTACGTGGGTATTGAATGGTATATCAACAATGACGGTATTAAAGATATCCAGTCATATGGTCTATGTGGTCAAAACTGGACAATATTAATACCAGCAAATAGTTATATGTGATTAGATACATGAAACCAAAATTCAAACATACTTATTTTTAAAACACGCTTATATCCCTCCGAGGAGATGGCTTCTTCTCGAAGATTAGCATACAGCTGACACCTTTATGTTGCCGAGACCTGAAGGGGGAGCACAGATGTGTGAAACTGTGACATACCATTACTTAGTCGTCTGTAAAACATCAGTGATGTATAACATAAGATAAATGTATTTTTTTTGGCAGCAAATTTAAAAAGTCGTTTCACTGTTGAGGGTATATCAGAACTTGTTCCACTCTCCACTGAAATTCGGTCATCTTCAAAGAGATTGTACCACTCCTTAATTTTAGTAATGTCCATGGAATAAATACCTAAATGAATGAATTACCTGGTGATCATTCCAAATGTTTTCCACTTAGTGTTACCAAGAATTTAGCCAAATCTGATACAATTTCGCTGCTGTAAGTTTTCTAACATTCTAAAAAACTAAGGTACGACGACCGGACACTGCTGTCGATAGCTGACGACAGAAAGTGACCTATGAAAATCATGGGAAAGTCAAATGCGTCGTTTTAAAATGATCATTCCGAAAGAGCCAGCAAGTTATCTATCATCCGAAGGTCATATAACTGCAAACCATTACTCTACAGCTGACTGTCAGCGCTGTTGGTGCTATAACTGGGTGTTCAAATGTTCACTGCCACCCACAACCTCCTCCCAGAGGACACCAACAGCGCATGATATATGTATATATATATATATATATGAGAGAGAGAGATAGAGATAGAGAGAGAGAGAGAGAGATAGAGAGAGAGAGAGAGAAAGCATTTGTATATTTAGCAAACGGACGCTGGAGATAAATAACAATGCATTACAAAGACCAGCAGAAAGTATAGGAAGACGTACATTGTCCTGTCATCCGCAGCGAAAGAGGTAAATAAGCAGAAACAACATAGAGATATAGGTAAATCATAGATATAGTTGGAGGCACTAGCCACATATTTAAAAAAAATTAAGAATTTTGTTGACGACGTGCTGCATTTGAAGCTGAATGTTGAATAGGAATATACACCAATAAATATCAGCTTTACAAATGTATCAATTAAATCTGCATTTAAAGCTGAATGTTGAATAGGAATATACACCAACAAATATCAGCTTTACAAATGTCTCAATTAAATCTGCATTTGAAGCTGAATGTTGAATAGGAATATACACCAATAAATATCAGCTTTACAAATGTATCAATTAAATCTGCATTTGAAGCTGAATGTTGAATAGGAATATACACCAACAAATATCAGCTTTACAAATGTATCAATTAAATCTGCATTTAAAGCTGAATGTTGAATAGGAATATACACCAACAAATATCAGCTTTACAAATGTCTCAATTAAATCTGCATTTGAAGCTGAATGTTGAATAGGAATATACACCAACAAATATCAGCTTTACAAATGTATCAATTAAATCTGAATTTGAAGCTGAATGTTGAATAGGAATATACACCAACAAATATCAGCTTTACAAATGTATCAATTAAATCTGCATGTGAAGCTGAATGTTGAATAGGAATATACACCAACAAATATCAGCTTTACAAATGTATCAATTAAATCTGCATTTGAAGCTGAATGTTGAATAGGAATATACACCAACAAATATCAGCTTTACAAATGTATCAATTAAATCTGAAATTAAAGATAAAATAGAGAGACTACGAAAGTGATGGCACAGTAGTTCGGAAATTAAAGTCACCCTGTGACAATGCATATTGATTTTAACGCTGGATGAAGCCGACTTTAGTTACATAAGGATGTATTACTATTACACCATTAGGAAGACTGAGATCAATTTTAAGATGAATAATATAGGAGAAGAATTAATAATTGGTGGAACTATTAACGTAATAGAGAATGTTCTCCAATGTTAAATAGTGACAATACTGTGCCAAAAAAAATAGAATTTCCTACTCAAACTGTCGTTACTGCATGTTTTCCTGTATAGGAGTGCAGGTAGGGTTGCTATGAGCATTTCAAGTATAACAGTTATTAAAGAAACATAATGTTAGAGGTCGTAGCTAGTGATGTCATGAGAATGGGTCGATAATCCCATCAGAAATTGATGACATTCGAAGTCTCTTCACTTCCCACCATTTCTCCATCCAAATTGTAAGATACCTTTTTTTTCCTTAAAATTGTAAAAAGCGTATGTATACACATATATATACATGATTACAAAAAATAATAAATCTATTAATAATATACTCGTATTTTTGCCATATTCATTTATAGCATTTCGTTAGTAACATGCACATACATACACACACATGCCACATTATACTACGTATATGCGAGAGCACAGAAAAACGTGCTTAGAAAAACACATGTAACTAACTATACATTATTATGTACATCTGAAACGTCTACGCATCCTTTGGCGAATTTTGCTAAAGATGGAAGTAAGAATATTTTTTCTTGCAAAGGTTCAAGAAACGAAGACAAAAGACTACTTTATAAAGTTAGATGGTAATAGGCATCTTGCCATCATAATAGTGGAAAACAAATTTTTATAAATATAGAGAAACTTCACTAAATTAACACATCTGTAGAGACATGGATCATAAGTCAACAAGGCACTTGGGAAGAATGAGGGAACGTCTAACAGTGGATACCTAGTTTGAAATACTTGTGTTGATGGACCCAAGTGTGCAATTGTCTCTGACTGTGGATACATAGTTATAATTAATGTGTGCATGGGCCCAAGTGTGCAATAGTCTTTGATAGTGGAAACATAATTCTAATTACTTCTGTGGATGGGCCCAAGCGTGCAATTGTCTTTGATAGTGGATACATAATTCTAATTACTTCTGTGGATGGGCCCAAGCGTGCAATTGTCTTTGACAGTGGATACATATAGTATTAAAAAAAACTGCAACTTTTTAAAATAACTTTTAAATAAGGTCCATCTGGTCATTAACGTCTGGTGGTTACCTGAATTGTACTCATCTCATCATTCGTGAGGTTATGAAAGAGGTCATGGTCAAAACATTTTTGGCAATAACTCGTGACCACAATCGTCAGAACCGACTACAGTGGGCGAACCATCATCGTCAATGGACAAATGACAGGGAATGACTGGAAACGGGTTTGGTTTAGTGATGAATCATTTTTGTGCTCCAGCGACACGATAGACAGAGAAGAGTTTACCGCATAGAGTCCGTAAGCGCTACGTCCAGAACATCATTTATGAGGCTCCTCCACATGGTGATAGAGGTGTTAAGATGTGTGTGTGTGTGAGGGGGGAGGGAACAGCTTCATAGGAAAAAGTGAACATGTGTCCTACCAATTTTGGCTGCACGAGGGTGGATTTTTCAGCAGGATAATGCTCGTTCTCATGACACAACTCACCACCCAGTTCCTCGCTGTCAGCAACGTCCAGACTATTCCATGACCAGCCATGCCATCAGACATGAACCCCATAGAACACGCATAGGATTAACTCGAGAGACGACTCCGTCAGCGAGACGTGGCTCCAGGCAATCTCCTGCTGTTGTCTCTCGCACTCTCAAGGAGAGTGGGCAGCCATTCCACAACAACAGATCAAACGGCTAATCGGATCCATATCACGGGGATGTCGTTCTCTGATAGAGGCCAGATGATGTCATACACCTTACTAAAACGGAAGCCTCAGTCGCAAAGAATAAGAGTTTAAACTAAAATTAATGAATACCATTTCATTGTTAATGTCTGAAAGTTTCTTCATGAGAAAGTTGAAACATTAATTACAAAAAATAAAATAAAATTGGTACACGTTTGACATTTGGAATCCATTTGCACTGCAAATAATATTGCGTTTCTTGTTTTTTAACAGTATAGTTCTAATTGTCCGGTTCTGTGGCGATGTGGTACAGGACCCGTCGGTGACAGCAAAGGTAGCGAGTTCCTTGCCACAGGCAATTGTGCATCCGAACCGTTCAGAAAGCACTGGCAAACTATTGAACGTATTTAAATTGCCTAGAAAATCACTACAGCCATAAAATGCCGGGTTGATAGCCACATCCTGAATAGGATATGTTACCAATAGTTCTAATTACTTGTGTGGATATGCCCAAATGTACTAATGTTTCTGTATATAAATCACACTCAAAATAACCAGAGACAAATACTAGAGAGACATTGATATTATAAGAATACACTGTAAGCATATCATATTGAGGACGTAGCAGATCAATCTAGAATTCTTAGTTATAATTATTTTCTAAAAAAAATATTTAGGTTCAGTAATTTGTTGCCGCTTTCTGTACTGTCCTCAGCTGAAATCTAACCAGATACATTAGCCACCGGGACTCCTTCACTTTCATTGTCACAGATTCGGGAAATATTTTTAAAAAAAGTCTTAATAACAATTCCTTCGTTTCTCAGCGAATCTGTCATCATCAGGTGACATATTCTTTCCATAACGTACTTTCCTATGAACTTCTTGAATTCTCCACGGTCTTGAGCAAGTTGTCATGTCTCTTCCAGTGACATGCGCAGGCATTCCTGAACGTCTTTTGTCTAATGGCGTCTTGGGTGACCTTTGTACCTGTTGCCTTCTATCATCCCATCCAGTAACACTCTCTACATGCCGTCGTGTCTCTTAATGTGACCGAAAAAAACTAGCTTCTTCTGTGACATCATCAAATATACTTCATATAAATTATAACACGTGTTACTAGCTTTTTCCTCAAACAAATGTCTTTATACGATTAATCGTCGAACATGTTAATGCCATTATTTGCATATGCTGTTATATTGGGTTAGAATCAATATAAAATACTGTGTATTAATGCAACATGTCCAGTTTTGTTTATAAAAGACTGACATCTTTTCAGATTTGCCAGCATACTAATTATTCTACATTGAGAACATACATTTTACCACTTCAGACGCAGATTCTCTGAGTTGATTAATTATAGACATCGTCACTATTACAATAATGTGTCCACCATGTTTGCATATGGATAGCTATTGAAGATTATTTCTTGAATTGCATGCGAGTTACTCATATCATTGTTTGTCACTGACATTTAGTACGCTACCGTACTGTTCCATCATTAATCAAATTATTTATATAGATATCACGACTTTGAGGTTTATAACTACATAGTGGAAAGTTGCTCCTCTAATGTGCTTGTCAATAACGGTTAGGACATCTTTAAAGAACTTAAACTTCATCATCATAATCAGAAGTCTCTCAGAAATTGGAAAGCAATCTTGGCTGAATGAAAGACAATCTATCATTCGTTCACTATATCTCTTCCTCTTGTAGTATATGATTCCCACATTTCTTCAAATAATCATTGGCTACATTAGAGATGGCGAAATTTCTAAGTACATGTATTTCAACCTATTTTGATTTAAACGTTTTATTCTCCGTTGTTATCTGTTCCTTAATTATAGTCCAGGCTTATTCTATTGAGTAGAATTGAGAATGGCAAGGTTGTACTCTTCCACTGACCATGTTATTGAATTGCCGTGTCCATAAGAACTATTTTTATACGATGTATCTTTCTCACAATTCCAAATAATTGTTGCTTCAGGAACATTTCGTTGAATAGAATGTTATTGTTGGTCAACGAAATCTTTATTACATCTTTAGTACTGATCAATTAAGAACTTTATCCTCTGATGCCACAGCATTGTGATACTAAATCATTGTCCGTTATGAAATACGATGTTCTATTCAATGATATAAGTACATGCTTCACAATACAATCGTTTAAAGATCATGTCATTCATCTCTGTACGTTAATAGCTACTATATGTGGATTTTGAAACAACTATGAGTTCAGTATTGTTTAGATTGACCATGATGACTGCTTCCTGCATGTGCAATTAGTTGAGCGCTGCCCTTTGCTGCTTGGTACTAGTCTCTTAGTTATCCCATCAGATGATTGTTATTGTCGTTCATTACAGTGGTTCACATTTATCAAAATAAATAACGCATCTAAATACACTATATCATAACAATCTCTTCTTATTTCTTTGATGACACGTAAATATTTGCTTCTCATTGCAACTATATGAGTTTTCGCACAAATAAGGTAAATGTGAATCCCAATTGCTTATAGTTACCAATAGCGTAGATGTGGAAATATCAATATCATTGTTGATTCTTAAGCAAATTTTCAATGTCCTTAACGTCGCTGCTTCATTGTGATAAATATTGTAAATTTCTCATCGGATCATTTTTCTGTTTATGCAATGATCGTTTACTTATCCCCAAGTCACGAATAGTAATCTTTTCTGGGTATTAAATATAATGATCTAATTTTACTCGAATAGCTTCATTGCAGAAATACTGGAACAATCTTATTTATGATCTGATGTAATATCATAAACTGTACTCGCAGACTCATTTGTCCTACTAAACTACACAACACTTGTAGAAACACTGGTGACGGACAACGTGAGTGTTGCACTGGATACAACCGTAAACACCCACTGTCATGTGCTCAAGGGTACAAAATAGTGTAATTTTACACTTAAATAATGATAATTTTAGGATAATTCAATGATATTAAATTAAGTCTTATAATTGATTGTAAAACAAATCTTGAAAATGTATATGAGATGTGTGTTGGCAAGTAGTTTTTGATATACAGTATATCACAAATGAAGGAAAACTGATACCACTGACTGCATTTTAATGAAAACATCTCACTAGCCTTGCCCAAATTCAAAATGATGTCTTTCAGCAAATATATAACGAATATAATAGAGATTGTGTGTACGTGTGTGTGTGAATGTGTACTAGTATAGACTCTATGAATTAAAATTTTCATTAAAATTCAATAATTGTTTTCAATGTTATTTTATTTGCAATATATATCAAAAGTACATTTGTCATCACAAATCTCACACACATTCTGCTTCATGTTACAGTTACTTATAATAGCTCATTTAAACATGAGCTCATTTATCAAACAATTGACATGATTGTCTAGTGTCTGTAGCAAGGTGAATGATGGTTGATCATATCCACACTTGACGTTAGGCGTGGGCGCTTAAGCTGTCCTTCCAAGGCCAGATGTGTTGCCAAGTTGCATTTAGTCCATGTTTCTTCAAGGCTATCTTGATGTTTTCTATCCGTTTTCTTGGTTTACCTTTGGCTTTATGCCCGAACATTCTTTTGCTATATATGCTTTTGCTATTGAAATCATTTAAGAATGAAAGTGGTCTATGTTTGTACTATTAAACACACGACAGACGGTGTTTCTGTTTTTATCCGGTGTAATGCTCCCATTGTCCTTCAGTAGTGTTTCTACAAGCGCTATGTAGTTTAGCAGGAAAAATAAGCATGGGAGTAAAGTTTATGACATCAGAGCAGATCATAATTTTTTTAAAAGATGCATTGTTAAAAAGTTAAAAGGTCAAATATATCAATCTATTTCAAACCAAGAAAAGTGGACTATCCATGTATTGGGGATAAGTAAAGGATCAATGAACGGATAGCGACATCTGAAATTTCTAATTGAAGTAGTTTACACACAGTAATTAGTCCAAGAGTGGAGGAACATTTTGACAGAGAATTCATCCGAAGAGAAATTTGTAATATGTTTCACAATAATGCGGCAGTGACCTTATGGAAATTTAAAAGTTGACTAAGGAAGAATAACGACATTGACATTTCCAAATCTAGGTTATGTGGGACTATTAGGAGTTTAGGTTTCACTTTTACGTGGTAGAAAGCTTATTCATGAGAAGTTTCATATATTTTCTATGAGAAGCAAATATTTACGCGAGGTTAGAAAAATTAGAAAAGATTGCTATGATAGTATATTTAGATGAAACTAAAGTCAATACTCGGTAATGAACGCGAATTACAATAATTTGGTGGAACAACTAAGAGACTAATACCAAGAAGAAAAGGGCAGAACTGAATAACTGCACATGTAGGAAGCAGTCATAATGATCTTCTAAATAATGATGAACTCATATTTGCTTCAAAATCCACAGATAAGAGGAGTTAACATACACAGATGAATGGAAAGATATTTCGAGATTGAATTGTGAATTAAGTATTTCCTTCGTTGGATAAACCGTTGTATTTGATAATAGACAATGCGTCATTTGACAACGCTGTGGCAACAGTGGGTAAAGTTCCCAATTCACCACTTACTAAAGATAGGGCCTATAATAAAGCTTTGGTTAACTAAAAACAACATTTCATTCAACGAAATGTCCCTGAAGTCTGAGTTACGTGGAAGTGTGAAAATGACACAGCATACACAGATATTTCATACAGAAATGATAATCCAGGTACATAGTCACATATATTTAAGACTACCACCTTACCATTCTCATTTAAACCCAATAGAATTAGTCAGGGCTAAAGTTAAGGAACATGTATCAACAGAAAATAAAACATTATAATTAACAGATTTTGCAATATTTATAAATGTCGCAATCTATAATAAAGCCAGGAATTTGTGGAAGAAAAGGGAACCATGTGTTACAATAAAGTCACCGTAAACTCATTCATATTAGCATTTTAACTTTAAAATTTGAAAATATTGTTTTTTTGATCCATTAGAACGTGTAATCATTTGTGCAAACAATGATACATGTGTTGTTGTAATAATCCATCTGGAAGTATTTTAAATTAATTTTTAAAGTTTCCATGGTTACTGATCAGTTGGGTAAATTAATAAGAAAACTAGAATGGTGATGCGATGTTCACAATTGTATGGGAACAAGACTATTAGATAAAGTTTCTGTTAATAAGAGCAAATCATTTATAGAGAATGGCATAATATATAAAGGAATTGGAGGCACAGGAAGACTAACAAAAGCAGCAATAAAAAGAATTCAGAGTCACTACTGAGGTGCCATTAGTTCAAATGTGAGAAATTTAGACACTATGAAGAAAGCAATATGGGTAATCTGGGAACATATACAAGGGATAGGCCTACATCTAAACTGTTCACAATCATGATGTCTTAGTCACAACAGGAATAAGCTGACTGACGTTGTCATAGAAATAATAAAACCTGTTTTTTGTGGATCTTTCGGATGATAGTTTCTTAAAAAAGTGTGTTTGCCTGGTGGGACACAAAATTCACATAAGCATTCCACCACCTGATCTGGAATAATTGTCCTATAACAACATTTGTAGGAAAAGAGAAATAGAAATTAGCTGTAAATTACGCCATTGTAGTATTCAATAAAGGGAAACTAGGCAGGACTAACATTTTGTTGAAATTAGGACTTAGCTGTGGGTACCACAGTGTTACAGAACTTCAGCGTATCGACCGACCCAGAGTAAGAGCAGCCGAAGAGGGAAATATAATAGATAGAAAGATAAAAAGAGGAGGAAAATGTGTACATGAAGTCAAGAAACATGACACGGATGATTCCCTATGTAGGATGAGCTTACTAAGTTGTTTGAATCTACATAGGATACTAGCATTGTAAGCCAGATGTTTGCATTTTTCTCAAAATTTACCTTTTCCAATTTTTTTCAGTTGGCATTCAGGAGATATCGTAAAGTTTTTAATATATGCTATCCAAATTTAGCCCACATGTAGGAAACTATCACCCACAACATTTGCTGCACTTGCATAGCAACATAGGGAATACTTCATATGTTTATCTCATTACCCATACCCTTCTTTTAATAAATTATTTTTATTGTTCCACATAAAATAGTACAACCTTTCAATCATATCTTTGATGAAAGACTTAATGCTTCATACCAAAGGTACCATTATGTTTTATGTATATATCAAATTTCTTTAAGCTATATATGTTACTTTTTTAGATAGAAACCTAATGGAAGACACTTGCATTTCACAATTTTGTCACACACAACACCATGTTTTCTGAAAAGGTCCAAAACTATGTTCATTTACCCCAAAAATATAGTTTTTCCTGAATCTTTAACCAAGTCTCTACCCATTGAAAGCATTGCCTCCAGCATATGTAATCTAAGAATGACGGGTTGTCTTTCGTTCAACAGAGATTGGTTATCAATTTCTCAGACGTCTCATTATGATTCGGATAAAATTTAATTTCTTTAAAGATGGAATAAATCGTTGACAAGCACATTAGAAGAGCAACGTTCCATTAGGATATTTATGAAACACAAGTTGTGATGACTATAAAAATAATTAGACAAATGATAGAGTAGAATGGTAGCGAACTAAATGTCAGTGACAAACAATGTCACGAGTATCTCGCACAAATATCATTTAAGAAATCATCTTCAATACATGTTATATCAAATCATGGTGGGCACATTATTGTAATAGTAGAGAGGTCTATGTCTGACCAACTCACATGAGTCTGAAGTTGTCAAATGTCTTTTCTTGATACACAATAATTTGTTTGACTAAGTAATTTCAAATGATTTCATTGGTTTATAAGAAATGCATATGATGAGAAAAAATAACGTATATTTTAGATTGCATCTATAACGTATATTTTAGATTGAATCTGTAACGTATATTTTAGATTGTATATATCCAAGTATAACATCATATCCAAAAAAAACCCATTAATACATTAGAGGGTTAATCATATAATTACACTTGTTTGAGGGCAAAGCTAGTCTTCTTCGTCTATTTCGCAGTTTAAAATGTTTGCACACAAAGTCTGGTTATTTTGATAAATGCTGCTGTATTTGAACGATTTTCAGTGCTTCCATACAGCTATCTGTGGATATCCGCCCCTGTAGGCCAGTGTTTCTCCTTTAATTAGTTTAGTGTAATGCAGTCTTGCAGAATATGTTCCGCTATCTATGCTGCCTGCCTGCATGGACATAGACGTGATGGGACCAGTCTTAGTCTATTTAAATGGCTGTTTAGTGTGTTGTATCCAGTTCTCATGCAGAAGGTGATAACTTGCTCAGCTCTGACAAGATAGTTGTAGTTGTCTTTTGGAGAGTCTTCTTGTTTTGGAAGGTGATTTCTTGGTCTGTTTGTTCATGTGCTATTCCTTAATCTGCTAACATACCTGTCTTTTCATTTTGTGTATGCCAATGTGAGATGTATTACTACTCTAATTTGGATTCTCACTTATCGTATGGCTTCCTTCAAGTCTGGAAGTTTATCGCTGTCAAGGGCTTGTAGGACACATGGACTCCCCACAGTCTCAAATCTAAGTAGTAATATTCAACTTCGATCGCCTTCCCCACCCAGTCTCAAATATATAAAGCGCCCGTGTGTTGCCGGGGACTGAAAGGGGAGCAAAGAATAGCAACACTGTTTACCTTCTACGCATGTCGTAAAATGCGACTAAGGAGGTTATGGGACATGCCACAACGCATCCCGTTCTCCGGACTACATCCTGTTAATCTGCAGGAGTTTGAGAATGAAAAAGAAAAAGAAGAAGAAACATATAAAGTATAATCAGCAGTAGGAAATACCACCTGTTGACAGTTTGCTTGTTATGTATTTAATTTTTTTTGCCGCAACATTTAGGTCCTTTACATCTGCAGAGTACTTGGAGCACAAGGTTCCAGTTAGTGAACATGTGAATTCATTTTATTTTTCTTGATGTTTCATGTATACTCCAGCACCTTCGTTCTTCAGTGCTGTGGTTGCTGAACCATCTGTATATACTTGTGTCGCTTCTCTGGAGTGCACACCGTCAATCATGTAGCATACTATTGTAATTTTTTGAAAAGTGTTCAGTTCTCTCGTATTGTAGACAAAACTAGTGAAACGGGATATTTGTATCTATATATGTTCCTTCAGCGCCGAATGCAGTGCATAGGGCAGAAACCAGAGCTCTCCAGTTCGAGCGATGTGGTTCTACTGTGTGTAATTCTTGCATGTTGTTGAGACCCATAGTTATACGCTCTTTGATGGTTGCTCTGCCAAGAGTCTCTCTTGGTCTTCTTTTTTCTTTTGCCATCTAGTATCCATTTTAATGCTTGTAGTGGCAATCTGTTGTCATTAATTATCAGTAAGTCCATTGTTTTCTTATTTTCCGCAACTCTGTAGCTTCCAGTAATCACCCAGCTATCTGAACAGAAATACACTTGTAACAAGAAGTCCGCATATATCCCGCGATTATGTGAAAACAAGGAACATGGCTTATCAAACCCGAATAGCGCCATATATCTTGGCTGATGCGAATGATAGTTTGTCACTCTGCGTATACTTTTTCTATCAGCCACTGAAAATCACGGACAATGTGGGATCAGCCAAGACGAGTTGCGTATTTTTTTGGATTTGTTCGCAGGCTTATTTTTTAGAAGGACTTGCACTAGCTGTAAAGATTTGTTGAACTATCGACACGATGTAAGCATGGCAGTTAACAAAAGGGGTTCTCAACCCATTCATATGGCGAGCGCCGGGTTGAGACCTAATGGCTAATGGGAAATTAAGCATTCTTAAAGACTCATTTGACTATTCCTGTGATTTTCATTGTTATTATAATTATACTTTGTGTGACAGCCAATGAGAATCAGTGAAATAGTTAAATCTCATTTTAAAATGATGTATTTTGCACTAGCTAATAACTCTTATTTTGTAGACGGTTACACTTTGATGCCGTAATGGCCGAGGTAAAACTCCTTTCTGAAGTTGAAGCCTGGCCATGTAGTGATGTATTAAACATATATATGTGATATTAAATTAATCTCTAGGAAAACTACCTTGTTTGAATGTGTCGGCATGGGAACGTTCTGAAGTGAGCCGAAAAGCACAGGCTTCAATGCGTGGCACTCAATCCAACAATCCAAAGCTATACTTTCTTGAGGATCTTGAACACACACACGCAAGCATACTAATGAGAGCTATAACTGATTTGTTCGACATGCCTAATTCTTATCAAGATTCTTTAATACAAATAAAAAATTACAAGAATTTCATAAAAAGAGGAGCAAATGCAAAATTAACATAAATAATTAATGTATAAACATGTGAACAAAAATAAGACATAATAATAATAGTAAATAATAACAAGAATAATTAGCAATTTATATGACAGTTATAATTCAGTCATTCAAAGTTAATCGCATTCACTAAACATATCTTTGCTGTTATAATTCAGTCACTTTAAGATCTCTACAAAATTCCCCCCATCACTCAAAATAACTTGACTGTTTTAATTCAGTCACTTTCAGATCTCTACAAAATTCCTCCCATTCATTCAAAATAACTTGACTGTTATAATTCAGTCACTTTCAGATCTCTACAAAGTTCCTCCCATTCACTCAAAATAACTTGACTGTTATAATTCAGTCACTTTCAGATCTCTACAAAGTTCCTCCCATTCACTCAAAATAACTTGACTGTTATAATACTCATCTAGATCGTCAACCTCGTTATCTACATCATTCTCGTCATCTGAAGGCTGTTCAATAACAATTTTGGGCACATTACTGCTGTCGTCAGTGTTATTAGTTTCACCCATAGAATTACAATTGTCTAAGGCAGTCATCTCAGTTAAGGTGGGGGCAGATATAGACACTCCAAACATAACAATACTATTGATGTAACCATAGTCACTATCAATTAAATTTCCGTTCAGAAGGTCAGACAGTGAATCTGACTTAATACCAGTTTTAGTGATTTCATGACTACAGTTTCTGACGATCAAATCTTCCTCGGATTTTCGCAAGTCCAGCTTCGACTTATGTGGCCAGTCTGTCGGTTTTTTATATGGGTCATTAATCGTCTTCATATACAATGATGATGCCATGCAATCAGGATAAGAAGCTACAGCGATACCGGAAAAGTCGTAACCAGAAGAACCCCGATTACGGTAATTCACAATTTTTGAATTATTCTGTATACTGTGGTATTTAGGTTTACAATGTGCAGTCTCGTGGAAAGGTAATGCAGAATCGATATCATTGTCCTTAACATTTCTATTTATTTTCGATCTGTGATTGATCCCCGAATTATCAGTTGAATTCTTTACTCGACAGCAGCCTATAGCAGATTTTGTTGCATCAAAGTTCTCCCCCGAGCGTAGTCAAACTTGACACGGTAGTGGGGACAAAGTCGTGGGGACAATAGCTTTACCAGGCGTGGTTATTGCTACTGTTTCCGTTGCCATCTCTGGGTCTCCATTGGTTCTCATGGCAACTTTCATCTTCATCTGTTGCTCACTTTTCATACACGTTTCCTCTAGCCCTAAAGTTCTGAAACAGTAGCGGCGAATCTTTCTATCCATGACACCGTAGATAATAGGGTTGCAGCTGTTAGCCACAGCGTAAACCACAGATATTCCAACATAGAAATCAGCGCTGAGCTCTAGTTTGCGATCGATGAAACGAACAATACCGTATGGAAGATACCCTATAATAATTAACAAAAACACCATACCGAACATTTTGGTAACTTGTATTTCTCGCCGAAGCCATTCTCGTTTGCGTGTAGCTCTAATGGCACTAGACGAACGAAACACTTTTATGAAGATTGCGATGTAACAAACGATGAGGACGATGGAGGGCAGCATTTGTAAGGTGACGCTAACCAGCATGGTATACAAGGCAAACTCCTTCCTGGCCAAACATCGGATAAGCTTTGGTTGAAACTGCGACATCGTGCCAATGTGTGGATTAATCATAAACAACAGTGGCACTATTCTTGCAAAGGACAGAACGAATATTGTATACGCCTTTTTAGAGATTTTCTTATAGAAACTGTTAAAACAAACGACAATCAGACGGTGTATTGAAATGAGGCCGGTGTGCCACAGAGATGATCCCATAAGAAGTACAGTAAAATGCATGACCATCTCACATATGGCCAGGCCCATTGACCACTCCATCATAAAATATGATACAAGAACGATCATGTTATTGATACTCAAGTTGAGAATATCATTTATGCAGAGGCTGACGATGAATACATTTGTTGTACTTTTTAAGTCTCGATTAGTAAGGATGACAAAGGAAGTGAGTATGTTGCCGAAAAGACCCCAAAGAAGAGCAATTAACATTACAATAGCTCCTATGTGCAAGGCTGTTGCTGATGGGGGTTCGTTGGAGCTTAAGTTGCTGGAAGTGTATAAATCGGTACTATTAAAAGGATGAGAAAAGTTGAAGTTGTAGTTAGTAGTATTCAACCATACTGTTTGCAAGTCATTAATGCTCGACGACGCCATTCTGAGATCACAGCATACACAAATATTGGTGATTAACTTGATGAAATAGTTAGCCAGCAAAATACATATCAGCGTGACAATATCTAAGAACTGAAGTCTTTAATATGTCGTTTCATTTAGGGATTAGGTAATTCCCTGGTAGTAAGCCACAGTTGAGGATTCGTGTGTTGAATTCACTGTATACTGAGTTTTTCTATTGCTTCCTGGGCTACAATACACGTGATCTAACACTTTAGTTATCTAAAAGGATACGGACCAAACTAAGTATTATGAATGCAAAGTCTTTGATTACATTCAGTTGAGTTCATTTCATTTCTCCCAGCATACAAATCGTTGACAAGAATACCGCAAATCAGGAGGACATATTTACTGTCCCAGTCATTGATTTTTTTTTTAAATATCAACTATTTCCCATTCAGTGGCAACCTATTTATCTCTTCCGTTATTCCATCTGTCGCATTCGACCCTATAGTTAGCGAGAACAGATCAGACGTTTTTATAGAGCTAGCACACGTCCAGAATCGATATTTCTATAAGACTTCAGCTCCGCAGTGAGAGGTGGTACAATTCTCCAATCATGAGTGGACACAATGGGGTTGTTGAGAAAATCAAGACTTAGTTAAGTTGTTTCCAACGATTGTAAAACAGATCTTAGGAGCAAGAGCCAAGCAAGGTGTTAACGTTCCACGCCACAACAGCCTTTACTGTAAGAAAAGAAAGTATGATATACAGTATCATTCAAACTTGCTAAATATCGTTAACATACTGCTGATGGATCTAAATCATCATTACCACTATCATCATAACCATAACCAACATTCCCCACCACCATCATCATCATCATAGACTGTCATGTTTATATATATATATATATATATATATATATATATATATATATATATATATATATATATACTCATTAAAATATTCCCGTGATTTTCATTGGCCACTATCATTATACTTTGTCTGACAGCCAATGATAACAAAGGAAATATTTAAATGAGTCAGTTTAGAAGGCTGGATTTCTCATTTGCTAATAGGTCTTATACAATAGACGTTCATGGCTGTACACTGGACTAGCGTGACGCTTCTTTATCCCAAGTAGCCATCGTTTTCATAGTCTGCTCCTTTTCGTTGTTTTTTTCTTTTTTTCAGTTGTATTTGAATGGTAATGTTATTTGCTATATGTTGTTTAATGGCGGACATGATATGTGGGTGCTAGAATTTTCTGCTACGACTATTTTCAAATGTTGCTTGTTATTTTTCTTTTAACCTAGTGCATACCCAAAAAGTGGTCCTTAACGTTTTTTAAAGTTTTAACACACACACATATATGTACACACCATCCATCCATCCATCCATCCATCCATCCATGGCTAAGCTAATTAGCACACAAGCTAATCTAATCTAATCTAATCTAATCTAATCTAATCTAATCTAATCTATCTATTTGATAAACCATTTGTTGCTTTTCATAGTCAGGGGTAGAAGAGTTTTCTGGAGACGGCCCACTTGTGTGCTAATTATATTGTGGAATTTGTCGTCTCTTTTATTTCGGTGTTCCATCGTTTTCGTGGTCAACCTCTAGGTCTGCCTTTACTGTATCTGTGTAGCATAGCTTGCTGTGGTTTGCTGTCGGATGGTGTGTGATATATACACACACACACACACACACACAATACTACGTCTCTGCAAGTTGAAGGTGATTGAATAAGGCTGATGAAAACGTTTACCAAGACATTGATGAAACATGTATTTGGTTTACGTGTAACAAATATGCCCACATAATATATTAATTACCCTACATCCCACCTAACCACCTCTAACGGCGCTTCATTCTATTTCATCTGCTATTAATACTACACCAGCAATTAAAAACACACACACATACACACTATTATATGGGGGCGCACCTCATTTTCCAATTAAACACAATTAATACGGGAGTTATCCATAATGACATTAATCACTCAATCATTCCAACAATAGTTCACATTTGTAAATAAGAACCGGTTATTAACCCATCTCGGGACACGACACCACCATAGTTTATCTGTATTTTCTGCTTCATTCATTGCATAATCTTTCTCTTTGTCTTCTGTAATCAGCAATACGGATTTCGTAATATTATTTTCTGGTAACATTTCTCCTTAATTGTTAGACGATGACAGCAGATGTGTGCACAATGTCTATTTGTACTGTAACGAGTATACATATGTATATGTAATCACGTAGATGTAAACACGAGAAATTGTAAAGAGTTTGGGAAAATATAGCCTATAGATAAAATTCGGACAGGTAAACCATTTTAAGGTCCCGCCATGCCTTATATATAAAATTAATATGCGTACTGGCCCCTGAAAAAGAAAATATCAAATGACATGTAATGTTTAAAAAACTGTAAAATACAACAGTGACGAGAAAATTATTGCGTAAAACTGTTTATGTTGTTAGGTAAACAGTGCTCAGAACGAAATAGGCTTGTGGAGAAAGTGCACACAGTGAGTTATTGCTACTGAAGGTGACACTCACTTAGGAGTACAAGTAGTTAGCTAGAAAACTACAGCGGCATTTTACATTTAAAATGACAAAATCATATTTTTTTTCATTCTGTTCGGCTGGTAACATACTTTTTCACACTACTCATGGAAATAAATTGTGCCCACTGATCATAAGATGATTGCCCACTTCTGATTTATAGCTTTTGGATTTACGAATGTGAATCTCCACCGCTGATATGGTATGCTATGCGGATCTTTTAATCAATGGTATGTTTTTCTTATTAGAAAGAATGCATTAATCTCTCGCGTCATATATAATTCCTTGTTTAACAATATTATATAGATATATATAAAATTCATGAGTCAATAAAACACACTACAATGTTCATTGTTTCTCGAATATTCTCTTGTATTTCTTACGCATTGGTTCTCATGCTTGTGCTGTTTAGTAATTTGATGTTCGGAGAAAGAAATATGTTGTATCATACCTTAAAGTTTGGCTGCGATATCTTCACCTTTCTGCCAGATAATCATACTTCTGAATGCTTGTTGGTCATATTGCTATGGGGCAGCTAATCCCATCCAAAATATCTCCATAGTCGCTTCTTACGACAGTCATGGCATATAATAGTATTGATATTCCCTTCCCACCTTTCGGACCCTGGCAACAACGTGCAACTTATATTCTCTGAATACGATACACTAGAATACCTTCGTAGCGTTTTCTTTTAAAATAAATTTACCCGATATAGCAGCACTTTTAAAAATCCCTAAATATATTTATTCTATATTGTTTGCACTGCATATAATGAATATGTTATTACAGACATATTTTTTTGGGTATGGACCAAGTTGTTATAACGGAATTTCGCTGTGTTACATCTATCCGGAAATAAGTAAAATATACGTCCTTGTCGGTCTCCAGTATAATAGGAAGAAATGGTAAATAAACCCTTTAGAAATAATAAAACACAAAGGTAAAAAAGTGAAGTTTTGTAAAATCACAACCCCAGTCAATGCTTCCAAAAAAAAAAAAACTAGCTTTCATTAGAAAACTACACCGAGCCATCTATTCTGTGACATTAGAAACGTTGACCATCAAAATAATGATTTATGTACAACTAGACTAAAAGAAAACAACAACAAATTGATCCATTACAACAAGAAATCGTGTTCTGATTTAGAAGATAGACTTAACAATCACAAATCAGTATATATCATATGTACAAATCATATCATATGTTGTAACGAACAGGCAGTGAGCATAAATTCTAAACAATAAGAGGGCAATCTACACTAGTAGTTCTGCACGTGGATCATGTGGCTCCCATGGGATCGACATGGTTTTTTCTGGGGAAAGTGCACGAAGTAAGAAAAATAGAGGTTTGGGGGGGGGGGGGGAGAACGGGGAATTTACACCATGTAGTCTAGTGCAAACCACAAAAATATAACCAGTGTTATCCTTATTTTAAAAATAATAAATTCCACCGAAGACGGATGTGTCGGGCCATTGGCGCAAATAAAACTGCGGCACAACGCAGTTCCATTCTCTGGACTACATCCTTCAGGAAATCTAATAGGACCATGGTTCTGCCACAAGAGAGATCCAGTGGGAGTTTGAGAATGAACGATGAAGAAAATGAAGAAACAAAAATAGTCTGGACCACTAAAATATTTAAGTAATAACTAAACTTCGCTATATACAATTATATACAACAACAAATATACTAATTACGGAATTTGACGAAAAATATTGTTAAACAAGGAATTATGTTATAAAAGTATGCGCTATAAAGGTATTTCATTGTACAGTCAAATCCGATTATAGCAACTTGGTCCTGGTGGATGAAATATTTGAGTAATAAAAGAGATTCTCAATATACAGCACACCGTAATAAAGAATGCATATAGTTGGGGATTTCGAAAAGTATTATTAGATACACATTTTATTTTTATAAACGTATGCGTTATAAAGAGATTACACTGTATTTAGATCGTGTAAACTATGGCCTGCCGCCAATTCCAACACGACAAGCTGATTTAAAAGTATTATCTATCCATCCATAAACCCTTAACCGGTCAGGGTCGTAGGGTACTACATTGGATACGTCAATATCAGTCCTCCAGCTATTTATATCCTCAGCGATGTGGAAGAGCGGTGAAATATTGAACTTTTGGATTAACCCTTTTCCGGCCTCAAAAGTTTTAATTCACTTTTTTGCTAAGTGAATTCCAAGCCTATCATTTATTTATAAGTGATTCGTTTCAATCGTCTCTTGCGCGCTATATGTGATGTTATTCATTTTCCTTTAAACTTCTATTTCTTAGTTGTTAGTGATTTCTAAGACTATACCGCATGGTTTCATTTGTTGATTATTGGTATAGTTTTACAGAAGTTGGGCCTGTTGTTGATGAAGTTAGACACGTCTGCTGGATACCAAAATGAACAAAACTAGGTATAAGTGTTACCAAAATAAGTCTTAAACAACCCAACAAAGAGACACAGTGACAGACGACGTTTCGACTAAAAATATTCATCAGGACAAGCAAATCTTACATAGAGACATGGTTGTGATGGAAGGAAAAAAAGGGGAGAATGACAATAGCGAATGGACGATGGAAGAAGAAAAGATAAGGCAGGGAGAAGAAGGTGTGAGGAAAAGTAGTGGTAAGTAAGGAGGGAAAAGTACACTAAAGAAGATAAAATAGATAAGATATAATTCAAGTAAAATAAAATATATTTCAAATACTTATCACGAAAATAGTCGGCGTGAAGAAAGGAGTATGAAACCGGGATACCAGGTTAAATAGCAGATATTGGACAATTACCACCCGTTGAAAGAGGTGGACTCCAGAAAAAAACATACTAGGGCAACAAGAGGCAATTAAATCTAACATAGGCCGAATCAACAAAAACAGTGAGTTGAGAGAACGCGCGGCAAACAAGAACCTAAGCGTAATGCAGGGACGTAGAAGCTAAAAACGGGGATGGGGGTACCAGTATTCATGGCCTGAACCAAATGGCCTATAGAAACAGATAGTAAAGTATAAAAAAAGATGAGGGGGCTGAGAGAAGGAAGGAGAATAAAGGGGAGCGGGAATAAAGAGGCGAGGAAGAAGAAGAGAAATGAAAGTGGTAGATCGACGTGGGCTCCAAACCAAAACGGAGATACGTTACATAAGGAAGGAATGTGGAGGTGGAAGAGGGTCCAAGGGACGCAGGGCAGGCACATCTGGAGAGGGAAGGGGTAGGCATCACGCAGAAGCTTGTCGTAAGAAGGAATAAAAAAGGCTGATATAAAGAGACGTGGGAAGAACGTATCGAAGAAAACGGCACCAATGTAGGGGAGAGTAAATGGACAGGAAACAATTGCCGTGGCAGAAGGAGGTAGTCCCGGAACTACAACCAAGGCATGTAAAATGGTAGGATGGCACATGGAAATGGGGTACACCTTTCCTCGTAGGTGACTAGCTGGTGTCAATAGACAAACATTTCGTGGTCAGTGGAGGTATGTGTGGAAGAAGTCTCGATGAAATATAACGGAGGATGGACAAAGGCCACAACGGCAACGACAGGTACTTTTTATGTCAGATGTTCGGAAATGTGACCGGTCGCATAAACCGAAGATGATATACGGATGAGCTAGCCGCATGTCGAAACCCCTTTGTGGGTATTGCTCGCACTGTACAGTAGCTCATCTATACGGAACAACGATCAATGGACATAACCTCAAGCCACCAATACACGAGCCCTTAGTGCGGGCCATATACCGTTGGGAGAAAAATATCAGACGAAACGAGGTTCATGTCTGTGTGAGACCAACCGTACGCCGCAACCCGTTTGTAGGCGTTGCTCGTACTGTACGATGGATCCATAGAAAGACATATGTGGGACTACTGCCTCCAAGCTATCCTAATGGTGTGTAGCAGAACGCCCGTTGACGCTGCAACATAGCATGGTCGTAAAATAGAGAGGGGAGGAAGTCGTGGTCAGTCATATATTCTCCACATGCTAGGCTCATGTAAAGGTAGCCTACCAAACAAGGCCAAGGAAAACCAGCCAGAACGTAGCCTAAAGCAATGATAGGCCCAAATTGATAATGTGTCTAGAAGGCGCGCTCACGGGTCATTGTGAGTGACAAAAGGAGAAAGAACGATGAAAGGTATAAATGGTGAGAACAGAGAAAGTAGAGAAAGTAGGACGAAGAATCGTAAGGAGAAGAGGTTGGAAATGCATTGAAGAATCCACACCGGATCCAGCCGCGCCTCATAAGGTCTCACGGCATGGCAGACCACCAGCACACCAACAACACGTAGCCGGTCGCGGTAACCCCAGCCGAGTAATAAAGGCACAGGTCGGACCGCCATAATGGATTGCAACAGTATATAGGCATGGGACGAGAAAAAGATGGATAGGGGAAGGACAGTAAGAAGGAATGGAGGGGCAACAGAGAAGGAGAAGAACAGGTGAACAAAAGGTAAAGGTTATTGGAAGTATAGCTTGTTGTTGATACCATGGGGCTTAAGATTACCTAGATTAAGAATCAGTAGGATCTCTAACGAGACACCCTGCCGGTCACCAGTGTGGTAGGAGAACAGGCCAGTGACCTGAATGTCATGTACATCGCGGTGAGGGTTACTGTTAAATTGAAGGAATACCGGAGATTCAACCTTCAAAAGTTACGATTTGAACTTTACAGTGATTTTCCTTAGTCTTTTTTTTATACTTTGCGTCGACAGCCAATCAAAATTACAGTAAAAGTCAAATAGCGTCAGTTGTGAAGAATGATATCAACTAATCAGGCACTCATCTGTATTTCTGTATAATTGACACGGGGCTAGCTTTAAGTATACTTTGTGCCACAAGACAGTGAAAGATACCAGACAAAAACCCAGATCAAACAAATAGAAGTGACAGATTGTGAGATCAGAGTACATAACATATATTCAGAAGGGATTGGATATGCACACATTTGTGATATATGTCTGTGGTAGGACACGAAAATGGACTGTGGGACTATTAACAGAAACGGTATTGTTTATAACCAATAAACAGACATGTGTAATTGGCCCTAATTTTGGTTACATGTCAACGGGGCTGATGTGGTAGAAGAATTTTTCATTAAACTCGAAAGAGTAAAGTGCGATGAGAAACTCGTTGAGATGATGGGAGTTGAAGTATCCATAGTTATACTGGTCTAGGAAAAAAACAGGATAGTTGATAGACTTTTGGAGTGGGATGTACAGAGAGTAGACGATATCTGTGAGAGGAGAAAGTAGGTGAGGGGAAAATGTGATGAAAAATAAGGAAGGGTGTAATTTGTAGGTTGTGTAAGGCAAGAGGGAAGGCTGAAGAGATCTCTAGAAAGCCAGATATACACACAGTTCGGACGGATTATGGCCAGACCACTGGTAGACAAGGTTAATGGAAATATATATTTGTGAAAGCTAATATAATAGTCGGACGGGTAAGGCACCCGAAATAAAATAAAAATAGACCTCTTAGGCGAAGAGATGTTATTCCAATTTGGTTATATATTAGACCATGAAGAATAAAGCATGTCTGGTTGAACCCATGACCTTCCAAGTAACATGTTTGTTTAACATAAAACAGAAATATAAATGTATTATATTAAAGTAACAAGTGTACCTTAAGTGAGGTGTGCCCTTTCAATCACAGAAATAATTTTTTTAAATGTGTTTATTTCAATGCATTAACCATATTAACAAATGCGATGTCATGGTTGTGGTTATCCAGTTATATATAATGAAGGTGCCTGGCTCAAGTTCAACTGCAAACAGTTGTGATCTTAAAGTGCCTGACTCAAGCTCAGTCTCAAAAATTTGTGATCTGAAAGTGCCTGACTCAAGCTCAGTCTCAAACAGTTGTGATCTGAAAGTGCCTGACTCATACTCAGTCTCAAACAGTTGTGATCTGAAAGTGCCTGACTCAAGCTCAGCCTCAAACAGTTGTGATCTGAAAGTGCCTGAGTCAAGTTCAGCCTCAAACAGTTGTGATCTGAAAGTGCCTGACTCAAGTTCAGCCTCAAACAGTTGTGATCTGAAGGTGTCTGACTCAAGCTCAGTCTCAAACAGTTGTGATCAGAAGGTGTCTGTCAAGTTCAGCCTCAAACAGTTGTGATCTGAAAGTGCCTGACTCAAGTTCAGCCTCAGACTAGTATTGGATAGTCGATTAGGTGGCGTGGCATTGTCAAAACGTGTTCTTATAAAATATAAGGGAAATAAAGAGTTTTAGAGATCAAAGACGGCCTACACTAGTCGTTACGGCACTTGATAATGACGATAACACAGTCGTCTTCTTCTTCGGCGTCAATTCTCAGACACCCACAGGGTCTCACTTGTAGCAAGACAATGTTTCTACTAGATTTACAGCAGGATGTAGTCCAGAGAGTAGACATGCATTGTGTCACCGTTTTATTTTGAGTCAATGGTCCTACACATCCGTCTACGGCGGTATATACATTTTAAAACCAACTTTTTATAATCTCATATGACAGACAGGAAAGAAAATGTATGCTGTAAGCGTAAGGCAGAACTAAATAAATTTCAGCGTCTTTTTAAATAGGCTTGAAAAGCATCAGTTATGTACCAAACAAACAATAAATTTATGTAACGTTACTGGAGATAATCATTAGTGAAACTTGAAAAATGGTCGTTATTTTCGTTTTACATTACCATAAGTGTTTTTACTACATCAATCATAACTTCAAATTTGATTCCGGAAATAGCTGTCCTTTGTTCTTAAAAAAAAAACAGCTTTCTTCATCTGTTTCTATAATTATACATTTTGTCAACGTTTTTCCTTATTCCCAAGGCTCTCATACATCACATATAGAAAGATTCGTTAGAATGCTCGGGATTTGTCATAACGACTCCCACTTTCTGGCGTTGATAGACATAGAAAAGATAGGTGGAGACAGGCTTGGGTAGATTTAATAATGTGTCCGTCTGTGTGTTGCGGGCCCCGAAACGGTGTAATAGAATAAAAACAGTGACCTGTAATAAATGATGTTGAAGAAGATCATGGGGGATCTTTGGGATAGGGTTATCTGTCCCACCCCAATAGATAATCAGTGACCCAGAAATCATGATGAAATGGGTTGTATCGGGTCAAAAGGCGCATATATCGTTGAAATGATGTATACCAAGACACGGCACATTCCGTTCTACGGACTTATATCCTGCTAACCTGTAGGAGTTTGAGAACGATCTTAGAAGTAGAAAATATTGCCTAATAATAATATACATCACATATAGATATTGATTTGGTTGCATATTCTATTTAGGAAATAGTAGCCATAAACCCAGCATTTTGCTTTGTTGGTTGTATTGATTTTCTAGACAGTATAAATATATTCAGTAGTTTGGCATTGCTTTCTGAACGGTCAAGATCGCAATAGTCTGCGGTGAGATGTGAGCCCAGTACCCGGTAACAGGCAATCTATATCTCGCTGTCACAGAACATGTAGATATTAGAAAAAAAACAACTATACATTTCAAGAGTTGACTCATTCAGTGCTCTTCAACATGTCTACTGGTTGTGAGAGCGTCTCCTTGAATTGTAAAGTTATGTATGAGTATAATGAACGTGTTTCGAACGGACCATTGTCTCACAAAGGTTGAGAAACATTGAAGTACTTTGTGGCAGTGAGGACTACGTTCTGTAAAGGACACATCACACAGATGATGACTTCCAAACATGTTCTAGAAACCAACGGTTGGTGATTTGGAAAGCGATAAGAGATATACAATCGATAAGTCGTCGCGGTAGGTGATAAAATCTGATTTCCGTTGACAACAGTAGGGTCACTCGTTTACCAAAAAATATCACGTGTTCTACCCAGACATCAAGAAATATGTGCGAGTATTAGCGTGCTATCTTTCATCACAGAAACAGTAACAATGCTTTGTATGTAAGTGTCCTTTTAGCTTGCTAAATTATGAAATAAGTATATTCAGAAATATTCAATATTGGGGTTAATAAATGCATAATAACTAGAAATTCGCACACGTCACTCAACATGGTAAGTGACTATTGCTATATGAGGCACTATTAAACAGAAAGATCTAACATGTCTCATAATGGCGTTAATGATACAACACTTGTCATGGAATTTATGTTCAATCTCTGGCAGTATTCATCATCATCAAGTGCTGTCTCCACAACGAAAGTTGGCTGCAACAGACCTCCAACATCCATGTCTCTTGTTTTGATGGTACATTCTGCTAGTTACACTCCCACTTGTATCTCTGTCTACCTCTTGCTCGCTTCTCTTTGACTTTACCCTCAAGTAAGGTCATCAATAAGGTGTCATGCTTTTTTTAATATGTCCAAAATATTTTATTTATCTTTATTTCTCTTAGTAATTCTTCTTCATATTGTGTTTTTAGAACTCTTTGTTTGTTTCCTACTCTTTGCATGATATTTTCCCTATTCTTCTATATACCAACATCTCAAAGACATCAATTCTGTATTCTAATTGTTTGTTTAGTGTCCATATTTCTGAGTCATACATTAATATGGACTAGTTGTAGCATTTGTGTGTAATTTGTTCAGATGTTAATATTTTTCTCATGTTATTGAAAGTACTTTTAGTCATTCCTATTTCTCCTTTTAAGTTCTGTTTCACATCTGCCATCATTTGCTATTAATGTTCTACTTGTTATAATTCTTCTCCATATTTTAATGTTTAGCACCTATTCTTCTGTGACTTTCCGGATTATCATAGTTTTTGTTTCTCGCATATGTATGTCCAGTCCATATTCTTTACTTGATTTATCGACGTGATCTAGGAGTCTGTCCATGTCCATGTTCACTTTCTGCTAAAAGAACAGTGTCATCTACATATCTAAGGTTGTGTATTATTTTCCTATTGATCTTGATTCTTGGCATTTCTTCTATATTTTTAAAGATATTATCTGTGTAGATATTAAATAGACTGTGTTATAAAACACATCCTTGTCTTACCCCTATTCTTATTTGTATTTACGGTGAGTATCTGTTTTCACACCTTATTGATGCAGTCTGTTCCCAAAATATATTTCTAATCAGTGTGATGTCTTTTCCATGTATGTCTAATATCTGGCAGTATTAAAGCAAACTAAGTCACCCCCCCCCCCCTGCTCTTGCACACTTTGAGGCGTAATAGTGAATACAGTATTAGTTCCGTACTTTACTTGAAAAACAGCATACTTAGGGATGATGTGGTAAGACCACACTGGCCGCGTTTACATTCCCAAGAGACTTGGAATCATTTGCTTAGGGTGGATTGACCTAGTCCTTTGTAACTTTAAAAATATTTTCAGTGAGACTGGGAATTGCACCTGGATTCACCACACTACCTCTCCATGACCACTGAGAACATTCTGGTAAAACCATATACTTGGCAGTGATTCATAACTTAACATTAGCACTCTTTATAGAAAATGTGTTATCACGCGTACCTGACATTTCTCAAACCATGTTTATTTCTTCTTTACTTGTGAATGCGAGTCCTCGTTAGTTACACCGTTTTTCTCGTCGATTATATAGTCACGTGGACTCATAGAGAATCATCCTCCTAAAGTGATTTTTATTTTCCTGGTGATTTTAATTGGCCCCTGCGTCTTTGCTGTGTGCCGACATCAATGTATATCCCCGAAAAAAATAAATTGCGTCAGCTTAGAAGAATGATCTGATTAGTCCACATGGTTGTATATATGACGAGGGATTGGTTAGTGCTACCAAATTGTTCGGTTTTACAAACTGTCGCTGCAGTCAGAAGATTTATTGCTATTTATTTTTACAATGTATACTTCATTTTCTATTTGAATGTGGCCAGCAAGTTATTATAAATTATATTTGCTATGTACTTTGACGTTAACGGAGTACTTTCACGTTAAATCAAATCAATGGTGGGTCAAATCAAGACCTTCGTCAATATAAGACATAACAACAAAGTTTAGTCAAGACCTTTGGCTAGGCGTCCGTGCATTTCGTTGACCGACGTTAGCAAATGACACACAGCATATAAATAGTGACCACACACATCAATACTCGAAAACATCACGCAAGAAGACCGATTATGACCCAAACGGATTATTTGAATTCTGTTGGTGATAGTGGTTACTGACGATTCTATTGATAGGTCTTGGTTATTGGCGATCGACATATAACGTAATTTATATATATATATATCGTCAGTGTCTACTGTAATTTTAAAGTAAGTATATAAAGAATACAAATATAAAAAGGGTTAAATAGCAGATGTAGGTGGAAAAATAGACAGAATCGATGCTTCAACGAAAAATGTCTTTATGAAGATAGGAATGTAAAAACATAGAAAGGACCAACAAATCAAGTGGAGACTACATGTGAACCATGTGGAAACTGACCGGACAAGAATACAAAAAAAGCCACAACGAGGAGAGAGAGTGACTGGAATGTGAGAGGTTACATGTAGAGAAACAAAAGTACAAAAAGTACAATAATATATGAAAAACAAAAGTATAAAATCATCCAGGCAGGTCAATAAAAGATGATTTTGTTTGCGACCGTATTTTGTCCACTTCTGCATTAGAAACTGTTGAAAATACAATGAATAAATAGTTTCTTGCGATCAGTAAACTCAAAAAGGAATCTCCTCGGCGTAATGATCAAGCAATACACATTTTATTTACATCATGGATTCGATACCGGTCAGCGACACATTGTTAGAGCAAGTACACTTTTCGGAAATGTGTTGAATATTCCACGAATGCACGGAATTATCTGATCTGAAACATACATTCTTGCACCGTGCCATCTCTGTTTCAGTACACTTAAACTAAACCCAAGTTCAAAACGTCAATACCTTATGCTTGTCGAACTCCTTTTTGGAACTATATACGTGTGTTATGTGCCGTATACAACGCGAGTTTGGAACTATATACTGCGTGTTATATGCCGTATATAACAAGAGTTTGGAACTATATACTGTGTATTATATGCCGTATATAACAAGAGTTTGGAATTATATACTGTGTGTTATATGCCGTATATAACAAGAGTTTGGAATTATATACTGTGTGTTATATGCCGTATATAACACGAGTAGTGCCGACATTGTCATTGTTGGAAACAATGATCACTAATTTATAAATCAACACATACGACATTTAGGCGAATCTTAAGTTTACGGCAATTAAACGTTATACATTAAATTTAAAAAAGCATATCGCATATCGTGGAATATACTTTTTAGGGAAGAAAAAGCAAAATGGATTTGAACAATGTTTCCAAACCCTTTCCGGAAAGTGGTTCCATTTTTGAACAAGTTTCACCTGTTGCCCCTCTAATTCCTAAGAGAAAGAAACACTCATTTCTTTGGTTATTGCTTTAAATGCTTTATCTAATAAAGTCTTGTTATGTCTAGTCTAAATGTCTCAAGTTTGCGCGATTAAGGATAGACAGTTTGGTGGCTCAAATCGTGAGTTGCATTTCTTCAGTGTTGTCTATGTCTGACACTTGTAACACATTGTTGGTACATATATTTAATTATGGTTTGATACTTTTGGTTTTCATTGGGATTGATATGTCGAGATTGGGGAAAGTTGATAATTCTCGAATTGCACCTTCCTCCCCCAAACCACATTGCTCCATCCCTCCCTCCCCTTCCGATGTGGAGCGTGCTTCCCACGTTGGGAAACACGGGATTAAAAGCTTGTGATGTGGTACCTTCCTACAATACATGTCCACGCAAGCTCAAGATCTGAAGTTCTACCGTTACGCAACAGTAAATTCTTAGTAGATGACAGGCACATATAGTGAGTCTGTCCTCTTGTGGAAACCTACATCATTGCATCTGTACAATTATATTCTAATTTGTGCTGTAACATTTAAAGGTTGGCTGCAACGGAACTCCAGCATCTTTTGTCTTTTGCCCTGTCGGTGCACTCTGACAGACTGTATCCCGTCGATCTCATAATGCCCCCTTCTCATGTGTATCTATGCTTATCTTTTCTCCCCTAAACATTACTTTCAAGTAAGATATCTTTCAAGATCTCATATCTTTTAATATATAAAAAAATATATTATTTGAAAGGTAGAAAAGTCACAAAAGTCCTAGACGACCCACCCCCCTTCAAAAGTATTACCACTGTTGAGATTTATAGTTTTCTGGGTATGAAATAACTTTCTGGAGAAAACACCCCATTGTACATATAAGTAAGAGCTAATCAGTCCTAGTTTCTGGGAATAAAAAAAAATAGCAAAAATACTAATCTAGCCAAAACATAGCACACTTGTATAGATTGCTTGAATTCCCATATACTCCAGTTTGAACTCTTTTGGGATAAGTATTGTACGGATGGCTTAAAACGGTCTTCATTCCATTAAAAAGATGTAAACATGTCCGCAGGGAGACATGAGAATATCTAATGAGATTGGCTGTCTGATGACCAAATAAAAAATTCAAGACTTGATAGTGGAACCTCTAATAAGAGAAATTGAAAGGTATATGAGGTGAAAATTGAGTTTCAAAACGTGTAAATAAGTGTATTCTTACTCAGATAAATTCACATACTTCACAGTACTAAAGACATCCCATAAGCGCTCAGTAACCTTCAATAGATGACAACCAATAGTCATGCTGATGATCCCAGTGGCTCACTTATTATTTACTATACAGTCTATCATGTGCCACTATCTACATCATTTGACTCAAATTATATCTATTTCGATGTTATAGGTTAAACGTGCACATGTAGATAATAGCAGAAACGGGGAGTACCAGATGTGAGGGGAGAAAGTATGCCCTATCTGGAAATATCTGAAGATCACATAATCCACATCTGACTGGGACTGTGAGTTTGCATACTCTTGAATGACTGCTGGAATGGAGAGCAGTGTACTTAAGGGAATGTCCCGAGTGCCACGATGCTAGTTCCTAATCAAGAATAAATGAATCATATTAACCATGAAACAGAAGATAGTTACTTGATCAATTCCTTACTTGTGAATAGGAACCAGAATCATTTTCCCATAAATGCACAGCTCGCTAGTCCATCATGCATTTTAGGATGTATAAATTCAGCGTTCAAGTAAGTTGTAGGTTATGCGTTCTTTTCATCTCCACAGAAGAAGCACTTTCTCCCCCCTCCCCTGGTTATTCCCATTTCTATCCTTCTCTGAACATGTACAATGTCTCATTCAACCCTCTCTTCATGACTTGGTGGTGCACACTTAACTTCCCTACTTACCTCAGCTCAATCTCTACTTATCCCTGCCGCATCCACTATAACTTTACTTACCAATGCTGAAGTTCAAGTTCTTATGTTACCTATGCTCTTGCATGAGCTGGGCAGTAGCTGCATATGATACATTGGATGTTATTGAGAAGCATGATTTACTTTGTTGATATTCTGAAATTTACTACATTGTGCAGTATTCCATGAGAGACTGATAGAGTAGCTTCACCAATTATTTTGTCATAATTTAGATGACGGTCGGCGAGTTACTCCAATATGTCATAATCTAGATGACGGTCGGCGAGTTACTCCAATATGTCATAATCTAGATGACGGTCGGCGAGGGACTCCAATATGTCATAATCTAGATGACGGTCGGCTAGTTACTCCAATATGTTATAATCTAGATGACGGTTGGCGAGGGACTTCAATATGTCATAATCTAGATGACGGTCGGCGAGGGACTTCAATATGTCATAATCTAGATGACGGTTGGCGAGGGACTTCATTATGTAATAATTAAGATGACGGTCGGCGAGCGACTCCAATGTCATAATATAGATGACGGCCGGCGAGGGACTTCAATATATTATAATCTAGATGACGGTCTGCGAGGGACTTCAATATGTCATAATCTAGATGACAGCCGGAGAGGGACTTCAATATGTCATAATCTAGATGACGGTCTGCGAGGGACTTCAATATGTCATAATCTAGATGACAGCCGGCAAGGGACTTCAATATGTCATAATCTAGATGACGGTCGGCGAGTTACTCCAATATGTCATAATCTAGATGACGGCCGGCGAGGGACTTCAATATGTTATAATCTGGATACGATCAACGAGTTAGTCCAATATGTCATAATCTAGATGACGGTTGGCGAGGGACTCCAATATGTCATAATCTAGATGACGGCCGGCGAGGGACTTCAATATGTTATAATCTGGATACGATCAACGAGTTAGTCCAATATGTCATAATCTAGATGACGGTTGGCGAGGGACTCCAATATGTCATAATCTAGATGACGGTCGGCGAGGGACTTCAATATGTTATAATCTGGATACGATCAACGAGTTAGTCCAATATGTCATAATCTAGATGACGGTTGGCGAGGGACTCCAATATGTCATAATCTAGATGACGGTCGGCGAGTTACTCCAATATGTTATAATCTAGATGACGGTTGGCGAGGGACTTCAATATGTCATAATCTAGATGACGGTTGGCGAGGGACTTCATTATGTTATAATTAAGATGAAGGTCGGCGAGCGACTCCAATGTCATAATCTAGATGACGGCCGGCAAGGGACTTCAATATATTATAATCTAGATGACGGTCTGCGAGGGACTTCAATATGTCATAATCTAGATGACAGCCGGCGAGGGACTTCAATATGTCATAATCTAGATGACGGTCTGCGAGGGACTTCAATATGTCATAATCTAGATGACGGCCGGCGAGGGACTTCAATATGTTATAATCTGGATACGATGAACGAGTTAGTCCAATATGTCATAATCTAGATGACGGCCGGCGAGGGACTTCAATATGTTATAATCTGGATACAATCAACGAGTTAGTCCAATATGTCATAATCTAGTTGACGGACGGCGAGCGACATCAATATGTACTAACTAGACCATTTCTTATGTCTCCAACACAACAGATAGTATATAAACTATACTTTCAGTTCTTTCGTAATCACTGATTCGTACAGAGAAGTATGTGTGTTGCATTTTTGAATTCCTAGTAATTACTAGCGAAGAAGCTGATATTTCTTATATGCATCTTGTTTCACCAGAGATTTCTTTTATGCCCATAAGCCTAACCCTCAGCGACACGCAGCGCGTTTAGAAGAATCCCCGTACCCACATGAGCACAACTCTAAGTGTGTATAAAGAAGACATACACCACAGCTGTGAATAAAAAAAAAAACCAGTAGCATATCATAAACAAGATATATCCATCAACCAAATCATTTTGTGGCTGTTGTGATTTTCTAGGCAATGTAAATACGTGCAATAGTATGCCATTTTATTTCTGAATGGTCAGGATATACAATTGTCAGTAGCGAGATTAGAATGCCGTGCCCTGGATGTCACAGACGCGCACAATGTACTACGCCGCCACAGAACCGTACCCACTGTGAATGCATCATGTGCAAACATATTGTGGTCTCAATGTTGACGACTGTTGACCACACAGTCCAGACGTTTCTTAATAATTTAAAAATGATACCTGATATTGCTAGATACCAAATAAACTATATTCCAGCTCATGAGAATTACCCCCCCCCCATTCTGTGCATGCAAACATTGGTATTAAAGGAAATGAAAGAGCAGACAGACTTGCCAGCATGGCCATGGTAGCTCAATGTACCTGGTTCGAAAGTACAACAGTTAGTAGTGTACTATAGAATACATTGCGAACATCTCAACGTTTAGTGACTGTAGTGATTTTAAGGAACTCGAATGAAAGCGTGGAATTATAAATGTTTGTAACAAAAAGGGTAAGAACATCATGGCTTAACATTCACGTTTACTGTTATTGACTAGACAATAATTGCTTTGAGTTTTAAAGAGAATACGAATTATTTGAAAATGTTTTATGGGATTTTAAACGGTACAATTTATATAATTTTGAATTTCATGTGGACAACGAGTGGGAATTTATAGTGATTGAAAGATGTTACGAAAATTGAGTGATTTGTGTGTGTTCCTGTTGGTTATTTATTATGAATACTACAGACGACAACTATGTTTCTTTAAGATACATTTTTGTGTGTGTGGATTAATCTTCAAACAACAAATTATAGATCGGTAGCATATCCTAATCTTCTTCTTCTACGTCTACTTCAGTGTTCATTCTCAAACTTCTGCTAGATATATGGTAGCAGGACAAAGAGTCTAACTCCCAATGATATGCAATGAATTGAGAGGAGCATATTCAAAGTGGGTGTCTATTAGTGAATGTAGAGGCACGATGAAGCCATGCATTGAGAAGTCTACTTAAAGTAGGTGTCTATTAGTGAATGTAGAGGCACACAGTGATACCAGAGAACTTTTCTACCCTGACGCTGCAAGGCACAAAAGTGGTGCCAAAGAACTTTTCTACCCTGACGCTTTATGGCACAAAAGTGGTACCAGAGAACTCTTCTACACCTGACGCTGCAAGGCACAAATGGGTATAAAGCGAAAAGAAGAGACATGATGTAAAATGTTGTCAATATTGATGCCATCAAACAGTGTTCCATGAGTTTATGTGCCTTAATTTTTTCATACATAATGGTGGAACATAGAGGTAGACTGGTAAAACTATATAAACAACAGTGACATATCAGCGTACGAGAGAAAGTAGATTTGTGTAGAATACACAAGTATAAATTGATAGTTCGTCCAGGAAGTCTTTGTTAAAAGAAAGGACAAACTATACAGTATGCGACCTAATAACTAGATTAGTAGTAACCAAATAAAATAATACAAAATATAAGAGCGCAGCCAGTCAGTGTCGACCACTTAAATTAGTATCGCAAACCACACTTACTCTGCAGCAATGCCGTCAACCTTCCCAGAAAATGTGTCTCAGTGGCCTACTCCTATGTGACTGAGTGAATCAAGGGAGTAATGTTTTAAAATTTCAAACCAGAAATATTGAGAATTTGAAACTTTAGTCTGTTGGTCGGCGTGCTAGTGAATGTATCCAATACACAGTGAAAAGTGTTTGTTTAAAGGAAAACCTCGACCAATAAAGTTTATGCGTGGTTATCGACATAAAATTCCTACGAGCAGAATCAAAGCAAGTCTTCAGATTTTGATTATGCACGTGATTTCCGTTGGTCACTATGTAAATACTTTGTGTTGCATGATACGGTCATAATTGAAATGCATGGAAATAACAAAGAACACGACGTAAGTAAACTTCTTTGATTCTGCTAGTAGGCCTTTACAGTCGATAACCATGGTCTATATATAAAGACCATACAAGCGGTAAAGTAAAGACTATTTCACAAACGGATAATACGTAACTCCACGTTACATGAGAGCCGCGGTAATATAGAATCAAGTCACTTGTCCACCGACCAGCATATTCGAGTTTTTGGTTCAGTCGTTATTGATGGTTTGAAATATAAATTACCTTCGTGGTTCACCCAGTCACAAAGAAGAAGGATAACATGGCTCGTTCATTGGGAAGCTCGAAGAATTGTGTTATCGATACTGATCACGTGATGTAGACTTCACTAGTCATGTGATTTCTGATCACCCACTGACTAGGCAGCTGCGCCGCGTCTCTTAGTGATACATATTGGTTAATGGGAATTCATGTCTTCTGAAATGACTCGTTTGACTGTTCTCTTGGTTTTAATTGGCTGTTACACAAAGAATAATCATAGCGACCAATGACAATCTCGGGCATAGTCAAATCATCATCATCAGGTGCCATTCCGGCTGGTGTAGGCGGGCATGGCTCTCCACAGCTCTCTGTCCACAGTATTATGTATCAAGGACGTTGTTGTTTCCTTGCCGTACCAGGTTGTCAAACTAATATATTCTCACGTTGTCGCCCTCTGTCTCTGTTGCCTTCAATTTTGCCTGTTGTGACTATGTTCTCAAAACCTGCCTGTCGCATGAAGTGGCCAAAAAAAGAAGATTGCCTTTTTTCTAATATTGTTGATTAAGGTCAATTGTTGATTGTTGCGTAGTTAAAAAGGTTTTTTCTTCTTTTCGTCTAGCTAGATCTTCATGGTGGTCGCCAGGTCTAAGCTCCAGTCTTCTCCAGGTAAGAGCGGCTGCCTAAAAGTTTTTGCCTCATTCCGGTCCATTGTAGCCATGTATTGCATGTGTTATTCTTTGTATTCTGGACAGTTTTGAAGCATGTGTTCAGGGATCTGTATGCCATTCCGCATGACATTCATTTGTGTGGTTCACACTGATCCGGTACAGATGACTCTGTAGCCTGCAGTGGCCAGTACAAAGTCAAAAGATTATGGTCTATTGTTGCCTATGAAGCTGGTGTATGGGGTCTGATTTCGAGACAATATCAATATCTTTATGTCACCGCGATGTGTAATGGTTGCGGATTAGTGTTTTGGCCTCACTGTATGGCTGAGGATAGTTGAATTGTTCCAATTTTACCTACTGCTTTTTCCAGGGCATCAACTCTCTCATTTCCAATGATACCACAATGGTGGGTATCCACTGAAGAGTGATGTTTGAGCATTTTTATGTTTAGCGGTTCTAGTCTAATTTTCGATAATATGTAATTCTGGTCTAATTTTGTATATTGTGTTTTCATTGATTTTTTTTGCGTTGTAATGACTCCAATAATGATCTGCAGTCCGTGAATGTTACTATATTGGAATATGTTTAAATATTTGTCCTGATCATTAGTCATTAGGTCTTATGGTAGACTGTCAACACTCAGTGCAGTTGTAGGGAAAATCATTTGCTTTGAGGTTGATCCATCTCAGTTTACCTTTACTCATGCCCTCTTTCTCTCTATCTCTCTTTCCCGATATATATATATATATATATATGACTAATGGAGTGACTAATATAGTACTCACAATCAGTAATACCTTGTGCGACAGATCACAGCGTCACAATTTTCTTATACTTGACATTTAGTGAGTCGATTCTTGGAGCGAATGACATCGGATATATTTAGTGGTTAATAACCAACCTTGACATTTCTTATATATTTTTGTAGTCTTATATTTTGCATTTAGGATTTCATCACCCGAGCGAAACCACCCGTCCAGCATCGTCAGCGACGTCATTGATTGTGACCAAGCAAATTATTTCCGATACTTCTTTGAGTTCAATATGTATACCGTGTGAGGTAAGATCATCCATTATAACATTCCCTCTGTGATCTTTCGCATCAAACATTCATCAAAGAAGGTTGCGGATTTCCTAAATGTCCCCGGAATGCTGCATCAAGCAAAAAAAAGCGTTACAAAAACTGAAAACAGGAAACATGGAAGACAACTTAGGCTATTTCGGCCAGATTCATTAGAAACTTACACATAATTTGAAAGCTATCGAATCACGCTTTATGTTGGAGTGGCCATACATCGATGTAGCGATTCAGATTTATCCGCCCCAGGAATTCGCTGGGTCTTTATCTAAGGAAGGAAAGCGCTGATCCATGCTCGCTTAAAGGTAGCTAGAGATTCCTTGATCATTAAGGAAATGTAAATAAGGAAGAAGGATATTTCAGAGAAAAACGGAGTACATTTCCTGGAAGTACTCTCTCTCTCTCTCTTTCTCTATCTCTCTAAGCTATATAAATATATATATATATTTACATATATACATACAGATATATAGTCCAAAAAAGATATATAAGAACAGCTCGTTACATGAGAAATGTAATGCTTGAGAAAAACCATTGGGGATACGAGAAGCGACTGAGTTTGAAATAATACATCATGAATATAAAGGGAATAACACAGTGTAACGTTCTCATCGCGACACAACAGATGTAATGATGTGAATAGCAAATGAGATGATTATGCGCTAATCCTTTGAGCTGTAAGATGGTGCTCTTGTGCACCCATAGCTTTTAGTGCAATAATGTTAGTTTTCTTAAAGGGATGGTTGTGTTAGGGGAGGAGTTATGGCTGTATGTTTTGACTCCCCAAAGCGGAGGTATTCCAGTTCAGCTGTATTTCAGGATCGTCAAGATTTGCGAGCAGTGCATTATATACTTCTGGCATAACTATTTCATAATTATTCGGTCACATTTGTTGCCACATCTGCGGTGATGGTACATTTAGTATTTACCGCCACCTAGCAGTCGGTCATAATTTTTCTCTGGGGAGCTGTGCGATAGTGAACGTTCAAGAGGAGGGCAGAAAGAAGCGCTCTAAGGATCACTTAAAGAACTATCTCAAGAACTGCAGCATCGATCATAGCTTCTGGGAGATTACAGCGCTTGATCGCTCAGCATGGCACACCCAGATCACTGTTGGCATCACTAAATTTGAAAAAGAAAGAACACTACGGGCAATTTAGAAGTGACGGAAGCAAAATACCTGAAAAATCACCTACTCGGGCCCGTTGCACGTACTACAATAAATCCTTTCTGACACGAATTGGTCTCATCAGGCATATATGAACTCAAATCAAAACAAATTAGACAGCCACAAATGAATGTTGTGTTTTTTTTGTTCACCATATTTTATAGTGTTTTTCATGCCATATTCGTCTGCGCTTGTGAAGGAGGAACATTATCATCATAAAAATACAAATGTTCAATGTTCGCTGACCTGCACCATCACTTCATTATCAATGAAGATTATTTGAAGGAAGACAAACGTGAAAAAATTGAGACATAACATATATTTAACCTATAATTAGGGACACAAGGACGTACCACATGGAGCATTAATAACTACATATTCATGTTGGAGGGATTTTCTCTGGAAGGAAAGCCTCGCTATATACGACTATATATATATATATATATATATATATATATATATATATATATATATATATATATATATATATATATATATATATATATATATATATATATATATACTGCGCCAGGGAAGTTTATCTGGTAGGTCATAGATAAGCCATGAAAACCTTCCATATATGGATCTAATGCAAATAAATTCTAATTAAAAAGCCATATACTGATTAAGAACAGTTTGTTATAGAAGATGTCCATAAATTACGTCATCACTATTTTGGATAGTGCTAGACCACCCCCACCCCTCCGTCAACAACGTGTAAAGAAGTGAAGGACCCCTTATGTTTAAATGTTTTTACACCCTTCCATTAATAAAAAATTCTTTTATCAGAAAAGGTGGACACAAAAACTACAATTTCTAAGATTTTAATAATATCTTGTTTTCAAATTCACACAATTTACTTGGTTATACACGTTTCGTTAACGTCCACTTTTGTCAAGCCCCCACCCTACCCCTTGTCAGCATCTATTAAACTATTTCAGACCCCTCCTCCATTTTGTTAATTTATGGAAAGCCTCAAAAAATCCACCGTTCTGATAATTCCGTTTCCACTCATGGACTTGCTAGATTGACTACATACATTACCATACTTGATATTGATTTGCTGATACATTTATATAGGTTTGACTCATTACATATTAAGAAGTTGATAACAGAATGTTGTTCCTCTTTGGTATATATCAATAGAGTGTTGATTATCTTTAAAGTGTCATTATGATAACACGTTGTTCTTCTGTACCAAGATAGCACTTCTTTAACACCAATATAGACAAGCTACAATACAATCCCATGGTTACTGTAATTTATATTGCACATTTTAGGTGTTCACTTGAAGCACTATAGCATATGATATTATAGAAAGCAGTTTTTAAAACAAATGGAGGCAATAAATACAAGTGTCTGTTGTGAGGACAATTACGAAAAAATTCCTACAAATATTTATTTTGCTTAACACCCGACAATTCCCAGACGCTTGTCGAGGAGAAATCGATAAAGAAGAAATAACATTTACACGCATAAGTAACGGTATTTAGATAAGACATGCATACGCCTACATATTAAGTGATCAGAAACGAGAGGCGGAGACGTAAAAGCTCGACCGAATCACAACCACTACTATTTTTGATGGTAACAATGCTCTGATATACCCAAATGGTACCACGTCCGCGGTTGAAAGGATTGTACCTCACCACAGCGGGAACACAATAAGCAATCAAAAGAAGGATGAGGTGGTACATGGCCATCTTGATACAAGAAATTACTTACTAGACACGTCACAGTAAGGGGCTAATGTCAACAGCTATTATCCGCATTCCCTTACATTATTTACGTAGTTCTTCATAACAGTCATGCATGCTGATACCAAACACCGTAACTCATCTGGGCTGATGCGGCTGATAATGTGTCCTTTTGCATATACACTGCATCGCCAGACAATGACAAACATGACCAAAGTCAGATATATCAAAATAAGTAATGCTGCGTGGCATACGTGATCAAGACTATCCGAGAGAATGACATAGTTTCTAGTTGTACTAGTGATAATTGTTTCACGATGAGAAATTTAGAAAGAAATATGACAATGTTTATTGATAACCACCCCTAGCTGTGTCGGCGTAGTTAGTCCTTATTAAGACATCTTATATGTCCGTGGTTGGTAGAAAGAAGGTGATACAATTTAAGTTGATGACGCTGGAGACACATATACAGCTTTTATGTGAATTTTCAAAGTTGAGTCACTTCATACGTGATTTCTGGTTTAACATATAACGCCGTACATTCATTTCTGGTTTAACATATAACGCCGTACATTCATTTCCGGTTTAATATATAACGCCGTACATTCATTTCTGGTCAATAACGGAATTGAAAAGACCACAATATTGTCATTACGGTCATCTACTGATTAGATGGACAACACATTGTGGCATTGGGCAAAAAGAGACAATTGGACAATCACGAGTTGACCGACAATCAATTCAATAAGAGATGTCCTAATGAAGGTATGTTCTCAAGTGAAGACAAGTCTAGAACAATATATGTAATGTTCGCTTACAAAGTCTGAACTGCTACCAACTTTCTTCTTCTCTTCGCTCGTTCTATGATTGTGTACACAAATCTAAAACTCCTGTAGATTAGCATGATGCAGCCCCGGAGTGAGAAATGTGTTGTAGTGTCATGTGACGTATTCCTTCCAGAACGTTGTCTTCCCAATGAACTCTCTGAACCTCTCTCTGTCTTGGGCGATGTGGCTTGCATTTTCTAGCGATGTATTCATATTATCTTTAATGTCGTCAGTCCATCGTCTTCTTGGTCTGCCCCTTCTCCTCTTCCCAGGTACTCTTCCCTCCATTATTTGTCTTTCTAAACAGTTATGTCTCTTTATATGACCAAACAGGCGTAGTTTTCTTTTTGTTATTGTGTTTAGTAACCAACACTCTGGAATATTCAGTGTGTTTATAATATCTGAGTTTCTGATTTTATCCTTCCATGATATTCTAAGTATCTTTCTGTAGCATTTCAGCTCGAAGGCGTTGATCCTCTTTGCCGCTGTTTTACTTAGAGTCCATGTTGCACAGCCGTATGTTGCAACCGGAAAAATAAAAGTTCGTAACATTAGCACTTTCGTTTCTATTTGTTGTTTTTCCATATGTTTTTCAGCCGTGATATTTTGCAATATGCCATTGCCATCTCTTCCTTATTTCTGCCATGCAGTCTCCTGCACCGTTGATGTTTGCTCCTAAGTATTCAAATTTATCCACACATTCTATCTCGTTATTGTGTTGTAGTATGATTTACAAATCAGATGAAATATCTAAGAGTTTACACATGACGCATCCTACTTGGACATAAATTTAGGTTACCTTTGTCTCTCAATGGGATAGAACAATCAACCACCACCATACAATACTATGCTCGATCTATGCTTATGATATTAATGACAGGTCAAATGACAAGGTCCTAAGTTCAGACAGTCGTCTCTACTACTTGTGGCTGTATACAGCTTTCTTAAAACCATAAGGAAATCAGTGTTTAGAACACTACTCTATATCTTAATTAGAATTTCATCGGAAATAGCTGCAGGTATAATCAGCGTACGTAAACGGTGTTTGATTCCCAATATAGTTTACTGTCACGCAATCAACGAAAGAAGTCAACTTACAAGCAAGCAGTCAAAACATCACTGATAAAGGTTGGTCCCATGACAGCAACTTTTATCGGGGATAAAGATAACTTCTCATTTATTACGCTGCAGCAACTATTAGGTGGGGTGGCCAGTTCCCTTCCATACTATCTCTCCTAACTCATTCATCACTGTTAGACTACATTCAAATATTGTATTGTGCGTACGTGGATCAACAGTATCTCTTTAGCTCGGAGGTGAGCAAAAACTTTGAGTCCAAAGAACATTATTCATGTTAGCTCAATATATAGGACCACTCCTGTCGTTTGGAATATTTTAAAAGTATGTATCAAATATTCCGCAATCAAATGTATCTCTACAAGATCAACATCAAACCTTTGGTGGCATTGTCTTCATCATGCAAAATATTAAATGGTGCTAAAGAAACTCTCCCCAAGTCTCTTATCAGTTCGTTCCGAACACGTCTTGTATTTCAGCATCAACAATTTCAGGCAATTATTTTTATCTCTATTTCCCTTACTTGTTTACTGTTTGCCTGCGCGAGCCGATGTCCTGATATTTTGTGAGCTCCGGGCTAATGCATACAGTTGTTTTAAAATTAGGCTTGGGGCCAATAAACATGGCTTGACTGGTCGCATTTAGCAAGAGTTGTATTTTTTTCATACTTTGCTCTAGCTCTTAAATACAATGAATATGGAAATAGACGTCACAGCTGCAAGCGACGAAGTGATGGGGGGGGGGGGAGACTCTTAGTATAGAATAAAACCACAAATAAATCAGGCACCAAATCTGATCTTATAAATCTCTTCTTAACTTAAATCTGAAAGACAAGAAACAAGAGTCCACATAACAACTTTATAAATGCTGGATAATACTACAAGGAAACTGACAAAGAGTAATCTTAGATATGACCGCTATAATATTCTTTGGTACAGTACAAGTGAACGCCACAACATAGTTCTGTTATTTCCAGTTATTTTCCTTGTATGTTTTTGAATTTCATGTTCATCAATTAATAATTTAAATATTAATTTATTAGTTTGAGTTAGGATAGTTGTATTTCACATAACTAACCCTAAACCAAACCCTAAATAAATACATATTTAAATTATTAAATGGTGCACATGAAATTTAGAAATATAGATACAGGAAATAACTAAATGTGTTGTGGAGTCTACTTGTACTGCAGCTATTCTTTCTATCTATTTTGTCTATCTATCCATTGTGTTGTCTCTGATTTTGCCGTAAGGTGTCGCAGCATTGAATGACCATATGTTTGGTCGCTTGATATGCAGTAATATTGTGATGTCTAAGAATGTTGGCAACTCCTCTAATCCACCATCTTTTGGTCTTTCTCTGCATCTTGCTGTTTTCATATTCATGTTGTATGATATTGTCGCTGGCCAATAGGAGTTCATTTTCATTATGTGGCCTAACCATTTCAACCTATTTATCAGCATATTTGACTAGAGACGTTGTCCCAAAAGCCCTTGTAATCTCTTCATTCCTCACATAATCTCTTCTTGTTCTGTTTGTTGCTTTTCTTAGTCGTATTATTTTACACGTAGTAAGCTTTCTCTATTTCTCTTTCATAATATTTTATGCACCTTTTTAACTCATTGTGCTATCCCTATATTTATCTCCCATTTAATATGTTGTCTCTCCAGGCACTAATCCACCTTTCATTAAAACGACAAGAAATATCTGCAGTGTTGTCTCGGCCAGACAAACAGCTCACTTTTAACTATTCCTATTCTCATAAGAGTATCTATAAAAATAGTCCTCAACCTCGATACATTTCAGTTTTAATTGACACTTTTTTCCTAAAGAATGTCCCAAAAGACACGCATTTTCTAGCCGATCTGGAACCCCACCAATGAGAGACATCAAATGAAGACTCTTGTATCATATATGGTGTGTACATTAGTAATGATACTGACATCGTTATAAGTCTGTTGTCTGCTTCCTCAGGAAATTGTACTCATTTCACCTTCCAGATTTCCACATTGTCGCGACCAATGTAACTCCATGTATCAAATGTGGCTACGCTTATATTATACCCGAGTTTGAAGTGGGAACAAATAATACTACTAACAATAATAACAATAATAATAATAATAATAATAATAATAATAATAATAAAACAATAAGAATAGTGATAATATTAGCAATAATAAGAGCAATAATAATAATAATAATAATAAAACATGTAACCTATTAGGGTCGTAGAAGTGACACATTGGAATTAGTACAAAAAGGTTGCGAAACACCTCTTTTGGTAATACGGAAGAGTTTGGAAAACAAATTACGACCTAACCATTCTTTAATGTTATCAAGCCAGGATTTTTTTAAAATAATCTCCTTTCCGTTTACCCGTAACTGTTCTCTATACATGATAATCTTTGAAAGTGTATGGTGTATAGTCACATGTGCAAATCAATCAACCTTATGCCGTTTCCAACCTCACCACGTCAATATTTGTTGCCAGTTAGGAAATGTCTCGGTCATTCGTTGTATGTTCTCTAAAGTAAATTTGTAACATTCTCCTGCAAACCTTTTTCTGTATCTGCAGTGAGTGTCCAGCTTTCCCAGACCATACAAACATATAGATAGTACCAGTGATTTGTATATATGTATTTTGACTAAGGTGTTAATTCTGCTTTTCCATATCATATTCAATACTGTCATGACAACCATAGACATTTTTGTTTTCTTGATTTCTACACCCATTGTATATCTTTGATTCTATCTATCTATTAAATTTTCTCTGCTTTTGCTATAAGGCGTCGCATGATTGAATGGCGATCGGATTTTCAAGTTATGGTACGTTCGATCGCTTGATTGTACGATTGTACGTACATTCAATCTAAATTCTTTTTGGTCTACCTCTGTATCTCGCTGTTTACAATTTCATGTTGTTATGCTTGTGTATGATCAGAGGTTTACAACCATCAACAAATAGTGAAGGTCGTGGTTCTGGTAATCCAGTCACCACAACATCAAGAACATTGTACTTTACGATGGTCAATATGTTTTGTGTCGCCTGGGTTTCGCGTGCCAACGTCAAACAAAATACACGAAACTAATCGAAAACATGACAAAAATGTGTGTTGTGATTTTACTGATAGTTCTGACTTGATGATTGGTCACGGCTAGTGCATACAATAGTACAAAGTATTATGTGCCTGGACTATATGATACCAAGAATGAGCAGTGTCAGAACGAAGGTAGAAATGTGTTTATCTATTTTTCATATCTATACTGATAATGTGTAGAAAACATTCATATATTTAGTAAGTAAGGGTATGATGGATAGAATCAGGAGTATTTTTTCTCAAGAGCTGTTGTAAACAATTATATGCATGTATACACTTTAGCATCTCCCACGGGATAATGAGGACATACGGGTAGCCTAAGAGTGATATGAATTCAGTTTAATAATCATTGTGATAACATTACATATGAATTCAGTTTAATAATCATTGTGATAACATTACATATGAAGAGAGCATGTAAAATGAATGAATAAAACCTCCCTCTTTAGAAACTGGTGGGGAAACCATCACAACTTTAGGTATAGTCAATTTCTTGACAACACAGTCCTGTGGACACATCAATAATATTACTTCTAAAGTGACGCTATTGCACTTTTAAAACGTGATTTTCAATGGCTTTCGACATAAAGTATACACAACGGGATGCAATAAAATAACATGAAAAGTCAAAAGGCGTCACTTTAGAAGGTTGTTGCCCAATGATAATGCGGGACTGTATTGTCGAGGGAATCGGTATAGCGATTTTAGGAATTCGTGTTCACTGGATGTGTATAATTAATTTGTCGATAATTTCACAATAAGCCAGTAGCGTTCATGAATTATATGCCTAATTTTGGCTTTGATTGATGTTGCATGGTTTTAATTATATATTATATGAGGTATACAGAATTTTGAAAACTTGGCTTGCTGAAAATTGTGTGCACCTAATATGTCAGATTGCACAATACAATGAGTACATTTTCTATATTACAGGTTCATATGTTTTGGTGTATAACCTTAATATAGTGCAAGAACTGCGATAACTGTAACAAATAGTGATGACCTCGGTACACCTCGCTGCAGTTTGTTATTACATTTACATTAGTATTTCCAACGCATCTTGTTTCGTAATTTTCGGTACTGCATGTTTGCTTGTCAAGGAGTGCAGGGAGGCTTTATATATGCTGTGGAAATAAAGGCCGCTTTGTCATAGTAGACGCCACGACATGTACTGGAAGGATTTTGAGTGTACACCGAAAACACATCCTTTCCCAACCATGGATTGAACCTGAGACCTCAAGGGTCTGAGAATGGCGTTCTAACCACACGTCGATTCGCTCAACTTGTTTCATAACATGGGCATCAATATGAAAACCATTACTTTGTACAGTACTGAAATATAGTTGTACAATTACATTTTGATAGAAGCTAACTAAAATTCTGTGTTACACATTATTTCAACTCCATATTTTCATCTCACTCATCAATGTCGTTTGAAAGATAAGAGAAACATTAACTTGAAGTATGATATTGGACACACACACATTTACAAAGTCATGAAATGACAATTGGAGATATTCACATGTATGGCCACAGTAGACTAACAATTTTAATTTGAAAAATTACATTAAATTGTGCATTTTAGGGGTTCAATAATTATTTCAACAACCAAGATAAAAAAAGTTAATGGTTTAAGACATTGGCAGTAAATGCACAATTATAAATCAGTAAAAGCTAACGTCACTAGAAACACAAGACTATATGCAAACTTTCATTACTATACATGCAAGGGTTATTGAGAATTTGGGTGAAATGGGATGGCGCGAGTTCTTCTTCCTCTGCGTTCAGCATCTGTGGTCATGCTATACTGTCAGGCCTGTCGTCAAGACAAAGTCCACTGTCTTCTCCAGGTCAGAGCGGCTGCCCCATAGCTTTTGCCTCAAGTCTGTATCATCTGGCCAATTCTGCTGTCTCTGCTCTTTGTATGTTGGGCAATCCTGAAGTATGTGTTCCAGGGTCTGTGTTCCGGATCCACATGGACATTCATCTGTGTATGTGATCCTTAATCGGTAAAGGTGATCCAGCAGTCTGCAGTGGCCTGTTCTAAGGCGAAATATTGCGGTCTGTTGATATCTTTGGAGGAGATGTATTGCATCATGTTCGTATTCCCCTTCCATTTGTTTCTTCCACTTTGCTGTGTATGTGCTGTGGATTATTGTTTTTGCTTCTCCGTAAAACAGTGGGTGTCTGTGTTGCTCCATTTCACTTCCTGCCTTTGACAGAGCATCAGCTTTCTCATTTCCCATGATTGCACAGTGTGATGGTATCCACTGAAGGGCAATAGCTGATGATTTTTGGATCTGTCTTAGCTCATGTCTGATGTTGTGCAGAAGACTTTCGTTTCTGTTGCTCTGGATTGATTCCAGTAGCGATCTGCAATCTGTGAATATGGCTATCTTATTTGCTCTTGACAGTCCTGGTTCGGTGAAGGCTTTCAGTGCTTGATGGAGTGCAACTGCTTCTGCTCTAAAGTTAGAGGAGTATTTCCCGGTTGGAAAAGCTTTTGATATTGTCTTCCCATCTTTGAGTTTTATAAAAATCTCACCTCCTCCATTCCTTACTGCTCCTTCTGCCGATCCATCTGTATAGACTTGTGTCCATTCCTTGGGATTGTATTTGATTGATATGCACGAGTTCTAAAATGCACTATAGTATAGACACGAAGAACAGTCGTAAGATTTCAGTGAGTTATACAGATAAAATGCAGTTGTTGTATTATATAAAGCACAGTGTGCTATATATATATATGTGTGTGTGTGTGTGTGTGTGTGTATATATATGTGTGTGTGACCAACTATAAATATATATATATATGTGGGCTTATAATCTAAAATCTAAATGATATGACGAAATCAACATTTTCAAAATATGTCTAAATAATTAACCCTATTTGAGTAGTAGGCTTTGTCTGTTGGTACCTAAGTTTCGCAAGTGATCTCAATAATGATATACCCCAAAATGTTCTAGGTTAGTTATACAGGAAAGAGACTAGAAAAAAATTCATGTCATTCGACACCAGTAGCTACATAACGGTCATGATCGCGTGAGTGTCCGTGACATCCCAGCGACTGGGGAAAATCCGGTTCATTATTGACAGCAGGAACTGTTTCGCTCTTGAAAACGTCTGATTTTCATAATATGTCGCGGTAAGCTTAAAGGCTTCAACACGCCTAAACATCTTCCTAGAAAAAGCTCTTCGTTTCACACATTTCACTGTTTATTTCTTCCATTTTTTTCTATTGCTATTTTAACCAATATATACAATACACATACACACAAATACACAAACGCATAGCTACACACATAAACATAAAATAGACGAGGGAAATATACGGCCCGTGGGCTAAAATTCAGTTTGTCGAAAAAAATTTTTCTGGTTTGAAAGGTTGAGTTAAAATTACTATATGCATGGGTTCATGAGTTCTGGAAATATTAAATCACAAACTAACATAATAAGGAGGAGTTCGTGAATTGAAATCACTACCACTATATTTCTTCTTTCGTTGGCCTGGAACATACCTATATCTGAAGATTTGTTTCTTCTTTCGTTGGCCTGGAACATACCTATATCTGAAGATTTGTTTCTTCTATAAACCTGACTATGTTCTGTAAAGTGTACAGTTATAGAGTTTTTCTTACACTGTTGTTTGTCTGGACCAGTGTATTTGTCTCAGCATTTCATATTCTTGGCAGTCCTGAAGAATATAATCTGTTGTCTGAGGTGCCTGTCCACATATCCGTGTTGCCAACCTTGAACTCTCTATACATATGGCTGCGGAGTCCCTTGTCTCCTGTTCTGAGGCGCAGAATGACAACTTGTTCTGGTGTGTTCATAATTTGGTATTCTTCTTGTGTTGGAGCTGGCTTTCTAATTGTCATTATACTTACTTAAAACTAGGGCTGTACCGGATTCTAATTTATGAAATCCGGATTTATGAAGTGAATTCCGGCCTGTGCCCAGCAGGATTTACTAATAAAAGAATTAAAATTAAATAACGTACTTGACTCACTTGACTAGGTGAGTGAAGTCACCCGACTGTTATTACTGCAGTTCATTACTATAGACATGACAATTATGCCATGAATAAGTAATATTAAGTTCCATAAGTTCAAGATGAAACATAATACATAATCTCATAATGCTAATTTAGTAATTTTAATTTTTAGTTCTCAGTATTTAGTTTTCACATTGTTTTCAGTTGGCTAATTGGCAGCTGAGTTACAACTCACAACAACAGTACATTGGACAGATTGAATTTATTGAAATAAATTCATTCAGTAATTTCACTATTTCAGTCAGTCAGTCTTCATTATGGCTGTGAAGTTGAACTCTCAGAGTCAAGAAGGGACGAGTTGTATTTCAGGAAAATCAACGTTTCCGCATTTTGTGGTAGAAGGCGACTACGGTGGTCAGTGATAATGTCTCCTGCAGTACTGAACAGCCTTTCCGATGGCACACTTGTAGGTGGTGGTGCAAGAAATGCCTGCGCCAGTCTAGCCATACTTGAAAATCTTTGCTTATTGGCATGTCACTATGAAACTGGATCTCACTATCGAGTGTGAAGTGGCTCTGACAGGTACTGTGTCATCGCAGTGTTAATGCTGTTGCCTTCGGCACTTGCAGAACGATCTACGGTGGGGTTTTCCTCGACAATTGTGTCAAAACAGCTCTATAGGCTGGACTCGTACTGTGTGGCAGTGCTCACAGAAGTTAAAACACTAGTACTACAACTAGTAGCTGATGGATCCTGTGCACTGACTGTGTTAACTGAATCAATATTGGAGTTAGCTGCTAACATCAGATGGAATCGTGCATCACTTCTGCCACGTTCGGAGAAGAAGCACAGCTTGAATCGAGGATTCAGTAGTGTGGCACAGGTGTAAATACTGTTAGATTCAATGTCCGCAAATCTGCTGCTAACAACTTCAAGCAAGGCTGCTTTCATAGTTTTGATTCCAGCATCACTACCTTCTTTCTGGAGGAAAGTCATAAGTGTTGTCACTAATGGGATAACAACTGATATTGATGCCTGAGCTGCACTTATTTCACGTGTGTGTTTTTCAAATGTGCCAAAGTAGCTACCACATTCTCCGTGACTGCCCACTGCTGTGCCGTTAGCCCAGTTACCGAATCAATTTCAACACAGTACAGGCTGATGCTGCGCCGTTGTTCTAACAGATGTCGTAGCATATAGAACGTTGAGTTCCATCGTGTTGTCACGTCCTCGATAAGCTGCTATTGTTGTAGGTTTAATTCATTTTGAAGTTCATGCAAACGATTAGTTGCTGACGAAGAGTGTTTAAAATGTCCTACCAATTTTCCAGTACTGATGATGTCAGCAACATACTTTAGACTCAAAAGACCATCACGCGCACACAGCTGCAGTTGATGCCCCAAAGTTTGGCCACGTCCCATGCCTGCACAATTGACTGCTGGGTACTGCTGCTTGCTTTGTGCAAACACGGATTCATCATAGATGTGGTAGCCACGCCAATACACTGGCCTCCGGTGATGCTTTCTTTTCCATCATTTTGTCATAGCTTTTTCTGTGCATCGATCGCAAATGGTTCTACATTGATGATGTTGAGAAGTCTCTGGGACGATATGATCGTCCATGCGATAACTGTTTGTCACACAACTTACATATTACCTTGGCTGAATCATCGCCTTTAACCTTGAAGCAATCCCAAACGGCGCTGTATGCCTTTATTTTGATGCCATTTTATTTTATCGGCAAGACCACAGAAATTTACGAAAATTCGAAATATTCAAGTCCCACAAACTCATGAAGTAATGCATCATTAAAATTGAAAATGAGTGTTTGTTTCTTAAAATTGTTTTTTACATCAGAGAGAAATAGTAAACCAGAAAGTGCTACTTTGCTATTGCCTAAAATTCGGCTTGGCCTCATGAAACATGTACAGAAAATTCACGTGACTAGGCAACACAAACCCGGCCTAAATCCGGCAAAATTTTACCGGAGCCGGAGCCGAATTTGTAAAAATGGCCGGATTCCGGATTTAACGGAGCCGGAATCCGGTACACCCCTACTTAAAACAGATTTGCTCACCATCATCTGTCGTGTGATGTCTGACATTACAGACTTCAAACGTGGACAACCTTACAGTGATGACAAAGTTTGCCTGCGACAGCTACCCTGACGTGCTTTGGAATTTCACATTACTTTTTTTTACAAAGTTATTGACCCCAGTGCTCTCTGAAAACATTCAGTACAGCCCGCGGATCCACATCGATGCTCACCATTGACATATGTACACATAAAGCGCATGCACCTTTACAATATCTGATTGTGGGTACACACATCAAAGGAGTCATTTAGGGAATGATTGATATTTTGATTAAACGGAATTTATGGACACATATAATATATATATATATATATATATATATATATATATATATATATATATATATATATATATATATATATATATATATATATATATATATATATATATATATATATATATATATATATATATATATATATATATATATATATATATATATATATATATATATATATATATTATCGGCTCTGGTAGTGCGGATTGAGAGCGGCCTTGGCAACACAAATATGTCTAACTTTCTGGTGGTTGGTAAGCTATCGCATCCGAATAAGTTTAATAATTATGACTTATATAATTTAATATTTAAAAAAAAAATTAGTAGCATATACTTTACAGGACGTAGCGATTATACCAGAATTTTTTGGATGCTGTCATATTCTATGTAAATACGTTCTGTAGGTTGCCATTAATTTCGTAACGGTACGGATACACAAAGTTTTGCGACTAGGTTCTATGGAACCTGATACATTCGCATAAGGAGATAGAAATACTGTGAACCACACCAGTAAAGACTCAGAAATATGTATGTAAGAATCACGAAGAAGTGTATATATATATATATATATTCCTGCATGTGTGTATGGTAAATATGAATTAGTAAAACCATTTTTAAATAGCTATATTTTCTCGATGCTAACATGTAATTGTGAGTTATTGGTAGTGACCTGCACAACGTTTAAGAAATGGCAGCCCCCTGAAACAAAACGCTATATATAAGCTCCATATGTACTTGAAAGAAAAGTTGTCAAAACCTATATCATGACCGGTTTCCAGTACAAAGGCATGTGTACAGATAGGTAAACATGACCTGAAAGGTTGATGTTGATTATTTCCGAGCTGGTCAGCTTTGGCTTATTTTGGCCACATATATAAAAAGTACCCAACGAAAATCACAGCAATAATAAAAACTTAATGAACGAAGTCCTATTTACTTTCTGTACAGAGGTCTTCTGTACAACAGACTGTTCCGAGTATATGTGCTGACTTTACAAATAAAAATGTATATACAAGTTCATGTCTCACGGGCGATGCCAATCGGAATTACAAATAAATAATTGAAAAGTGTGGGTGTTTAATTTCGTTTCTGTGATATCTGAAATATATAAATCAGAGAAACATAATCTGTTATACCACACACTCCTATATATCAATTGTCAATTCCTCTCCAGAACACACACTATAGAGAAATGGGTACCACACCTATAGAAACATTACTATATAACATTTCTTAAACTTGTGTTTACATACTATGCATTCCAAAACCTAATACATTAAAAAAAATATTCAGTAAACATATTTTTTCCTGATAAATCGTAAATGATGTAATAATGGTTAACACCGGTATCTCATTAATTTCAAACAGTAATGTCCATTGAAGGCAAATTTGGAATAATTACGCCTACACATCTTGATATAATTGTTAAATATAGCGCTGTGATGATGTATTAATTCCTATCTGGAATAAATGTTTCAATATCACTAATAACATCTTTTAAATACATTTGAACTGACGTTATTCCGAATGTGGATCAACTTCCCACCCACGAGGGGAAAAAATTTCCATCAAGCAATTATTAAAATCTAAACGGCGTAAGAAGGGAGTAAAAGAAGTAATACTAGGATGTATTTTAACACTCATCCGATTTAATAGCAAGCACTAAAATGAACTCCAGATGGCAAAGAAAGGGAGGACGACTAAAACAAACTATTAGTATGAGCAACCATGTCTAGAGGTCTCAACAACATGCAGGAACTACACACAGTGGCATCACATCACTCAAACTCGAGATCACTAGTTTCTGCCTTCCCTATGCTCCATATTCGGTGCTCAAGGAACATAGATACATATTTTAATACATATACAGAGAACAATTTTAAGATAAAGAAGAAATAACAACAATCAAGACCAATGGACAAATAAAAAGCAATATACGATATGCAGATGACACAATCCTCTTAGCAGATAGTGCACACGATCTATAGGGACGAACAAATCAAGCATAAAGTATGAACTAGATATTAAAATCCAGAAAACAAAAACCATGATAATCAACAAAACAAAAGAGGAAACAGACTTAAAATTAAAATATACCGAGAGATACTGCAACAAGTAGACTATTAGCAATATATTGGGTACAATCACAAAAGCTGTAGATGTGAAACAGAGGTGAAGGAGAACATGATGCTAAAAGTATGTGTTATCCTTCCAGTTGTGACTCGTAATCCAGACATCTGTGGAGAATCTCAGAATTGTCTCATCCCGAGAGGATCATTGCTCCTTTGATAATTACTAGATTAAAACCTCTACTTGCCGAAGCACGCCACTTTCAATATATACTCATGTCAAAAACACACTAAGTTGTAAGCGTCACTCCTCGGCAATTAGAAGTTTTAATGCAGTAAATACGAAACAAAGCTATTTTAGACATTTATGTGTCGAGTGAAGTATATGTATCAGCTGGAATGTATAATTAATTAAGCTCGTAGGTTTGAAATTAATTGCATATCGTATTCAGAACCTAGCCATATCCCACCGTTTGTTGTCTATCGTAATATTTTAGGTAATATACATACGTTCAGTAGTTTACCACTGCTTTTTTAACCATTCGGAAACACAATTGCATGCGGCGACATTCGAACCCGGTACCTTGGCCGTCAGTGACGCGTTCTGTACTAAGCAGCCACAGAGCCAAGTAAGGCTGAAGTCATGAAATCATATAGACTGTGCGGGCAAACGTGGTCAACATTGACACCACAAAATAGCTATAAGGTTACAAGTGATTGGATACTCGAATATGTTTATGTTTGTTCGTTCGTCCATTACAAGTGATGATGAAAATGTTTTATATCCACTTTTGACAAATTCAGTTAGAATTATGACCATGCATAATAGTTCGTAGATGGCTAATGAGCCCTATTCGAGCTGTAAATGTCCTTGGACAGTTCGGACATGGAATGACCACTGTAGACGGATTTTGGTCTATCCGTGACTTTTTAGCTACTCTCCGCTGTTGGGCTGCAACATTTCTCCTCTTTTCACAAGATGCGGCGCTCTTTTTTACTGTAGAGCACCATGGAGATATATTTTGTGCAAGTTTTTCCCATGAGAGTATATCAAATGTGGGATCGTGTCTTGCACAGGCATAAATAGATCACCTATGAGTATGTGGCTTTTAGTTGTAATTTTCTAGGTTAGGCAAACAAGCTTTGTAGTAAATCCTCCAGTACCTTATAGGAAACACAAGTTTCATGGCGTGTAATTCCTGAGGATTCAAACAAACAAACATGAAGATGTATAACGAGAAAGTGAGACATCAACTTTTGAAGTGAAGTGCTGATATTTCCACACGATTCTCAAGGAAATTCACATCACTAACCCATCATTTACATTATGAAAAATACATTTGTTTAAAATACTATGATTCAAGTTGGGAACCACTGTCGCATGACAGAAAATATACATGAAAGACTTTGTTCACTTTGAAAACATATTTACTTATGATCAGAAAGACCCATATATAAGTTAATTAGCTTGCGTGAAAGATGCAAGTTCGGTAAAACTAATGTACTGCTCTAATAATGGACGTACAGAAAGCGTCTAATAATGGAAGTACATGTACTAAGTGGTACAGAGCGCGTCTGTGATGGCAAAGTTACCGAGTTCGATCTCCGCCACAGGCATTTGAACATATATATGGTGAAATATAATCATCACAGCTAATCTATGGCTGTCTATTTTACCTGTCTCTCTCTGTTTTATATATCTATTATTATGTATAGATATAATCTGTCTACCTAATCTATCTATCTGTCTGTCTCTCTGTATGTATATATGTATGTTTATACATCTAAACTAATCTAATTTAGTCTAATCTAATCTATATACTCTATATATCCATACATCTATCTATATAATATGTATGTCTGTCTATCTATGTATCCATACATCTATCTATATATTTTATCACTTATCTAACTAGTGTCTTTTCTTTGCTTTTTCTGTTAGGAGTCGCAAGATTGAATGACGATTGGTTTTCAAGATATGGCACCTTTTTGTCGATTGATATGTAGTAAAATTGCGACGTTTCAGGACGTCGGTAACACATTCAATTCACCTGCTTCTTGTTCCTCCTCTGTTCCTTGGTGTTTTCTTCACATGTTGCTTGCTCTTGCTGCTTGCCAATGTGGGTTCATTATAATTAAGTGTCCGACTCTGTGGCGACTAGGTACAGTGAGCGTTTTCGACGACCGAGGTGCCCGGTTCAAAATCAGTGGCAGGAAATTGTACATCCGGACCGTCCAGAAAGCAATAGCAAACTACTTAACGTATTTATATTACCTAGAAAATCGCTACAGACAATAATCTAGGGGTTGATTGATATATCTAGAAAAGGGTATGCTACCACTTTTTAAAATTACTGTGGCCATTTTAGCAATCAAAGGTAGACATTTGTTGCATCATTATCAGGTGCCGTTCCGACGGTGTAGGAAATCATGGATCTCCGAAGCTCTCTAATTCCAGAATCTTTTATCAGGATCGTTGTTGGCTCTTTGCCATGCCACGCTGTTAGACTATCTAATAATTGTCTCACAATGTCGACATTTATCTCTCTTGACTTCAATCTTTCTAGCTATACTCTTCGGACCTTCATGTCACCTGACTCCAAAAATTAAAATAAAATATATCTTTTGGATATTATTAACATTATTAATTTCTCATTTGACTATTCCAGCCCATCTTTGCCAGATTTTCTAGCTGCCAATGGTATTCTCATTATTCTTTTAAATAACCGCATCTCTGCTGTCCACAATTTTCCACAATCTTGCTTATTTATTTTTCAAGACTCACATCCGTATGTTAGAATCTGTGTTATATAGCTCTAGAAAACAGACGTTTCCTAAACTATAGGGACTAGGAAATATTACACAACATATTATGTATTAGTATTACATATAACTGAACAATATCAGTCAATGTAAATATATAAGAACATAATGTAATACAGCTAATATGGATACTGATATTGAATACATGAGTTGAACGGGGGGTATTTTTTTCCGGAGATCCCTGGAGATTATCAATTGAAGCTATATAGTTACCAATTATGAGTGGTACTGTCATCAAGCGACATCCGTTGAGAGGGACGTATTGGGAGAAACCCGAGTATAGTGAAGTCATTTTTTCAAGACTCTCTAACCTCTTTTCAAGATAATGACACATTCTACGTTTCACTGGTTATAGTCTTCTTCAAGAAGTAAAAGAAACGAAACTACATATAATAATAAAAATACTATTCATATATGGTTGGTTGGTTGATTGCTGACTCAGCAGTTCATGGGCTAATGACCTTTGACCCAAATGATGGTTTGTGATATATGCATGTGTTTGTGAGGTGTTGTTTTGTTCCATATAAGGTTTTCCATTTATCTGGCCCTGGAAGGAGAAGCATTTTCCGGACACCATCCAGGACTGGACATTCAACCAAGGTGGTGTTAACAATTTCATAGGGATGTGTGGACATCCGACACCATGTAGTGTGTAATGGCTGTATTCTGTTGAGGTTATTGTTACGCTAAACATGCAGTGTGTGAAGTCGGAAAATGATACTCTGGTCTTTCCTTCCTAGATGGTTGATGTCTTTAGGATTTGGACTGGTCACATATTTATATATTTCCCCAGTGTTTCTCCATGGTCCATCTGTTCATCCAAATCTCTTTGTTCGCATATTTCAAAATCATTTTAACTGTATGCTTGGTCGTTTGTGTATATATGGGTGGTCTTGTGCTTCTTTCTTTGCTAGTCTGTCTGCCTTGCTATTGCAGGTGTGTTTGAGTGACCAGGAATCCACTGCATAACAATGCTGACTTTATAAGATGTAAGCAGCTGGTTGGCATATAACAATGCTGACTTCATAAGATGTAAGCAGCTGGTTGGCATATAACAATGCTGACTTTATAAGATGTAAGCAGCTGGTTGGCATATAACAATGCTGACTTTATAAGATGTAAGCAGCTGGTTGGCATATAACAATGCTGACTTTATAAGATGTAAGCAGCTGGTTGGCATATAACAATGCTGACTTTATAAGATGTAAGCAGCTGGTTGGCATATAACAATGCTGACTTTATAAGATGTAAGCAGCTGGTTGGCATATAACAATGCTGACTTTATAAGATGTAAGCAGCTGGTTGGCATATAACAATGCTGACTTTATAAGATGTAAGCAGCTGGTTGGCATATAACAATGCTGACTTCATAAGATGTAAGCAGCTGGTTGGCATATAACAATGCTGACTTTATAAGATGTAAGCAGCTGGTTGGCATATAACAATGCTGACTTTATAAGATGTAATCAGCTGGTTGGCATATAACAATGCTGACTTTATAAGATGTAATCAGCTGGTTGGCATATAACAATGCTGACTTTATAAGATGTAATCAGCTGGTTGGCATATAACAATGCTGACTTTATAAGATGTAATCAGCTGGTTGGCATATAACAATGCTGACTTTATAAGATGTAATCAGCTGGTTGGCATATAACAATGCTGACTTTATAAGATGTAATCAGCTGGTTGTCATATAACAATGCTGACTTTATAAGATGTAATCAGCTGGTTGGCATATAACAATGCTGACTTTATAAGATGTAATCAGCTGGTTGGTATATAACAATGCTGACTTTATAAGATGTAATCAGCTGGTTGGCATATAACAATGCTGACTTTATAAGATGTAATCAGCTGGTTGGCATATAACAATGCTGACTTTATAAGATGTAATCAGCTGGTTGTCATATAACAATGCTGACTTTATAAGATGTAATCAGCTGGTTGGCATATAACAATGCTGACTTTATAAGATGTAATCAGCTGGTTGGCATATAACAATGCTGACTTTATAAGATGTAATCAGCTGGTTGGCATGGTGGTATATTTCAACTATACATGTATCGATATTGTGATAGGGAGAGAGTATATAGATATATTAGGCATATGCTAAAAACAAATTGAAGAAATAGCTGTAAGATCAATGACATGGTACCCGCAGCGGAAAAATAAGGGACACATGAAGAAGAGAGATTATGAAAGACGCGACAGATATGGGAGGCACATGAACGGAGTACATATAGTTTTTCATTGCTCACGCTGCAATTCCAGGGTTAGCAGATAACCAACGATTCTAAACGCACCTCCTCACGGTATACACGTGTACTGGATAATGCTTAATGCTAGCGTCTGGGCAGTGTGGACCGATTAATTGATTTTACAAGACAAACTATTTCTCTAAATGCTACTTCTAGATTCACATAGCTAAAATAATGTAGCTGCACATGATAATGGTCAACAGAAATATCATGTCGAATGACTCGCGAAAACAAGGTTAGTGAGCTAGTCCCCGGAGAATTTAAGTTAGCTTATTTAGTATATTATGAATGCAGCCCAGCACTAGAGAGCATCTTTTACAAATGGATTCTTGAACGTAGGTTGACATAAGAAAGTTCCGAGTGACAGGTTTAAAATAAAACGTATAATAATTCAAAATAGCGACAGGAAGGTCATCTATGTGAGAAATCCTCTACCCCTGATGCCTCAAGGGAAACAAGGGATACAGCGTATATATAGATAGATAATTCAAAGGTCAAACATTAACATAATATTATATTGATATCCATTACCTTTCGCAAAGGCCAGGTTCATCTTAACATAATAACTGTTTTAAATCTTTATTTTTGATAGTTTTGAAGATCAATTCTTCTATGTTCAGTTGTGGACGTCTGTATTGAATCGTCTTTCTGTCCATGACATTGTTTTCATGGACCTTTCTATAACATTTCATAGGATACAAAGGGTTTCACATTGATCTTGTTTTATTCCTAGGTTTAGAATGTTCCTAGGTTCTTCTTCTTCTCGTTCGCAGTTTAACATGTCTACACAGCCAGTCCGGTTTCTTGATAAATGCTGATGTATTTGAAAGCTGATCGGTGCTCCCATACAGTTTTCTGTGGATATCCATCTCTGTGTGCCAGTGTTCTTGCCGTAACTAGATTAGTGTATTGCATTATTGGAGGATATGTTCAGCGGTCTGTGCTGCCAGCCCGCATGGATACAGAGATGATAGAACCAATATTAGTCTATATAAGTGTCTGTTTAAGTCTGTTGTGTCTATAACCTACTCAGCTCTGTTGAGATTGTGATAGTTGTCTTTTGCTTGGTCGACTTTCCTGACAGCTTTGATGAGGGTCCTCATATCTTGGTAGGTGATTTCGTTAGCACATAACCAAGTTCTTAGAAGCACCTCCTTGTGGTGCATCCTGGAAACAGACGTACAGAGACTCGTGCGGTGTCTCTAATTAACACTTTTAGGGATTGTGTCCGTGGATGATATTTATGGAATGAGATTGAATGAAAAAAGACAAGCAATATCTCCAGCAATCTCTAAACCGACACAACTAGCTGCATTGTCGTCACACAGTGACGCAAGTCATCCAATCTTATTTGTAGATGTTCCGATATGGGTAGATGACGCTACGGTGTAGTTCTAGCTACACATTAGAATAACTCTGGAAAAGGCAAGGCACCCTAGAGGGCAGCGTTGTGTAAAGGAAAAGCTAACGTGACAACAAAATCTCAATTTTCCAGCACGAGACTGGTCACTCGAAGTGTTGTTGTGGTCGAAAACATACAACAACCAAAACGATGTGTCAGATAGTAAACGTCTCACCACAATTGACCCCATTCAAAGTGATATGCTTGACATGGTTCAGGTATTGAGTACGCAAACTTCAGCATGTGTACTCACCGGTATGGAAAAAAATATTTAAATACAAATCCATATTGTCTTAGGAAAACACTTCCAATAAAATGTTGTCAGGAGTAACTCTTGTTCACACTATCTGTCCTAAACAGTGTTGAGACTTAGACTGGACGTTGCGGACAACGCAGACGTTGGGCATGTTCTTGTCTTTGAGGACGAGCCAACCTTGAGCTAACTCAACTGCGCCATTCCCCAACAACGCTCACACAGAGAGAATTGGGTTCAGTACCCAAGTGCGCAGGGGAAATGATGTCGCATTTCTTATACGAGAATTGTTCGCCGACAGGAAAGTTACTCTTCCGAGATAGGCGTAATCGACCCACTCCTTGAGTGACAAACGCAATGGCGGAATCACAATACAGAACGTTTTTGGCGATAGATTGGGTGGCCATTAAAAGCGAACGAGATGAGTGCGTGGGAAATGCACAGGTCAAATCTCAAACGCTGGACGTGTTTGGCGACATTGCAGGCTCGTCTACAATGATGTATCAGCCCTAGTCTAATTCAACTGCATTGCCCAACACAGCTCGTATAGAAGAAATTAAGGACTAGGACGTAGGGATCAATGGAGGAGTCTTCTTACACATGAAATAGTTCGCTTACTGCAAAACGTCTCGTGGTAGGAAAGATGGCAGTAGGTGACCCAGACAAATTACAAAGACGTCTCGCAACAAAGGCGTCCTCGGAGCAGAAGCCTTCTTCAATAGGCACCGTATCAAACTGAAATCTCTCGGGTATTAAAGAAAACTCAGAAACGATCCCACCGCACATGGGAAGTAAGATTAAGTTGCTCATATTTCATAGGGCAGTGAAAAACATTTAATTGAACACGTTGAAACATTATTTTCCATCATGGATGCCATTGATTAAGTGTCATCATACGTTGCTACTAAAAAATACACCACCTTAATAATTGTAAACTATACATTTAAAAAAAAATACAACGTATAAATATGTTTGTATAATTATTTATGGCGGTAGGGTCTAACACATTAAACATCCCCGGTTCTTTAACGAATGATGTGTCCACATTGTATAAGAAACACACCATACATTATGCAACTAAACTAACGTTCGCTAAAGGCGCATAAAATGTAGCACTCATTAATTTTCGTGCAACGCACTGAGAGGCTCCCCCTTCATCCTGGAACACCCGGCGTGGTTTTCAGTGCGTTGTGCGCAGAATGAATTATCGGGTAGCAGACGCTGTGTGTATTTATTTTTTTTTAAATCGCGTATCAGAAGCTGTTTGAATTCACTCAAGTATTACAAAAGTGGAAATGTGTGGACACAGCATTCCGCAATTAATCACCTCCTGTTTGAATAATTACGCCAATGACACACGTACACACACACACTGTATATCGCGTTTTAATTTATCGACGTACATGTTTCTGTATATGACGACGACACTTGTTAAATCAAATGGATATTGTCGGATTATGTGCGGCAAGAAGAGGCCATAATGAACAAACACGCTGAATGACCAATCTGAAAATAGTTTGGATCAATAAGTTAATCAATGTCCTTTATTGCCCTTGGGTGCATAGGCTATGGGCCACACACTTCTATACACTTTCTCTTCGTCATTTTAATCAATCTCTGTCGAAGTTTATCCGCCCTACTTCAACACTGTTCTATCCAAATAATAATTTGGTCTCACGCTTTCTCCTCTTTTGTTTTCCCTGAGGGTTTGTGTCAGTATCTGAGAATTAGAGATTTCTTTGCTGGACGACGACCATGTCTATTTATATGCTTCACGAGTATCAGTTAAGTTTTTGTTGTAAGGTTTTTAACTTCGGAAACTCCGAAGGCAAGACCGCTGTTAATACGGCTTCGTGTTAGACAGAAGAATCTATTATGAATTACATAATTCTATATATTGTCATCTTTATGAAGACCTCTGTGACATAATATTACTCAGATAGTCTGTACTTTTCTTTTTTGTCTTCATCTTGATCCTAAACAAAAGCAAGTTTTGAATATAATTGAACACATTTCCTGAACGATAAGTTCCTAAGAAAATAATAAGTTATACTGTATAGATTGGATTTTTGTTAACGATAGCAGTTATGAATGTAAATGCACATATGATACCAAGAGAGATGATCTTATTTGCATGTCCTGGTTTTAGAGCAAGCATTATGTATAGTTTCATCGCAATAGAATGCTTGTAAGTTAGACTTTGCAGCAATGACAAAGAATACATCAGAGAAGGCAGAAAGTTGATACGGTGTAACTGGAAGCGGGATGTGAAGACTAAATATGAGAAATAATGAAGATACAATACCTCGGAAATTAAGTTTTACGTATCACTGGAAACACACAAGAAAACACATATAATTCGCCGTTTCGAAAAAAAGGCATTTATCACGAACACACCACGAATAAAGCAGGATAATATTGATTGTATAGGTGAGTCCGAACAAGAACTATAAGAGTTAACAGCAACGTCGAAAATCGTTACCAATAAGAATAGAATGGAAATCAACATAGACAAGATTAAGATCTTGAGTAACATAAGAGACCAGGTGGTACAGGCAAAAAATCATGATGAATGTGTATAAAGTTGAGGAAGTGAATACTTTCAAATACATCGGACCAAATATACAGTGATGTTAAATGCACACTAGTGTGAAAGATAATGCTGGAGATGGCTTTAGCTGTTATTTAATTTGGAAAAAGAACATCGGCATTATAGCGAAAATCAAACTATATAATTCCTTAGTGCTTTCTATTGTGCTGTATGAGTGGATGTCTAAGTCGTAGATATGGATTACTCACTGCAGATATGGATTGACTGTTACAGATCTTCGAATACATTTGTTACATTCTGTGCATATCCTATTGTCAACAGAAGAAAAATGTGTACATAAGAAATAAAACAGAGATGTGCACAAGTCAATTAGAATCATTACTTTTAATAGTAAAACGACGAAAACTTGCAAGGTTTGGACATATATGCCGACATGATTCCTTGCCAAAAACGATACTACAGGCAACAATCCGAGGTAAAATATGCAGAGGAGGACAACAAAAATATTGAACAGACATCATCAAAGATCAGAATTGTTCCTCACTCATCCGCATAGCTAAAGATATCAATCGATGGAGGACTCTTTGTGTTGGTTCATTCAATAAGGTACCACTACGACCCTGAAATATCTTGCGCTTATGGATATAGAACACTGGAGAGACAATTAATCTTAAAAATACCAAAAACTATAACTGTAAAACACAAGCACAAAATAAGAGAATTATTACGCACAAACCAAATATTAAACCAATATAAAACATCTTTAGTGGAGCGCGTGGCCGTACGGCTAGAACGCCGACCTCAGATGGTTCAATCCGCGGTTGGGACAAGGATTGTTATCTTTCGGAGGTGCAATAAAAAAGCCTCCCTGCACTCCTTAACAGGAAAACAGGCAGTAATGAAAGGAAAGTTGTTTATTTTGTTTTTTTTGTTTCAAAGCATCTCTGAAACAAGTTTTAACAGCAGTCATTAACACGTCATCTTTAAATAATAGCATGATAGAAGAAAATGAAAAGAAAAGCTTAGGCCGGTTCACCCGCGTGCACTTATTAAATTACCTCTTTTCAGGGAGAAATAAATAGTTGTACAAATAGGGAATGAAAACTGGACTTCTAATTGTTGCATGGAAATTATTGAAATATTTAAACTTTAAAGTTATTCACGGAAATTTTTTAAATTCTAACACGCCTGTGTGTTGCCAACGACCAACGGGAAGCAATGAATAGCATAACTGAGGTATGCTATGCGTGTTGTAATCGGCGACTAAGGAGGTTTGTGTTGGAATTGACTTTTCACCTTATAATAAAAATGAACAAAGGTCAAGTCCGATGTGTCAGGCCAAACGGAGCAGAAATCGCAGTCATGCTGTAAACTACAACATAAGGCATAGTTATCTACTATACATTCTGGTAACCAACAGGCGAAACTAGAAAACAGGATGATGAAATTTTGCTAATCACCGTATGCACACACGATAACCGACATTTCGACCAAAAGGCATATATCAAAAACATATTCAAAATAATCGAAGCGACGAGTAAGAATGCCATTGTCCACGTTATTATTAATGACATTGTCCACGTTATTATTAATGACATTGTCCACGTTATTATTAATGCCATTGTCCACGTTATTATTAATGCCATTGTCCACGTTATTATTAATGCCATTGTCCATATGACACAGCTGATTTTGACAACCAGCAGGAGATTCAGAACAAACAAGCAGAAGAAGAAATTACAAAATAGGGAAAACATCTGATTGCCTACTTGAACTCCTTCATGAAACATGATAACGCATAAATATGTTGGCCAAGCTGTACATATCATTACCCTCATCATCGTACATATGAAAGATCCCTGTATTATTTTGAAATGAGTCTATGATTGACGATTTTTCTCTTCTATAAACCAAACTGCATTTTGTTGTCCCGTACACAGGTCAGAGGAGTTTTTGTTCCTGTGTTTAATCTTTTATCTCTAGAACAGTGTTTGTCTTAGCACTCCATGTTCGAGATGTTATCAAACCCAATAAATAAGGACTTGTTTGTATCTAGATGTCCGATCAAGAAAGAAAATAGTACTTGTTCAGTGACAAGAAATATTTGTTTGACACTGATACTGTTTGTTACACTAGTGTAAATATACGCTGAAACCCTTTGTTGCCTTTCGCCGTCATGGGTAGAAGAGTTTTCTGGAGACAGCAACTTATGTGCTGAGTATATTGTGGAGTTTGTCGCCTCTTTTATTTCAGTGGTCCATCGTTTTCGTGGTCAGCCTTTAGGTCTGCCTTCACTATATCTATGTAGCATAGCTTGCTGTGGTATGCTGTTTGATGGTAGTCTGCTGATGTGTGCAAACCATTTGATCTGTTGTCGCTTGATGTATTCTAAGATTGCGGTGGTACCGGTTTTTTGTCGGATGTCCTCATTCCTCACTCTGTCTCTTAACGATATTCCTAGGATTCTGCGTAACCATGCCATTTCAGCCGTCACAAGTTAACGTTTCTCTTGCGCTGTCGATGTTTTGCATTGGCAGCACAGCATTGGCATAATAATAGTATTGAATAGTGTTATTTTGGTGTTAAATCTACGTATTTGTTGTATAAATATATAATACTGAATTATTCGTGAGAGACGATAGGGATAGTGAGAAGAGAGAGAGAGAGAGAGAGAGAGAGAGAGAATGAAGAAAACAGTTACAAATGAATTAATTTATGCCAGAACAAAATTTGATTTTTAATGTTTTGTGTTAATATTTGGTTTTTGCGAATAATATCACATTTTCTGTTTCCATGCAGAAAATTATGTAGACGACCGTTATGAAAAAAGCATTACTGCGTTAAATAGCAATTTTATGTAGAACAAATGCACTGAATAAATGTGGTGACTCTTCCGTGTGATGCCGGGGCCCGAAAGAGAGGAACGTAACAGCAACACTGTTTATCTTCCATGCACGCCATAAGAGGTGACTAATGAGTTTTGGGGGTGGAATTGTCTATCCCAACCCTCATATGGTAAAACTGACCCAGATGCCACTCTAAAGTCAGATGCGTGAGGAAGAAAGGCGCAGATATATCAGCTAATCTATAATCCATGAGTTGATGCATTCCGTACTCCGGACTACATTCTGCGAATCTGCGGGAGTTTGAAAATTAATGAAGAAGGCGTTTTGACCAGACAATTCTTATCTGTAATAGAGTGAGGCGTGGCAGGTCGGAACAATAGAGCAGCAGGTCAGCCGCTTAGTTAAAATCCAGACAAAATGTCTGACAAAACCAAATGGACAGATACAGTGTTGTAACAATATTGTTACTAACCTGCCTTCAGGGTACATTAAACCATATTTAGTAACGATAGTCTCACAAACCTAGAAAAGTTGACGACATACATAAACAAGTAGGTCCATGTAAGAAGAGTATGTCATTGGGCATTGTTCGTGGAGGGAGACTCATTCAGCCAGGTATTGACATAACAGATAAAAGGTATCGTTCATTTTGGCTATTTATCGAGAAAACAAAGTTTTAAGGTATAGAGGTGTATCTGTAACCTCTGGAGGGAAACGATACATGTCTGTAGCTTAAACAAAAGAGTTGCAGACGGAATGTCTGGGATGTGCGAAACCACATGGCAAATTAACTGAGGAGAATTGTTTTCATGTATGTAACTTGCAGTTTTCGATTAAATGACGAAGAGGGCGCGACATTAAGACGGATGTAAGAATGTCCATGGGAAGCATTTTGATTGGTCAGAAGTTTTTATCAAAACTGGGGAACTCTGCGTTTGCATAAGATAATTACTAACTTTGGGGTCTTTGTTACCTCTAACATTTTATGGTAGTGTGTCCTGATATAACCTAATTGAACCTTGTTGTGTGCTGGTTGAAAGTGCACGCCTCTCCAAAAGATAGGCAAACTCATTAACTACCTACCTATTTGCAGAAGTTGGAGTTCGGACTAAACCGAGGAAGTCAGCAGAGCTAGGCCAGTTCGAGTGGGAACTAGGTTAGAAGATCTGATTAGGTCCAAGAGACTAGGAGGTTGGGACTAGGTTCGGGGATAAGGTTGAGGCCTGAGGTAGGAAGAGTAGTTAGAAGTTATTGTTAGGGAAGTTGAGTTTCCAAATCGTAGTTAGGAAGTTTTAGGAGAGATTGAAAAGCTCCCAGTTGAGAGTCGGATTGTCTCTAAGAAAGCCTGTGAACTAAAAGATGTTTAATATTTTCTAAGATGTTGTACATTGAATTATTATTGTTGTAATCCTGGATGTTGTAATGAAGCAATAAATAGGTTATATATGTGAGAAATCTGGTTATCGTCATCTTATTAAATACGCGACTATATTTGAATACAACGGCTTACATCACACGACGTGTGTTGAAGATACCCAAACTGGCAGTGGTGTCTTTAACACTACCATGACTAGAAACGGCATAATTCACTGACTCTGTCACCATTAAATATTGCCATATATCGAAATAAGAACAAAATAAACACATAATTCAACAACACAGTGGACCGATGACTACACGGCGGTGTGATGTGACTGAAACTAACAGATCAAAACTATTTATTTTATTATTTTTAGTCCGAGATATGTCGGTTGTCATCTTATTTTTATTTGCACATCTGTTAGTTTTAATCTCAATTTTATTCCGGGAACTGTCAGTTTCCATCTCATTTTTATTTACGGATCTGACAGTCTTCATGTAATAACTTCATGTAGTCTTCGATCTTTATTAATTTTTCATTTTGTAGTTGTTTGTGCATATTTTGATAAATCTATTTTAACCGAAACCACGGTTCTGTGTATTTCATCCGCTCAAAACGTATATTTAACATATATTATTGTTTCTTGTATTTATTTCCATACGGATTTCCGTCTTAGTTGTTTTCCATTCATTTATAATTGAAAGAAACATCAATATAAAATAGAGGTGCGTGGACACATGACTACACCTAGTGACAGACACTTCGATATACAGATAAATTCAATGATAACAAAAACAAATCACTTATATACACTTCGCGAAACATACTGATAGATCGATGTATAAATTGGGTATGCAGATACAGAAACACCAAAACAACAAACAGGCGTTGAAAATTCAGACAAATATCTTGACTAACAACTGTACTATACAATTTATAATGAATTCAGTACAATTTTCTATTGAATAATATGTGAATTAGTCATTTATGCGCATTTAAATAGGAAGAAATGACATCAAGCCAGAACGGACATTTCCAATTACTTGTCTGGCTGCAGTACTGAAATCTTGTCATTGAGTAACGGAGCGGTATCTGAGGATGAGTGCGTACGTGAACAGGCTGGCGCATTGGTACCTCGTCTAAGTGCAAATTATCGAACAAACCTGATTGTAACTTACGGTATCAACAATTACAATAAGTGAGAAATGTTCGGACGACAGAGTTGCTGATTGGACGATCAAAATCGCAAGATGTCAGAGATGACCGTACACCGTGGAAGACTAGAGGATGAGATAACGATGTGTGAAGGAACAATATTAACCAAGAAAGGCAGTTGGTCGTGTTATGTGTAACGCAAAAATTAAACAGTTTGAGTTGTCCTCTCATAGATAATGAACAGGATGTAGTAGACAAGAGAACGGTGATGCAATGTGTCGCCGTTCTATTTCCGCCAATGTTCTGAGACATCCAGACTTTGATAGTAAAAATATGGATAACCGTATAGACATACCTTACAACAATATAAGACGATATTGAGGTCCATATTAGCCAACCATAGTAAAACAGGTCACGAAGTAGAGTAAGAACAAACACGAGACAAAGAGAGAGAGAGAGAGAGAGAGAGAGAGAGAGAGAGAGAGAGAGAGAGAGAGAGAGAGAGATAGTGAAAGAGGACTAATTTCATCTATATAATGTAATAGGTTTTTTTCAATGTGCATTTTATGAGATTTTGCTACAAAGCTGCCAGATAGCTAGAGAAGACAATAGTTTAGCTAAAGAAGAATGAAACAACAATCTTTATTGGCGGGCGAAACACAGAGACCAATGAAAATCTCGGGAAAGGTCAAATAGCGTCACTTTATAAGCATGGTTTTTGATGAATCCACAGTACTGTAACGAACTCTCATCCTATCAGTGAAACGGAAAATCCACAAGTCGACATCTATACCACGTCGCATACTGCATTATATGTCATATGTACCCCCCCCCCCCCCCCCCGCAAAAAAACCAAAAAACAATAATAATAATAATAATAAATAAATAAATAAACACAAATTCCCCAAAATAAAGTACACTGAATAGCAAGAAACAAAACAATCTTAGTTCCATTATATTTAGATATAGTGTACCTAGAACGCAGAAGCGGTCCGTCGACCATCTATGGGCCGTTGTAGCACAAGTACGAAAATAAATATTGCGATGAAGCAACTGAATGTTATGTAAACATACCACTACTCATAAAAAGCTAACAGAAAAAAAAATATAACAAAAATAATATGGGCCAAAATGATTGACATTTCGATCTTAGATCTTTATCAGGACAAACATATACACATTATAATAATAATAAGAAATGCACATGTATTTTCTTATTATACCAGAAGACTCAGTGAGTCACAAACTAATATGGAAAATAATAGAAATGCAATATGTGATTTTTAAAGATTGGATTATGAGATTGCAATATCCTATACATGAGAACTGAGCAATATGTGCAGACAGGCGATAGTTGTACAAAAAGCTGTTGCACACGCATATGCAACGCACATATGAAATAGCGAAGTGCTCCAAGAGTATACAGGGAATGAATAGAGTACAGTTGTGAACTTTGTGTGTGTGCGTGTATGTGTGCGTTTGTGTTTGAGCAAAAGACATTTCTGCCAATGGTATTCATAAGGAGATGGTTCTTGTTTACACTGATAATTGCTTATGGAGATAGATGTAACTTGTAAATCAATTTTCACAAAGACTCTTCATTACTTTCTTATTAAGAGTGACCTGGTTGCCCTGTTGAAATTGCGCAGCAGGTAGAGAAATTATTCAAGTTTTACATGCAAATGACGATAGACAAAGAAGCAAACGATATAAGAGTGTTCATATTTATCAGCGTACGTCATAATAATACGTACGCATGAGTGCGTGTGTATGTACATGTTAGTTTGGATGAAAACTACTATAGGTACACACGAATGAAACACGGTTTCCCATAAATGCTTAGCTGCCTAATCAGTGGTTGATCAGAAACCAATGACAAGCATCGCCTACCGCTCTTGCTCTGTATCGATAGCGATATTCCTTGACCTTTCGAGAGCATAGCCCTAGTGCCATTCTTCCGGTAGTTGCGAGAACCACATTATTATTTTTATGTTAAGCCACGAATAAAGAATGAACTTGAAACCCAGATTTGCTGGTCGGCGGACGAGTGACTTAATATTACACTAACGCGGATCCCAATTTCTTCATATAAATTTCAATTGTTTTCATCATTATTCTGTGTTTTTTTTAAAAATTGCAATTTAAATTTCTAATATCCTCATTCCATTATTGTGTCTGGACAAACATTGACACTAAAAGCTAAAGATACATTAGAGCTCGCTACGATAGTAATATCATGTTTACGCATAATTCAAAAAACATCAATAGACAGAATCAGAAAGTAAAACAACAGGAGACTAACTATTTGATGTAAATTCTAGATTACACCAGAAGACAACAGATTAAATGGTTTGCACACTACTCCAGAATATAGATAACATTCCCTAACAAACAATGCTATACGGACACAATCGATACAGAACCCAAAGCAGATCATGTAGAAGATCTATATCTCTAAGTGACGTTTCTTTACAGAACGTCGTTTTCAATGTCACAATGTAAGCCTCTCGGTTTTTTTCAAGCTATCTAACCTCCTCCAGTGTCATGTTCAGAAAGTCTTCGATCTCCTGTGTACATCACAGTCTTGGTCTGCCTCTTGTTACATTTCATGGGGCAGTTCCTTCCATGACTAATATTTCGAAACTATTTATACACGGTTTTTTTATATGGCTATTTCATATATTTGTATGCGTACAAGACACATTATAGAAATAAATGAAATCACATCAATAAACATAAATAAAGAATGATATAATCTTCTTCGGATGTTGTGATGATAAAATTACATAAATCACACGGTCTCAATGATCTTTCATAGGAAATATATTATACAACTAAATAGGCCATGATTGAACGAAGAGTAATTAACATAAGATGCATGTTTAATTATAATTATAATCATAATTAATAGATTTATGTGTAGCCTACCAGAAGAACGTCTCCGGAGAATTAATAGGTGTATGTGTAGCCTACCAGAAGAACGTCTCCAGAGAATTAATAGGTGTATGTGTAGCCTACCAGAAGAACGTCTCCAGAGAATTAATAGGTGTATGTGTAGCCTACCAGAAGAACGTCTCCAGAGAATTAATAGGTGTATGTGTAGCCTACCAGAAGAGCGTCTCCAGAGAAGTACTTTACCCCCTCACACTAAAAGACACAAAGTGGTAAGCTGGAATAAAAAGAAAAACAAACGGGGAAAAAAACAGAGCCAACTATTCACTATGTAAAACAAAAGATACGGACCAGAGCAATAAAAAAAATCCACAACATAAAATAAACACAAAATACTCATAAAATGTTCTACAAATAAGTGTCAAAATCAATCATAAAATATTCACGTACTGAGGACGGTGTGAATTGCGACACAGCAATATTAACCATATTATATATGTACATCTGTCTCTAATTACAAGGGGAAAAAAAAGGAAAAAAATGTTTCTCTAGTTCACATTATCGAATCGTTTACTAAAAGCAACTATAAATTACTGCGTTAAATAATAAATTCCGCAGCTGCATATTAATTAATCGGCAATAATAATAATAAATAAAATGGTAATAAATCAATATATATATATTGATTATCTACGAATATAGAACAGACATCATCTAATTGCATTAAATGCACAAATGTTTTAACGACGTCGTTCAAATGCAGTAATTTTTAACATTATAGCTCAAATACGGTGATTTTTAACGTTATAGCTCAAATACGGTGATTTTTAACGTTATAGCTCAAATACGGTGATTTTTAACGTTATTTTTTAAATGCGACAACAGGCAGATGGTGTTCTTCCTCTTTATTGTTGTCATTTCATGGCGTTCAACTGTATGCGGATGATTCACTCTGATACCTACTCTATATCAACAATATGTTTTGCTTTGTTTGGGTGTATAAAAAATCATATCCTATGTGTTGCTCTCTCTTTCTCTCTCTCTCGTATCGACTCCGCTCCATACCAATGCATAGCGGTTATCCACTTCCTTGATATTTCTATTTTTTTCTGGTCTGTTAATGCTGAAATCTCAATTTTACTTCTCTCAATAAAGCTAATTAGTTCTACTACTTTGTCACAGAGACCGCACACATTCAAAGCAGCTGAGTAGACTCGTTTTCTGAACTCTATTTATATTTTTAGCACACATACATACTGCCGGATTGTCAATCCAGTGGCATCCGTGATAGATTTCCTTACATCAGGAATACATTAAATTTTTTACTTTCAGTTCTTAACCATCACTGTCTTTGAGTATACTAAACTATATAGCTGATAATGTCCTTTACGTTGTCATCATTTGAAAACTAAAATTTAAATCCTTCTATACACATTATCTAAGAAACTCACTCTTGTGAATACATACTGTCACTGTCCGCGACATGGAATACTACTACAATCTACTAGTAAGACAACTACTAGTTCGACTAGACTACTACTAGTTATACTAGACTACTACTAGTTATACTAGACTACTACTAGTTAGACTAGACTACTACTAGTTATACTACTACTAGTTAGACTAGACTACTACTAGTTATACTACTACTAGTTAGACTTCTACTAGTTATACTACTACTAGTTAGACTACTACTAGTTATACTACTACTAGTTAGACTTCTACTAGTTATACTAGACTACTACTAGTTCGACTAGACTACTACTAGTTATACTAGACAACTACAAGTTAGACTACTACTAGTTAGACTACAACTAGTTAGACTACTACTAGTTCGACTAGACTACTACTAGTTATGCTACTACTAGATAGACTACTACTAGATAGACTACTACTAGATAGACTACTACTAGTAAGACTACTAATAATTAGACTACTACTAGTTAGACTAGACTACTACTAGTTATACTAGACAACAACTAGTTAGATTACTACTAGTTCGCCTAGACTACTACTAGCTATACTAGACTACTACTAGTTATACTAGACCACTACTAGCTAAACTACTACTAGTTCGAATACTACTAGTTAGACTACTACTAATTACAAAAGACTACTACTAGTTAGACTACTACTAGTTAGACTAGACTACTACTAGTTATACTACTACTAGTTAGACTACTACTAATAAGACTACTAATAATTAGACTACTACTAGTTAAACTAGACTACTACTAGTTATACTAGACTACTACTAGTTATACTAGACAACAACTAGTTAGATTACTACTAGTTCGCCTAGACTACTACTAGCTATACTAGACTACTACTAGTTATACTAGACCACTACTAGCTAAACTACTACTAGTTCGAATAGACTACTACTAGCTATACTAGACTACTACTAGTTACAATAGACTACTACTAGTTACACTACTACTAGTTCGAATACTACTAGTTAGACTACTACTAATTACAAAAGACTACTACTAGTTAGACTACTACTAGTTAGACTAGACTACTACTAGTTATACTACTACTAGTTAGACTACTACTAGTTAGACTAGACTATTACTAGTTATACTACTACTAGTTAGACTACTATTAGTTCGACTAGACTACTACTAGTTAGGCTACTACTAGTTAGACTATTACTAGTAAGACTACTAATAATTAGACTACTACTAGTTAGACTAGACTACTACTAGTTATATTAGACAACAACTAGTTAGATTACTACTAGTACGCCTAGACTACTACTAGTTATACTAGACTACTACTAGTTACAATAGACTACTACTAGTTAGACTACTACTAGTTCGAATACTACTAGTTAGACTACTACTAATTACAATAGACTACTACTAGTTAGACTACTACTAGTTCGAATACCATTAGTTAGACTACTACTAGTTAGACTAGACTACTACTAGTTAGACTAGACTACTACTATTTAGACTAGACTACTACTATTTAGACTAGACTACTACTAGTTCGACTAGACTACTACTAGTTCGACTAGACTACTACTAGTTAGACTAGACTACTACTAGTTAGACTAGACTACTACTAGTTCGACTAGACTACTACTAGTTCGACTAGACTACTACTAGTTCGACTAGACTACTACTAGTTCGCCTAGACTACTACTAGTTATACTAGACCACTACTAGTTAAACTACTACTAGTTCGAATAGACTACTACTAGTTACAATAGACTACTACTAGTTAGACTACTACTAGTTCGAATACTACTAGTTAGACTACTACTAATTACAATAGACTACTACTAGTTAGACTACTACTAGTTCGAATACTACTACTTAGACTACTACTAGTTAGACTACTACTAGTTAGACTAGACTACTACAAGTCAGACTAGAGTACTACTAGTTCGACTAGACTACTACTAGTTATACTAGTCTACTACTAGTTAGACTACTACTAGTTTGACTAGTCTACTACTAGTTATACTAGACTACTACTAGTTAGACTGGACTACTACTAGTTCGACTAGACTACTACTAGTTCGACTAGACTACTACTAGTTCGACTAGACTACTACTAGTTCGACTAGACTACTACTAGTTCGACTAGACTACTACTAGTTAGACTACTACTAATTGGACTACTACTAGTTAGACTATTACTAGTTATACTAGACTATTACTAGTTATACTAGACTACTACTAGTTATACTAGACTAGTAATAGTTATACTAGACTACTACTAGTTAGACTACTACTAGTTAGACTACTACTAGTTGGACTAATACTAGTTATACTACTACTAATTAGACTACTACTAGTTAGACTACTACTAGTTAGACTAGGCTACTACTAGTTAGACTACTACTAGTTAGACTAGACTACTACTAGTTAGACTACAACTAGTTAGACTAGACTACTATTAGTTAGAATACTACTAGTTAGACTACTACTAGTTATACTAGACTACTACTAGATAGATTACTACTAGTTCGTCTAGGCTCATTGTCACGTTCCCCACGTGTCCGTAAATCCTCACTTTCGCCAATAAACAACCTGCTAGAAAAAGTGCAATCCGGCCTTCTAAATATGGCGCATTTGGCTATTCCCTTGATTTGCATTGTCAGTCACACTAAGTATAATCATAAACAATGACAACCACTGGAATAGATAAAAAAAATCATTAACAAGAAGGCTGGATTTTTTATTTTAGCTAGCATGTCTTCTCTTGGCGAAAGTCACGACTAAACCCGTCTTGGATAGATAAAGTCACGAGTAAACAGGTCTTGGATAAAGAGTGGTAAGGTGTTGCCAATTTTGGCGAAAGCCACGAGTAAACACGTCTTGGATAGATAAAGTCACGAGTCAACACGTCTTTGATAGATAAAGTCACGAGTAAACACGTCTTTGATAGATAAAGTCACGAGTAAACACGTCTTGGATAGATAAAGTCACGAGTAAACACGTCTTGGATAGATGGACTACTAGATAAAGAGTGGTACGGTGTTGCCAATCTTTTATAAAGTGGTGATTGTTATTTCCTTGTTTTGATGGGAATTTTACTGATCTATTTTTGGGAACACCATTATTTGTTGCAGAGTACTGGCATTTATCATTTGATTGCTAGTACTAAATGTCATGTCCTAACATAAAGATGAGAAGTGGTTGTACTTATCTTTGAACTTGTGTCCTAAACTATAATTAAATTGGCCATAAAACTTTATGATATCAAATATTTCACATTCTGTAGAGAAAAATAAAATGGGGAAGTGAACAGAATAAACACTTGTTACAATGAACATATTATTTCGACCAACATTTTCTAAAGATCGTTTTCTAGTTTAGAAGAATTCAAAATATTGGCGAGGTTTTGTGTTTAAAAAAATGTGTTCGTGAGATGAATGTGTTTGTGTGTTTAATGTGTGGCCGGGGAGAAATAATACACTTGATTTTTCCAAGACGTTTAAGATGTATGCGACTACTTTGCATTTGAAAGAACAGGAGTTGTTATGATGTTTATATCATTGATGCTGGCATGTTACATAGGAGTGGTCTGTTCTAACATTGAAGACATCTTGTATGTTTTTGTGTGTGTGTTGATAAATGTTATCTCCGGTAATTGCGCCTTTTGTCTTGTGGTTATGGGTCCTGCGCGATCATCAACTTTGTTGCAGGACCACGTCGATTGTTTTCTATATATATCCAGAACATAATGGTTCCGTACTGACACCACAATCATTCTCTTTCGTTGTAGCTGATATGAAACGCTGACATGACCAATATCTGATTGACTGCTTCTTTATTCTTATGTGTTCGTCTCTGATAAAAAGTCCAAATAGTGTGGGCTCCGTATGACTAGTGAAGCACATTGTGCTGGTGGTTTTACAGTGGAGCTGCACACTTGTGCTTGAGTCCAGCACACCCGATTTCTGTATGTTTTTCAGACGGATGAATGTTCAGCTTTTGAGCATTCGTCTTGTGTTCCAGTCCAGTTTAGCCGGTGATCTGTGTTTCACTTAACGGACGGCCTTCTCCCGACATGCGAACTGTTGACACACTGCGCTATTCATCTTGGCAGATAGGATTTCATTGGTCACTTTGCACATGCTTTGAGTATATTGAAAATCACGGATCAGGGGGATCATGAAATCAAATGACCGACGCTGTTTGTCACTAGTCCACATAATCTATTTTAGAAAAAGATGTGTTTGACGCATCAGTCGTTGGTATTTTGTTCTTTATGTTATGTTCTACCTATAGTCTGCTAATGAAGGTTCCCGGGCAACATCCCATATAGCGTTCTTGAGACAACTATCACCAGTAAAGCTAGAAAATATAAATATTCTAACGAAACTTGTAGTAATGTTTGTGTTACCAACTGACTGTTACGGTAACGTGACAAATCCCGTAGCATACATTTTTGTATATGCTGTTCATTCGTCGAAGTCGACGATAACCAAACATCTCAACTGGGATGATAATGAAGATGATACTATCTGACATGTACGCCCGTCTGTGACTAATTAGCCATATGTGTGCGTTGAAACTGTAAGACTAAACATTGAGTCCTACAGCCTGTCTATCATTGAGCAGCTCCTGCTTCTCTTCTAGCGCGTTTTAATCGCGCGGCTTAATGTCCGAGGTTCTCTGCAGTTACAGCATCACTCTTGATTATGCTACCCCAGTCGGATGTGTTGTGCAAAATTCTTCCCATGAATATGTGTTAATTTTGAAGTGAGCCAATGACGTTTTAAGAGCGTCTTTAAACGCGTCCTCTGTCATCCCGACTAGCGGGAGCAAGTCTGGAGTTCTTCATATAACAACATTTTTTCGTAGACGATCATCTTTCATTCGAACCATGTGTCCTTCCCAGCGTGTCTGCGCCTTCATCAACATTGCATGTATGCTTGCCGACATAGATTTCATCACTACTTTACTGTCTGGTATTTTATGCCACAATTTATGTTGAGTACCTTACGAAGGCAGCTTAGGTGGAAGTGTTTAAGTCTTCTAGAGTGTCTGACATATATTGTCCATGTTTCACAGTCATTAATGAGTGATGATATTACTGCTGCTTGGTAAACTATGAGTTTGGTGGTAGTTGTTATTTAAGTTTTTTCTCATACGTTTTTTCGCAGTCTTCCAAATGGTGCCCTATTTGTCGTGATTATGTTGTTTACCTCAATATCGATGTTTACATCTTGTGAGGAAGTTCTAATCAGGTAGATGAAATTATTGACTGTTTGAAGTTCTACTTCTTCGATCCCTATATATTGCAGTGGACAACGTGAACAGTGCCGTTTTTTACTTATCGTGTGTTATTGATAAATGCCTTGTAGTCGAAACATCAAACTGTGTGTGTAATCATGCGAGTTACCAGTGATTAGCAAATCTTCATAACCCTGTTCCAAGTTTCGATTGTTGGATTGCAGTTTTCCTGCAGTGATTACATAGTGTATTATTCACTACACAACGGAGGACTTCAAACAACAAATAAACGCTATAAGAAAAAAAGTAAAGAAAGAACACAAGTAGGGGTTTCCAGGACTTCAACGCATTCATTAGATGCAACTCCATCGGGTCGTTGCTATATAAGAATGATAGTGAATAAGTAAATATCTGTTCCAGCTACACTGCTACTAATAAAAACTGTCCTTATTTATTGTTTTTATAACTGTTCTTATCCTATTATTATTAGTAGTGGTATATATCTGTAACACACATATATTTCTTTACTATTTTCACTTCGTTAATTGTATTACTACAGTCCATATCTCATTGCTAGATCTTTTCTGGCTTTTTTTAGCAAGTATATATGCGATATAGAAACCTATTTATATAATAATTTTGTGTGGCATTCACCAAATGTCAATGCTCATTGTACTTTCTCTTCATTTCAAATAACATGTCCATTTGTCAGAATAAATATATAATAATCTAGCGCCATAATATTTCATTATTGATGTACTTTAACGTGGTTCTCGTTAGCTTGATTTCCCAATTGTTACCCTGACATTATCTCAGTTGTACCACTTACAATCATATTTAGTACAAACACACATTCAAAAAAATGCATTGATTTACAGTAAATCAACAAAAATCATTTCAATTAGTTGAACAATGTACTATTCCAGTTAGAAGTCTGAGGATAACAGACATACCTGCAGGCAAGGAGCTGTCATATGTGTTTGTTACCTCTCAACGGTAATGAACTATTGCAGTAGGTCCAACAACAGTTTGTAATGTTACGCGAAGTAAGAAAACATGCTTACATAATTTCAGTTTGGTTAACTGAAGAAACGATTGCATGAGGAATGGACAACCATTTTGGTTGGCAGATTCCTCTCTTGGGAACTGCAATATTCCAGATCTGAAGTTCCTTTTGGATCAAAGATGGTTTATACAGTAGTAGCTATTTTTTCCCACGTGAGCGCCTCATTGCAAGTTGTAGTTCTTACGTATTGTTTATGGCCAAATATTAAGTTTTGCTAGGTTGGCTGTTCTACGTTGAGTTTCTTTTCGGTGACATACCATTTTCCCCTCTTCCCTGTCCATGAAGGTACATATAAATCAATGTTGATACTGTAAGAAAGAATGTGTTACGATGATGCATTGTTAAGCCATCGAAGACCGTTACTCCATCAGTACATTGTAACAATTCTAGTATTAATAATTCACTATCATATCTACAATGTTACCACATCATATGCCTCTCATATCTTCAATGTGACCACATCATATGTCTCTCATATCTCCAATCTGACTACAGCACATGCCTCTCATATCTCCAATCTGACTACAGCACATGCCTCTCATATCTCCAATCTGACTACAGCACATGCCTCTCATATCTCCAATCTGACTACAGCACATGCCTCTCATATCTCCAATCTGACTACAGCACATGCCTCTCATATCTCCAATCTGACTACAGCACATGCCTCTCATATCTCCAATCTGACTACAGCACATGCCTCTCATATCTCCAATCTGACTACAGCACATGCCTCTCATATCTCCAATCTGACTACAGCACATGCCTCTCATATCTCCAATCTGACTACATCACATGTCTCTCATATCTCCAATCTGACTACATCACATGTCTCTCATATCTCCAATCTGACTACAGCACATGCCTCTCATATCTCCAATCTGACTACATCACATGTCTCTCATATCTCCAATCTGACTACAGCACATGCCTCTCATATCTCCAATCTGACTACATCACATGCCTCTCATATCTCCAATCTGACTACATCACATGTCTCTCATATCTCCAATCTGACTACATCACATGCCTCTCATATCTCCAATCTGACTACATCACATGTCTCTCATATCTGCAATCTGACTACATCACATGTCTCTCATATCTCCAATCTGACTACATCACATGTCTCTCATATCTCCAATCTGACTACAGCACATGCCTCTCATATCTCCAATCTGACTACATCACATGTCTCTCATATCTCCAATCTGACTACAGCACATGCCTCTCATATCTCCAATCTGACTACATCACATGCCTCTCATATCTCCAATCTGACTACATCACATGTCTCTCATATCTCCAATCTGACTACATCACATGCCTCTCATATCTCCAATCTGACTACATCACATGCCTCTCATATCTCCAATCTGACTACATCACATGTCTCTCATATCTCCAATCTGACTACATCACATGTCTCTCATATCTCCAATCTGACTACATCACATGTCTCTCATATCTCCAATCTGACTACATCACATGTCTCTCATATCTGCAATCTGACTACATCACATGTCTCTCATATCTGCAATCTGACTACATCACATGTCTCTCATATCTCCAATCTGACTACATCACATGTCTCTCATATCTGCAATCTGACTACATCACATGTCTCTCATATCTGCAATCTGACTACATCACATGTCTCTCATATCTCCAATCTGACTACATCACATGTCTCTCATAGCTTCAATGTAACAACACCATGTCTTCAATGTGACTACATCTTCAATGTGACTACATCACTTGTCTCTCATATCTCCAATGTGACACATCATATGTCTCTTATATCTTCAATGTAACAACACCATGTCACTCCTATCTTCAATCTGACTACATTATAGGTCACTCATATATCCAATGTGAATACATCATACGTCACTCATATATCCAATGTGAATACATCATACGTCACTCATATATCCAATGTGAATACATCATACGTCTCTCATATCTCCAATGTGACCACATCACATGTCTCATATCTCCAATGTGACCACATCACATGTCTCTCACATCTCCAATGCGACCACATCACATGTCTCTCATATCTCCAATGTGAATACATCATACGTCTCTAATATCTCCAATGTGAATACATCACATGTCTCTTATATCTCCAATATGACCACATCACATGTCTCTTATATCTCCAATATGACCACATCACATGTCTCTTATATCTCCAATGCGACCACATCACATGTCTCTCACATCTCCAATGCGACCACATCACATGTCTCTCACATCTACAATGTGAAACATCATATGGGCTATAATTTGTAGTTAACCTCATTTTCCTCAATCGTAGTACAACTGCTTAGCCATGACGATATTATCATCCAATGAATGGCCATTGAATGCACTACTGCGATTTTATATTTATAACATATAATGTTAATCACTGGCTTCCCTGGCGGAATGGTCAGTGAAAACGTAAAAGTAAGTTGAATTATGAACCAGCGTCGTCACAGCACACGCTTCTCCCATAAGTGCTCATCTGTCTAGTCAGTTTCTCTCCAGAAAGTGTTATCAGTGATTAGTGTTATCACAATTGCTTAGTAGTGATTGCAATATCCCTCTATCTTTCCAAAGCTTGAGTACTGGTATAGCATACCTTTTTTGTTGCTGGGTAACCCACAGGAACAATTTTTTTTCAAACTACCAATACTGAGTGAGCTCAAACCGAGGTCTGCTGATCGGTGCGATAGTGATACTTAACACTACAATGTCAATGCTCCCATTCCAGACAGATAGATGCGTTAGTAATCTTCTTCGACAACTAACACCAAGAGCGAGGTGTTGTCGGTAAGCTCATACAAGTTTAATGGTTACAGTCATAACCTAATTAGAAGCCCTTTCCCTTTCAGGGCTAAACATATTTAGACAACATTAACACCACATTAACGTGTAGACAGAAGTTGCGAGGCGAGTTGGTGTACTCTGAGGGCACCTGGTTCAAATTCTGTGCGCTGCATAATTTTACTTCACTAATAAATCTTCAATGCTTCTATATAATATTATTCATTGACACCACATCACACCAGACACAGAACCAGATGAATGGTCACTGGTAGGTCACAGAGAAACCAAACACAATATATCTCCCTTTATGCAATAATCATTATAATTAATGCAATACTTTAGGGATCTTTGTGACTTCTATTTACTTTTTGGTTGTGCGTCCTGTTATATCCTACTTGGACATTGTCGATTGTTTGAAAGAACGCCATTTTTTTACCATGTCCCACCTAAGTCTTTCTAAAATTCTGATACCCCCTTATGTAACATATACATATTTTTTTAATATTCAAAGATTGTATTGTACGCCTCTGAATTGTCTCTCTCAACAATCAAATTGCCCCCTTGAACAATCAAATTGCCCTTCTGTGGAGCGTGGGACCCACGTTGGGAAACACTGGTCTTTATGACTGTATTCCTTCATTAGTTTGTTCCTTTGGTGCTAAAGGCGACACATAAGGACGAAGTCATGTTTCTTCATGACGCGCCGTTCGCTGTAAGTTGTTGTAGTTCTTGGGGGGTGTTAATATCCATTGTTATTTCCTCGTTATTGATTGTTGTTCATAGTGTTGCCCTGGGTCTTCCACGTTTTCGTTTTCCTGTTGCAGACCATGACAGAGTTTGGTGGGCAAGTCTATTCTCATTTGATCTAATCACATTACCTAAATACTGACAACGTCTTCTAATAATAATTGACACATATTCTTATTTGGAAATGTCCCTTATTGATTCATTTGTGAAAAAATGTTTCCAATCTATGTTCAGGATTGTTCGTGGACATTTATTATCAAAATAATAGTCTTTTTTTGCTATGGCTTGAGTGGATTTACAGCTTTCACATCTGTAGGTTAGTACAGAAATCACGTTGGAGCTGAAAAGTTTGAACTTAATATGTGTCTTTAAGGGGTTCCCCCCCCCCCCCCCCCAGATGTTAACTAGTTTATTGAATGCTCTTGCTGAAAGCGCTATGTAGATTCTGACAGTATACAGAGTGGAAACTAAATGGACTACGTCGATATATTGAACTTTTAAAGAGAAACTGTACTATCAAAAAACATTAGTGATGATGATGATTCCGTTTCCATGTTCAGAATAAGATGATTTAATTGTGGCGTGGCCAGAAATGAACGTTATTAAGGAAGGCAAAGAATATTTGTCAACCAGCAGAGGACTGGAAAAAGGCCAGTTGTCGTGTAATTGTAGATCTACTCAGGGTGATAGTGGTGGGAAAATTGGAGCACCTATGGATGTGTCCTGTGTGGAATGATTATGATCTCTCGACGAACTAAACTACTAAGCCGAACTAAACTACTAAACTAAACAGCTAATCTGAACTACTAAGCTACTACACTAAACTACTAAACCAAACTACACTAAACTAAAAAACTAAGCTAAGCTAAACTAAACTACTAAACTCATCAACGCTAAACTGTTAAATAAAACTAATCTACTAAACTAAATTAAACTACTAAACTAAACTACGGTATAGTAAACTACTAAACTAAGCTACACTAAGCCAAAAAAACTAAGCTAAATTAAGCTAAAGTAAACTAGTAACCTAAGCTAAACAACTAATCTACACTAAACTAAAAAAAATAAAAAAAATAAACTAAGCTAAAATAAACTACTAAACTGAACTACACTAAATTACTAAAATAAAAATAAACTATAATAAACTACTAAACTAAACTAAACTACTAACCTGAAATACACTAAACTACTAAACTAAACTACAATAAACTGATACACTAAACTACTAAACAAAATAAAACTAAACTAAACGTCTACATCCCTGGCCTGTTACTGTCATTCACTCTTTATCGAAAGGGAGACACACACCGAAGTTCTCCAGACAATTACTGGTCTGTGAAAACACCACCCATAACATCATATTTAACCCTTTAGTCTTAGATTGATTTTTGTAACACATTTATGCCTGTAACAAAATTCTTTGTGTTTACCTAGTACCAGACCAGAGTTGCCATAATTGGCCATTTCAATGTCAAATTAACCAATTTTCACATGCCTCTTGACATAAAACGTGCATTTTTGCACATTTTATGTAATTTGTGGTTAATTCAAATATGTATGAATGTTTAAATATTTTCTTATCTAAATCTATGTAATACGAGCATTCTTGTCACACAACAAATAGTGTTGTTGTTGGTGGAATTGTTTCGTAAAAATTGTTGCGAAAACACAGCTATCCAATGAAATATAATCTCCTTTATAGGACCTATAATTATTGGAAGTGGGGAGTAATCCACATTTTCTTGAATAATTCAAGCCCGTTTTATTATGTTTGCAGTAGTTTTAGTACAGAATTTAACAATTTGGGAATTGACTGGAAATTCTTGCATATAATTTTGTCACGAAAATTTCAAACTACCTGGCAACCCTAGCAGAACCCAAGATTATAGACTTGTGTTAGCAAACACAGCTAAACGTAATAGTTCACTTGTCAGAAACCTATCATTTTTCAACGTTGCATCTGTGTTCTAGTTCCATTATTTTTAGAGCTGTTATTTTTAGATCCTACAGTCCACATTTTCATCAAATGTCTTCATGACTTACGCAAGCACACTTGTCTTCTAATTTCCTTGTTCACAAGCGATGCTTATCAATCAAGTTGTTTGACTTTCCCTGAGATATTTTGTTAAAACCGTCCACATATGTCTCCTTAATCTTTCCTCAATAATTTTATGTGATGCAATGTTTCTAAACTTAGTCTTGCGCAAGAGAATTGACTGCTTGTCTTTTTCGTTCCAACAACTCAATTCTAATTTTACTACTACGGTTCTAAGCCAATTTATCTCAAGTGGAACATAAGGATATCAAATGTCGATCTCCACGGATTACTATTTGTAGAAACCATGTTAAGCTAGGAAAATATTTTTCTAGCTAGTCCATTATTCTTTACAATGCATTATTGTGAATATTCTTCCTTTTCTACACGTGTGACGGTTCCAGCGAAAGTGCATGTTTGGTTATGATGTAAAGTTCGTTTATATCTTGCCAGGGCTCGAAATTGAGCAATCAATAGTAACACTGCCGACGGAAATGAAAGTCGTAAGAAGCTAAGAAGATTCGATGTGGGTTGAGAATTTTACCTCATGATCTTTGCTGTGAGGAAGCCTGTTAAAGATATTTTGTCGGGAACGCTGGAAACGAATCATTTTTATCATCAGTGTGCTGGCAGGAAAAAAGGCTTTCGTGTTGGATCAGCAAAGAATTGGGGATTTAATATTGGAGACCACTGGCCATAATAAGATTAAGTAGCATTTGCCAAATAATGATATCATGTTACCAAGAACAATAATGAAATGTTTCATCTTCAAGTTATGTGTGCGCAACAAAGGTTGACGATGACTACAACGGACCGGCGGTATCCTTTCTCTGTTTCTTTCATTGCCGGTACACTCAGCTCAGCTGTATCCCGTCCATCTCATGTACCCCCCCCCCCCCAGTATCTCTTGCTCGTGCCTCTGAACTCTACCTTCACATGAGGTCATCAACAAGGCGCCATATCTTTTAATATTCCCAATATTTGTATGATTTTTATTTCTTTTAATATTTCGCTTTTAAATACGACGCGTTTTCAGCACCTCTGTTTGTGTTCTTCTCTTTCATGAAGTGTTCTTCTCTTTCTATTCCTCTATGTATCCACATCTTAAAGGTACCGATTATATCTTCTAACTCTTCGTACACTGCCCATGAATCTGACACATATATTCATACAAGTATGTGTGATTGCTCTGCTGTCCGGTCCTGTGGCAAAAAGCAAGTCTGTAATGGCCAAGGTACCGAGTTCGATTCCGCCACAGGAAATTGTGCATCAGGACCGTTTAGAAAGCAATGGCAAACTACTCAACGTATTTATATTGCCTAGAAAAAAATCACCGCAGCGAACAAATGCTGGGTTTATAGCTTTGTCCTGAACATGATATGCTACCAATGTGTCATCGCATAAGTTAAAGTCTCTCATTTATATTTCCAATGACAACGCGCGTATGCATAAATAATTGTAAATTACACAAGCAGAGTCGGTTTAAGTTAATCCTGGATATAGACGGCTAAAACTCGATCCTATAAAGGCAAGAGTGAATCAGTAGTGTAAACAAACACATAAGCCGAGATAATAGATATTTAGAAGACTGTGCAAGTTGTGCAGTGTGTTAATAGTAACTATACATCTAAACTAACATTTGTTATACAGTTCAGAGTGCTACGTAATTTTACCTTACTGCGTATGACCAATAGGACTATCTGTCCATTTCATTGGCTGCCAAAACCAAGTATAAATAAATGGCAAATGAAATACATGACAATAATCGGAATAGTCTAACGCAATGGCGATGCACACAGCTTGTTATAACGAAGGTCATGTCTACACACTGAATAGCTGTGATGATGGATAGTCAGTAAAATTTCAATAGTTAAAGTAATCACGAGAGATAGGTGATCGCAACAGATGTCAAGGTATATGACAAATATGGTACAGGTGTTCGAATACAATTATTATAGAATAAGTCCAAGTGTTTCCTATAAATTCATCAATAATCCCATATTCCGACAGATTGTATGGGTAGAATCCTCAGTGATTTATATCTTCAGCCATGAGGATGTGTGTGGAAAAATCTGGATAGATTCTGTTTTTGATATTTTCCCATGCTTTTCTTTTTCCTTCTCTGCTTCTTCCACCATAACTGTTTCCCGTTTGAGCGTTTCAATGACTTCTTAAATAAACTCTTGCATCTCTTAAGCACCGCAAGATTGGCCAAAGCTCTTGAGAAACCATAACTTTTGACTTTCCAGCCTGGAATGGTTAGATCAGTGAGGATATTAAAAGTTTAGACCACAGTAGAACACTTCTCTGTGCCCGCGAGCTGCAGGGTGTGCATATGACGGTCAAGGTACCGTTCGAGTCTCGCCTCATGCAATTGTGCATGCAGACCGTTCAGAAAGCAAAGACAAACTATTGAACGTAAATACTGCCAATAAAATCACTACAGCTAAAAAAATGATGGGTTAGTGGGTACATCTTGAACATGATATGCTACCAATTTAAAACACTCAGGTGAATCAAAGGTGACACAAACAACAAGGGAAACAAGCGTTTACTCTCATAGTAATTAATATATATATTACATCCAAGCTCACAATGCAACGAACTTCTCAGAGTCCGGATTGAACTCATCAGCAATTTGACACACAAACAATCAAACCTAGCTTGACCTTTTTTTTTCTTAAATGATATGATTATCTTCACTTGCAAAGGAGGAACAACAGCAGCGTTTTCGTTGTAAGAATGTTTTTGACAGAGAATTTTGTCAGCATACATGTCAAAACCATGCACGGTTTCGTCGTTATACTATTGAAAGTAGCGGACTTGCGAGAATGTTTTATTTCTTTCTTATGTACATTCATCTTATGCTCCTCTCTATGCAGAACAAAAAATAAATATGTGCACACAAAAAAACAATATATCAATATATATATATATAACTATAAATCCACAAGAATCAGTTATTTCAATAGTAAAACAATGAAAACATGCATGGTTTAGACATGTATGACGACATAATTCCTTGAAAAAATTCTTAAAAGGAACGGTCGATGGTGTAACAAGAGGACTGAAAACAATGTACAGAAATTAAAGAATACATGGGTCAATAGTTTTACACTGATCAGTATCGCTGACAATAGAAATCGCTGAGTTGTATTAATGCATCTAATGAAGAATCTCTACGACATACGAGGTTATAGAAGGATTATGAGGTTATATCAAGGGATGACAAATATAAAATAAATACATATCTTATTGATTTAATGTCTTCTTCACAGCTGAACAATTTTGGAATAACGATCATCACATACAAGATATGCAGTAGTTTTAGCAAACACGAACTACACTCTACTCGAATATTCCCTGGACTAGCACAAGGCTCCCCTTCATTGTACTGTTCAACATATATACATATATTGCAACAGTAGGCAATATACAACCACACGGACAGAGATTGAGTTTTACTGACGACATCGTAATCTAGAGGACCGGTTCTGACAGAAAGAAGATGGCCCAATACTTCCATGAGACATTACATGCCATATAGATCTAGTGTACGGTATCAAATGTCTGTGAGTAGCTTTCGTTAACAAAAGATGCAGTCATGTAAGATGGCCTGTTACACTTAAAGATATCGTTGCTTCTCGACCTGAGCAACGAATATTGGTCCGTATGAATGTGGAAATTCCGAGGCTGCATCAGTCTGGCTGCGGTTTTACTGCATCTCTCATGGGAGAGTCGTTGCCGAGAACAACGGAACATACGGATCAACTATATCCGGCATGAGGATGGAAGTCGTGTTACTGTTGCCCTCACAGGGTCTCTCTGGGATATCGTTCACCAAAGCAGTGTTTGTGACAGACTCCCAGTTCATGCTGTAAAGTTCTGAAATGGCCGATATGGGTATCAGTGGACGGCATCTATAGTTATGTCCAATCTCCATGGCATCACATGAATTTGTCCAGGACATGATAGAGGTTTCGGAGAGAGAGAAGAGAGAGACAAGAGAGAAGACAGACTTGCGCCACAGGCACAACAAGACGATGGGTTGACAATGGATAAAGAGATATGCTGAAACTGCACCATGGGCGTCTGTGGATCGGATGCCACTACATTTGATGATGGTTAAAAACAAATTTGTACATATTAAGTGTTGTGGGGCTGTCATAAGAGAAGAGTCTCAAAATTTAGGCAAGTCATCATCTAATGGTTTGCTATTATCTGTTGAAAGATTCAAATATTCCATATGTTTGAAGAAAAAAAAACACATATGGAAAAACCCCAACATAGAAACGAAACAGCCAATGCTCAGAAATTGTATTTTTCAGGTTGCAAACATACGGCTGTGAAACATGGACCATAAATAAAACAGCGGAAAAGAGGATCGACGCATTTGAGCTGAAATGCTACAGAAAGATACTCAGAACATTATTGAAGAACAAAAAAGAACAGAAACTCATATATTATAAAAACATTGAAGATTCCAGAGTATTGGTTACTAAACACAATAGCAAAAAGAAAACTACACCTGTTTGGTAATATAATGAAACAAAACTGTTTAGAAAGACAATTGATGTATGGCAGAGCATGGAGGGGGGGGGGGAGAAAGAACATACCAAGAAGACGATGGACTGACGACATTAAAGATAACATGAATACATCGTTGGAAAATGCAAGCCACATGGCCCATGACAGAGAAAAGTTCAGGGAGTTCATTGGGAAGACAACGTTCTGGAGAGAACGCGTCACATGATATCATGACATTACCTTTTGGATGGTATGGTGGGTTCGTGGTGATAACTTCAGACTTTCTGGATGCTAAGACTAGTCAAATAGAGATGTTCATTAGAACTCGATAACTGGTATGACTGCAGTAAAACGATTTACCAATAAATAGGCACAGTACAAAGAACAAGAAGTAATACGTTGATCTGATTACATAATAGACTGAATTATACGAAAACAATATAGTTAAATGCTAAAAAAACCCAGACTAAGTCAAGTTTCGACCAAAAGACCTCTATAAAAACAATATTGCAATCGGACATTTTCCCCTCCCTCCCCGCCCCCAAAGTTATGAATATGTTATTCTGCCAAATGCTATTCATCACTTCTGTAACCTTTCTGTCATTAAATTTCTAGTCAATTTACAATAGTATTTTTTATTGTTATCTATATGTTATATGTTATATGTATTTGTTATCCTTTTGCCTTTCTGTATGTGTTATCCTTCTAATCAAGATTTGAATCTTGATTAGAAGGTCGATTCCGTACAGTTGTGAACTAAAATTTAATAATTCGTGTTTTCAATTCCAACCCATTCGCTAGATCTGGGAGATTTAGCGGGAGATAAAACGTGTTAGTACGGTTTACCGGGTAATAAATACGGAGAAGTGGTGATACAGAAGAATTTGGCGTGAGCAGACGCATAGTCAATTAGCTGACACTTTCGAGAAACGCTCTATGAACACGGACGAAATATAAATATGTAGGAGGGGCAAAAACACAATTTTAAAAAAAAGTAAGAGAGAGAGAGAGAGAGAGAGAGAGAATGAGAGAGGTATAACAAAAAGGTGAGGGGAACTTTCTCAAGAAAGCCCACGAGATGAGGGATTTATTTTGCTGTCGCCTATATTCTGGCGGATTCCTCAGCTCGGCCCGTCTTCAAGTGTGCATCCTTTTCTGTCAGGGGACCCTCTTGAACACTCGGAGGTCTTCCTCTTCGGACAGGGTCAAACTTTTTCTCATTTTACACCTCCATAGCGCTGTTGTTCATCATGTCCATCTCCGACACCATCCTCCTCTCCAGCAGGTCCCAAGAAGCGAGAAGTTTCTGTGATTCCTCTCTGATTGCTTACATACTTGACAAGAATCCCAGGGATCTACTGGTCCGGAGTCACCTCAGTCATGACGTTCCTAATCATTTTGGCACCATCAGCTGCAAAGGCAACATATGCTATACCGGTATCTATGTCACCCAGTCCCGGTCTGTCACATTCCTCAAAGCCACCTTCACCATTAAAGAGAGCTTCACATGTATGAATAGCAACATCATCTATGTCATTATATTCAAACGTTGCACCATGATATACATAGGTAAGGCTGGAAGCAAGCTTGCGGACCGATTCTGCCAACACCATTACGACATGAGAAGCCTTTTGAGTTATTCTGTGGATGTCCACTTCAATGGTACGGGCCATCGAGGAGCCCAGAACATTCAGTTACGGTCTATAAGTCTTGCTTCTCTGACGACCGGATCCGTCGTGTACTTGAGAAACCCCTACATATAGTTATTTGGCACTCTTAAACTCTTCGAAATCAATGAACGCCTATCTCATGGAAAATATTAAATTGTATCATCATTTCTCTGTTGGTCTCGTATCACAAGTATGTAGCTATTTTTGTATATTCCTTGTCCCTGTTGTTTCCCCGTTGATCTAGTTATAAATCTTCTGGTCCATCTCCACATTACAATTACTCAGTGGTGTATAAAGACTTTTTAGAGTTGGACGTGAAGAGACCTTTATTTTTTTAAATAGGTAGGTAGCTCTCTCTCCCTACCCCAACCTTTTGAGTCATACCAGAAGCATAATTTTACTTGTGTGTCCACAAAATGTTAGATACTGTTTACTTGAGTCGTTGCAAGTATTGCCTGTTGTCTGACACAATCGCATTATGTTTTATTGTTTGTAGTATGACATGCCTCATTTTGTGTAATGAATGCTGTTTTAAAAACTGATGTTTGACTGAATTTCTAATAAATTTCGTTCATTACTGCGAGTTTTCCTTTTAAGGAGTGAAAGGTTGCTTTCTGGCTGTGTAAATAATGGTCTCTTTGTCATAGCTGTCACCGTTACAGGAAGACATCTTTTATTGTACCCCCGAAAGACAAAAGAATTCCTTATCCCAACCATGGATTGAACTCGAGATATCATGTTTCTCAGATGCTTCTAATTTCAAATAAAGTTGCTTGAATCACAAATGCCTATCTTGCACTGTGCATAGTCTTTGGCCCCAAACAACAAACATACAAAGCAAAACATATTTTTTTGTCAGCGCAGCCAGTTATCCAAGGAAATCTGTCATACCAGGACGATTGAAAACTTCGATTTCTATTATTACGAAATTCTTTAATAAACAAACACGGAATTGGTCTTTGAAATTTCTACACAAAGGAGTTGTTCATATGATAAATTACACACATGAGTTGTCAGAAAAAACAATATTTGAGTCTGGTAAACTTACTTTTTCCATATTCCAACATTTATACTAAACACAATTAATTATACATATAAAAAAATTAATTTATGGCATATGCACACATGCAACAGACATAGGTTTTCAGCTTCAATTCTCAGAAAACCCATAATAATACATTATTTATAAACGTATGTTTGGTCTACAGTAGTGTTTCCCAACGTGCTGTCCACGCTCCACGGGGGGGGGGGGCGGCAAATCAAACAAGTTGTAATTAGGCTTCATTTAAAGAATAATTACATTTTTAAATATAAAAACAATATGTATATGTTACATTGGGTGACATCAGAATTTTAGAAAGATTTAGGTGGGGCATGGTACAAAAAAGGTTGGGAAACTCTGGTCTACAGCGTTTGCAATCCAATGCCGTAGACATTTAAAAATCAACGAGTTTGCCAACTAATGCTTAACAAGCACTACGTGACGTCTATTTCTTTTTCCTATTATCATGTACTTTTTTTTGGACACCAAATATTCTTGGCTTCAAACTTTCAGTGCGTTAGTTTTTTATGAAGCCAAAGGTTTTTGGTTTTAAACTTCTAGACAAATACTTGGTGTGTTTCGCAAGGGCGAATAATTATTAAATAACAAATAAACTAGCATTTATCTTTTTTGCAATGTTTATAACAAATAAATAATAAAATGTGTGGGTATTTTTTGTTGTTGGGTCGAAGAGCACGAACCCATGAGACGCTGAATCAGTAACCAACCATATACATTGTTTAAAGACGACTCAGAGCGTTTTGATTTCTATTGACGGTAAGCCACTGCAGTTACTCGGCCATGTTAATGTTTATAGTTTCGTTCTTACTTGTCGTTTTCCTTATGTATATTGTCTTGATAAAGGCCTTTTGGTTGAAACGTCGAATTGTGTGTGTTATGTGTGTTTCCAGTAATTAACAAAACTTCATTACCCTGTTCGTGGCTTTAACTATAACAAAAAGGAGTAAGTTCATAGAGGTATTTGGAACTATGGTTTTGACGTTTACATTTCTTGTAACATGCAAGAAACATTAAGAATAATGAAAAGAAGTATTACGGCTGTTGTATTTACTTAAACAGATACACCGACATATGATGATATATATTTATATGTATGTATATGGAAGAGAGCTATGACAGTGCAATAGTATATCATAGTAGCATTGCTGAGTAAACGCGCCTAGCTGTTGTTGGTCAACTCTGCAAAAAAGGTGTCAGTTTATACATTATTTTGGAGCAGGAGAGCAATTCAGGAAAGACATGAAGTAGGAATTGGTATCACTGTTACAATAACACTAGCAGGCCCAGCAGATGTAATAAATGATCCCTCTTGAGTCTCTCTCTCTCTCTCTCTTTGGTAACTAAATGTGCAACTATCATTAGCAAGTATGTACATACTCTGACAAATCCAGAAGACGTTCTATGATGAACTGCATACAGCAATGGACTTTGTTTTCTACAAACATGTGGCGAAATTACCTCCTCATTACCAACACCATTTTCCAACTTCCAATCTGAAACCTAACCTCCTAGATGCACCCACGATCAAGACACTGACATCTTATACAGTATCCAGTTGTCAGAAGAAAGTGACAAAATCAAATCGCGGTGCTGACTGCTGGAATAATCATCGACTTATTGTGTCAAAACTACATATTCACATCCAGCCGGCTAGACGTCCACGGGGAAGCAAAACCAAGAAACGAGTAAATGTCAACATTTCCCAGCACTATAATGTGGGTCAAAAGGCATGAGCTCATGGACCTCTGGATCAGATACTTACCTACCAGTAGATCTCAGGACACTATCAAATGTAAACACACAACAGTTCCTAGCATCTACTCTAGATGAATGTTTGCAATCTGCATTACTAGACGAGCAAGATATGGATACAAACTGGGCATATTTGTGCAACCTTACGCCACTAAGAAATTAGTATATTCTATGCAGAAACAGAATGACTAGTTTGAGGAGAATGAAATAAAAGATATACTGGCTGACAAACACAACTTCACAAAACTTACCCCAAAAGATCCACACACAAAAAAAACGATATATAAAAAACCCACATAGTTTCGACTTACTACCAATCGAAATATATAAGTATGGTGGTACACAGATTTCTGAGAAACTTATATGATTTCCCAACAGTCAAGGAAAAGTGAAACTCTTCCACAAAATGTCAGGGATTCAACAATTATACACTTGTATAAAAGCAACGGGAACGGTCAATCCTGCAATAACCATTCAGGCATTTCTTTACTGTCCATCGCAGGAAAGATATTTTCTAGAATCATTGTGAATAGTTTTACTATTCATTGTCTTACTATTAAATCTCATCGAAGATGATTACCCGAATGCAATGTAGTTTCAGAAGAGAGTGTGGATCTACGTCGAAATAGATCTACGTCGCGCTCTACAGTAAAACAAATATCTTGTGAAAGGAGAAAATATGCAGCAGCGAAACAGCGGAGAGTAGAAAGAAAGTCACGGCTATATCAAGCAACACCTACATGGTTAACCCATACCACATGTTCGTAAATTCCTTGAGGACCTCACACATTTAACACTATTGCATGTCATCAGGACTCAGTACTACAAGACCAGTAGGCCTGCTTGCAGACGTAAATAACACATACACAGAAAAAGGCTCTCCTCAAATATAACATGGGCAAATGAATAATACAAATTGGAATCGTTGAGGAATAATAGAAAACATTCAGAGAACAGTATAATGGATTTGATCCAGGTCCAACTGTAGGTTCCTAAGGCATCTATATGAATATATAATGTGCCGTATATATATATATATATATATATATATATATATATATATATATATATATATATATATATATATACATACATGCTTAGTCGATGGATTGGAATGTCCAAAATGAGGCAGTGAGAGCGGTACTGGGGTGTACTAGAGATCTCGACAGCATTAGAGTGCGACATCAGGTAGCACAAGTTAGGTCATGCCTACCGTAAAGTGACAGAATGCAACCCCCACCCGTTACACCAACGTCTAGATGAATCAATGGGAAAACGAATCAAGCGTGGCAGATCATGGATGCCAGAGACTGAAGACACACTACGAAGAGTATGTGAGTTTAAAGAAATAAGATACGGGAAGTGAATGGTTCTTTTAAATATTAATTGCTGAGAAGAGATAAAGCAGAATTAATGAAGGCAGTAATAAATTCATTTCAAGATGCAGAGATGTCAATGAGGCTGAGAACGTACACATACAGAGAGTGTTAGAAATAGGAGTATCTAGAGGTGAGGGAAGAAAACGGAAATATTTTGGAAAGTTCCGGAGATCACAATCAACATCTCACAAGGACTCTTAGTCTACAAACACTGGGATCGCTGCTAGAACGGAGAGAGGTGCACTTATGAGAATACACCGGGTGTTGTGAAGCCAGTTTCTAATAACGTGTGTATATATATATATATACACTGTAATGTAGTTAGCATTAATGAGTACGTTGGACATATATATATATATATAAGCCTGTAGACATGAGTTTTCAACCCCCTCCACCATCCCATTTTCTCCTTATCTTTGAGGATATCAGAACAAGACTTTTACAACTAGGAATTTTGCGAATATTCTGGTATATTCTTTCCCCCTTCTCTTAACTTTCTTTCAAAAAATGTTACCAAAACTATTATGAAAAAAATATACGTATTTAACAAGAAAGAAATTGGCAAATGGCACACGACAATATATATATATATATATATATATATATATATATATATATATATATATATATATATATATATATATATATATATATATATATATATATATATATATAATATATATATATGACGCACACGAGAAACGTGGATTATATTTTGTTATAATTGTACGTAAAAGGTTGGTAGCATATCCAATTTACTCAATCTAAAATCATATTGTGTGTGCTGATCAAACGACGTTTTAAGAAAACCACAATACTGTATGCGCAAATCCCTCGTGGAAATATTCTCTTAATTCAAGAATTTCAAATGTTGTGGTTACAGGATATGCTAACAAGGACCTCTAATTTTTTTATGAGCACAACGCTTTGATATAGCCAAGCTGAGCTTTAAATGGCGTACATAACAACAACAGGTACATATTAAATGACAGAAAAATGTATATTTTATGCGAGGAGTGTTAAAATATTGTGTGCGACATTTTTCTAACGGTTTGTGTAGCCGCGCACCCGAAATTCTGAAAATGAACATCGTTCAAGACGTAGTGATCAACCCCAGCATTTATTCGCCATTGTGATTTTCTAGGCAATATTTTATGTTCAGTAGCTTGTCATGTTTTCTCAACGGTTGGGGTGCACAATTGTCTAAGTCGAGGAGTGAACTTTGCATCTTTGACAACGAAAATACTGGTAAATGAAACAAAAACTGATTATGACCGCAGTGAAGCTATGACAATGTGGTCAACATTGGCACCACCAAATACGTCAAGCGTTTATATGTTTGAATTGCGTTTCTGCATACATATTTGTGAAGCACGTCTTCTAAATACGCATATCCCTCTGAGTAAGTTGCTTCCTATAGAACTGTGTACCACTGAAAGTTGGATTCTTCTGGGTATGCAAAATGGCCCTGGAAAACCCTGCCCCAACCACCCAAATTTTCAACAAATAAAATTTACAGCTTCAGAGACGAAAAACAATATGTTTATCGCTAATAATTCCTGATGATCAAATGATCAGAACAATTTAAAAAAAAAAGAGGATTCAAAAGTCATAAATTCACCTCATTCGTGACTTTCCTCAATAGACCTACCAACATAATTCATTCAAGCCTTTTTTTTTTATTCAAGCTTACGGTTATTCCCATGCATTTCGTTGGTCGGCGTTGACAGGCGACACAAAGTATATAAGTAGTGACCAACGAAAATCACAGCAATAATAAAAACAAGAAGGTTGTTATGATCTGCTTTGTTGTGATTCTACTGTTAGGTTTTATTTGGCGATTACTTCAAATTGTTTTCCCCAATATGTACCCGTTACCTTTCAAACAACAAGAAAGACGATTGTTGAGAGTACCGTTCATAGCGCGGGATTCCGTATTTTCGGCTATAACATACCGACTGCCCCACTTTTTAAACTGAACAGAGTGGAGCTTACTCGAACCTGATGTAAACCCACATCCTATTGGAGTATAAGGCATCGGATTAACCACTGTGCTGTTATGAGTATAGCGAATGCTAGCTGCACGGCATATTTAAGTTTAAAAATAAGAAATCGCAATGCGAAATTGCAATTGTAGTCTACAATGAGCGCACAAGAAGAAGAAAAAACACACACCAGAATCAATATTGATCATCGTAGGTACTCACAATCAAAATTATTGCCAGCTATGATGAATAACTTAATACACTGACTAATTTTATATATATATATATAATTCATAAATTATTAGTTTTATAAATACTTTATTAATTTGTAAATCTGGAAAGACATAGATGATAACATATAGACCTACCACATGAGTGATATTTTCACCACTAGAAATGTAAACTTCAGTCTTTCCTATTCTTAGCAAGTAATATATTAACTTGTAAAATTGTAAGCTTTAGTTTTTACTATTCTTAATAAGTGATATTTTCACTATTAGAAATGTAAGCTTGAGTCTTTCTTATTCTTCCCACAACATAGCGCACAACTTGAATAAAACATTTAATAACAAATTCACACTCACAAGATTAACTATTTATAACAGAATTGTAATTAAAACACATACGTTAACTTCTACGTGTTGACGCTTCAGTCATTATCGTTGTTTCGCAGATATAAAGCCAGCTGTTTTGTCTTTCGTCAGCTGCCATCTGTTAACTATGTTTAACTGGAAGAACTGATGACATTCTAGCACTGATTATTCCAATGATGAATTGAAAAAAATGCTTCTACCTCACCGTAAAGATACTGAATATCTTCAAAATATATCTTACCACTTTGTCACTGCATTGACAGCGCGACAATTACTATAATATAGTCTATACACATGAACAGTTATGATTCAGAAGAAACTTAAGTTGTACGTATACTTAAGCTGCGCGCATATAAACAAAAGTTCGTGAGTATAGCAATGCTCCAACCGTATTTGTATCCAGTGTTTGATAGTGTATTGTGGCGGCAGGGTATACCGCACGCGAACGACGCGTCACAGCGCTGAGAAATCTAATGAAGACAGCGCGGTGAATCTGATGCTAAAGTTATATCCGTTCCTCCTAAAGAATTGACACATCATTTGTTCAATCGTGAACCAGAGACAGATAGCAGGCAGACATATGGGCTAAGGGAATGCTACCATAACAACGGGGTTTTTTTTTGCGTGAACAGTGCGGTTGACGAAATCATAAAATTGGTAGAGTATCCTATTCAGGACGTAGCCATAATTTTTTTTGGCTGTAGTGATTTTCTAGGCAATATAAATACTTCCAGTAGTTTGCCATTGCTTTCTGAATTGTCCATGTGCACAATTGCCTGTGACGAGGATCGAACTCTGTACCTTGGCCGTCACAGACGCGCGCTGTACCACTCCGCCACAGAATCAAACTTCGTCTGAACATTGCGATTGACGAAAACATAACAATGTATAAATAAGGTATTTACCGCACAATCTGCTTTATGATTGATTATTTCTAAAGTAAAATATACCAGTCGAACAAAATCGAATTGACGTGGATTTGGTTTCAGCGACAGTCGTCGTAACTCAAGCAGTTTCATGTAGAAGTGGCAAGGTAACTGGAAAGTAAAGTCAATACTGCATGTTTTCCTTTAGGGAGTTCCAGATAGACCATGTGTGCTGTCATCACGCCATGTGTATATACATATGCTCTAATCAATCGGCTATGTGACACATACAAGGATATTGAAACATATTAATATGGGATGTATCAAATACGATCTGCCAAGGCATTTGTTTACTGACTCGCCAGGTTGATTTAATATTTACTATATGCTTTTCTTCTGCGTTTCTCTTCAATGGTATACACACCAATATGTACTACAGAGAGCGGAGTGCGTCGTGTAATGGTTTATAACGTAGCTGCGATATCTGTGTCTTTCTACCTGACAATCCATCTTGAACACAACTTCTTGGTGACTTTTATGCTATATGGGATGTGACAGCCAACTCCACACACATATAGCCTCATAGTCGCCTCTTACCACATACTTGACAGGTAACACGTCGCTATTATTTGCTTCACTTTTATATTTCGTCATTACACGGGAGACTATATACACTGGCGCCGGTGTTCTTAAAATACTACTTCGAACTTCACATTAAAAAAAAAACACCCAACAGAAATGTCTCCAACCTCAGGTATAAATGGTATCTAAGAGGTCAACATTTGTTCAAAAACAAGCTCCTATACATGATGTACAACTTTCATATACATGATGTACAACTTTCCTATACATGATGTACAACTTTCCTATACATGATGTACAACTTTCCGATACATGATGTACAACTTTCTTATACATGATGTACAACTTTCCTATACATGATGTACAACTTTCTTATACATGATATACAACTTTTTGATACATGATATACAACTTTCCTATACATGATATACAACTTTTTGATACATGATATACAACTTTCCGATACATGATGTACAACTTTCTGATACATGATATACAACTTTCTGATACATGATGTACAACTTTCTGATACATGATATACAACTTTCTGATACATGATGTACAACTTTCCTATACATGATGTACAACTTTCTTATACATGATGTACAACTTTCCTATACATGGTGCACACCTTTCCTATACATGATGGTTGGTTGGTTGGTTGCTGATCCAGCGGTCCATGGGCTCACGCCCTTTGACCCAATGCCATTGTGTGATATATGCATGTGTTTGTGAGTTGTTGTTTTGCTCCATATAATGTGTTCCATTTATCTGGCCCCGGAGGGAGAAGCATTTTCCTGATGTCATCCAGCACTGGACATTCAAAAAGGTGGTGGTCAACAGTTTCATAGGGATGAGTGCACAGCCTGCACCCTGGAGTGTGTTGTGGTTGTATTCTGTTCAGGTGATTGTTAAGCTGTACATGTTGTATGCGCAGTCGGAATATGATACTCTGGTCTTTTCTTTCCAGGAGGTTGATATTGTCTTTAGGATTTGGGCTGGTCATATATTTATAGATTTCTCTCCCAGTGTTTCCCATGGCCCATCTGTTCATCCAATTTCTTTGTTCACAGATTTCAGAATCATTTTAACTGTGTGCATTGTTGTTTCTGTATAAGGCTGTTCTTGTTGTGCTCCCCTCTTTGCTAGTCTGTCTGCCTTATCATTGCCAGGTGTGTTTGAGTGGCCAGGAATCCACTGCATAACAATGTTGACATCATAAGATGTGAGCAGCTGGATGGCATGGTGGTATATTTCAGCTAGCTCGGGCTTACAATGTCCATCACATTCCAGTACTTGGAGAGCAGACATAGAGTCTGTAAAAATAACAATGTTTTGGACTTTTGATGGGAAGGCATCAAATATGGTCTTCAGGTGATACAAGGCAATTTCTAGTGCTGTTATTTCAGCTTCATAGTTAGAACATATCTCCCCACAGGCATCAAACAACTCATCAGATGTTTTGTCTGGATATTCTATATAGACACCATAACCTGCTTTGATGATGGCTTTGAAGGCAGACCCATCAGTATAGACATGAATCCATTGTTCTGGGTAGGTGTCTATTGTTTTCTGTGTTGCTTTCATAAGACTTACTGGGTCAGAACGTTTCGTTGCATTATCTCTTAACTGTGTTTTGATTTCCGGCAATTTAAAGCCTGCGTGTGGTGGTAAACATTTTCTACTCTTTGCAGTTCTTGTCTCTTGTCTGGAAGGTGATAACTGTCTTTTATTTCATTGACATGACTCAGGACTGACTTTTGTTTTATTCTGTGGTTTGGTTCCCAGTTTTCTACAAGTTGTTTATTTGGGTGGTATTTGTTCATTCTTTTGTTTCCATTGCAGCCATATCTCTCCGCATCTCAAGGGGTTCTACATTCGTATGTATTTCACATGCAGCCGTCGGTGTAGATCTCATTGCTCCAATAATAAGACGTAGGGCATTGTTCTGCACTCTGTCTAGGGATTCTATATTTGTCTTGGAACATGTTGTGAGGAGTGCACTGTTGTATTCTAAAACAGAACGTATGTAACCAAGGTATAGTCCTCTAAGAGTATCCTTGTCTGATCCCCAAGATGTGCCAGCGAGTCTTTTCAGTAGTTGCAACCGTTTAAGTGCTTTATGTTTGATATTTTCTACATGTTTCTTGAGGGTGAGCTGCCGATCAAGCGTGATTCCAAGATATGTGGGGTGTTCTTCTCTTGGCAATTTCTGTGTATCCAACCATAGACTGATATTTTCTTTGGCTACCTTATGACTCTTGGTAAAGATGGTATAGACAGTTTTCTCACAGTTTATTGTTAGCTTCCATGTTTGACAGTATTCATGTAGTCTTCTTAAATCTCCATTTAGTCTTTTGGCTGCACTTTCAACATTCTCATGGCTCTGCCACATTGTTAAGTCATCAGCATAGAGGGCTTTTTCAGCTTTGATATGTTTGGCAAGGTCATTGATGTAAATGAGAAAGAGGGTGCAGCTTAAAGCAGAACCATGTGGTAAGCCTTCCTCTAGAACTTCTTTAGATGAAATTGCATCATTTATCTTTGTCTGGATTTTTCTGTCAATGATGAAGTATTTTATCCAATTGTATAGCTTTCCACTAATTCCCATCCTATACATGATGTACAACTTTCCTATAAATGATGTACAACTTTCCTATACATGATGTACAACTTTCCTATACATGATGTACAACTTTCGTTACCGCATATTTTCATGTTAAGGAGTGGATAAAAAAATTGTGTGTATAGACAGTGGAAACAAATATCGATTTGCCATATCAATATCCACGACGTGTACAGGTTGGTTGGAATTCTATATGATATGATGCACTTAAACTAAAACGTATATTCTTTCTCTTTGTGCATCTATCTGCCTGCCTCATGAAGTGGCCAAAAAAAAGAAGATTGTCTTTTTTTTAATATTATTGATTAAGGTCTGTAATTGACTATTCAACACCTCTACATTAGTTTTTCTGGCAGTCCAAGGTATTCTCATCATTCTTCTATAGAACCACATATCTATTGCCTCTAATTTCCCCCTGTCCAGTTTGTTTATTGTCCAACAGGTTTGTTTATATATATACATTAACACTTGCTCATAGATATTGATACATTTATATAGTGTGCCAGGAAATAAACTCAGATTTTTCTATATTTCCATGCACAACTCAACTTCTACGACACGAGTCGGATCTGTTAGTTGTGTAAGTTTATGATGATAGATGATGATAGTTGAGTTATGATTAGAGCTGAATTGTGTTTATAGTGTGGAGAAGTTGCGCCATTTTTCTACCACAATCTCCCTTACTGTTATAATAGTGGTTCAAGTGCAAGATTAATCTAGACGACTGGAGATTTACCAGAATGAAGTTGATGGCCAGAGTGTTCTTCGTGTCTCACAAAGCCGTTTCCGTTCCACAACGATCTGCTGGCAAGTGCTGTCCAGTCTGTTGAACTACTGATGCTTCATCCGCGCTGTCCGTCATATCCAGGCTTGGCATGATCGGACAGACATGCCCTGTGTTTACCTGCATGTTGGAGCCCCTTGGTTACCGTCACCTGGTTTGGCCAGCGTGTGAAAGTCATTACCGGGGTATGACCACTGCCGATTCCTGGCAACTACTGGGAGTCACATGTGAGAGCTGAGTGCCAGGTGGGGGACCAAGGAAATGAAAACTACTCCAAGGGAGTATGACAGACTCAACCATAGAGATACTACCCCTCCCTGACAACCACATATACAACTGTATAAATAACTTATATTATGAACCGATATGATTGGTTTTTCAAGGGAAATCCGTGACGTTATTGTAAACAATGCGCTATTTATAGCTAAACGGAGACCTGTACTAGAAATTCACCCTGTATAAAACTAATCTATGGAGTATAGGAAAGTTGGCTGAATTACCAGAACCACGACCTGTACTATTTTTCTATTATTAAAGACTCTGATATAACTAAATTGAACAAACGTACGCGGTTAAAAGACGCCTACCTCAATACACAATATACACAAGACTAAACTATGTATAACATGACTAAAACTAACTGTATAACATGACTCTACAACTAACTATGTATAACATGACTCTACAACTAACTATGTATAACCTGACTCTACAACTAACTATGTATAACATGACTCTACAACTAACTATGTATAACTTGACTCTACAACTCATCATCATCAGGTGCCATGCCGGGTGGCGTAGGCGGTCATGGCTCTCCACAGCTCTCTATCCACAGTATTATGTATCAAAGTCAAACTCTACAACTAACTATGCATAATATGACACTACAACTAACTATGTATATCATGACTCTAAAACAGTACCATTAAACAATCACAAACAAAGGATAATCAGCTGCCAATCCACCTTCTCCCACATATACACTTAAGCTAAATCGAATTTTTTTAAGACTCTGGGAATCCTGCCCTCTAATCAAACTGGTATCTACGATGCTGCACACAAATAGAAAAAGAAAATATCCATACATATTTAAACATCATCCTACACCGATTATTCATAAAACCAGCAAGTCTGTTAACTTGCAGTGATATACAGCAAGAAGGCAATGTATAAAAGAACAAGCAATCACTCACTGCCAATAAACTGATTGAGCGGTGTGAGCTGAAACAATCACAAAAATGCTGAAGATGTGCCTATACTTTGACAACTTGGATTTATTTCTCTCCATCCCACATGTCTTTATGATATTCCCGAATATAAATTTAAAAAAAAAATTAAAGTTAAGAGTGATAGATTGGATCTACGTTCAATAATTTAACTTGCTATCTCGGGTTATCCACTAAAATAACTCACCAGGCATGCCTGAAAGCATGATATTTGTCATTTTATCTTGCCTTTTAGCTGTGTGTTACCGGAGCACGAAATGGGAGCAAATAATAGCAATACTATTATCTGCAATTCATGTCGTACGAGGCGACTAAGACAGTTGTTTGTTGGTGCTGTCTGCCCCGTTCCATAGAGTGTAAATCCTGGTATTATTTAATAGAAGACACAAGGAAGAAATGTGACTCATAAGTCATGCTGAAGACGGATGTATCAGACCAAAATGCGCAATCGAAGCAAAGCTTTAAACCATAGTACATTCTATTTCCTTCTCCGGACTACATCCTGCTAATTTGTAGGAATTTGAGAACGGAAGATTGAAGAAAAAGATACTTATTTTAAATATATTACGGCATGTCTAGAAAACACAGCAACCACGTGTTAGGATTTTGAATGCCGCCATTATAAGTGTACCAGGGCCGGGACCTTTAGTTGTAAGTATGTTGTAGAAGTCAAATAAGACGGAGGATAGGCTAACAGCATGTCACCTGTGAAAACAAATCCTCATTGTCACTGCATGTCTTGTCTAATTTCTTCCTAGTGTCTTCTATTAAATAATCCCAGGATTTTTTACAAGATGCAGGATAGCGGACATTACGCCTTTGTCCTTTTCTGGCAGACCATAGGAGACGGGGAACGCTAGATGTGCCATCACCGTCAATGGGTAAATAGATTTCAGAGAACAATGATGAGATAATTGATAGGCAAGTGTGTTATGCGCTCCTGGCAGGTCATGGTATCCCTGAATATTGTTGCACTGGAATTTGAGGCCTAATTATGGATTCATAAATATCCCTTTCACACCCATGTCTTTGAAGTAACCCTACATGAGATGGGGTGCCACCTGTCCCTACATGAGTCGGGGTGCACCATCTGTTACACAACTGAAAAGAACATGTGTTTTGGTCTGAAAGGGGCCGTCAAGAGCCATCTGTTTAAAGCTATTATAGCTGAATGGATCATTTCATAATCATGATAAGCGTAGTAGTAGTAGTAGTAGTAGTAATAGTAGTAGTAGTAGTTGTTGCTGATGTAGTAGTACTAGTAACTATTACAAGTACAATAAATATTACAGAACCTGCGTCAACGCAATAGAGTTCTCCATTTTCTTCTGTTGTCTGCGGTACAAACGAGTGTGCAGAATTCAAGTCTTGTAGAACTCCATTGCTTCGTGAACCTTTCACTAGTTCCTGCATGAGTGTCTTAGCCAGATGTTATGTCGAGTGAAATATCTTAACTAGATCAGCTTTGTTGTTTATATTTGGATAGAATTTATGATGGAAGATGTAATAAACGTCTTCTTGTTCTCACAACCATACAGCACAACAGAAAGCACCAGCGACTTATACAGTTTGACTTTCACTCCAACACTGATGTTACTTTTCCAAATCACCGTTAGTCTTGACATTAAATCTGAAGCCATATCCAGCCTTATTTTTAATTCTGCTTTGCATTTTTCATCGCTGCATATGGTGGATTCGATGTATTTGAAGGTATTCACCTCCTCAAGCTTACGTCCATTCATCATGATGTTGGTCTGTTCTTCTGCGTCGTCTCTGATGTTAACCAAGATCTTTCTCTTTTCTGTGTTGATTTCCATTCCGTATTGGCTGGTAACTTTTCCCAACTTTGCTGTTAACTCTAGTAATTCTTGTTTTGATCAATATCATCAGCGATTTGCAAGTTGCAAATAGGGCGACTTCCGATCGATATAGTGGTGTTATAGTCGTGTAGTGTCTCCTGTATAATGTGCTCTAGGTATATGTTTAAAAAAACTGGAGACATTATACATCCTTGCCGAGCTCCCACATTTGTTTTACAGAACTCTCCAATTGTATGGTTTGATAAGACATCGATATTTGCATTAAAGGTGCTAGATGAACTGGTATTGTGGCACACTAGAAGTTCACCAACCGAGCTTATTGGCAACACAAGAGTCGTGAAGAAACATGATCGCCTACGTCATTCGCTATGGCACTTGATTGATTAATTTGCATTTTTGTACGGTAATTCTACAATGTCTATGATTGTGGTGTCAAAATTACATTGTTTAAATATGTGCCACAGACCATCATGTCAGACAAGGTCAAAGGTCTTAATTTCAACATTAAACACATTTAATTAGTTGTATCAAAGTGATCAGGAGATTATATCTGCCTGCATACGTCGTTATGTTAAGTCAGAACCGCAGAATATGTTTTTAGTAAGGAATGTAATAGGGGTCTACTTAAGGACAAAACAAAATATAATCAACTTCATTTTTGTGGGATTTTTATTTGATCTGTTTTTTTGGAAATTCGTTAAAAGTCTAAACAATAAACAATTGGGGTTTATTTTACCCAGTTTTTTTGCTTGCGTTCTAGTAGTACTAAATGCGATATTCTAATTTTCTATGGCGATAGAGTTTGGAAGTAAACCCTTAACACCCTTTCAACAAGATTAGTTATCCCAATTCTTATTACAATTCAGTCATTAGCGGTTTGTGACAGGATTTCTTTACCACAAAGAAGACTATAGTAGCATTAAGCACATACTGTACAAATGGCAGTGGTTTTCAATGTAATGCCACTTTGATGGTGTCTTTCCTGTATGAAATCTAGAGCTTATTACAAATACAAAAGGAATATTTGTGTCATTATATTCTGTTTTGAGTCACTGCATATTTCATAGTGACGAAATGTGTTAGCTAAAATCACTTAGCACTAATGACTTTAATTTATGAGATGTTCTTGTTAAAGTTAGTAATACCAGAGATAATTCATCACTGTTGGGAAATAATCAGACACTCTAGAGATATGATAATTGAGACAAATTAGGGTAAATATAAGCATAAATGAATATAAGCATAAATCAAGCCAATAAATAACATACTATGGTATATATTATTCAAGACAAAAATATAAACGTTTCGATTAGAAAGCATCCACAAATAATTTAGTAAACTAGACGTTCTTGATAAAACGGGGCCAAGTTACTACAATAATTGAGTTTATCGGATCCAATCACTGTTTACCACTGTTTGGTTGTTATTGTTTCTCAAAATGTCACGCTTATTATTTGTTCTAACGAATGTCCATAAATCTTCTACATAATCATCCCCTTCACATTTTTATGTTAAAAATATAGTTTCAAATGCGTTATTTTTCTCGTTTGAAAATGTTTGTGAAACAAAGAAAACTGTACGATAATCTGCACATACATAATTATCAAGGACATCTTTGAAGATATACTGAAAGCTTTCTGACATCTCACAGTTTCAGATATTCGACTTTTCAATAATTAAAATACAGTCTTTGGCGAGACTCCAAAAAGGAGCAGTTTCCAGAGTTCTTGAATTCTCGAATGTCTGTCTTTCACGAAATCCGTCTTTCTTCATCAATTTCATTATTGCAATGGATGAGAGGTTGTGTATGATAGAAAAATATTTCAGGCATCTATTCACCCAGAAGATTTTTCAAAGACGGTTTACCACAGACAACTGTTCTTTCGATTAGGATGCCGTTAAGTCTAACAAGCCGTTCATAAAATATCTCCATACTGTCTAGGCAATTGTTCCCAGGGTATCTCGCACGAGTAAGTTTGTCTTCACATCAACAAATGACAACATTGATAATTATAAGAGACCAAAAAACTCGAAGACAGAGAGTGAAATATCTTGTACATGAACTATTTTCAATGTGCGTACTTTGAAAGAAATAACAAATTAAAACACTATTCATTTACACAATTCTGTGCAATTGTTTGTGAATTTTCCAGCACAATTTTTGAGAAAAGTTTACTACATACAATTATTTCCAAGGTTCAGGATCCAGATAAGCCAGATAAAAAACCTAATTACTTCATCTTGAGAACAGAGTCTAAAACATGATTAAATCAGAATGTAAACACCAGCATCAGCAATATCGAATATGTAAATGTGTCTTAATTACGTAACTAATTATTTGAACATTCCAAGATTTTTCAGTCAGCAATAATTTATACTAAATCACAAGTATTTATTATAATTCTACTATGGGGTACAATTTTATTTGAATCTATGCATAATTGATTGTTTCTGAAATTATGGATGATAAAAGAAATCGTGGTATGATAAAATGAACGACACAATTAAATCACGGTTTGTCGAAATCACAGTACAATGAAATCACGATGCTATGAAATCATAATATGATTAAATTTTGTGAAATGAAAACACAGTACTATGAAATTACACACGCTGAAATTACCATACGATTATATCACATTACGGCGAAACAAATTTGCAATCAAATTACCACGATCATTTGACTGTAAAATTGACCACTAGTGTTCACATAATGGTGGATTTATTAATTAGAGCAGTGAAATACCTTAATCATTAAATTCATATTACTTTCAAGGATAAAATAACTACGTTACAACTGATTACGATTCATTAGCAGTGGTCCGTCCACATTAGCACATGCGTTCAGTATAAGCAAGCAGAAACAGTAGCAGGATTGTTGTAATAGCCACTAAGCCCCAACTGTGACACTGAATTGGAGGGTGGGGCATTGATCTATAGCTGAACATTTAATAGTGGCGCTCTTTTACTCAGGGAAGCTCCCGTATGTACCCAGGTAACGATCTATGACTATCCTGAACAGTAGGCACGGGGTATTTACGATGATACAAATTGCCTGCTGTGCCTGTTCATCTGTGATAATATGCTTCATTAGTGTTTGCACCAAACCCTTTGACCAGAATATTCCCGCAAGATGATCCCAAATAGCGTTATGTATCTTTACTGGCTGATTCAATATTTTTAATGGCTGGCGAAGCATTGACCAAAGATAGCATGCATCACCTGAGATACGTGATACTGTTTAAGACTAGCCTGCAGGATTATCTAGCAGAAGGACTTTATTTGCACATTAGCACAATCATGTTTACTTAGTGTCCAAGTAACATATTTTCACTTCAAATATATTTATTCAATGAGTATTAGGGAATTAGTTGCATATATAATGTAATCGTACCGTGATATCTTTGCACAACGGCGTGAGTGTGCATAGATAAATAAGCAACTAAATAAAACAGAGTTGTACATAGTTATCAATGTGCAATAATGTTTACAACAACCGTATCAATTATTGATTGTAACCAGCTATAATTAATCATGTACAAAAGCACAAAGCTTAATAAACTACCCCACATCAACCAGCAAAATGACGTTGTACGAAAACTCAAAGAAAAACGTGCAAAAAGAACTAAGTTGGAAGCAAGGCTCATGGTTTAATAGCAAAGACAAAGAGATACAGCATAGCGATGACAGCAATAATGTGCATACATTTTATTCAACGCTAAAGCAATTTATGGCCCCCCGCCTTCAGGAAAGTTTCCTCTTCTAAGCGCAGATGGAAATCATACTATCACTATTAGAGAGGATATTCTCAAACTCTGGACAGAACTTTTTGAAATATGAACATAATGAACATTCATTATCGGAGTACTCTTGCCTTGAGGAAGTGGAGAAAGCAATTTCAAATATGTCCGTAGGAAAAGCGCCAGGTCCATACCCCATTCCAGCAGAAGTTTACGCCGTCAGTGACCCTGTTATGACTACTAAACTTACATAGCTCTTCCATACAATGTGGAACCTGGAAACGATATCATTCGACTTTAAGGATGCTTCCATAATACATCTATACAAGAGAAAAGGAAATCTCCTAGCTTCGACAACCATTGAGGCATATCACTGTTTTCTATAGCAGGCAAGATCATGGCTAGGGTCCTGTTAAACATATCGCAATCCCATCTTGAGACTTATTGGCAGGCAATGCGGCGATAGACGGCACATTGTCGAGAAGAGATAAAGCAGACTTAATAAAGGCAGTAATAAATTCATTTCAAGATGAAGATGATGTCAATGAGGTTGAGAACGTACACATAAAGAGAATGTTAGGAATCGGAGTACTCAGAGGTGAGGGGAGGAAAAGTAATTTTTTTGGATAGTCCAAAAGATCACACAATCAACACCTGACCGGAACTATGAGTCTACATACACTGGGATGGCTGCTGGAGCGGAGGGCGGAGCACTTATGTGAATGTCCCGCGTACTGTGAAGCCAGTTTCCAATCAAGAATCAATCATGAGGGCATCATATACACCCAGGTTAAGAATCACTGGTGTGGATATTAATCTGTTCATTTCTTCACAATCAAATCCATTGGAAACTTGACAATTATATACTTCACGTTAAGTAGCAAAAAGAAAGATCCCATCAAAGGGACAAGACGTGTATAAAAAATATATGTTAAAAATAGATTTGTCCATGGAAACAACACATGATAAAAAAGTTAAGAAAAGACGGAAGCTGCAAGAAGCCCCATTTGATACTTGTGGATTATGGCTTCCATTGATTGATTCTTGGTCAACATAACCGAGGTCACTTTAGTTCGGGAAGAACAAGAGCAGCTTAGTTTCTTTTAGCTGATGGAGACATGAATGCGAGCTAATGATTGTCGTAGCTAGCCCGTTAGAGTTCTGAACTATATCTGACTTCATTCACAAACTCATGATGATTTGACTTATGTTATCCGGAGAAGGGACTGCGTTTTGTCATTGTGTAAATTTGCTGCGATATCTGTTAATAAAATACATCCATTTCAACATGTATTTCGGATCATTGTGAAATTCTATTAAATAAAGTGGCCAACAACAATACACATTCTTCTTAGTCGTTTTCTTCGACATGCATGACAGGTCACAGTGCTAGTCTTGTATACCCATCAGAACCCCAGCATCACATTATCAGCTAGCAAAGTAGGTTGTTTCTTACATATGTTGTAAATGTATTCTTCTCCGTCTATTGTATTCGTTCTAAAACTATTGTAAGTGTAATTAGGTAACAGTGTAGATGTAGTCAAGTACTCATGTAGATGTAGTCACCTAATTTTGTAGATGTAGATTTAGTCAAGTGCTCCCGTAGATGTAGTCAAGTTCTCCCGTAGATGTAGTCAAGTTCTCTTGTAGATGTAGTCAAGTGCTCCCGTAGATGTAGTCAAGTGCTCCCGTAGATGTAGTCAAGTTCTCCCGTAGATGTAGTCAGCTACTCCCGTAGATGTAGTCAGCTACTCCCGTAGATGTAGTCAGCCACTTCTGTATATTTATTCAGCTACTTCTGTAGATTTAGTCAGCTACTCCCGTAGATGTAGTCAGCTATTACTATAGATGCAATCAGCTACTTCAGTAGATTTAGTCAGGCACTTCGGTAGATTTAGTTAGCTACTTCTGTAGATTTAGTAAGCTACTTCTGTAGATTAGTTAGCTACTTCTGTAGATTTAGTTAGCTACTTCTGTAGATTTAGTCAGCCACTTCTGTAGATTTATTCACCTACTTCTGTATATTTATTCAGCTACTTCTGTATATTTATTCAGCTACTTCTGTATATTTATTCAGCTACTTCTGTAGATTTAGTCAGCTACTTCTGTATATTTAGTCAGCTACCTCTGTTGATTTAGTCAGCTATATGATTTAGACCATATGATTTTTTCTGCATACACGCAGATCATTATACAACAAAAAGGCTCCACATGCATTGATGATTCAACAACGACCACCATTAGATTAAATTAATTAATACTACATTGTCGCTATCCCATGACTGGAGTCACTTCTCTTGACAAATCCATTTAAAAAATAATTTTTCATAAAAAGTGACACATTTTTTTTAAAGTGTTCATTCGTGGTCACGGCTCTTACTTATACATAGTCGGTCGTGATTCAATTCATTGTAATAGGTTTTTCAATATCTACTCCGACGCACTCAAGGCGATACAAGCGGACTGCATAGAATATCATGCAAAATAAGGAACTCCGTTGTTTCAATAGATAGTTAATTTCCCAAAAAATATCTGGAAAAATTGCACTTGTAAACACAATTTTACGAGCAAAGTAGACAAAAGAATTATATAAACAACAATATCTGCACAAACAGTGTCACCAATGACGCACGAACATGTACAGCAATATTCGTTTACACTGTTTATATCACAGTGTTTCCGCATCCCGTCTGTTCCCAATTAGATTGCATTACCTATGGAATCTTGATTATCCACACCAAAGTACTAGCGCATTGCAATTTAAACCATATTGGCGAAAGCTTGCATTAAGCCTACACAGAAAAACTAGCTGATTATATTGAAGGAATCATCGTCTATAATAGACTATTATTATTCCATTTGCACAAACAAATCCTCGACAATGGTCGCGGTTGTGAACCACTGCACCAAAACATGCAGTCTGTAAAAAAAAAATGAAACCAGACTGAGAAAACAAACATACGTTAACAAAGAGGAAACATGAGATCGATGTCAACGGGGATCACCATTACGACGCACTAAAGCATTTCCGTCTTCATTATAAGAACAATAACAAACAACTAAAAAGCTAATAGATCTGGGGGTTTTTATGCCAGAAAATGAGTGTCTTGTCGTAGAGGAATTGGATATATTGACTAGGATAGTCAATATTGGCTTAACTAATATTACTGCTCCAGGTCACTTTCAGGACACGTGAGACGAGATCTTTACTGGTTTTTTAAAATGATCATATGAACTCAATTCCAGTTTTACGTTAAACAAAATATGAGAGATCGAAGTTTCCACCAACAGGTCTTTATCAATTTGCTGTGTTCTTAACTTGGTCTATATGTTTTTCCCTTTGTTTATTCTATGTTAGAGATTTAATTAGTATGAGTTCAATATTGTTTTCTTGATTGAACTTGGAAAAACAACATTGAATTGGCAAATAGAAATTCTAATGAATAAACATAAAGGACTACAAACCTTAGTATAACTTAGCATATAAGAAAGAATAACTTTAATAAAAATGACCCTATTAACAAAAAATTGACTTAATATATGGAATAATAGTAATAAAGGTAGACACGCTCATAAACTCTTTGACAATCCACGCAACCGTAATCCATCTTCTTCGTGGACTATCTCGTTTTCATTGCCATGTAATCGTCCACACCTTAATGGCCTTTTCTAGACTGGTGTATTGTTTAATATAGCCAAATTTTCAATAGAAAACCTCATTTTTTAGCCAGTTTTCTACTTTTCAAATTCTCTCAAAAATGTCCCTATTGGTGATGTTTTATTTATTTACTTAGATTAGCAACATAAATATTTAAATGAAATATAATATAATCATTGGTCATTTAATTTGCATCCCTTGAGATGAATTACACATATTTCATCTACGGACGTGGGCCCAATTTGGTTATATCAGAGTTTTAATGACCACCAAAAATAATGGAGATCATGGTTCAAGTAATCCTGTCACCACGAATTCGAATAATCATAATCTCCGAGCATTGCATACACTATAACAGGCAGAATTGAGGGAGTAAAATATACACACGGCACAAAAAAGAGGAGATACTGAATAGCTTACCATCGTCTTATGGTAGAGAGTCAGAAGTAGACCTGGTACACAATATCAAGAACACGACAACTTGATACAGGCCTGTTGGTCGAAACTTCCATCTCTTATAGTTGCTTAAGATAGAACGTTGTGGAGATAAATGATTGTCTGCGACATCGGCACGGTACATGATGCTACTGTGTCACAATACTCGGAACACACATATCTGTTGAAGCATTTGCAATAGTACTTACGTAGAACACATTTTCCTTTTTAGAAATTTCCACTTGAATATGACGGATTATCACTAAAACTAAGGGGTTATGAGTAGTAAACAAGAAAACATACAACTTACAATACACAAGACATTTTCAACGTTTCGAACATTCAGGTCTTTCTTAAGAATATATAAAACAAACTGAAAAAAACTAAAACTAAAAGCAATGTTACCACCACATAGGCACTAGATACACTATTAACATGTAAACAATTCGAAGTTCAAGATGACAGTGATGTATATGGAAACATGTAGTCATGGAAGCGAGTTTTGTTGAAAATTGGACGGGATATGATAACATATATAACACATTAACAAATTATTACCTAATACAACATGGATAGCAATACAATAAGGATCACACCAACACATATTTAAAGAAATGAATGTTCGGAATTAAGTCCGAAAGGCTTGAGGGTACCAAACTCGAAATAAATCAATTTTCAAGAGCATACCTAGATCTGTCATCAGTGATGCAGGATCTGACCTGGATATAGAGTGCACCCTGATGACCATCACCATTGAAATTAATGGCGACAGGATGAAATGTTCTGTATCAGTTTTGGACTAATTAAATGGATTATAAATGTCTCTTGGGGCACCTTTGCATGAGTGCTTAACAGATGCAGGTCAATATATTTCTTGGTTTCTGTGACATTGAGTACAGAATCAGAAAAGGCAGATCCATTGATACCTGGAATAATTCGTTATAACAACAAAGAAATAATCTCAAACACATTACTGTTTGCATTAGTTTCCAAATCATTTTTTTACAAGATGTTTCGCTGAGAGTGCATGTCAAAAAAGAACTGAAAGTGGATGTTAAAGGTGGACTGAAAGTGCATTTTCGAAACGGACTGAAAGTATATGTAAACATTGGATTGAGAGAAAGTGTATATGTGTATATTAACAGTGGACTGAGAGAAAGTTAATATTTAATATTGGATTGATAGAAGCGTTCCAGCTTATTTATTATTTTTAAATACAATATTTGTGCCTGTGGTGTGGTCATTTCTTAATAAAAGGGTCTTATCGTAGAAAAACATCCCTTTTCTTTTGGTTTTTCAGTTACATCTATTTTGCTTTGATTATTTCTATCTCTATTAATTTATTAGTAATTTATTGCTTTATCTTATGCCTAGTATTATCACTTCTTATTTTTGTTACAACGGAAATCTCCACTTTATCAGAATTAATTTGACACTTTGGCTATTATTTATTTTGTAACTGTCTCCACTCAGAAATTCTAAATTATGTTCAGTAAATAATCCCAATATTTATTAAAAAAATTAAAAGAAATCAATGGTAACTAATTTAGTACAGCGAAGTGAACACAAAATAATCTCGAGGCAAGCACAACATATTTTGCATGTTGATTGATATCGTGTCCGTCCTGAGCTTTCTCAGAAAATTTCAATTGGCATTTTCAACCATTTTTTTTAAAGCGTCTTTAATGTGTTTGATCCTGGAACTAATCGTCAAAAAGGAGAGACGAATCTGAAATTTTTATTTTTTTTGTTTAAAACATTTGCGACAAAGAAATTGGCTGAAACCGACGAAGAAGATCAGGGACTTGTGAAGATGAAGTTTACAGGAAGAAGAGGAAAAGTAGAAGATCAAGAAGTATAAAAAAAAATATTATAGAAATAACAACTCGAAAACAAGAACAAAATTCTAAGAATGAGTTAAAAAGGATAAGAAATGCACATAAATGATGAGGTGTTACTGAGTTTAATCAATATAAGATCAGATCTGTGAGCTCTGAACTAGTGGAAGGCAAAGGGGTAGACCAAATCTCAGATAGAAAGATAGCAAGAACATCATTGAAACGATTGTAAAGACCTTCTTTTTGACCATCTGTAAAGAAGCAAAGGGCAATCGACATCAAGTAGATAAGCCGTGTGTTACAAGGACACGGAAATGGAATGCAAAGACTAGTAGTACTGTCACCAAATTGCTCCTGGAAGTGGAGATGCGGCTTAGTCCAGCCAAAAAAGGCTGGAAACTAAGATTAGTCGGGTCATTCATTATATTCAGCAGGACCACAGTCCTGCTCAGGCAATCACTCGTGTTGAAGTCGGAGATACTAGACCCAGAGACACACCAGCAACTATGTTACCACGCGACACGACTAGATAACATGCGTATCGTAGCTAACGACTGAGATGGTGGCCACCACCATGATCTACGCTGTGATGAAGCCTGCTGGATCCATGTAGAGTCTTTGATACGTCTTTAGTCCAAAGGGGGCTGGGGTTAACCTAAGAAACAATTGTTTAAACAATTTTTGTGGGTGATTTCTTCATTTTTAAGTTATTTTTGGTGAACTTTCTTGGAAAAAATCTTAAGAAGAGCTGGAGTGGGAGTTTACCCGCCTTTTCAGTAAATTCCTAGAGAAAAGTTTACATATAGAGTCCTGCACTAATTTATTAGGGGGGGGGGGGTCTGTTTTCCCGCCTATTCACTAAATTCCTAGAGAAAAGTATATATAAGTATTGGCCTATAAAAGTGACCAACGAAAATTACGACAATTATCATGAATGTAACTAATAAAGTCCTAATCAATGCTGGACATAAGTCTTTACTTCAATAGTCTCTGCGAAAAGGATACTAGATCGTAAAAATACCAACATGATTTAGTAAGGACGTACTGACCAATTTCTATCAGCAGGCTCTTTAATATTTTACTTGTGATAAATATTTGCTGACACTCGGCAGAGATAACAGTAGAATCATCATTACATTGCGTGCAGATGGGAGTAGGCAATCATGGATCTCTGCAACTCTCGTCTTCTTCTGTGTTAATTTTTGAAATTCCAGCAAATTAGGAGGATGTAGTTCTGAGAACGAAAATCTTTCTGTCATGGTTTAGAACTGACCTGCTGTAACTGCTCCTCTCGATCTGACACATTCGACTTCAGCATGTTTTTAGTAACTTTGACTCTATATGAGAAGAGACAGCCAATGTCGCATCATAACTATCTTAAGCGCCTCTTACGATATGCATGGATGCTTACAGTGGTGCTATTCTTTACTCCTGTTCGGGCTTCGGCCATAAACGATCGGCTACAACTCTCTATTTCCAGTATCTTTTAGCAGGATCATTGTTTCTTCACCGTTCTTATTGTTCTTTTTTCCTTCTTTTTTTCCTGTCCTCTATTGTCTTCTCCGTCTTTCTTAATGAACTTTTCGTTTTCCTGTTCTATTTCTTCTTCTTCTTCTTTCCTCTTCTTTCTTCGTCATCTTTTCTCTTTTTTCTTTTTTTCTTTCTTTCTTTCTCTTCTAGGGAAAAATTCCGAAAAATTAAGTAAGTACTCCTACTTTAGAATATTTCCTTGTTATTAGAGGTGTTAAAGATAATTCTTGAGTACTACGTAACCGAGATTATCAAATACCGACGTCTATGTGAACAATAAATGAATCGGAGGGTGGAAGTTTCGAGATCACAGAGATGTGGTTCTATAGAAGAATATTGTATATATATTGTATATTCTTCTATAGAAGAATATAGAGTACCGTTGGCAGCAAGAAAAAAAATTATTGAGGATATGATGAAACAGCCAAATATGAAAAGGGCGATAACTTTATCAGAAGGAGAAGATCTTGAAAAGATCATGAAAAATGTTTGGAGAATATATGCTATTGAAAAAAAGAAACCAACATTATTTTAGTGTTAATGGACACCACATTTCAAAAGTGTACCAAAATTGTATTTTACAATGTTTCAACCTTGGCATAAAGAAACTTTCAGACTTTAACAATCAAAAGATGTTCATTAAACTTGGTTTAGACTTTTATTCTTTGCGACCGCAGCCTCCGTTTCAGTAAGGTGTAAGATCTCTATCAAAGAACGACATCGTCTTGACATGGATTCGATTAGAGGTTAGATATGTTGTTGTGGGATGGCTACCCACTCTTCCCGCAGTGCAGGAGACAACTGTCGGAGATTGGCTGAAGACAACTGGTGTTTGGCCGGATTCACGTCTCTCTGGCGGAGTCGTCTGTAGGGTTCATCCCATAAGTGTTCCATAGGGTTTACATCTGGTAACATGGCTGTCTACGTAGTGATCTGAACGTTGTTGTTAGCGAGGAACTGGGTAATGAGTTGCGCCACATAAGGTCGAGAGTTACCTGCTGAAAAATATACCCTCGTGCAGCCACAATTGGAAGGAAGCGATAGTGAACAATTTCAGCGAAGTATCGCTCGGCATTAATGCGTCCTTCACTTTTCACAAAGTCACTTCTTCCCATGAAGTTGATCGGCCTCCGTCCCCACATCAGTACTCCACCATCACCATGTGGATCAGCATCATCAACGCTGTTTTTGGAGTAGCGCTCACGGACTCTGAGGTAAACTCTTCTCTGTCTATCGTGTCGCTGGAGCACAAAACTGATTCATCAATAAACCAAACCAGTCTCCAGTTATCACCATCGGTGATTTGACGATGCTGGTTCGTCCACTGCGGTCGGTTCTGGCAATGCTGGTCCTTAAGAACAGGACCTCTTTAGGGTATTCTAGCCCAGCGTCATGAAGTCGGTACCTGATCGTTTGATCTCAATTCCTCCAAAGGCGACTGATGGTGCTTCTAATAACATTAAATTTCCTGGTCACTACACTTTGTAATTGTCCAGTCTGCAAACGTCAAATGATGACGTATCGTTGCTCTGTAGTGATATGAACTATACTTGCGCATTGGATGTGCAACTTAATTTATTCGTGGACCGTCACCATCTTGTATAGGTATTCAATTATATGGTCAGGAAGTGTTGTGTAGTTTCACGAATTCTGAATCTGTCATAAGTTATTGCCAAAAATGTTTTGACCTCGACCTCTTTCATCACCTCACAAATCATGAGGTGAGTAAAATTCAGGTAACCACGAGAAGTTAATGACCACGTAGACACAGTCGATATGTTGAATGATGTCCAATCATCGAATATTTTTTATAAAAATAACTTCAAAAAAGTTCCGTTTATTTTTTTAAACAGTATAGTTACTATATGTGATATTCGAGACAAGTAAGATAGAGGGCGACGGCATGAGACAATGTCTAGTTTAACATCGTGAGATGACGATGACTAAAAAACACAATCCTGATACACGATACTAGAGATAGTAGGTTGTGAAGACCCATGATCGCCAGCGCAAGTCGCAACAACATATCATGATAAAAGTTTGTATGCATTTACAAGAATTTAAGAACTGACTGCACTGTACTCCAGGCTATCCCTAGGTGCTCAGTCCCTTTTATCAGATGAAGTGTGTGCATGCTTAACGATCCCGTTCCACTCTGATGTTTTCATGAGTCTAATTCAAGTCCTCGCTGCTTTCTCTACCTGACTCACGCTTGATCCCAAATTCTTTCAGTCTCTGTAATACTGCTTCGTCTAGAGAACTTTCAACCTTCAATAAGCAATCCAGTCTTCCTGTCAATATCTCACCCTTGTCCATCTTCAAAGTGCCACCACATATGATCTTTCTGGCAATGTGCCAGCTCGCTCATTTTCGCGCACTCAAGCATGACCTAGACAGTAGATGTAAGCTAGTTCCCACAGAGTTGTATGCATTTGTGGCATCTAGTGTGAAAAAGCCTGGAGCATGGCCAAGTGATTAGAGCATTGATCTCACACATGTGAGGTCCAGAGTTCAATTCTGGGTAAGGGCTTGGTTTTTTTCTGTCAGGGCGTGTATTTAAAAAAAACACCACACTGAGCATGATGTGGCGACAGCAAGGACATGAGGCCTTTATCACACAAGCCTCACGAGTACTCCCTTAACTCCATAACAGGAAAAATACAGTATGACAGTGTGAAAAAGTTCAACTAGTTGATTCATTAGTCGACATACCATCCTGATATTTATCCATTATTGTTCACATCTCATCCTAGATTCGTTTATTCTTGTTCTCTCCTAGGTTTGCTATGTAACTCATGTAGAATATCTGGATGTAGTCCAGAGAACGGAGTGAGTTGTGTCATGGTTAGCAGCTTAGTTGCAATATCTGCGCATTTCGAACTGACACTTGCACGAAACTTCAGCATGGCCTATGGATCACTTTGATCCTCTATTTGATGGGGCAGCCAGCACCACTAGCAAAGTATTCTTAGTCACCTCTTATATGTCTGACATAAAACATATAGTTGTCCATTGCTCCTCTTGCATGTCCCGGCAATACACGTATGTGATAAATCACTAATCTTCAATGCTCCTCATCATTCACTCATATTCCTACAGTGATAAGATACATCACTACTTCTCCATGCTCCTAACCATCCACAAATTTTCTTACAGTAATATGATAATAACTAATGCTCAATGATCCTCATCACTCATCATTCACTCATCTTCCTACAGTGATATCTTAAATCACTAACGCTCCGTGCTCCTGATCACTCATCATTCACTCATCTTCATTCCTTTCTGTGATAAACATCTAGTTCGCATTATCGACTAGTATAGCCGAGCATACACTCCAATGTTACCCTAACAAGGCGTCACAGCTTGATCTCACCTCAACAACATATTATTTTTTTACAAATCGATAGCCGTAAAACTTAGCGATCCTTAAAATCAATAGCGTGACGTCCACTAAACATATATTATTGCTTCGTCTTTGTTCGCGTTCAGCCTAACCGCTTGTGATCCTTGATCTTATTTCCTGTTATTCTTACAGTATAAGTCACAGATTCGATTAGGCGTGACCTCTGCGATATTGAATCGTTTACCTGTCAGGTAAGCCGTGGCTGCCCAGTGGATAATGCGTTGGTTCACTAGATGGGTGGTAAAGATTCAGTTTTTCAGATGAACTGAAATTTGTTCATCTGTCAACAGACATATCATGGGCCGACCTAACATACAAGAGAGAGTATCAATATCTTCTTGAAAAGTAACGACTTATAATGTAATAACGATGATATTCTTGGTCTTACTCTTTATCTTGCTCTGTTCATTTTCATGTAGTATTCTCTTGCCCAATAAAGGCTGGTCAATAAAGGTTCATTCTCATTAAGTGGCCGAACCATTTAAGTCTCTGTTTTTCTGTATATTTGACCACAGAAGATGATGTTCCAACAGTTCTTGTAATCTTTTCATTCCTCGTTTGATCGCTTGTTGTTATATTTGTTGCTTCTATTAGATATCTCATTTCACATTTAGTAAGTTTTCACCCTTTTGTTAGTGTCCATATCTGAAATTGATATGACTGGTCAACATTTCAATCGCTACTGACTTGAAAAGGCAATAATCTGTAGTATTTTGTTGAAAACGAATATAACCATAAAAAAATGTATTGGATGCAATATTACTACCAGGCGGCTGTTAACGTAAGATGAAGTCAGCAGTGTACTATATAAAGCCCAGTCCGAAAGGTTGAGCATTGAAAATATGTTAAGACTTTGTGCGAGACCGTTTAAGATACAATTACATAAAACTGTTATTATTTTATCCACTTACGTACACTACAGAACAGTATTAATTTCGTGGACAATTTCTGCTGTATCTGTGGAGAAGCGACATTTGTCAAACAGAAGAACAGTCTCAGTTCTCAAGTTAAGAAGGCATTTCATCTTTACTTTGAATACAACATTGGTGAACAAGACAAGCATTGGACATCGACCATATCTGTGCTACATGTACGACACATCTTTTGCAGTAGTTGAATGGCAAAAGACCATCAATACCGTTTGCAGTTCACATGGTGTGGAGAAACCAACCACATAACTGTTACTTCTGTTTGGTTCATCTTCTTTCCGGCGGAATAACGAAGCAAAAGAAGTTGATAATAGTGTACCCCAATGATTCCTTCTGCATTGAGACCAGTTCCACATGGAGAGGGGCTTCCTATTTCAAAACCTCTAGCCGAATATTCTCTTGATTCATTTTATGAGGACAAAGGTGAGCCGACCTGTTCCTCTTCTGGTCCGTCAGCATGCAGTCGTCCAGACTTTCATTGTGGTGCATCACCAACCCTACACAGAATAACACAGGAAGAACTAAATGGCCTGGTTCGTGATTTGGACTTATCCAAGAACATGGCAGAATTGCTTGGATCAAGACTTCAACAATGGAATTTCCTAGAAGAATATGCCACAATTACATCACACCTATGTGCCACCAGCAGTTGCAGCCTTTCTTCAGAAAGGAAAGTAATCTAGTATTATATTCCGATATTGCGGGCCTAATGAATACAGTAAAAATAGCCTATGACCCACAAGAATGGAGACTATTTGTAGACTCGTCGAAACTGAGTCTAAAGCATGTGCTTTTCAACAATGGAAGCCGTATTCCATCTATTCCAATAGGGAATGCTGTCCACATAGAAGAGACATACGATAACTTAAGCCAGCTACTGAATTGCATTGAATATAATTTGCTCTTATCTGTAATGATTTCCATTCCGTACTTGCTGGTAACTTTTTCCAACTTTTCTGGTGACTCTTGTAATGCTTGTTCCAGCTTTTACGATCAATATCATCAGCGAAACGCAAGTTGCAAATAGGGCGACCTCCAATCGATATAGACGTGTTGTAATCATGTAATGTATTTTTTATGATGTGCTCTAAGTATATGTTGAATGGTACTGGGGACATTATGCATCCCTGTCGAACACCCACACTTGTTTTCAAAAACTCTCCAATTGTATTGTTTGACAAGACAGCACTATTTGTATTTTTGTACAGCCATTCAATAATGTCTATGATTGTGGTGTCAAAATTAAATTTCCTCAGTATGTGCCACAGACTATCATGCCAAACACGGTAAAAGGCCTTTCTAAAGTCAATGAAGTTGTGGTATAGATCACGTTGGTGCTGAATATGTTTTTCGATTAGTGTTCGGATGTTAAATATTTGTTCAACAGTGCTTCTGTTTGCTCTGAAGCCAGCTTGTTCTTCTGCAATTAATTCTTCTGACTTGTGTGTTTTATTCTGTTAAGTAGTATTTTGAGCATCACTTTACTGGGGTGTGGTATAAGGCTAATTGTTCTGTAATTCGTACAGACTTTCAAATTTCCTTTATTGGGAATTAGTGATTGTGTCCAATCAGTGGGCCAATGTTTTGTGCTCCATATATTTTGGTCATAATATTTACTACATTAATGCTCCCGTATTTCAACAGTTCTGCTGGAATGTTGTCTACACCAGGTGACTCCCCACCCCCCCCCCTTTCAATGTTCGTATGGCCTCTGTTATTTCATCTACTAGAATTTCTGCATTTCCTATTTCTCTGTTGTTTAGTTCAGAATTCTGTAATATCGTGTAGTCAGGATTACATTTGCAGTTATACAGCTCCTTGCAATACTCTGTCCATCTTTTTACCAAGAGATTTAAGTACGTTTTTGTGGATGGAGTTGCTCTTCCATTCCATAGAGGGTTAAAGTGATTCAAGTTGAAGTCGAATTATAGGGCCAAATGCTGAAGCTATCGCAGAGAAGCTGCATAGCATGACACTGCGCATTTTTTTTCTCCTACTACATCCTGCTAATATGCAGGAATTTGGAACCATCTTAGAACTTTCCTCTCTGCAATGACAGACTTCTTCAGAACTTCCTTTTATACCTAGAAAATCGCAAATTTCATGGGTACGTAACGCTCTGAGAAGTGTTCTACATATGTGGTCTACGTATGTATCTAGAAGACTTGCTAGGTAGGTATCCCATGATAACTCATGCAATGGTTTCTTCTTCTTCAGCGTTCATTCTCAAACTCCCGCTGGATCTCACTTGTAGCAGGATCATGGTCCTACTAGATTTCCAGCAGAATGTAGCCCACAGAATGGAAATGCGTTGCGTCGTCGTTTTATTTGCGCCAATGGCCCGACACATCCGTCTTCGGCGGGATGCAATGGTTTGACGGTATTTATATTTCTATGAGAGATACGTTATCGTACTATTCTCATTTGCCCACCGAAGAGTATGCACTCTGATGTCACTTCTTCATTATTCCTAAGTCAGTTATTAGATTAAATATCCAGTAGCTTCAATCAACTATGTGACTCTCTATAGGTCATTAATGCAGGATTCCCCCCCCCCCCCAACCACCGTCCGGTTCCGAAGTAAGTCATAGTTTCTTTTCTTTTTTTGTAGAGTTTATATTCATGAACATGTTTTGTCATATCTGGAATCTGTCCACATATGCACAGGTCCATCTCACCTTTTTGAGTTTGCCAGTCTACTCGCTATTCGTGGTTTGAATATTTAAAAACAAAACTATTCATGTTGTACACACATCTATTTAAAAAAAGTAGATTGCAAGGTTCATGCTCTGAAAAGATCGATGAATGGTATATATCTACTGGTCAAGTGCGGTAGGAGAAGTGGTTTCTGGTCCATCACTGACTAGGTTCCTAAGTATTTCTTCTTCTTCTTCTTCTTCTGCATTCGTTCTCAAACTCCTGCAGATTAGCAGGATGTAGTCAGGAGAACGGAATGCGTTGTGTCATGGTTTACAGCATTGCTGCGATATCTGCGCCTTTCGGCCTGACACATCAGACTTCAGCATGGCTTTGGGTCACTGACCCTATATGGGATGGGACAGCCAACTCCATCACATAATCTCCTTAGTTGCCTTTTACGACATGCGTGGAAGGTAAACAGTGTTGCTATTCTTTGCTCCCCTTTCGGGCCCCGGCAACACACAGACTGCTAAGTATTTATCTTCGACGATCATAGCTAAGTATATATTACAATACCGTCTGCTATGAAGCTGTTGCATAACCCATCTTACCTTTATCTTATTTTATGCTGGCCCACTGTGATTACACATCCTGTCCGACGTCGTGGCTTCAATACAGTCAAGTTGACCATACACGTTTTACCTGTCTGTGGTCTGTCTAGTGACACTGACTCCAAAACATGCATGCCTTACAATACTTTTTGTTAATCTCAGTGTATGTTCTAACTACTTCAGTACAATGTATAAACAAAACACAGACTTGAATCAAAGAAGACAACCTTTTACAGAGAACATGACGCAAATTATAGCCATTATATTACTGAAACTCCGCAATTAAATCATTAGAAATGTGCTCCTTGCTCACGGCAAGAGAAAAATAAATTGACAGAACAAAGTAGAATCAAACATTATTTATGTAGCTTTTGGTTTGCGTTCAGACATGACGTAAATTACAGCCATTATATTACTCAAAGTTGGAAATGGTTAAATACTAGAACTCTCAACCTGAAGTTATTAATGCTGGCTGTAATTAGTGTTACAAGATGAACATACAGTTAATGCAATATTACTTAGAACTGAGTTTGTAGTTTCGTGCACATTTCTGAGTTGTTATTCAGCGTTATTTAGGATGTCTGACACACAAACTAAAACAAGAAATACGCAAATTATGTGCAAATATCAAAGGAAAACAATAACTTCTGCGTAACCTGTAAAATATTCCCGCTTTTATGGATTAGACGATATGAATGGAAATACGGTATAGAGTTGAATAATCTCCTTGAAATGATAGTTAACAACGGTTCGATTTTTGGTCAAGATATCGTGTTTATAAAGGGAATTGTTATTCAGTGATCCTTGTGGGTTATCGCTTCAATGTATGCAGTTACGTGATATACTGTCAGCAGGCTGCATAACGCTTCGTTGAGATAAACGGAGTAAATATAGGACACTTCGAATAAAGTGAAGTCAATCCTCTACAACTTTTCAATGCCTTTTCTTTCTTGACTCAGTTTTCTTGACGTCGGGTTGGAAAGTTACAAAACCGAATGTTTTATAACACGTTTCACTAGCTTTTCATTCATCTATTCATTTTCCTTTTGCGCTGAAGTTAGCGCATAGGGCAGAGGTCAGATCTTTCCAATTCTGTCTGTTCAAAGCTATTCTGTGCAGTTCTTGAATAGTATGAATATTGATTGTTTTACTTTCTCTATGTATTGTTCTTCTGAGTGCTTCTTTTGGTCTACCCCTGGCTCTTTTGCCTGTAGGTATCCATTCAAGAGATTGGTGGTGTATTCTCTTGATGTCTGCGCGTAGGACCGATGTAGGACCAACGGCATTTTCTAATCAATCAATAAACGCATAACCCTTCAGGGTCCTAGGGGTACCACATTGGATGCTTCAGCACACAGAGTCCTCCAGCGAATTCTATCCTCATCGATGCGGATGAGTGTGGAAATATCTTGCCCTGTCCATTCCTTGATGTCTGTCCATGTCGTTATTCTCTCCTCTGCTTCTTCCACCCTCGACAGTTCCCTACATTATTGTTTTTGACAACGAATCGTGCCTGCATACATGTCCGAACCATGCTAATTATCGTCGTTTCACTACTGAAAGCAATGGCTCCTGAACACCTGCACACATCTCTACTTTATTTCTTACGTACACATTGGTCTTATGTTCCCTATAGGAAATTCGTAGAATTCTTCTGTAGTATTTGTACTCGAAAGCCTGTAATCTTCTCTCCATGTCCGGAGTGAGTGTCCAACTCTCACAACCATACAACACAACAGAAAGCAACAGCGACTTATACAGTTTGATTTTCACTCCAACACTGATGTTGCTTTTCCAAATTACAGTTAGCCTTGACAAGGACGCTAAAGCCATCTCCAGCCTTATTTGTAGTTCTGCTTTGCATTTACCATCACTTTGTTCTGTATTCTCTGTGTGTGATTATCCATTGTAGTATTTCAGTGGGCAAAAGGTTTAGCTAGTGGTGCCCATCTCCTCTGCAGCTGTCCTTATGATGTGGTTACATGGATGTGTTTTCTCTCTCCATCTCCATTGAACTTTACTGATGTTGACACTACATCACATTTGAACATCGCGCTGAGCGCATCGCTACCATTTCACTATGTCACAACCTTACTTCGTACGCATCCACATTAAGAATGGGAATGTGGATGCGTATGAAGCATCAGTGATGAAATTTTGATGTGTCTCTTCTCTGATTTTATTATTCGATTTGAATTCACTCCAATGGGTGTTAGTTATCATACGAAGACATTTGTTCTCGAAACTCAGTAATTTCTTTTCTGAAGATGAAGAACTTTTCCAGCTCTCATATCCATATGATAGCATCGGAATAACGCAGGAATAAATACGCGCATTTTCGTGCGTGTGCTGATTGACTTTGATCTCCAGATATTAGACAGTCTTTATTGACTAGCTTTGCCCAACTTCAAAATGTTGTATCTCAGCAAATGTATAGCGCATATAATTTAAATTGTGTGTGTGAATGTGAAATGATATAGACCCCATGAATTAAAATTTTAAATTCAGCCATAGGCTTTCATTTTTCTTTATTAGAGATATATATCGAAACTCCACTTGTCAACATATCTCACATACACATTTGAAGATGTTTACAGTCAATTATATGATGTCATTTACACACGATTTGTTTCTCATACCATTGACAATGATTTAAGCGTGAAATAGCGCTATTTTGTGCTCTTTAACACAAGACAGACGCTGTTTAAGATTGTATCCCTTGTAATTTCGGAAGTGGTAAACTTTGTTTTCTCGATCTATAATAATTAGTATGCCGACAAAGATCAAATGATTTCATTATTTATAAAAACTGGACACGATGCACAAAAATAAAGTATATATTTATTGGGTCTAACCAAATATAACATTATATGCATTAATACCTTAGGCGGTTAATCAGATTATTATTGCATTTGTTTGAAGGCAAAGCTAGTTAAACGTGCTATAATAACTCTGTGTGAGATATTTGTGAAATTTTCCACCATAGTCAACGATTGTATGAGCAGTGTTACATTCTATGTGCGATACTTTCTGACGAGACGTGAGACATGTAGGAAACTGAAGGTTTCATTGCTATTGCTCATGTTTAGTCGATGACGTAGTAATCTGTCTAATGGTACTGTCCTTCAATCATAACTATTCCTGATTGTCCTAGACCGCTTAGACCAGACTGTTGTATGTGACAAACAGCAACTGTATACTAGGTCTACAATACATTTGCGAAGTTCTTCCGATTTTAGTTTCTTGCGCATTAGTTATCAGATTCGTACAGAAGACGTAGTCTGAAAAACGGAACACATTTTTTTCATTATTAACAGTTGACGGTGATAGCAGTGTCTTTGGATACGGAAAATTTGACTTCAGGGCAGGAATGATTTTTGGTCACAGGACACACTATATGATGGGACAGTAAATATCTACCCTCAAAAACCTAGGTGCTTCTTACATAATGCATAGCAGGTCACAGTGTTGCTATTCTTTGCTTCCATTTTGTGTCCCATCTCGGCATAAACCACGGGTGTATACGGTAGCAATATGTAGTGTTCAAATGAAACCGACTCGTTCTGCCTCACCTATGTCTGAAGTCGAGGAGCGTGAAGTGTCATCACTGATGTAATACGTACACGTCGATGAAAAAAAAATCATGTGGTCGTTTTCTGTGTAAGTTTATTTTGTTTTGCAGTCAGTCGACAACATGGTCGGTGTGATAACGAATCCGTCCAAATATGAGTAACAGCAGCGATTAACGTTTTTACAGACCAAAGATGTCGACCAACCAACATTCATCAAAGAATGTTGACGGCGTATAGTGGGGAATGTGTTTCAAAGACAACAGTGAAAGATTAGGCAAATATGTTTCGGGAAGGGCTACAGGTAACAAATGATCTTCCGCGACCGGATCAGGAACGTTTTGTTGTAACAAAAGAAGCTATCACCAAGATGGATGCAGAAATATTTGTTAACAGATTCCGGAGTTAGCGTTCTCTTTCTAATGAATTCTCTGTCATTAGTCATAGTTTAAATGAATTTTTGGAAGAAATTGAAGTATTGGAATGTGTGTTCTTAGTGTATACCACGGTTATTGGCTTGAATAATCATAAGGAAGATCGAATGGGGTGACATTTGAACCATCTGCAGTTTTACCATGTGGATGATGATGCATTGCTGTCGCAAATAATGACAGGCGACGAATCATGGTTTCACCACTTTGAGAAATGCAGCACAGCTGCAATCACAAATTTCTGCCAGAGATGTGATTTTTATTGCCCTTTTTTTTAATACAAAGAAGGACTCGCTGTTGAACTACTACATCCTGCTGGAAAGTATAAATAGCTAAACGGTCATAAGATTTCTGACAAAGTGGAGGGCAACAGTAACACAACAGATTTACTTTTAAAGAGTTTAAAGTGAACATCAATGCTATTGGCTACAATAACACACTTGACAAGCCTCATACAGCCATCAAGAATAAGAGACCCGGCATGGTCTCGCGTGGTGTCATTCTGTTGCTCGAAAATGGTCTCCCGCATGTCGCGAAAGTTGTGTAGGAAACGTTAGCACGGAAACGATTGGAAGTTCTACATCATCCAGTCTACTGCCCCGACTATCGCCATATGAACTTTATTTGTTTGGTCCCTTAATGAAAGATCTAAAGGGACAACCATTTCACTCCGATGAAGGGTCATGGCAGTGGTGACCAAATGGTTCAATAGCACAGGAAGTCCTTCTCGGAGGACAGAATTCATCATCTGCCGAGACAGTGGGATGCATGTTTAAAATCCCATGGTGATTTTTTGTATGACTCCTAGTGCAAAATGTTCCCTAATAATTGCTGTTATGTGGCATATTCTTTCCAGAACGTTGTCTTCCTTATGAATCTCTTGAAATCATAACGGTTTTGGGCGAGTTGACCTGTCTCCTTCAGCGACACAAGCATACATTCTTGATATCTCTTGTCCAACGACCTCTTGGGCGATCTCTGCCCCTCCTCCATTCTATCACTCCATCTAGCAATACATTTTTCCATATCACTGTGTCTATTTATATGACCGAAATAACCTAACTTCCTTCTCAATACGTTGTTTAGAAGCCAGCCTTTTAGGACGTTCGTTTTGTTTGGCATTTCTCGGTTCGACTTCCGCTCTGTCCATGTATTCGTAGGATTCTCCTATAGCACTTTAATTCGAAAGCCGTTATTCTCTTTGATACCGTTTTGTTTATTGTTCATGCTTGGCATCCGTATATCGCCACTGGAAACACGCGTGTACGTAACAATCATACAGTTGTTCCTATGTTCACCGCCTGCCAGTTTTTTTCAGTTGTTTTAGTTTAGATAACTCCATTGCAGTTATCCTCGTGCTCTCGACTTTGCTGTCGCCTGCACTGTTTATGTTAGCTCTTAAATATTTGAAATTTGCCCCTTATTCTAGAGCACAGTTATCTATTAACACTAGGCCTTCATTTTACTTTGTCGGTTGTCATTAATTTTGTCTTTTCATTTAAGAAACAAATGTTGATGTTCGCTGAATATTTTTGTTGATTCCATTATGTTGTGTAAATCTTGCTCGTTTATTGTTAGTAGAACTGTGTCGTCTGTGTAGCTGATTTCTGGAATCTGTAGTTATTTCGGTTTATGGTTCTACATTCGTGCTGCAGCGTTAAGTGTGTCCCCTTTCAGATTATGTTTTCTGTATATATAACAAGTAAGGTTTCAATGTACACCCTTGTCATACACCTTTTGTTACGTTGAAAACATCTTTTGTACCCTAATAATTGTTTTGCATAATTATAACACAACTTCCGGTTAACATTTCATAATCTTAAAACAAACCAACTTGATCGGGTTTCATTTGAACACATACGGTACATTAATGCACAGGCAAAGCTATATATGGGTTTCCTTCGTATGGACATTTCATTCTTTATTTTATCCTTCGGTACACATTAAAAATGTTCTGGTGTTTACTTATTTTTCTACAAATGTATGTCTCATTCTATATCTGAAATTGAAGAATATAGAGAACACCATGGGTATATAACACCCGTTATATACGCTTCTTATCCCCAATAAATAAATATCACAGTATTTTAATGTTAACAAGGCTTAAAAAGGAGTTGAGGATTGACTTCGTTGTATTCGGTTTCTCAATATGCAATCCGTGTTCTCAACAAAGAGACACACTGTCTGCCGTGAGTGACTCTCATATTACATAATTTCATAGTTTCAAGAGATAATTCATCTCCGTGAGTGACTCTCATATCACGTAACGTTGTAGTTTCAAATGATAATCCATCTCCTCTCATATCACGTAATTTTGCAGTTAAAATGATAATCCATCTCTTAAATTAAAAAAAAAAACGTAAACAACGTGTCACGAATTGGATTCGAATTCACGACATGTGATACATGGCAGATGGCTTAAATACTATGTTACAGAGATATTTGAAAACATCATGACAGATATTAAAAAATGCAAAACATCTTGGCAACAGGTAAACTGAAGATCAAGCGGAGAATGTAAGATCACGACAGAAGATCTGGAATACCTGACATTGTGGCGTGGAGGGTCGTCGGTATAGAAAATCATTAGCAGTACACAAGACGTAATGAAGTGAACTTCATAACCAGGATAACCAATGTCACAAGCCATGAACAATACGAAAATATAATATATGTTTGTCTTGACGTTTCGATGCTCGGCATGCAAGCCGTATCCTTAGCTCTGGCAAGGTTAATTAAATGTATTCTCGGTGTCTACAAATTATAATGAACTATATTGTATTCCGTGGTAGATTGTTAATGAACTGCTTTTCTATTCTGGTGATCGTTCAAGTTCCAATTTTTAATTAAAAAATGGTTATAGTTACATGGCTGCAACTTCACAGTAGACACCTTAATGAACGCACTATAAGGTAAGATAGTTCTTTCAGTATAAAAGTAAATAGAAATTATTTGGTCTTGAACAAAAATATAAAAAAAATTCATGTTCAAAATGGTAAGGGCAATTCTGTAATTTGTTATAGAAGATATTAAGTACAAATAAGTTATAATTATAAATGTATGCATACAAATGGAATAACTATGGCGTATACTAAGGATATTAGAATATATTTTCCAACTTTTCGTACAGATGGGTTCAAATCTCACCCATTTTTCAGTGAAAAATCTCCAAATTTGAACGGCCGTAAAATAGTAAATTACATAAACAGCAATTTTCTAGTATGTGCTATAGGGAGCTCTGTAAGAAATATGCATGAACAATTTCATCGATATCGGTTAATCTTTGAAAAAAGTTATCAGCGTAAACGTGACAATTATATCAAAATTTTGCGAAATAACGGGAACAAATAAAAACAATTAAACAATAAAAATAGAATTACTAACCCTAAAACACCCCTTCAAGGTATAGATACCCTTCGGCTTCAACTTGTGCTTCATCTAGGTTCAAACTCCTCCTGGCTCTTATGAGTTCTAGGGTTGCCTCGGAAACCTAAGTGTATGCCTTTAACAGTCTCTTAGCATCAGTTATAATGTGAACTGTTCACCAATGTTTTTTTAGAAAGACCAAACGGTTCGAAACGTTGAAATTGTCTTGTGTATTATTATTTGTATGTTTTCTTGTTTATAACTCATAACCCACTAGTCTTAGTGACAGTCAGTCGTGTTCAAGTGAAACTTTCAAAAACCTGTGTTCTACGTAAGAACTACTGTTTTTCTCAAACACACTGAACATTATTGCTAAATTTCGAAAAATCCCCGACCTGCTACCTATTTTAAAACTCTATATCTCAAAAGCTATCCATACTACTACACAGATTTTAAAGCAAAATGTGCATAAATGGATACTCTATAATGTTATGTTATGTTCCTCCAGGGCCATAGGCGGCACATAGGGCAGAAACCATAGCTTTCCATTTCTGTCTTTGTGTTGCCAGGTCTTTCAATTGTTGCGTGTTGTTTAGGTTCATTGATATGCCTTCTCTATTAATGGTTCTTCGTAGAGTTTCTCTAGGTCTCCCTCTTCTTCTTACTCCAGGTGGCACCCAATATAGTGATTGCTGGGGAATTCTTAGGCTGTTCATTCTGAGAACATGGCCGATGTAAGTCCAACGCCTTTGTCTAATGAAGGAAGATATATAGGTTTGTTTGCTTTCCTCTCTTATAGTAGTGTTAGATTTAAAGTCACTCCACTTAACGTTCAGAATGGTACGTAGGCATTTGTTTTCAAAGGAGTCGAGTCTTTTATCTGTGGCTTTTGTGGCTTTCCAACTTTCGCACCCATATGATAGAATAGGGATGATGTTGGAGTTAAATAACTTGAGTTTTGTGGTGTTTCTTAGTGTGTTTGACGTCCATATGTTGCGTAGTTTATTGAAAGCACCCGCTGCAAGGGCAATACGGTGTAAAATTTCTTTTGATGAGTCTCCATCCAATGCTAGATTGGTGCCTAAATATGTAAAATTGTTGACTTTTAATAATGGAACATTTTGAATTTCTATGTTGTCGTTGGATCTCGTAAAATCTAGTATATGAGTTTTTGATGTGTTGATTTTCAACCCTATCTGATTTGAGTAGTGTTGGAGATTGTCAAGCTTAGATTGAGCATCTGTGTGGTTTGCGCTCAAAAGGGCTAGGTCATCTGCGTAGTCAAGATCTTCGAGAACGGTATTATTAATCCATTTTATTCCTGTCAGCTCATTTTCAGTGCTCTTTCTCATGACCCAATCAATAGCGACGCAGAAAAGTAATGGGGACATGATGCATCCCTGTTTAACGCCCGTAACAACTTGGAACCATTCTGACTTCTCAGTGTTTGTTTGAACACAGCAATGTGAGTTGGTGTAGAATGCCTTTATAACATTGATTACTTTAGTAGGAAAACCGTATTGCTGTAGAATATGCCATAACGTAGGCCGATGAAGACTATCAAATGCTTTTTCAAAGTCAACAAAGTTGAATGTGATACCAATATCTTCGTACAATTAACAAATCTATATTGTTTCAATACTCCCGGTGTATCTCCGCCTTAAAACAACAACTGCACTTAGGTTAACTCGGCCTTAACGAAATGGATACCAGGTCTTATGTATTCCACAATACGAATCAATGGCGTGGAAATTTGAAATTTTGCTTTACTAATGTGCTATAATGAATTGTATTCAATGATTATGTTTCTGAAAGCAACATTGCTTGTCTTGCTCGAGAATGTAATCTTGGATAATAGTTTATTCATATATTTCGCACTACACAGTGTCTGTGTTTAGCTTTCGTAACACAGGATGATTAGAAGGAATATTCTCATTGTCACCAGTCCTTTCAGTATAAAGTTAGTAATCTTCTGTAAGTTTTCTAATTAAATTAAATGTACAATCAAATTTATGATGACAACACCAAGAAAAACAGAAAATAGTCACGTTATAAACAGAAGAACACACAATGAAGACTGAAGGATAATAGACATATATTGTTAATTATGCGATTAAGTCAGAGAAAACAAATAAAATGACCTTTATGTTGTCTGTGTCCGAATGGGACGAAGAGAATATCGATAATATGTTCTAACATGCACGTCGTAAGAAGTGACTATTGAGGAGAAGGGAGCGCTGGTTTGATGTTGCATTAAATAGATGGTTCAAATGATACACACACTATGATGGAGTCAAATGTAACACGTAGAAAAATGCAAGCTATCGTAATCAAGCTGTAAACTGTAACACAAACAACTCCGCTTTCCATATTAAAGTTCGTTACTGAGCAGAATTTAATAACGTACGTAGAATAACAAGTGAAAGAAAAATCTGATATTCGGTATGAAATTGAAGCCTTATTACTTCATCAATTCTCTCCCGTCTGTCAGTGCTTCACACAAGTACTTGAAGCCTGGTAGTTCCGGACAGTATCTCCAAATATAAAAATTGTGTATATAATTACCTAAACAGTATGCTGAAAAAAATACTCCAGAATAAAGCTGTGCTGGGTATTCTAGAGAGACATACTTCTACTAAGAAGAGCACGAGGAAGGAAAGACGGTGAGGCGAAATTGTGTATTGTAAATCTGAAGTGTTGGCAGAGATGCTGATGAAAGAGGTATTAAATTGCCACTACCAAGACGTTTTTGGAGAGAGGGGGTAGTATAGAAAGAAGGTAATTAATATAGGGTAAAATGTAAGCTTTGGCTGTTTCGAAAAAAAGATTGTTGTAAGTTGATATTGATTTTGTTTAAGGAAAACAATAGTTTTGTTTTTAATTCTAGAGAGTATATAATGATAATCTCTAGTTGATCACAGCTTTCAGATCCGTGGTGTCTATAAAATTGATATTCAGGGAAGATTACCGACCATGATCCTGACTGCAAGAGATAACTTACATACTCTAGCCACAACTTGATATATCATTGTACTTTTACGTCTCATTCGCTCTCAATTTCCCCCTGGTGAGCAGAATGTCATCCGGAAAAAATCGTGTCATTAGTTTACAGTTTGGATGTGATATATAGGCATTCTGCTTGAGACATCCGACTTCGACACAGTATTTGTGGGTACTAGTGGACCTTCTCTCTATGATTGTTATTCTTCAACTAGTGTGCTCTGTTATAGTTTATTCGTAAAGGTCACAACTTTCAGATGCAGCAGAATTCCAGATTGCCTGGTTCGGTCTTCTTGACTTGATACTGGTTACGGAGTGCTAAGCATGTCCGTCTACAATATAAGAGCTATTGGCTTAAGGGAAATCCAGCCTTCTAAAATGAGTAATTTGAGTATTCCAATAATTTTCATTGGTTGTCACACACAAAGCATTATCATTGTATCTAATGAAGATTTCGGTAATAGTCAAATGAATCTTTAAGAAGTCTTGATTTCCAATTAACCAATATGTCAAATATTGTAGATGGCCAAATTGCATGAGTTTCTTTGTAACTTTCGTCAAAAGACCTACCAATAGAATTCAATCAAGACTTTTGAGTTATGTTTTCGCTTATCCCCGTACATTTCGTTGATCGGCGTTGGCAGGCGACACAAAGTATATACATAGTAATCAACAAAAAGCACAGTGCTAATACAAAACATCAGGCAAGATGGCTGATTCTGCTTTCTTTTGATTATGTTTTGTCTTATTTAGCTATTGGTAGCCATTGTTTAGTATTTTGATCCAGTACACAATTTAGGTCAGACCAGGATCTTAACCTTGAATGGCAACTGGTTTAGTTGTGGAGCGCCAACTGGCTGACGTCCCATATGTGATCCGGCAGTTCCTGAAGCTTTACTTGTTCCACATTCATTGTGGATTACATTTCTTTCGGACTTAACGAGGCGGTGAACGATCATGATGCTTGTGCAACACATGATCTCTATTTTATCATCATCATTTCCCTCTTATGCCAAGCTTGGCACATAGGGCAGATGTCATAGCTATCCCTGCCTGTCGATCAACAGCCAGTAGTTTCAGAGGTCTCTATTGTTATGCTGAGTAGAAGTACAATTCCTCCCCTGAATTTAAATGGTCTCGGAATCGACTACTCCCACTAACCTCATCCACCAACGATATATTATTTCCTGCAAAAGGTCGGAAAGGGATCAAGGATTGACTTAATTATATTCGGATTACCTAAGTACACTTCGTCTCTCTCAACAAAGTGGTACGACGCCTGCTGAGAGTACTATTGATATAATGCAAGCGTAACTTCATAGTCTCACTCGATAATTCCCAGGGATCCTCGAAAATATTCTCTGTGTATACAAAATACATAGCATTTATATTGTACATAGCACAGTATATAGCAATCTACTTGGTCGTCAACATTATTTTTCACACTCCTGCTAGTGAGCAGAATGTTGTCTAAAAAAGGAATGTTTACCAATGTTTACAATTTGGTTAGGATATATGGGTATTTGGCTCGACGCATCTGTATTTTACAGTGCGGGATTCGAATACATGACCTCTTGAGTACAAAGCGAACGTTGCGGTCACTACGCCATGGTAAACAACTAGATTGTAGCATATATCGTTACCCTCATCTCTTAGAACTTATTGGCTAATGGGAAAAACACCTTCTAAATTGACTCATTTTAGTAGTCCCTTGATTCATATAGACTGTCACACAAAGTATAATAATAATGACCAGTCAATTTCACTGTACTAGTCAAATAAGTATTTAAGAATGATAGATCACTCATTTTGTTGAAGATCTTACTTGAGAGTAATGCCGAGAGGATGGGGAGAAAGAGGTAGGCAGAGATACATATGGTAGAGTGACAGGTTACAGTCTAGCACATTGCACCATCACGACAAGAGACAGGAGATGTTGGAGCTATGCTGCAGCCAACCTTCGATGCGGAGAGGGCACTTATTGATGATGATTTCCCATTAGCCGGAATGTCTTTTGTCGCTGATGGCCACTCTTATAGCACAACAATAATAATATCGTCTGAAAAAACAAAACAGAAAGATGCCAGCAGCAGCACACAACCGAACGCATGACAAGGCAAACAACTTCACACAAAACACACCTTCCATTTCAACGTCCAAGAAGGAAAGTAATGATGGCAATACACTAGAAGCTGATTCCAAAAACAGACACGGTAATTGGGCCAATCAACAATGTTTGAAATGGAGAGCGGGCAATGACAACATAGCATTAGCACAAACGCATGTTTCGTAAATAAGAAATATTAACACGAAATAAGGAATACACAGAGAATCACAACAGTTTTATAAATTTATATTGATCATCAAAATAAAGTCACCAAAATAACAACTACACAATTACGCGCTCCATAATGATAACCTTAAAACAATGACAAATATAAGGAAAGAATAGAGTTATGTCTATCTATTCGCTAAACCCTTTGTTGCCATTCAGCGTCAGGGGTAGAAGAGTTTTCTGGAGATGGCACTCGTGTGTGCTGAGCATATTGTGGAGTTTGTCGCCTCTTTTACTTCGGTGTCCATCGTTTTCGTGGTCGACCTCTAGGTCTGCTTCACTGTATCTGTGTAGTATAGCTTGCTGTGGTATGCTGTCTGATTGTAGTCTGTTGATGTGTGCAAACCATTATATCTTGTATCTGTTGTCTCTTAATATATTTCAAGATTGGAGTGGTACCGGTTCTTGCAAATTTAACATGTTTTTTTTTTCCTTTCTTGTTTAATATTACTTCACGGGTGTCAGAATCATACTGACGCTTTCCACAACTTACCTCTGGTGGCCTATAGACGCGACAAAAATCTGAATGGCATCTTGGTTCACAGCCACCTCAGGTCCTCTGCACCTGACCATTTTGGTACCGTTCGTTGCTCTCGCGGTCGTCGCTACACATGTCCTTATGTGGTTCAGATGCGCTCCATCTCATTTCCCAAGGCCAGTTTCTCCATCGATGAGGCCTTTACATGTGAATCCCGTAATGTTATTTACGTGATCATATGTAAACGCTGTGGTAAGCAATATATCGGCGAGACTGAGCGACCGCTTCTGTAACCACATGCATGCTATCAAACACAGAACACCCACTCCTGTGGCTAATCACTTCAACGGCGATAGGTCACCGTGGTGTCTTTGACATTCAGATCACTGCCGTCAGATCCTGCACCACCGATGATAGATCTAGGTACGCCCTAGAAAATCGTCTCATTTTCGAGTTTGGTACCATCAAGCCATTTGGACTCAATTCCGACCACTCTTTCGCTTAGTTCTCGGTCGGATTGGTATTTGTTGTTTTTATTCATTTTGTGCCGCCATTTACGTCATCGTTTTGTTCCTCTCGTTTCACCTGTATTATCGTCTTTGTGTACCTCCTGTTCGTATCCTTCCGGTATCTACCATATTTCACTCGGACACGCATTCATTCTCACTTGTGGTATTTTTATGTGTGTATGTTATGTGCGTATCTTGAAAAAGGCCTATTGGGCCGAAACGTCGACTTTGTTCTGTTTATTGTCATTTGTATGATTATATTCTGTGCTTTGTTTTGTTGTATGTACCATATTTATTCATGTAAACATCCGTCAGTGATAGTGTGTTAGTCGTCATCAAGTAGGACTTCATTACCTGTCTTCCACGTGAGTATACTTTTCAATAGAAAGGCCTTTACGAAGAATACATCATAAGCACACGACGTGTAAAGAACTGCACTGCATATGATATCCCAATCAATCAATCATGTGGCATGCCGAGTGGCGTAGCCAATCATGCTTCTCCACAACTCTCTGTCTCTTGTGTTGTTAATAAGTTAAGTTGGTGACTTCTTTTTGTACCTCAGTGACAGCCCATCCAGAAATTTCGCTCGTTATTTTCCTCTGTCCCTTCTTCCCTTAATATCTTCAGCAGTTACTAAATGTTTAAATCTTATTCTCCGCATGGCATGCCCTAAAAATCTTGAATGTCTGCTTCTAATTTTTGCTATAATTTGTCATTTTTCTCCAGCATCTCTGATAACTTCTTTATTCGTGTTTTCTTGGCTGTCCATAGAATGTTCATCATTCTTCTTTAGAAACACATTTCTGTTGTCTCCAGCTTATCTTAGGCACTTTTGTTTACTGTACATGCTTACTTCTATAAAGAAAGATTGGCTCGATATAACACCCTAGCACTCAAATTCGCGTATGAATTGATATTTCTCCGTTGCATAGTGTTTCCAATTTTTTTAAATGTTGATTTGGCCTGTGCTATTTTGTTCTTGATGTCATTGGAACATCTGCCATCTGATGTTAAAATGTTGTCAAGACACTTGATTTTATTCACTTGATTTAATCTTGCATCATCGATAGTAATACTGCATTTTGCATTTTGGCGGTATGTATTTATTTGAAACTATTATTTCTGTTTTCTTCTTGTTTAGATTGAGTCCTTTGTTTTCACTTTTTTGAACTACTATGTTTAACATGGCTTGAAGTTCTTGTTCTCTCCCTTCAATCAGAACTGTATCATCAGCATATCTTATATTATTCAGATTGTAACATCCTACTGCTGTTCCTAGCACTGTTTTTCCTATGGCTGAGGTCCATCATAGAGGCACACTGACTCAGGACGTGACGATCCTTTTGACTTGAACATTTAGTTGCATGCCTGGAGCAATAGAGAAGTTCGGCATAACCAGTAGTCAATTGGTGGCGGGGAATGAGCACAGTGAACCCTATCTTGGCTGCAGTGGCTCGGAGCAGTTCATAGGTTGAAACCCTCCTTCCTAGTAGTGTGATAGTTTTTCGCTGGCTCTGGCCCGGGGTGGGACGAAAATCCACAGACTCCCCAGCAATATAATGCCAGTACAAAACATACTAATTACAAACGAGATCGGACGTCGCCTCGGTTATCAAGGTCCGCGGCAGGCAGTGGGTAACCAGGCTGCTCTGTCTGAGAAATTAACTACTGGAACGCATCCAAAACATCAGCACAAACACAGACATGCACAATACACAACACAGCAACAACACCTGCACAAGCACTAAATCATTAAACCCAGAAAACCTCGGAGGGAGAACCAGCAGAGCCAAGATTTTCATAAAACAAAGTCTTCACTTAATATTCTACAACTGAACATCTGTGGAATAAGAAACAGAACACTAGAGCTCGCTAATTTACTACATGCTCATAAGATACATGTGGCCCTCTTACAGGAGACTATACACAAAGACACTGACCCATATCTGTCAGGATATACTAGCTATGCCTGTAAGTGTACCAACTGCCGTGGCATAATTACTTATATCAGGAATGACATTCAGGGACAAGTCACCCAACTAACAGCCAATCCCACAGACATGCAGAAGGTGACCATCTGGCACACTGGAGGAAAATACACAATCTACAACATATACAGCCCACCTCAGACAACATGCAATTTACTTGAAATCCATACAACACAATTTATCAAAACAATACTTGCTGGTGACTTTAATGGTCACTCACCCCATTGGGGTTACCAGAACCACAATAAGACAGGAAGATATATAGAAGAACTCTGTGAAACAACAAACCTGTCTGTCCTTCAAGATGCAAAGTCTGTACCAACACTTTTGCACAGGAGCCATCTATCTCTCAGTCGACCTGACTTGACTATCTGTTCATCTGATATAATAGACGCTTGCTCCCTAGAAATACTTGATGACATTGGAAGTGACCACAGACCAATCCTCACCACCATAACTACACCCAACAAAGCATATTTCAAACAGAAAACTCGCTGGAATTTTGGTAAGGCAGATTGGAAACTATTCCAAGAAACATCTGATTTCCTGCTAGGTAAAATCAAAAGCAATGACATAGAAACAGTTACTGCAGAGGTGACAAAAGCTATTCTCAATTCAGCATCACAAAGCATCCCAAGGGGCAGTAGGAAATCATACAAACCATTCTACAACAAAGAAATGCAAGCTGGAATCCTTGATAGAAAAAAAGTAAGAGAAGCCCTTGAGATCTCACCTTCACAAGAAGCAAAAATCCTCTACAATAAAACATGTGCCAAAGTAAAACTAATAGTGAAGAAGGCCAAACATGATAAATGGGCAAAAACATGCGCAAATTTAGATCTAAGGAAAAATGGCCGAAAGGCCTGGGGGCTGATCAATAATTTGTCTGGGAAAAGAAGAAGAACAAACGATAAACCTGTGATAGATGGAAACAGAACAATCACCACAGATCAGAAAAAGGCAGAACACTTTAACCACTTTTTTGCCAGTGTGAACAGAGTAGGGAAGCTGTCCGAGGCTGACAAGAAGCGTCTGTACCTACTGAAGCAGCAAGAAAAAGTCCAAACCTCTGGCTCAACCATATTTGATGATGACTTCAGTATGCAGGAACTCCTACAAGGGCTGAAGAAACTAAAGCCAAGAAAGTCTCCTGGACCAGATAAAATTTATAATGAAATGTTAACACACATGAGCACATCAGGGAAAGAAGTACTCCTTAAACTAATAAATATGACCTGGAGAAATGGAAAACTGCCTAAACATTGGAGAAATGCTCACATCTTTCCCATCCTTAAAAGTAACAAACCTCCAGATGAACCCAAAAGCTACCGCCCCATATCCCTAACATCATGTCTTGGGAAATTAGTAGAAAGAATGGTTAACGCACGACTTTACTGGTTCCTCGAGAGCTCAAACATCCTCTGCCATGAACAGGCTGGCTTCAGAAAAGGCAGTTGCACAGAAGACCAACTATTTAGGTTGACACAGAAAATCCATGATGGATTCCAGGAAAACAAACACACTGTGGCCATCTTCTTTGACTTACAACAGGCTTATGATCGAGTATGGAGAAAGGGTCTTTTGATGAAAATGATTGAGATGGGAATTAGTGGAAAGCTATACAACTGGATAAAATACTTCCTCATTGACAGAACAATCCAGACAAAGATAAATGATGCAATTTCATCTAAAGAAGTTCTAGAGGAAGGCTTACCACAGGGTTCTGCTTTAAGCTGCACCCTCTTTCTCATTTACATCAATGACCTTACCAAACATATCAAAGCTGAAAAAGCCCTCTATGCTGATGACTTAACAATATGGCAGAGCCATGAGAATGTTGAAAGTGCTGCCAAAAGACTAAATGGAGATTTAAAAAGACTACATGAATACTGTCAAACATGGAAGCTAAAAATAAACTGTGAGAAAACTGTCTATACCATCTTTACCAAGAGTCATAAGGTAGCCAAAGAAAATATCAGTCTATGGTTGGATACACAGAAATTGCCAAGAGAAGAACACCCCACATATCTTGGAATCACGCTTGATCGGCAGCTCACCCTCAAGAAGCATGTAAAAAATATCAAAAATAAAGCACTCAAACGGTTACAACTACTGAAAAGACTCGCTGGCACATCTTGGGGATCAGACAAGGATACCCTTAGAGGACTATACCTTGGTTACATACGTTCTGCTTTAGAATACAACAGTGCACTCCTCACAACATGTTCCACAACAAATGTAGAATCCCTAGACAGAGTGCAGAACAATGCCCTACGTCTTATTAGTGGAGCAATGAGATCTACACCGACGGCTGCATGTGAAATACATACGAATATAGAACCCCTTGAGATGCGGAGAGATATGGCTGCAATGGAGGCTTATGAAAGAAGCAAAAGAATGAACAAAGACCACCCAAATAAACAACTTGTAGAAAACTGGGAACCAAACCACAGAATAAAACAAAAGTCAGTCCTGAGCCATGTCAATGAAATAAAAGACAGTTACCACCTTCCAGACAAGAGACAAAGACTGCAAAGAGTAGAAAAATGTTTACCACCACACACGGGCTTTAAATTGCCAGAAATCAAAACATAGTTAAGAGATAATGCAACGAAACGTTCCGACCCAGTAAGTCTAATGAAAGCAACACAGAAAACAATAGACACCTACCCAGAACAATGGATTCATGTCTATACTGATGGGTCTGCCTTCAAAGCCATCATCAAAGCAGGTTATGGTGTCTATATAGAATATCCAGACAAAACATCTGATGAGTTGTTTGATGCCTGTGGGGAGATATGTACTAACTATGAAGCTGAAATAACAGCACTAGAAATTGCCTTGTACCACCTGAAGACCATATTTGATGCCTTCCCATCAAAAGTTCAAAACATTGTTATTTTTACAGACTCTATGTCTGCGCTCCAAGCATTGGAATGTGATGGACATTCTAAACCCGAGTTAGCTGAAATATACCACCATGCAAACCAGCTGCTCACATCTTATGATGTCAACATTGTTATGCAGTGGATTCCTGGCCACTCAAACACACCTGGTAATGATAAGGCAGACAGACTAGCAAAGAGGGGAGCACAACAAGAACAGCCTTATACAGAAACAGCAATGCACACAGTTAAAATGATTCTGAAATCTGTGAACAAAGAAAATTGGATGAACAGATGGGCCATAGGAAACACTGGGAGGGAAATCTATAAATATATGACCAGCCCAAATCCTAAAGACAATATCAACCTCCTGGAAAGAAAAGACCAGAGTATCATATTCCGACTGCGCACACAACATATACAGCTTAACAATCACCTGAACAGAATACAACCACAACACACTCCAGGGTGCCGGCTGTGCACTCATCCATATGAAACTGTTGACCACCACCTTTTTGAATGTCCAGCGCTGGATGACATCAGGAAAATGCTTCTCCCTCCAGGGCCAGATAAATGGAACACATTATATGGAACAAAACAACAACTCACAAACACATGCATATATCACACAATGGCATTGGGTCAAAGGGCATGAGCCCATGGACCGCTGGATCAGCAACCAACCAACCAACCAACTGCTGTTCCTGAGAAGCTTTCTATTTTTCGCATACTATCTTCTGTATACAGGGAGAAACGATCTGGTGACATAATACATCCTTGTCTGAATCTCTATCTTTTGGAATTCTACATTACTGTAAAGTCTCATCGTAGTTGTTTGTTTTCCAGTACATATTTCTTACTATCTTTAGATTTCATTGTATATACATATATACTGATGATAATAATAATAATGCTAAAATAATAATCATCATCAGGTGTCATGGTGGCTGGCGTAGGCGGTCATGGCTTTCAACAGCTCTCTGTCCACAATATTATGTAACAAAGTCGTTGTTGTTTCCTTTGCGTGCCAGGTTGTCAAACTATCTAATATTTTCTCACGTTGTCGCCCTCTGTCTCTGTTGTCTTCAATTTTGCTAAGTTTTGCTGTTGTAACTATGTTGCTAAAATAATAACAATAATAATAATAATAATAATAATAATAATAATAATAATAATAATAATAATACGGGATTAATTATAGTACACTACACTCCATCCCGTACTATATCAAAGATACAATCTGACTCGCTCTGTGGTGGTGAGGCATAGAGTGCTCCTCAAACCGTCACGGAACAAGGCTCACACCAGCCGCAAGCAACTGTAAATTTGGAAATTTCAGAAAGCTATGATAATTTACTGAACACACATATAATGCCTTGCAAGTCTCTGCAACCCAAAAGCTTGGTTGTTCTCTACCTACTGAATAAGATGTTCTACTTGCAATAATTGTTTTTTGAATATGTATCGTCCAGAAGCAATTATCTAGTCTTAAGGGTGCTTTTCCTGTTTTAATCCTGTCATACATGATCGTGATCTGATAGAGGGTTGTTAGGAGTTGGCAAGAACCACTTCCGTTTATAAACTTAAGACACTAATTGGAAGGAATGCACTCATTGACAGATACGCAAGTCAGGAATGTGTGAATTCAAGTGGCGATGATATGTGACAATAACAAATAGGTACCTACATTTCGCCGTCCTTAACACCCCTTTCAAAGGTCATGTCCATCATGTACGGGTGTTAACTTTGAAAGCACCGTCTACATGAAGCGCATCACTATCTATTGAATCATAAGTTGATGGCCACACCCTCCTTTTATGTAATAAAATAAACTGAGCCAAACAACTACGCACTGAACAGAACACAAACAGCGAAAACAGAGAACTAGAATAAATATCACGAGATGTCTTTTAATACGCTAGAAAATATTTACTTAAGATACTGCAATAGAACAAATTATTTGACATTTACTGCAGCATGTCTATTTCTGTCCAAGACAATCTTCACTTTTGATCAACTCGTCATTTGAAACGGCTCCATTTTATTTGCAGTCATTCTGGAAATCTCCTCATTTTGTATTCTCATGGCATTCTGACCGTCTCTATCTCTGGGACTGGAAAATTTCATTACTGATCTACATTGCTACATTTCAGAGCCGTGCGTTCTTATTATATATATAAAGTCTCTAAGAAGTCGACGTTTTGCTAGTTTATTAGTACCTTGTCATTTTTTACAAATGTATTTTTGTGTTTTTTTGCAGCATATAAATAAGATTACACAAGTAATTTACAATTTCAGTGCGTTGTCGAGGACCATAATAGAATAGAAATTTATAGATATATGTATGGATATATAGAAGCGACATGGATATACTGGCCTGTTCATGCTGGGGTCAGAGGAAACGAGAGAGCCGACTTATTGGCAGGAAATACAGCGATAGACGACACAATGCTGAGAAGAGATAAAACAGACTTGATCAAGGCAGTAATAAATTCATGCTCTTCGTGAGTCCTCACGATCAGAGGATTTTGAGATGAACGAGCATGAGTCAGTATCGAGAATATGCGAATTGGGAGTGAGGATGCGTGTGGCCCATAGAGAACCCCTGACAAAGACTTCAAAAAGAGCAGTGAACCAACATAGAACCGGAACCATCAGCCGGTATACCCTGAGAGATTTACTAAACCGGAGATCTGAGCACCGATGCACTTCTCCGGTGTACGAAGAGGATAATCAACATACCTAAAACCTAATAAATTCATTTCAAGATGACGATAATGTCAATGAGACTGAGAACGTACACATACAGAGAATGTCAGAAATGGGAGTATCTAGATGTAAGGGAAGGAAATGTTAATTTTTTGGAACGCCGCGAAGATCACGCAATCAACACTTGACCGGGACTCTGCGTCTGCATACACTAAGATGGCTGCCGGAACGGAGAGCGAAGCACTTATGGAATGCCCCACGTGTTGTGAAGATAGTATCTAATCAAGAAAAAGGCGAAATGTAACTACACTGTTACCTGCCGTGTATGTTGTAAGAAGCGACTAAGCATGTTTGTAAAAGGTGGTTGTCACATCCCACAGTTGGACCATACGCGATCATAAGTCCAATTTATTGAGTTGAAAGGTGAAGAACTTGCAGCCAAGATGTAAACAATGTTGAAAAAAAAATTGGTAGCATATCCTATTCAGGACGTAACTATTAACCCAGCATTTATTATCTGTGGTGATTTTCTAGGCAATATAAATAGGTTCAGTATTTGTTATTGCTTTCTGAACGGTCCGGATATACAATTTTCTGTGGCTGGGATCGAACTCGGTATCTTGGCCGTCACAGACTAGCTCTGTACCACTTCGTCACAGGACACTGTTTACTTAAGCATTACATTCTCAAGACTACATCTTGCTAATCTGCAGGGATTGTAACGAACGAAGAAGAATGAAAACAAACGCACAGAAAAACAAATAATCGTTCTTACACCATACACTACTGACTATGATGGTGTTCTTCCTTCGCAATAAAAGATGCATATGACATTGAAATATTCTATTAGAATTGGTATTTGTGAGTACTCTGACAGATAATGAGTTCAGTCCGAACTTTGTAAAACCTGCTGAAGTGGGAACAGGCACAGAGAGGGTCTCGAAATGAGGGAAGAAATCTGACCTCTACTTCGGTGTGTCTCTTACAATTGTCCGGCAGTGTTCTACCAATTTCAAAGATGTTAATACCCGTACCCATTCTGTCATAATTACGATGCAGAAATCTTAGAAATCAATATGAAACTGAAAAACTGATCATCGCTAATCGTGGCCCACAACCTGTAGCGTTAATGACAGATGCAAGATCAGCACTCTAAGCGATCCATTCAAGAAAACAATCAGATTGGAAAATACTAATAACTGAACCAAGCAGTCAGTGCAAAGTACCTGCCTAGTTGATACCATCAGATTGTGAAATAGTCAGAAACGGGAAAGAAGATTATCTGGCTAATGAGAGTGCTGCGGATGATCAAACAGATATGTAATAACGTACCATAAAAAACAGATACGCAAAGTAATTAGAAAGCCACCACAAGATTACTACCAAATTCTAAATAGAAAAGAACAAATTGATATTCCACGCCTCAGAACAGGACACAAACGACTCCGCAGCTACATGTGTACACAGTTCACAATTGGCAACACGAGCATGTGTATATATTGCCACAATATTGACACAAGAAAGCAGATTTTTTATATGTATATTCATATTTTATATGAATATATATATATATTCTGAGACATACACACTAGCCCAGAGGAAACAACAATGAAAGAAAAACTATACGTAACTCTGTACGAACTACAAAAACACAAGTGTTTTCAAGAAACAAAACTTCAGATATAAGCACATTCATTATGCACTGATCTGGCAATACCAACTATGGAAGAAGAAGCAAACTAGTGTTATAAAATACACAAAACAAAAATAGCCAAAATCGATCACGCCGCGACAAAACGCTAAATAAAACCTAACAATAAAAAACAAAGCAGACTCAACCTTCTAACGTGATTTTTAAAAATTATCTTGTGGTTGTCATTGGTCACCTACCAACTCCGACCAACTAAATACATGGGGATACAAAACATGGCCCAGAAGGACTAGACTGATTTCTACTAGTATGTATTATATTGGCGAAAGTCGTGATCATATGCCCATGTTTGTTTTTTATTTGTTTCTATCACCAGCAAGTAAAATCAATAAAGTTAGTATATTCTTTGTGTAATATGAAAGTTTCTCTAGATCTTTGCTTCATACCAAGATGACTCCGACTTTAGCTACGTGCAATTCTTTGACAAGAAGACTTCTACTCAGAGGAGATCAATCGAAACAATCATATAACTACATCTTATTTCGTCTGGTTAAATTTCACCAATTGGCAAAATATTCGCTGTGTTGAAATATCAATTTTTCCATTAATGAATATAGACAACAGAACACGACAATAGAACATCTAAATGCAACCGCTTTCCAATATTGACCACCTTTGGAAACAGACCATAATTTTGATGGACCGTACACGCACTACAATACAGTAAAAGTAAACATCAGAACTGGACACAAACAACTGTTGCAATACTTGTACAAAGTTCAAAATTGGCAACACTGTCATATATAGTGTGGACAGACACTTCAGACAAAATAGCATATAACTTAAAAATGTCCCAAATATTAAATGCTGAAACAAACACACTAGCCCAGAAAAACAGTCTTAGAAGAAATAATTCTAAGGACCCATGTTGTAAAAAACAGTCAAGTTTATAGAATATACAAAACTTCAAATATTGACATATTCCAAGCAAACTAAACAAACAAGTTGAGGGGGGAAATTTTGTCTCATCATTCCTGAGTAGTATGGGGAATACGGTGTTAGTTTCAAATATTTCATTTACCAAGGTCATACTTAACGGATGAATGTTGTTAGCATAACCGACTTTACTTTCCTGAAGACCTGGTACTCATTTCCTTAGACCGCATCTACCTCGGAAACGTTGGTAATTTAAAACAAATGCTTCCATTTCAACTGTAAATAGAATACAGTACGAGTCAATCAAGTCTCGTTCCATACGTTGATCACACTCGTATGTTGACTAGTTTACTACAGTCCCTTGGGCGATCCCCATATAGAGTTTTTACTGTACTAAACCAAACAATGCCTGACATTTCAATAGGGAATTACACACCGTAATTCTGCACTACGTTAACATTTCAGATAACTATTTATATACACAATAACTAAAAATCTAGAGAAAAGCCAACAATCAGGTATGGGCCGTAGTAACACCCATACTAAAATAAACATAGTGAATAAGTAAATATGTGTAACATAAATCTATCACAAACGATAAAGACAATTATACTAACATGAACAAGGATGACAATGGTTGAAGTTTTCAACTAAGAACTCTGTCTCAAATATCATATAATAATAAGAATACAACTAATACAGAAACAATATATTAATTTATAAACATCTTTACACACATTAATTTTATTAACTTACAGTCAGGCCGCAGTACGGACTTTATTATTTTAAAGATGTTTATGAATTACTTTTTACTCTATATTCATTGTGTTTATCTCTTCGGATACACTCTTCGGATCCATCCGATCTATCCATCCGATCTTTCCATCCCATCTATCCATCCCATCTCACCCATCCATATCGATCCTAATCTAAATCTAAATCTAAATCTAACTATAACGCTACAACTAAATCTAAACATAAACCTAATCTAATCTAATCTAATCTAATCATGTCTGTGCGGTTTGTAAGCATGCTCCTGTTGCATCTTTAATTTATGTGGTCCATATTTTACATGGTCTGCCTCTGGCTTTATAGCCGTGATGTCTATGTGTCATGGCCATCTGTAACATGCTGTCTGTTGGTAGTCTGGAAGTGTGTAAAAACCACTTGATCTGTTGTAAATTAAGTAAGAGTAGTCACCGGAGCTACTGCATAAATCATTATACAAATTTTTCGAAGGGACATCGAATATTTTAGGACAGAAATATAAGTTACACAAACACAATATTTGGAATTATCCAAAGCGTGATCGGAACGGTACAATTCAATGACTTATTAAGGAATGTGCATGTGTGAAACCAGAGAGTTACGAGAACCATCAGCACTTGTCAAGTGCAGGTAGAGAATCAGAATATATATATATATATATATATATATATATATATATATATAATATCTTTGAATAAAATAAAAACTTAGAATTACATACTGTTCTAAAAATATATTACATCAAATATTATATTCTCCTGTGGAATGGTATCTCTAATGAGTATGTATTGTGTCTACTATATGTCATCTGATATACCCAGACAGATTCTGTAACATCTACTCATACAAACAAGGGCAATATTGAAGATAGTTGGCTGCTGATCCAGCAGTCATTGGGTTCATGCCATTTGATCCAAATTAGTAAAGATAAAAAGGGCCAAGCTATCAGATAAAAACGAGTACTTTATAGACACTAAATAAAGATTGTTTGACAAATGGTTCGATGGATTGGATGTACTTTTTTCCGTCCACTGCATTGTCTCTCAAAACACCTGCAGATTTGTGGACACAGTCCGGAAAACACAATGCACTGTTTCACATTATACAGTTTCACCATATGCACCCTACCGCTCAACACATCCGACTTCAGCACAGCTTCTGGGTCACATATGCCTATGGAATCGGGCAGCATACCCCCAACCGCCCAAAAATTCCCTACCTGAAATGTATAACAGATTACCGTATGGCTATTCTTTACTCTCTTTTCGGGCCCCGACAATCCAGTTTCTGATTATACTTTACAGAAAGCTGAAAGTTTGTTAGACAACTGGTTAGATGGATCAATTTCTTGTAAACATCTTGGATAAAGAACTCATCAGATGAGAATACAGAAACTGGAAAGCTGGTTAGACATCTGGTCAGCTTGATCGATTTAAATATACTGGACATTTTGTTAAACAATTCGTGATATAGATGGATTACTTGAAATGAAATGACAAAATTGATAGACAAAATGTCAGGCGGATGTATTATTTTTAAACGTACTGGAAAGTAGATGGATTGGAGAGGAGATGGGCACTGCCATTTATACCTGAGGCCTACAGAAATTATTTCAAACAATAGTCAACAGAGCATAAGACAAATGTGTAAGTAAGCAATATAGTAGAAAGTCTCGAATATTTACAATAATCACTAGATTTAGTAGTAAAATAACGAAAACGTGGATGGTTTGAACTAGATTCATGTCACAAACAATTATTAACTGTTAATAATGGAAGAAACAGGGTGCAGGGGGTGGGGGGGGGGAGACAAGCTTATAGGGAGACAAGATTATGTACTGAAATCCTTTTTTTTCTTTTCACTTATCCTCATCGCTGATCATTCGCATAGCTAAACATTCTCATCGCTGGACATCCACATCGCTGGACATCCACATCGCTGGACATCCACATCGCTGAACATCCGCATCGCTGAAGATAGGAATCGCTGGATGACTCTGTGTGTTGACGCATACAATCAAGACGGTCTCCAGGAAGACCTGCTATCTATAAATTAGCACGTGACCGGACGGTGGTCCTTGGAAATTTGGTTGGTCACTATTTATATACTTATAATATGCGCAAAGAATACAATTTTTTCTTCTACTTCTACGTTCGCTCTCAAACCCCTACGATTAGCAGGGTGTAATTCGGATAACCGAATTCGTTGTATCACTATTTACAGTTTTACTGCGATATCTGCGCCTTTCAGCCTGACACATCCTATTTCAGCATGATTTATGATTTCTCGATCACTTTGCCTCTACATGGGATGGGGACAGCCAACTCGACCCCACAACTTTCTTAATCTCCTCTTACAATATGCATAGAAGATTTACATTGTTGCTATTGTTTGTTCCCCTTTCAGGCGCTGACAACAAACGGGAGACAGAATAGGATGATTCATATTGTATAAGACCAGGAATGATTTACTCTTGGAGAGAACTAAACGGACATCACCAATAAATAGAATGTCATATGGGGACAGGGAGAGAGAGAGAGGGAGAGAGAGGGGGGATAGAGCACGTAGACTACGATCTAGATAGATTGCGTATACATGGAGAATACAAACAGGAAACATTGAAATCTGCATGTGGGAATAAGGGAAATGTGTAAACAGCTAAGCAGACGGATACATATATAGAGGAGCAGACATGGAAAGAATTAGAAGGACTAGTTACAATTTCTAAATACGGATGTGTATTTAAGAAACTTGTTTCATGACGAGTTTGCCAGAAGAATAAAAAGCATACATAATTACACAGAGCAGGAAAGGCGAAAAAAGAAAAAAATAATTATGTGTTCTGCAATGTAATCGACGAGGAAACAGCAACGAAGTTGGATAGTTCATCCGGTAAAAAGACCAAAGCCAAGAATTACCAAAAACACGAGCTATGGGCTGAAGGTGCAAATATTGCAGCTTCGATGACAAATATCAATACTATGTACTTAAGCCCAAAAGCTTTGTATAAAATACAAATGTTGTCAGTTATAGTAGTACGAACACAGAAGAAAAAAAAGGGGGGGGGATGACACCAGTGAGCTAAACCACTTTACTAAAAAAAAACTATAGAGAGAATTGAAGCAATCACAAAATCAGCGGTAGACATGTAATATACAATTAAAACTTGGAGCAAGTAATCACGCATCAACCAAGAAATGCTGACGTACGGTTATTATAACACATGCAAAAACCAAAAAAAAAAGGCAAATTGTTTGACTCAAAGTCTGCATACATCCAGATGTATTCACTGATTCTCATGTCGTGTTTCATACATTCAACTATCCGTGTTTTAATTATAACATACATCTCAGACAACATCGATCTCTTGGCGCTGCAAGCGTTGCATGTACGCATTATAAACGACTTCTGTGCGACTTCAAAAGCAATGCATCAATATAGTGTGCTGATGAACGAGAATTATCACATCAAAAATTGGACACTATACATATCGATAACAGTGTATATTTGTAGCGTGTTTTGCAATTCACTATACATGTAATTTACTCCCAACAAACATATGTTTTACAAATATTTGCTAGAGTCATGCGTGTGAAAAGGGAAGACATTTTACACTCTGGAATATTTTACAAATTTTGAGAATTTTACTGTCGATCCAGTGTAAGGCACGCTTACCTGGGGAGAAGGATCAATATGATTGCGTTTATCTACTAGATAGATTAACGCGTCGTATATTATTGTTTTATTTTGGTTGTTGCCATTTTTGTACTGTGTGTAGTTTGGGGACGATGTTTTTTTCCCATGCAAACTGACAGAATAAACTAAACATGTTTGACAACTAAATATTTCTATGTATGAACTGAAGTAAAACAAAATTATAAAAAATATTTTAAAATGTTTTATTTCTAACCACGAACAACACGTGGATTTGAAGCCTGTGTTTGCTGGTCAGTGGTCGAATGACTTCACATTACAATACCACGGCACCAATCAGTCTGTATGCTGTAAAATGTATTATTTTGTGGTTTTGTTTAATACTATTTGGTAAACTAATGTACTGTAGTTTCACCTATTATCGAATATAGATAGAACACACACATATATATATATATATATATATATATATATATACACACACGAAGATGGAGGAGAAGCTTACAATGTAATGGCTGTATGACGACATAGAAACAAACAACATTTAATAGACCTGAGACTAGAGTGGAGTACCTCTTCATTTATACAACACTGTGGACTGATCGGTAGTTATATTCAAGGTGAAGCTATTTACTTTTCCCTTGACCTTTATTGGTTATCATTAAAAAGTATACACAACAATACGTGACAGCAATGAAAATCACGAAAAGATAAATAGCGTCACTTTTGTACGATGATTTCCAATGAGCACACATATTATAATTGGCGAGGGACTCGAAATGACGACACTTTAATTCGATGTTAATACAAGACATATGTCTGTTTTCATGACGATAATCCAATGTATGTTTCATTGGACCGAGGGGAATAACAACAATAACCAGCCATGCATGTCGTAAGAAACAACTAAGAGGAGTTAAGAGTGGAGGTGATACCTCCACGAACCTCCTCCAGCTGCTCAAAGTGACACAAAAGCTATATTCTGAAGCGGTGTCTGATAAAGAAAAGATGCAGATATTTCAACAAAGCTGTAAACCATCACACGCCGTGTTCGTTCTCCGAACTACTTCTTGATAAATAAATATGCATTCTCATTCTTTCAAATCCCTACGAGAGATAGAGACTTGTCTTTCGTCAGTTATACAGTAGTGCTGACTCATCGGTCAGGTTGGTGGTCACTTTGAGTATACTATGTGGCAGCCAATGAAAATCACTGCTAAAGTTAAATGTGTTACTTTAGAAGGATGATTCCCTATTTAGTTCACATGTTTTATATTGTCGATTGTCACCATAAAATATAATGAGAGATTGATACGAGTTTGAAATTCATATATATATATATATATATATATATATATATATATATAGAGAGAGAGAGAGAGAGGCAAAGAGAGATACAGGGATATAGAGAGAGACAGAAGTGGGGAAAGAGAAAAAGTGAGAGATATAAAGAGAGATATATATATAAAATCAATAGGATAGATTGATGTATGAATCTATTTATCTAATTCGCTAAACCCTTTGTTACCTTTCAGCGTCAGGGGGAGAAGAGTTTTCTGGAGACAGCCCCTTCCTGTGCTGAGTATATTGTGAAATTTGTCTCCTCTTTTATTTCAATGGTCTATCGTTTTCGTGCTCGGTCTCTAAGTATGCCTTCACTGTATTTGTGTGGCATAGCTTGATGTGATATGCTGTCTGATGGTAGTCTTCTGATGTGTGCACACCATTTGATCTGTTTTCTCTTAATATATTCCAAGAATATGGTGGTGCCTGTTTTTTGTCGAATGTCTCGTTCCTCACTCTGTCTCTTATCGATATTCCTAGGATTCTGTGTAAGCATGCCATTTCATCCTGTTGCAAGTTGAATGTTCCAAGTTTACGTTTGATTGCGCTGTCGTTATCCATGTCTGGCATTGGTAGTACAGCAATGACATAATAATCGTGCTGAATGGTGTTTTTTTGGTGCGTAAATCTACATTTTTGTTTCTGAAGATTGGTGTCATTTGCTCTAGGGCGTGGTCTGCTTTACTGCATCTATTGTGTATTTCTTTGCTGCTCTTGCCATCTGTTTTTATATTACCTCCTAGGTATGTGATTTCTGTCACCTGTTAAAGTCTGTTATTTCCTATATATATATATATATATATATATATATATGACTATATATGACTATATATATATATATATATAAGTGTTTCCTTCTGTTCTTCCCATCTGTATTACCTCGGTTTTTCTATATTTATCTTCATGTTAAAGGTATGGCATGTTTGATGTAATCTATCTATTTGTCTTTATAGTACCTCTTCTGATGATGATGCCACTAGTGCTTGGTCATCTGCAAATAGTAGTTCGTCTAAGTTATCCCTCGATGTATGAATGAATGGATGGACAGATAGATAGATAAATAGATAGAGTGGATAGATAGATAGATAGATTAAATATATATTTTGTTGTTCGCCCATCACAAGTGATGATCATCATTTGTTACATCCACAATTTAAATTCAGTTAGAGATATGTCATTTGCCCATGAGTTCGTAGATGGCTAATAAGCCTTATACGATGATGGAATGTTCGGGCATTGAATGACCACTGTAGACGGTTTTGATTTATGTGAAGAGTTGTGCAGAGCGTCGACCTAACTCTCTTGTCGGATCTCAATTTAAGTGAATAGATAGATGGCGCGCGCGCACTCATATACACACACGCATGCGCGCGCGCGTGTGTGTGTGTGTGTGTTAATATATATGTTAGATGGATGGATAGAAATCGAAGAGATAGAGAGAAATAGATAGAAGCCGGCAGAGAGAGGATGCACGAGCACGCATACAATGGCAACCTTTGCGGTACTCGCCGGGCTGGACCACGTTTTTGTGTGTGGTATGGTACATACGGAATTTTTTCTTCCTGTTTTTATTCCTTCGGAGTTCCAAGAAGTGGTTTGTGTAAAAGCACGTATATACTAGCTCATATAGTACTTTTCATTGAGCATTGGGGGGGGGGGGAACTAATAATAAAAATTGATGACCAACAAAAATTGACCAATGTGTCATGTTGTTTCTGTCCTCTGGAATAATGAGCGATTAGCTCTGTCATTCTATGTGCAATGGGGCTGTTCCTTCGGAGCTTTATTTCATAACTATATGAATGCAACTCTCAGCAGTGTGCAATGCTTTGAGAATAGGTCTCCTACTCACTTGGAGGTGGGGGGGGGACAATGTAGTGGTGTTGTGGCATTTCTACCTCTCAGCAAAATGCCGGTCATAAGCTTCAGCTCCCTTACCTAGCATCCCTAACTTTCAGGTATCCACAGCAACTGAGCTCTGAGGCATGGTCAAGGGTATGGGTGGATCAGCCAGCTATGCATTCTGTTCTATCCAAGAGGACTCTCCGATTATGGAGGGTTACTATGTTTTCCTGACTGTGGTCTCTGCCAGGAAATTCTCACGTCATGCACAGTTGCTTTCCTCATACCCCATGTGCCTTCTGTCCACAGTAAGGATATCATGTACACAGTGGTAGTTAGGATAGCCAATAGATATATTTGGAGCTCATCTTACTCCAATCTTGATGTGCAATGTTGTATTCTCGGAATCTTGCACTCCAAAGGGAAACGTAATTGTACATATGAAATGGTGTGGTCTTCCACATGAGGAAAGCCGCACCATATTGGCATGATATCTACTGAGACTATAATGTTGCACAATGGTTGGTCTGAGAGGCCCTTAGTGAGACCTTCGTCATGCTGGCCAAAAAGCCACAATTTGTTCAGCCCTGGTCTGGTATAGACTATAATTAGGTTATTATTTAAATATAGGCTGATGTTTAGTCAACATGACACGAATGTGTTTTAATAATAAATTATGCGACATATTCCTTCCAGAACGTAACCTTTCTTAAGGCTATTCCAAGATCATCATGAACCTACGCTGTAATAGTAATAAACGCTTTGATAATGATACCAATCTTGTAAATGATACCGTAACGCCGTGTAACAATAATAATCTTCTTGTAAATGATACCGTAGCGCCGTGTAACAATTCACACCATATTTAATCATAAAATATTGCAGCCACTCAATTTCTCAAACAATATTGTATCAATAATTAAAACTCCAGACAGATGAGAAATGCTAGAACTCCAATGCCTGTGCCATAGCCACATGCATTGATAGCATTGTTCATGATGCACTTATGATCATGCCATGACTGATGAGATGCAATCAAACACATCAATTGCAAAAATCAAACTAAGTAATCGTAGGATGATTTGTGGTTTCCTGACATAATGAAGAGGATCAAAGGGTGACCCAGCTTTGCCATTCTGCGTGCGTCAATATAACGGCCTTTCTTGTTTCTCGGCTGCCATCTTGCTCCCCCTTTCTTGCCGTACTCTTCTGACGTCGTTTCTGGCGTCATCTTTTTCTGCGCACCATATCTATCTCCTCACAAACTCTCTATGCCTTTCTAAAAGCAGAACCAAGTACCAGGACACTCTGGTACATCGCCAGCTGACCTGCTTCTACAAGTGTCATCTTTAAACATCCAGATATGTCTGTGTTGTACATCTAGTTCTTGACGATCTCTGTCTCTATTATAGTTGACCACGTCCTCTATTATTAGTCTGTCAATTGTCTTTATTTGTCTAAAGAATTATTATAGCCTTCTTATTATAGTGTTGCTAAGAAGCTACAATGTTTACCCTACTTGAATTTGCCTTCGACCATGTTAGTCTCAAGTTTTTAAATAGCATTTTATCATTAAAACAACTATTTTATTGTCGTTGACTTATTTAGTATCCACGATTCGGAACCATACAGTGACACTGGGAATATACCTGATCTAGTTAGTTGTACTTCTATTTTTAAGTTGGTTCCTTGCCAAAAGTTGTAATAATACTGTATATATATATATATATATCTGGAATATATATATATATGGAACACTGAATGCGATTCGAAAGAAACAGAAAATGAAAGAAGACGCGGAACCGCTTAACCTATCTAAGACCTTCATTCCTGCTCACACAAAAATAATTTTCTTTCCGAGTTCGCGTTGGATTCTCTCTGGAGGCGGAAAGTCATCATAAAATTGTATAATTAGTTATCTTATTAACAGAGATATCACGTGAGTCTGACCGACGACCAATTGGAAACGCTAATAGTTCCAACTCATGTAATCTTGGTTGTGGTTCAAGCGCCCGGAAGTCGTGATCTTCGCGTAAAGTCAGGAAGCGTTAATGAAGGATATTAATGTGGTGCGAAAAGGTCAACGGTAGTTTACAAGTATAGCATATGGTTCCCCCCAAAAAGCTACAGAAACTTCGAGGGGAATCACGAAATCTGAAAAAAATGGTATTAGGGGACCTGATATTGATTTCCAATTTCCGTTGAATACGTTTGTGTCTTCCGATAATTTCCATTCGTCGTCTTGTGTGCTTATCTTGATAAAGACCTTTAGGTTGAAACGTTGAATATGTTTTGTGTACTGTAATTTCTATGTTTTTTGTGTGCACTTCATTGCCTACTAGTTTCAGTGATAGTCCGTCTTATCTGAGTGAAACTATTATAAAAGTATATGTTTTACGTAAGTACAATTGTTGTTACGTTTCACGCAGTTACCTTATATTGATTGTCGTATTAGGGGACCACATACCTATATAAAAGTCACATAAAGGTAATTGTTTGAAAGATATTTAATTCTATATCTCCTGGAGACCTTCAACATGCATTGTTTATCGACCGAGGGAATGGATGGGAGAGCCAGCGAATGAAACTTGGGGGGGGGGGGGTTCAATGGTTAAAAAAAGTATAAGAACCATTGCTATATAGCACATAATTTAAGTTTTAGAACAACTGCAATATAGCACAGGATTACTTATTTTATTACCATTTTAAACATTTTTCTTCATTGTGTACTTTTCAGAAAAAGTAAAGCTAAAATCGTTTGGTCTCTGTTTATTTCTAATTAATTTGTACCGGAATTCAAGGACTCTCTTGTTTGGATAACGGTGTACTGTTTTAATAGTTATGTACAAGCTATTGTTCTAGAGGAAATTAATGTACGTCTTTTAATGTAATAACGGAACCTAGAAGATCTAGTATCGGAGTGGGTGGTAATACACATTTAATGAGGTTGACAGGAAATAATGTATCTCTCTCTCTCTCTCTCTCTCTCTCTCTCTCTCTCTCTCTCTCTCTCTTACCATTAAAACCACGAAAGATTATCTGGTAAAGTAAGTGGGATATACAGCAATGTTGATGTTCATAATGTCGGTCAGTTGGAGATGCTGAATTAGAATATGATCATTCAATAATAGGAGATGGCTATTACATATCCTTAATAGAGGTATCGAATTAAATCAATCAATTTGTGTTGTTTGGTGTAAACGCACTTCAATTGATGTAATTGTTAATGGTTGATCCTGTTCCATTACATGTCAGCTCACATATAGACGTTTTAATATTAAGTGGTGGCAATGATAGTGATGATGATGATGATGATGATGATGATGATGATGATGATGATGATGATGATGATGATGATGAGGATAATTGATGGTGGTGGTGGTGTTGGTCATGGATCAGTCCTTACTTGAAAGTAGAGTTGAATGGAGGGCAGTACATGGTAGGAAGAGATACAAATGGGACAGACACATCACGAGGTGACAGCATACAGTCTAGCAGAGTGTACCACCAAGGCAAGAGACTGAGGATGTTGGAGGTCCGGTATAGTCAAATGCAGAATAGTGGTACAATCTGAATGCTGGCACACACGGAGTGATAATATAGGCAACAAACTGCTGGTATAGACAAAGTCCTCGTATAGACAGAATTGCTGACAGTTATGGAAGGCTGGTATAGACAATGTCCTCGAATAGACAGAGTTGATGACAGTTATAGAATGCTGGTATAGACAATGTCCTCGAATAGACAGAATTGCTGACAGTTATAGAACGCTGGTATAGACAGTGTCCTCGAATAGACAGAATTGCTGACAGTTATAGAACGCTGGTATAGACAGTGTCCTCGAATAGACAGAATTGCTGACAGTTATAGAACGCTGGTATAGCCAGTGACATGATATAGACCACTGAAACCTTCTGCTGCCAGGGTCTTCCATTCAGAACAATATTCTCAAGTGTCACCCGCCCCGACACACATAGAAATGCTTGTCAAAATGTCCGCAGAACATTTTATTATATATCTTAGTATAATGCCGAATACAGTTACATTTCTGTGTTCTCCAACACCCCATAGACTAGACAATGTTACATTCTATGTGACACAGAACTCACCCCCCCCCCTCTCCCTTATGCTCAAATTTAAATTTCTTTCTCCGTTCCCCAGATAAAACATTGTGATCCTCAAGCTATGGCCTACATTGAGAACTACTCGTATATACAATAGACTGCTGCCACATACCGTGCAATAGAATAAGCCGAGTGCTAGAAGTTACACGGTGATAACATAGACAGAGTGCTGGGTGTTACACAGTGATAGCATAGGCAGTGTTGAAAGTCACACAGTGCTAGTATAGACAGAATGTTGAAAGTCACACAGTGCTAGTATAGACAGAGTGTTGAGAGTTACACGGTGCTATCATAGACATAGTTCAGAGTTACACATTGCTATCATATTCAGAGTATTGAGAGTTACACAGTGCTATCATAGACAGAGTGATGGAAGTTACACATTGCTAGCATAGACAGAGTGTTGGAAAGTACACAGTGCCGGCTTAGACATAGTGCTGGAATAGACAGTGTGCTGCTATATGCCAGTGATTCTAAACGTGGGTCATATGGCTCACCTGGGACCTATGGAGACTTGCAAGGGAGCCACGGAGAAACATTACATAATTTTGTGCAGGAAGCCACATCATAACTGTTTTAAAGATAAATACAAATATATTTATAGTAGTACAACTTAAAAAGGCTTCGTGACATGAAAAGTAAGACAATTCTCTTTTTTATTTATTTGTAGGTATAAGGAGGACTACGAGGTATAATTACCACGATATGATGACAAAGTACCAAAAGATAGTTTCGAACCACTGGTATAGAGAACATAGTGCTAATATAGACAGTGTCCTAGTATAGGAAGTGCTGTCAAAGACAGACAAGATGATGTCATAAACATGAATGTTGGCATAGACAGTATTTAAGTTTAGCTGGTGCAGACAGTATTTTAATTTTGCTAGCATAGACATTATTTTAGTTTACCTGGTACAGACAGTATTTTAGTTTTGCTAACATATACATTATTTTAGTTTACCTGGTACAGCCAGTATTTTAGTTTTGCTAGCATAGACATTATTTTAGTTTAGCTGGTACAGACAGTATTTTAATTTTGCTAGCATAGTCATTATTTTAGTTTAGCTGGTACAGACATTATTTTAATTTTGCTAGCATAGACATTATTTTAGTTTAGCTGGTACAGACAGTATTTTAATTTTGCTAGCATAGACATTATTTTAGTTTAGCTGGTACAGACAGTATTTTAATTTTGCTAGCATAGACATTATTTTAGTTTAGCTGGTACAGACAGTATTTTAATTTTGCTAGCATAGACATTATTTTAGTTTAGCTGGTACAGACAGTATTTTAATTTTGCTAGCATAGACATTATTTTAGTTTAGCTGGTACAGACAGTATTTTAATTTTGCTAGCATAGACAGTATCTACAACCTTGAACAGTCTACGTGAACATCGTGATAATGGTAGGGAAGGGTGTGTGTGACTAACCAATAAAGATACGCAGGTAACCAGAAGAGAATGGTAAACCAGCATACAAATGGTATGTGGTCAGTGGCTACATATTTAGGGATATTTTGAAGAGGAAATCCAAGCACAGAATTTGTTGTGGTAAGTAGCTACACACTGATGAATATCTTGTGGAGGAGATGCAATCACTATGTACCATCGGTTACATGTGCAGTGAGGATGATATTTCGGCTGAGTAACTAATAAACTAGCAGCATTCTAGTAAATGATGAGTGTTGGCAAAGAGCTTCAGGATACAAGTCATGGAAAAATGAACTATGTGACCCTGGTGATAACAAAATATATCATGATAAAACGAGATTCTAAGATTAACACAACTCAATAGAGACAAAACGCAGATTGCTGATATTGATCCATATTGATATCCATATTGAATCTCACTTCCGTGACATCTCTAGGGACCACCATATCACGTCACAGTAGCGATTATATAACAATATGTACGTATTCCCTCATCAACAAAATGAAGATATTTCCACTGATTACTGGATGTGTTGAAATAGTTGAGAAAATGTTGATTTTTCAGTAGATTTTCACACTATTACTTAAAAGACTGAGTTCGTTAATTCACAAAGGTTGCAACCAATCAATCAAATCCACCAGAGTATTTTAAGTGTTACATATCTCCGGAGTATAATTGTCTTCTTAATTTGTCTCCTCTTGTGTCAGCATCTCTCTACACAAGCTTCATCAATGCAATGTCTTTCATGCTACCTCACTTATATAGGTTTTTATCTTTCTCTTTCTCGGTCGACTCAATAATATAGGGATCTTCGTGAGTTCGTCACGACGTCTTATTTACATAAATAAGGAATGTTTAGTAGGTCCCTGGGACTATTGGTTGAAGCCAAGCAGATGAGTGATACTTTCTGCTGACAGTGTGTCGCTTCTTTGAGAGGGACGGAGTGCATATCGGATAACCGGAGTACTTTGAAGTCGATCCTCCATGACTTTTCAAGCTTAACTCTATAAAACTATTTGTCCTGCTGCTGCATCTCCGGACAGTCAAATCAGTCTTCATTATTTTTATCCGAGATTTTATTTTTTTTTAAAGCAACAATTTCAGCGTAAAGCTACCCATAGAACACAAAGCTGTCGGTATGATCCAAGGAGTTTAGGAGAATGACATTATTATAATTACAGAACTTGTATTAGAAGTCAATATTGCATAAAGCAGATACATTACAATATGATTCAATTTATGACAGACCATCAGTGACATAATATTAAAACAAAAACAGGCTATATGGCAGTGGTTCCCAATTCATGGGTCGCGAGTTATGTTTCTATGGAGTCGCAGGCTAATAGGGTGAACAAAAAATATTGATTTTAAAGAGTGTCTCGTTGCAATCTCGTTGCTAGACTGCTAGCTAGTCGTCGTATCATCATCACTGCACTCCGGACATGTCCATACGTGCTCCAATTTCCTCTCGAGTGTGTCAATCATTGCACGATGACTTGACAGTTTCAGTTCTTTGTTGATGGACATAGCTTCTATGCTGCTCACAGTAATGCTAATTTATGGCAATGCCGAATTCCAAGACCAGTTCCTTTACTCTGACATGGAAAAAGGAATCATCACCCTCATAGATTTCATTTGCACGTGTTGTTTCTTGTAAGGAGCCCAATAATTCCCACGATCTATTGATGTACCACCAGACACAATAGCAGTGCAAGCCGCCCGATCTGCTCTCTCGTTGCCTTGAACACCTACACGACCAGGCAAGAAACCGATTGGGACACAGAACCTTTAGTGTCTCGTTCCACCGCGTTATGTTTATAAAAGATGGTATCACGTATTTCTTATTATTTGATTGGATTCAAAGCAATGTGCATTCTTTATCAGTGTCTTAAAGCTTGTATAATACACTGTTCAACAAATAAAAATAAAAGAAACGCACATTTTTGGAGTTACTTTAAAAAAAAAGATATTCGCTGATTGAACATCATTCAACCAATCGACTGTGTCCACATAGTCATGAACTTCTTGTAGTTACCTGAATTTGACTCACATCATGATTGGTGAGGTCATGAAAAAGGTTCAGGTCAATTCAACATTGTTGGCAATAACTCGTGACAGGTTAATGATAATCCCATGAAACTTACTGAACGCAAAACTCTCTGACCATATTATTGAATGTGTATAAACGATTGACGGCCCTCGAATAAATTCAGTTGAAAATTCAATGCGCAAGTATGGTTCATCTTACTACAGAACAACGATATATCATCATTGGACTTTACAGACTGGGTAATCACAAAGTGTAGTGCCCAGACAATTTAAGGTGGTTAGAAGCACCAGCATCATTAGTCGTCTTTGGAGGCAATTTCAACAAACTGGTTCAGTGGCAGACCCTCCGTGCAGTGGAAACACCCAGAGTCAAAACTCCTATTTAAGACCGTTTCATATGGTTACGTCACCTGAGTAATCGAACTCCATCTGTGTCCTCCACAGTTCATTTAACGCCAGCAGTTCGTCGAATTTAGATCAAACGGCCAGGAATCGTCTGCACGACGCTGGATTTGGGCTAGAATACTCTATAGAGGTCATATTCTTACGGACCGGCATTGCCAGAACCGAATGCAGTGGGCGAACCAGCAATTTCAAATCACCGTTGTTGATAACTGGAGACGGGTTTGGTTTATTGATGAATCATTTTTATGCTCCAGCGACACGATAGACGGAGAAGAGTTTACTGCAGAGTTCGTGAGCCTTGAGACCATAACATCGTTGATGAGGCTCCTCCACACGGTGGTGGATGTATACTGATGTGGGGGGGGGGGGAGGCGATCAAATTCATGGAAAGAAGTGTCCTGGTGCAAATTAAAGAACGCCTGAATGCCGAACGATACGTAGCTTAAATTGTTTATCCTGGCGTCTTTTCAATGTTGGCTGCAGAAGGGTCGATTTATAACTGGACAAAATATCTCATAATAAATCGTATGTTTCTACCAGAAATAACACTGTCTCATAATAAATCGTATATTTCTACCACCAAACAAACTGTCTCATAATAAATCACATGTTTCAACCACCAACCAAATTGTCTCATAATAAATCATATGTTTCTACCACCAATCAAACTGTCTAATAATAAATCTTATGTTTCTACCACCCATAAACTATCTAATAATACACCATGTTTCTGCCTTCAATCAAACGAGACCATTATGTAATCCAGAAATAATGCAACCCAGATTTCATAATCTCAGTGATATTAAATGTGCACGAGAGACGAATCCAATAATACTACTCAACAGCTTATATCAGAAATGTTCCCTTGGAAGTTAAAAATCAGATTATGAGTGAAATCGAAATCTGCACCATTGTTTTCTTTTCACATTTATTAATCAAGTTCTCAATAGAACGTTTTCGTAAAGTTACATGCAGGTGACATCAAATCAAAGTCACTGTTGTGCAGCGCGAACTTCTATAAAATATAAAGATATTATGGAGAAGCAGTTGATATTTTTGTGTGAGTGGAGGACAGTTGCTAAAGATCAAAGCAAAACTGTTTGATCTGGCCATTATACAAACTTATGCACCAACTACAGATTACACTGAAGAAGAAATAGAACAGTACTACGAAGATCTACAACAACTACTCAAACCAGTAAAATCAACAGACATTTTAATAGTCATGGGAGACATGAATGCAAAAATAGGAAAAGGAAGACATAAGAACATTGTAGGGCAATTCGGACTAGGGACAAGAAATGACAGAGGAGAAAGACTTATACAGTTCTGTGAGGAGAACAATATGATCATATGCAATACATTCTTTGAACATGAAAATAGAAGATTATATACATGGAAACGCCCTGGAGACAGAACGAGGAACCAAATAGATTACATTATGATTAACAATAGATTTAGAAATAGTGTCAAAAACATCAAAACATACCCTGGTGCAGATATCAACTCTGACCATAATCCAGTGCTGTGCAAAATAAATGTCAAACTTAAAAAGATAGTAAATAGAGGATTCCAAGAACCACAGATAGACGCTCTAAAACAACCGGACATACAACAAAAATACCTTGTAGATGTAAGGAATATATATGAACATCTAATGATAGAGTGCATGGGACAATACAGAAGGGAAAATCCAGAAGAGAAAATAGACAATAAATGGGAAAGCCTAAAGAAAAGTATTCAAACATCAACTGAAAATTTACCAACAAGAAATACCAAGAACAAGCAAACATGGATGACAGATGAAATATTAGAGAAAATGACAGAAAGAAAGAAAGCTAAAAATACGCCAAAATACTCAATTATAGACAAGGAGATACGTAACATGTGCAGAACAGCGAAAAAACAATGGCTAGAAACAAAATGCAGTGAAATAGAGGAGATGTCCATACAACAGAAGACAAAATTAATGCATAAGGAGATAAGGCTGATCACAAATAAGAAAAATCCTATAAATGGGGGTGCCTGCATTAAAGATACAAATGGTACAATAATATTTGATAAAACAGAAGCACTCACAAGATGGGCAGATTATGTAACAGAACTGTTTGACGACCAACGGAACAAAAAACCAACACTACACAACAATGATGGACCAGCAATACTGAAATCAGAAGTAGAACATGCAATAAATTCAATAAAATGTGGAAAGGCTGCAGGCTCGGACAACATAACAGCAGACATAATAAAAACTCTAAATGAGTTTGGTGTAGATACTATCACAGAAATTTGCAATGACATATACGAAACAGGCCATATACCTAAAGACCTAACATCATCAATATTCATACCACTACCTAAGAAGCCCAGGGCTGTGGACTGTACAGAATATAGAACAATAAGTCTAATGAGCCATCTAACTAAAATACTTCTCAAGATAATACATGAAAGAATTAAGAACAAGATAGACATGGAGATCGGTGAAGAACAATTCGGTTTTAGGAAAACAAAGGAACCAGAGAAGCTATACTGAGTATCCGGCTAGTGATAGATAAATATATAGAAGTTCAAAAGAGTATCTATATTTGCTTCATAGACTACAGAAAGGCCTTTGACAGAGTCCAACATGAAAAATTAATCAAATGTCTTCAAGAAATAGGCATAGATGGAAAAGACATCAGGCTGATTAGAAATATATATTGGGAACAAACTGCATCAATAAGGTGTGAAAACAGCTACTCTCCATACATAGAAATAAGAAGAGGGGTACGACAAGGATGCATTTTATCACCAGGCCTATTTAATATCTACACAGATAATATCTTTAAAAATATAGAAAAAATACCAGGACTCAAGATCAATGGGAAAATAATAAACAACATTAGATATGCAGATGACACTGTTCTTTTGGCAGAAAGTGAACATGAACTACAAAGACTAATAGATCAAGTCAATAAATTAAGTAATGAATATGGACTGGATATAAACATTCACAAATCAAAAACCATGATAATCAGCAAAGACACAGAAGAACAGGAGGTAAACATACAGGGAGAGAAACTACAACAAGTAAAACAGCATCAATATCTCGGACACATAGTCACAAATGATGGCAGATAAAAAAAATTTAAATAGCTTGATCCACAAGCAAGGGAAATCCACTGCATGATTCAACGATATACTCTTACCAGTAAGACTCTTTCAGCTTCACTGCAAATAGTCTACTTGCGTTGATCAAAATTGTAAATTACATCATATGTGGAGCTGTTAACGCCGTCTTTCTAAAGAGCTGTGCAAAGACATGGATGCTGATTACGAGGCTCTTCTTTTATATTTCCTGAACGTTGACTGTAGTAAGAAAATATTGTCAATCGCAGCTCCGAAACTAGGTATGGGACCACGGCGGAAGAGCCAAAAAGCATACTCAGAGGTGCCACAACCAAATGTTATTGAATCTATATAAAGGGGAAGTATGGAGCTTGTCCGGGGTTAACAAAATTATTCTGGTCAATCGTTATGGTCAGTTGAAAGATGAAATCAAGTTATTTCTAGTTTCTGTTCTGGTCAATCATGTCTTTGAGTTGAGAGATGAACTCAAGTATACTCCTATTTTGGCGCTGGTCAATCATGTCTTTGAGTTGAGAGATGAACTCAAGTTACTCCTATTTTTGGCGCTGGTCAATCATGTCTTTGAGTTGAGAGATGAACTCAAGTATACTCCTATTGTTGGCGCTGGTCAATCATGTCTTTGAGTTGAGAGATGAACTCAAGTTACTCCTATTTTTGGCGCTGGTCAATCATGTCTTTGAGTTGAAAGATGAACTCAAGTTACTCCTATTTTTGGCGCTGGTCAATCATGTCTGAGATAAATGATGAAATCAAGTTATTATTAGTTTCGGCAATGGTCTATCTTGTGTTTTAGTTGGAAAATTAAATCTAGTTATTTCTAGTTTCGGCGCTGGGGAATCGTGTATTTTAGTTGAAAAATGAAATGAAATTATTCTTGATTTCAGTGCTGGTCAATCGTGATTTAGATTTAAAAGGTGAAATCAACTTCCTAGTTTTGGCGATGGTCAATCGTGGTTTTTTCATATAAAAAAATTAAGTTATTTCTAGTTTCAGCGTTGGTCAATCGTGTTTGCTTTTGTTGGAAGATTCTTCTTCTTCTTTCGTTCACTTGAAACATGTCTATATCTGTAATTCTGTCTCCTTAATAAAACTCACTGTCTTTTGTAGTTCATACAGTGTCCCATAGAGTTTTGATTCCAGTGTTGTTTCCTCTGGCCAATATGTCTGCCTCAGCGTTTCATGCTCAGAACACTCTTGAAGTATATGTTTGGCACTCTGTGCTGCCTGTCCACATGTACACATGACTGTGTTGCCAATCTTGAACTTTGTATACATGTGACTGCGGAGTCGGTTGTGTCCTGTTCTGAGACGTAGAATTATAACTTGTTCTGGTCTGTTCATAATATGATAGTCATCTTGTGTTGGTGTTTGTGGCTTTCTTATTGACTTGATCATCTGTTTTTTTCTGATGGTAGGTGATTGGTATATCTGGTTGGTCTTCGGCAGCACCTTCCTTAGCCAGTTGGTCTGCTTTTTCATTTCCTGGTATTCCACAGTGAGAGGGTATCCACTGCATGGTTACCCTATACTGGTAAGACAATTCGCTAAGTAGTTTTTTCAAGTCTGTTAGTTTTTCAGACTGGAGAGCTTGAAGCACTGACCTTGCATCTGTCAGGAATACCACAGGCTGTAGGTCAGAGTTGGAGTTCAGCAGTTTTTTAGCTGCCACATTAATTGCCTGGATTTCTGCATCATAATTATTGCAGAATTTTCCCGTCGGTGTTCTGATTGTATCTCTAGGAGTGTGTGGATATTCTGTATATACACATGCACCTCCATTCCTCACAGCATTCTGTGCTGACCCATCTGTGTATACTCTGACCCATATATCTTGTGGATATTCCTCATCCAGGAAACTGAGGGTGACTGTCCTTCGCTGCACACTGTTCTGTTCGTCCTCGCTTAGTATTCCTTTCACATGGGTCTGAATGTATATTGGCATTCCATGTCTTTCACTCCACGGGGTTTGCTCTGGTACAGGCCTTAAGGGGCTGTCAACTTCAGGTAGGTCTGTAAGTTGTCTGCGGAGTCGTTTAGCTTGATGGATAAAGCTGCTTCTTTTCAATCGTCCTATTGCTAGATTTTGGAATCTTTCCTTCATTGGATGACTTGGCATACACTGAAACTTTTCTGCCTGAATTAGTACTTTTGTGTCTCTTCGTTCGCCAAGTGTTTGCATTCTTCCCATTTTCTGCATCTCTGCTATGGGTGTTGATTTCATTGCTCCCAGCATTATTCTAAGTGCCTGGTTTTGCACTTTATCTAGATCTTGTAATGTGGTGTTTGATGCAGGACACCACGCAGCTGAACCATATTCCAGGTGTGGTCTTATGCCTTGCTGGTAATCTTTACTGAGTATATTCCCACTGGCTCCCCATGTGGTTCCACTTAGTTTTCTCAGGATAGTTAACTTCCTCCTGGCTTTTGTTGTTGCTTTGTTTATGTGCTGCTTCCATGTCAGTTTATCATCAAAAGTAACTCCGAGGTATGTGGGTTGTTTGTCTTCTTTCAAGAGCTCTCCGTCTATTTTAATATGACCGGCTTTTTGTTTTGGTGATAGGGTAAAAAGTGTAGTGCTGCACTTATCTGTGTTAATGCTGACGCACCATCTATTAGCCCATAAGGTTAGGGCATCGATAGCTCTTTGTATTTGTTTAGTGGCCACTGTCGCATGTTCTTCCGTGCACCAGATCACCAGGTCGTCAGCATACATTGCCACTTTGATCCCATGTGGTAGTTCAGCAACTAGGTCATTGATGTAAACCAAGAAAAGTGTAGGTGACAGGACTCCTCCATGGGGGACTCCATGACGCAGTAGAACTTTCTTGCTCTTGCGACCATCTAATTGTACCATGGCTCTTCTATTATGCAGGTATGCGTTTACCCATTTGTACATTCTTGAGCTAACCCTGCAATTTCGCAATTTCTTTAGGAGCCCTTCTTTCCAGACCTTATGAAATGCTTTTCTGAGGTCTATCCATGCTGCTAGTACCAGTTTCTTATCTTGGAAGGCATCCTCAATCTCTTGGGAGAGGTAGGTTGCCTGATCTTCAGTAGAGTAGAACTGTCTGAAACCTGCTTGCTGTGATACCAGAAGGTTTTCACTTTCAAGGTACCACTGCATCCTAAGATTGATAATGCGTTCCATTGTTTTGCATAGACAGCTTGTGAGGCTGATGGGCCTGTAGTTGGAGACTGTGTTGCCATCTTTTCCTGATTTGAGGAGTGGTATCATTATTGCTTCTCTCCACGCCTGTGGTACATTACCCGTGGACCAGCTTGTGTTAAAGATCTGCAGTAGCTTTGCTCTTGCTGCAATTCCCAGGTTTCTAATCATTTCATTGGACACTCCATCAGCTCCAGGGGACTTTTTCATTTTCAATTTGGATATTGCATGCTCCAGCTCTCTCATTGTGATTGGTGCCTCCATGACTTCAGGTATAGGTTCGCCTTGTCCAATGTTTTGCTGGTTCTCTCGAACCTCCTGTTGTTTGTCTGGGCTGACTTTGATGTTGTTATCTTCTGCAAAGTAATCTGCAAAGTAATCAGCTGCATGTTTAGAATGTTGGAAGATGAAATCAAGTTATTACTGGTTTCGGCGATGGTCAATCATGTCTTTGAGTTAAAAGTTGAAATCAAATTATTCCTGGTTTCGGCGCTGGTAAGTCGTGTTTTTCATTTGGAAGGTCAAATCACGGTATTCCGAATTTCGTCGCCGGCCAATCTTGTGTTTTAGTTGGAAAATGAAATCAAGTTATTTCTAGTTTCGTAGCTGGTCAATCTTGTGTTTTTGAGTTAAAAGATGAAATCAAGTTATTCTTGTTTTGATGCAGGTCAATCTTTTGATCTAGTTGGAAGATGAAATCAAGTTATTCCTGGTTTCGGCGCTGGTCAATCATGTTGTTGTTTTTTTTAGTTGGAAAATGAAATTAACTTACTTCTAGAAGTGCAAGGAAAACATGACCGAGTGGCCTATTTTAATGATAACACTTTGTTAAAAAGAACTGCCGACCTAGCAGACATATTGGAACAGGGAAAATGTCTTAACCTGAAACTTGAAGGAAAGGAAACGAGTATTATCCAATTTCAAGATATTCTCAGCGCCGCAATTTTATCCAAACTCCAGAACTGGCGTGAAAAAAAAAATCTGGGAACTTGTATTTAAAAACTCTGCATTGTTGTAGACGAATCTGAAGGTGAAACAAATGATGGCTTGAAAGAAGAGATTACTGGGCATGCCTTGAAAACGAACTCCAGCATTACTGAACTGACACAAGAAGATGCATTGGTACGAAACCTGGTCTCTGTTATTACACATGATTGTCACCTCCTTCAGAAACTCATCGTTCTCCCTGCTTAGATCCTCATATATAATGACATCTTATCTTGTTGCTATTTTTATCTTTTCAGTGCGGCTTTTATGTCTTCGACTGTAATTTGTGTTTCTTCCTCCATGTTCTGACTCTTGCATCATAAGTTTAAAGCTGCAGCCTTGTTTGCACATTTCATTGCACAAATCAACCACATCAGTATGGATGTATAAAACACATGAAGGAAAATGTTACTATTATACGTTATACACGTAAACTATATTTTGTATTACTGTACACGTAAAAAATGAATATTGTATTCTATCTACATTTTTACCTGCCCAGCTTACCTACCTACCTAACTACCAGCCTGTCTGCATACCTGCATATCTATCTATCTCTAGCTATCTATCGATCTAGTTATATACCTTATATATTTATTTATCTATCTGTCTGTCTGTCTATCTGTCTATCTGCCTGCCTGCTTGCCTGCCTGGCTGTCTGTCTGTCTGTCTGTCAGTCTATCTATTTATCTATCTATCTATATGTCTATCTATTTATGTACATGTTTGTCTGTCTATCTATCTATCTATCTATATATCTGTAACGAATCAGGGTCGTATGGGTACCATATTGGATGCATAAGATTACAGTCATAAAACGATATATATCTTGTCCAATGCAGGCGAGTGAGGAAAACATCTTGTCCAGTCCTTGATTTTGTCTATCGATGCTTTTATTTGTTCTCATCTGGTCAATTTTTGACGCTTTCCGGCAGTATTATTTTGGAAAAGGAATTATGTCGGTATGCAAAATGTCATCGTTTCACTATTGCATGGAATGGCTCATGGGGACATGTATACATCTCTATTTTATTTCGTAGGTACACATTTGCGTTTGCCCTCTATCGGAGATTCGTTGAATTCGTCTGTAACATTATATTCGAAGACCTGTGATCGTCTCTCCATGTCCGCTGTGAGTGCCCAAATCTCACAATCACACTGCACAAAAGAAAGCATTAGTGAGTTATAAAGTTTAATTTTCAATATAACACTGATGTTGCGTTACAAAATTAAGTTTAGCCCTACCAGGGATGATAGTCGTCTTCAGTCTTTTCTTTAATTATGTTTCATTTTCCATCGCTGCATGTGCTAGATCCGGGGTATTTGAAAGTATTCACTTCAAGTTTATAGCCATTCGTCATGATGCTGGTCTATGCTTATGTGTCTCTCCTGTTACCCAAGATCTTGCTCTAACTTGTTATTTTCATTCCATACTTGCTGGTAACTTTTTCCAACTATGATGTTAACTCTTTCTTTTTCTGACCGAATTTTTGTTGGTCAACACCATCAACGAAGTGAAAATTGCAAATAGGGCGGCCTCCAAAAAATAAGGACGTACTGTAACCCGGAAGAGTAACCTGTATTACTACTCTAGGATATCTTATATTACTATACACATGACACATATATTTTGTATTAATATACACTTGACAAATACAAATACATTTTGTATTACTACAAACTTGTCACATATAGTTTGTATTACTATAAACTTGACAAACATAGTGTGTATTACTATACACTTGACTTATATATTCTGTATTACTATACACTTGGCACATATATTTTGTATTATTATACACTTGACAGAAAATGTATATTACTATAAACTTGACACATATATTTTGTATTACTATACACTTGACAAACATATTGTATATTACTATATACTTGACATATATATATATATTATATTACTATATACTTGACAACATATTGTATATTATTATACACTTGATAAACATATTTTGTATTACTATGCCCTTGACACATGTATTTTGTATTTCTATACACTGAAAAATAGATATTACATCAATATACATTTGCCAGATATATCTTTAACTAGCATACATTTGATGAATATATCGTGCACAACCATACACTTGACAAATACATTTCTAATTACCACAAACTTGACAAATAAATATACGTAAATTATTCATAAGAAATTTTACGCCAACGAAAACGGTTTATTACCCACATCAAAATTATAAGTCACCCAGATCATGCAGAATAAGTGTTTTCTTTTTTAAAATCTACATTCTATAACGATACGTCAGTCTAAAGTGCATAGAATCGTTATCTTAAATGCAATCCTATACATTTGCATGTAATCTTCATTTCCCATGACCAATAATTCATCAGCGTCATCTACAGACAATCATAAACTGCCTCATCTTGATTTTCTCTCCTTTTAAATGAGTTTGTGATTACATTGTGGAATGTGTATTTATTTCAGTGAATTTCGTGTTTGTCACGACAAACGATCCAATTGGAATCACCCATCATTGAAACTATCTTTAATCACCACGTTAAGTTTGATCGCTCCATGAATTTCTTAATCCAGTCCAGGCGCTGCCATCTCAAAGCTTTAACTCTCTAATTACTTTCACGAGAGAAGAGGCAATCATCTGTCAGCGCTGGAGGGCCATGATCAGTCCGACAAAGCAGACAATTTTCCTATACAGAACATTATCATTTTATTTTTGTCATTACATTATTCTTCTCTAGTCGTTGACGGATTTGTCATGAATGGTAGGATGCTTGAGTTGAGTTTGTGACGAGTACACTGCACGTGACATGTTTGAATAAAAAACGAACACTTCTTTCGATTCAATTACTTAACAGTACAATGTACACGCATGTTAGCATTTCTTTTTTCCCCTTATATATCACGTAAATTAGCATTTCTCTTTATCTATCTCTCACGCACATTATAATTTCTCCTTATCAATCTGTCTCACGTAAATTAGCATTTCTTTTTAGCTATTTATCTCGTCCACTTTAACAATTCTCTTTATTTATTTATTTCACGCACCGTAGTATTTCTCTTTATATCTCTCCCACGCACATTAAAATTTCTCTGTATCATTCTCATGCACATTAGCATTTCTCTTTATCTCAGTCACGCATATTAACATTTCTCTTTATCTATTTCTCTCACTCACATCAGCTTTCTCTTTATCTGCTTCTCACGCAAATTATCATTTCTCATTATTTCTTTCAATCACATTTCTGTTTATCTGTCTCACTTACAAGAGCATTTCCTTTATCATTCTCAATTTCATCATTTTTTTTCCTTATCCTTCAAGCACATTAGCACTTTTCTTTATCTACTTCTCACGCACATTATCATTACTCTATCTATCAGGTACATTAGCACTTCTCTGTATCTACTCACATACATTAGCATTCTCTTTATCTCTCTTACGCGCATTATCATTTCTTTTATATCTCTCATAAATATTAGTATTTCTATTTATTTGTCTCTCACGCACATCATAACTGTTCCGATCTAGAAATTTTTCTTAAAGGCAGTAAGAGGGCCTGCACTAAGTATAGAGGTATATCACTTGTAAGCCACAAAGGAAATATCTTTAGCAAGATACTAGAGAGAAGGATGCGCGCATATATAGAATCGCAGCTCAACAACACACACATGGGTTTTCGAAAAAATTAAAGGTGTACAGAAGCAATCTCCGCCCTCAAACAACTTTCAGAAAGACTGATAGAACAAAACCGAGACTTATATTTGGTTTTCGTGAACCGAGAGAAAACGTTTCACAGAGTGGGTAGAGCACCGCTATGGATAACACTACAGACATATTGAGTTCCCCAACATCTGATAAGCTTATGTCAGAGCATATACACAAATAGTCAATGCTCAGTAAGAACGAGTGCACGTGCATCTGATAATTTTCAAATTCACTCGGGTGTGAGACCGGGATGTGTACTATCCCCCCTATTGTTTATAACATGCATAGATCACATCTGCAAAGTAGCAAAGACAACGGATGAAAAGAATCTTAAGGATAACTTAAACGAACCACTATTTGCAGATGATCAAACACTAGTGTCATCATCAGAAGAGGAACTACAAAGACAAATAGACAGATTACATGAAACATGTCATGCCTTTAACATGAACGCAAATATAGCAAAGACCGAAGTAATGAAGATAGGAAGAACAGAAAGAAACATCAATATAATATATATATATATATATACAACAGACTTAACCAGGTGGCAGAATTCATATACATAGGAAGTAATATAACAACAGACGCCAAGAGCAGCAGAGACATAACAAATAGATGTAGTAAAGCATACCAAACCCTAGGGCAAATGACACCAATATTCAGAAACAAAAATGTAGATTTAAACACCAAAATAACACTATTGACAACTATTATTATTCCAACGCTTTGCTTATCAAAGCCAATCGTGGATAACGACAGAATAAGACAATCGTTAACTTGTGACAGCTGAAATGGCACGCTTACGTAGAATAATAGGAATATCGCTATGAGACAGAGTGCGGAATGAGGACATTAGACAAAACAACCGGCACCATCCCAATCTTGGAATATATTAAGAGACAACAGACCAACTGGTCTGCACACATCAGCAGACTACTATCAGACAGCATACCACGGCAAGCTATGCTACACAGATAAAATGAAGGCATACATAGAGACCGATCACGAAAACGACAGAATACTGACATTTAAAATGCTACAAATTCCACAATATACTGAGCACGCACGATGGCCATCGCCAGAAAACTCTTCTACTACTGATACTTAACCCTTGACGCAACACAGGGTTTAGCGAATAGTAATAGAGGCAAATACGCTGGCTCAGAGAAACAACATTGTACGAAAAACTCAGCACACACTAAGGCCATCTTCAGAGAATTCTTCTATTCCTGACTCTAAAAGGCAACAAACGGTTTAACGAATATATATATATATATTATAATCTAGACAGATAGAAACACGTTTTGTGTATCGTTAGGAGTAAGTTTTGATAGATCTTCATGTAGGAACAATATTTTCATAAAAGACCTTTACTTTATCTGCTGTGCATATATTTTTAATATTTTGTTGCAATCAAGACATAAAATAGCATATCTTTATGATTTTTAGATTTAGCTGAATCAGACAATGATGTTAGGACAGCAATATATATATATTAAAGAGTGTTTTCGAAATATTCAATCTGGTTATGTACACTGTCAGTGATTGGAGTCATTGATGAATATATATATATATATATATATATATCACATAATAAAGATTGGCCGAATTTCAGTCTAGATGTGTCATATCATTGATTGTATTCGCATCCATATCCTTGTGAACCAGTTTCAGTAAATCCTTATTCTATGTTCACTCTGGTGCATATAAATAACCCAAATATCGGATGATATCTGACAAAATGGAAGTGCCACAGTAACCAGACAAATAGAGGTGAATACAAATAAGGTAGGAAGGTTACTGAAGAAAATTATCAAAAAAAAAAAAAAATATAGAAAATAACAATAAAACAAAGAAGAAATACAATTCTCAACGTGTTGGTCCACTAGGGACCTTATCAAGACAACAAAAACAGCTAAGAACACAAAACCATAACGAATATAAACAAAATGGCTGGGAGACGGAGATGAGAGAAATCCAGCATTTCCTGGACAGTAAAACTATGTGATACCGTGGAAGATGGATGTAGCTATAGATGTCATCCTTTCATATGGACACCGGCTACTATTTATCGTTATAAGATTTCATGACGTGCTGTCCCACGTAATTACTGCCTCGACCTCCATCCGCATACTGGATTTATTTGTTCTGCATTACTCACATTATGCTCTGCAACGACTCTAACAGAAGAAATAATTTTGTCAGTTTTCTTCTGTTCACGCTCACATTTTTGCAGAACAAAACTATATAATCCGGAGAACTGTGAAAATTATGTAATAGTTTACAGTTAGTTGCGATCTGCGTCTTTCATCCTGGCTCATCCGACTTCTGCTTAGCCTCTGAGTCACTTTGAACGTATATGGGATCAGATTACACACAAACATCTTTAATTACCTCTTACCACATGCTTCGCAGGTAATAGTGCTGCTGTTTATGCTCCACTCTGAGCCCGACAACACCCAGGCTATTGTGTCGGTAAAATGTGGTGCTATTCAGCACAAATGGGAGTTTATGTATATGCGAGAGTGTTGATGACCGTTTGTGTTTTTTGTTTTAGACGGTCATGTAGCAGGCCAGTGTAAGAAGGCATTCCCCACCCTGATTGAGCTTGTTTTACCTGAGTAGAGGTAAATGAAACCAGTACCTTATTATTATCATATATATATATATATATATATATATATATATATAAGGATAAGTACGATGACATTAGGAAACAAATCAGTGCAACACCGGTACTAGAAAACATTGATAGACGGCAGATAAATGATAATAACACGTCAGCAGACAGTCTTCTCCAACAAGTGATGCTAAACAGATACAACGGCCATAGACCTAGGAGTAGACCACGAAAGCGTTGGACCAACGAAATAAGGAAGTCAACAAGTACCTCGATATATATAACGCATGCGAGGGCCATCTATTGAGTACTCTTCTACCCCTTACGACAAGGAAAAAGGGATCAGCGACAATATAGATCAATGGATAACTCCGTAACGCTTTGGTTGTGTCGAGCGATATAGAAGTCTCAACCGCTTGATCGATTCTGAATAAGTTTGGCACTTTAACTCATTGGGTCATAATCTGGTCCGTAGTCGGTATGAGAAATTTTAAAAGTTGATAATTACTGTCCAAAATCCACATCGATCGAGTATTGATACAATATAATCTCCTAGTGACAACATATTCTCTTGACCATAACCTTCATACGTTATTGTCTTCCTGACCTTAAAATTCCTTCCTACATTACACGATTTGTTATAGAAGTACTATTTTATTGTATACTATTGAATACAATCTGTCATCTATGAAAAAAATATTGTCATTGCATGCCTTGTCTCAAATTCTTACATTTATTTCCTGTCGTATTTATTCCCAGCTGCGTTAGGGGTTAGCACGGAAGTGCATTAGGCGAATGGAGTCAACCCCTATAGAGAATCCCCATTTCCTAGTGTGTTAGCACATGATTTCGTCAGACCACGAAGTAAACCCATGCAGGCAATGAGAAGGGAAGACCTTAAGGCAGTCTACGGTGTATTAAACTATCCGCTCGCATCTCCTGAAGTTATGCTGGTTTCCCAGCGAGTGTGTGTTGCCTTTCCCTTTAACCTGATCAACATAATCGAGAGTTGGTTAGTGCAAATGGGCAATGCTATTCCTCCGTGAAATCAGACCGGTCAAGTAATGATAGGTGACATTATGAGAGCACCTATGGTCCATGTGAAATTATACACTGCCCTGCTCCGTGACGGCATCTGTAAAGATGCATAGGGCTATCACCATCCCCTTATATACTATAACAAAATGAGTAGTTTTCAGCAATGAATAGCTTGCAATCAAAATATAACATTGATAACTTTATATTTCCATACATCTCGCACAAACAATAGTTGCTATACATACACTAAAAAAAAAAAACAACTTGGTGACGTAGCAGCTAAATATAATGGTTGCCACATAGCAACCACAAACAAAGTCCCGAAATAAAAAACAAATATCCACATTACACGGTTAAAAGACATTCGTCTAAGAGCTGATTAATTAATCGCCATCCAGAATCTAGAAGAATCCTATTGTACAAATTAATAGATGTTTTTGTAATGTTCCCGTAGAGTAATAATCACTTAGCACAGTGACATTTTCAATGTAATTATTATGATAGAAATTGTATTAAAAAAAGAAAATTTAAGACACCAATGTAGGAATTTAGCAATTTTACAGTTTCAAACATCTGGTTTTCGAGTTCCAAACATCTGGTTTTCGAGTTTTAATATCTGGTTTTCGAGTTCCAAACATCTGTTTTTCGAGTTCCAAACATCGAGTTTTCGAGTTTCAAACATCTAGTTCTCGAGTTCCAATATATGGTTTTCAAGTTTCCAACATCTGGTTTTCGAGTTTAAAAATCTGGTTTTCGAGTTCCAAACATCTGATTTTTGTGTTCAAACATCTGGTTATCGAGTTTCAAAATATTGTTTTCGAGTTCCAAACATCTGGTTTTCGACTTTCAAAATATGGTTTTCGTGTTCCTAACATCTGGTTCAATAAATTTGAGCTCTCTCTTTTTTGTCCTTCTTCTGCGTTTGTTCTCACACTCTTGCAGATTAGCAGGATGTAGTTCAGAGAACGAAAAAAACTTGTGTCATGGTGTAGAACTTTGCTGCGATATCTACGACTTTCGGCCTGACATATTTAACTTGAGCACGGCTTCTAAGTCACTTACTCCTATATAAGATGAGACAGTCAACTCCACACCTAAACATCATTAATCAAGTAATTTTAATGACAACAATCATGGAAGGTACCGTTATCGCGATGTTCTTTGCTCCCCTTTCCGGCACCCAAGCCCACTGATTCCTCAAACATAAGACGTATTTTGTAGATGTTTGATAAAAACAAATATCCAACTTTATGGGGAAATAACTCCTAAAACTGTGAATTCAAATTACTACTTTACTTAACCAAAAATATGAGTATAAACAGTCTGTATCCGTTTGTTTACCGCGAATAGATAAGGGTTAAATATGAGTATAAACAGTCTGTATCCGTTTGTTTACCGCGAATAGATAAGGGTTAAAAACAATGTCACTGAGAAACTTTACCTCCTAAAGTGTAAACATTAACATTAGAAAACAGAAATAGCATTTGCTAGAATTGGAATGGAGTGTGGCAATATATAACTTTATCTTAAAGAAACGAAGAAAAAAATGCGATGACATAAAGAGTTAGAAAGAAAGAGAAAAAAAAAGAGATTAAAACATAATGTGGTGTAAACAAATACAAATAAAACAGAGTGAATGACGCTTGAAAACAAATGGTCTCTGTCAAACAAAGAATACACAACATAACCGTATATCGTCCGTTGTTATACAGGTTTTAGATACCGTGTCACTTGTTACGAGAGAGACGTTTGAAACATCATTCAAAAGAAGGAGAAAACTACGTGATAAAATGTATGCTGGTTATGTTTTCAGTTACATATATTCACACATGTTCAACATGGAACAAGTAGAAGGAAATAGATATATATATTGCGAAAGGGAGATGGAGAGATAAGACAAAGAGAAAGAGAAAGTGGGAAATGACGTTAGTTGTAATATAATCGTTTACTTCCATTAATATGATATTTGATCTACCATCATTATTACAAGAATACTGACATTCTGTCATAATTAAGATGCATAAATTCAGGCGATCAATGTAGCAACCGAATAACTGCTTAGCGAAAACCTTGGTTAACTGCCTGTAGTATTTCTGACAGATGCAAGATCAGCACTTCAAGCGCTCCTGTCGAGAAAACTGCCAAACCTACAAATACTGCTGACCAAAATTATCAATCATATTAAAGTAGCTATGCATTGGATACCATCGCATTCTGGACTACCTGTAAAGAAGAAGGCAGATCGTCTGACTAAGGAGGATGATGTTGATAACCAACCAGTTTTGCCGATTACGTACTATAAAATGAAACAGATAATCAAAGCAATAAGAAAGCCAACACCAATACAAGATAACCACCAAATTATGAACAGACCAGACCATGTTATCATTTTTCGCCTTAAAACATGAATGACACAACCAACTTCGCAGTCACATGTACGCAAAGTTCAAGATTGGCAACACGGCCATGTGTACATGTGGACAGTCATCTCAGACAGCATAGCATATTCTTCATGAATACCCGGAATATAAACTTGTGTAAACTTGTGACAGCTGAAATGGCATGCTTGCATAGATTCCTAGGAATATCGCAACGAGACAGAGTGAGACATTAAGATATTAGACAATGAACCGGTGCAACTCCAATCTTGGAATGTATTAAGAAACAACAGATACAATGGTTTCCACACATCAGCAGACTACCATCAGACATCATACCACAGCAAGCTATGCTACACAGATACAGTGAAGGCAGACATAGAGACTGACCACGAAAACGATGGACCACCGAAATAAAAAAGGCGACAAACTCCACAATATACTCAGCACACACGAGGGCCATCGCCAGAAAACTCTTCTACTACTGATACTTAACCCTTGACGCAACAAAGGGTTTAGCGAATAGTAATAGAAAACAAATACGCTGGCTCAGAGATACAACATTGTACGAAAAACTCTATGTTGTACGAAAAACTCTACGGACCTCCGTACCAGTTATAAAACACAGTCAAGTTAATAGAAGTAACAAAACTTCAGATATCCTGCCCTATCCTATAATCCAGTAACCCGTCAGCGTCTTAGGGGTACCACACTAGATGCTTCAGCACACACGTTCCTCCAGCTATTTCTATCTCCAACAATGCGGATGAGTGAGGAAAAATCTTGTCTTGTCCGGTCCTTGATGTTTGTCCGTGTTTTTATTTCCGCTCCTCTGTTACTTCCACCCTCGACGGTTCCCTGCAGTAATGTATCTGAGAAGGAATCATGCCGGCATATATGTCCAAACCATGCAAGTTTCAATATTGAAAGCAACTGTTTTTGTGCACCTGTACAAGTCTCTATTTTATATCTTACGTACACAAGTGTCTTATATTCTCTATAAGATATTAATCTCAATGGATAAACTTCAGATATAAGCACATTCCAAGCCAATGAAAGAAGAAGAAGACATCCATTTATTCCAGAATGACACTTCTGGCAGCATTGTATGCGTTACATGTGGCAATATCAATCATACAATTAAAGAAATCCGACGCTAAAAACACATCAGTCAAGGACAAATAATTCATCACAATCTGGAGGATTTGGCAAAGGTAACACGCAAGTGTCCGTGTGTTTTAATTAGGGAAATGTTCTGTTCCTGAAAAGAACAGAAATACGAAAATACGTAGAATGTGTCAGACAAGAGGGGCAGTGGTGACTGGCAATTGAATTCAGTTCTCGGTAACATTGTGGAGAGAGATGTTTATATGCGGTTTCTTTTCCTTCACGTTTGGAGAGCTGGCGTAGTGATTAAACCGTTTGCTGTGTTCTCAAGAGGTCGGTGGTTCGAATCCAGCTAGCGAAATCTTATTTATATTGTGGCTATTCTTGCAGATCCCTGGAGATAATCGCTGTACGCTACGGGGCCAAATGCAGTTAGTATCACTATCGGCAGGTGATTCCTCTTGGATATAGTATATATGGGGTAATCCAAGTACAACTAATTCAAACCTCTACCTCTCTTTTCAACATCTGGCGCTAGCGTTTCCTCTTTTCTATGCGATATGTTTTTTTCTCTTCAGATCGTTGCTCTCACTGCAACTCTGAAAAGCTCTCCGTTTCCTTCAAGCTGTCATGATTCCTCCAGTGACTTTGATACCATGTTTCTATCAACGTTCTGGGTGGCCTCTTCTTGCATTTTAACTTCCTGTTAAAAACACATTTAGAACAATGTTTCAAATTGAAATAATTAAATTGGTGTATATAAAACAATGTTGCTGGCGCGAAATTTTGTCAACGTCTCTCCCCCCGTATCAACAACTGTGAAATCAGACCCCCCCCCCCTTTTCAACCCCAAATGTTGACATAATTTATGAACAACCCGACAGGAATATGAAATCGTTCAAGTCGATAAATAATGGAACTATCTCTTGTTGTAATACTCTACTTTCAATATTGTCTATCTCTCTCGAGTTCTACTTCTGCACGAGTAATTTACGTGCTCGTATATTTGGATCTGCGAAAGCACCGAAACCCTAGCGAGCACTTCAAAATGTGTGTGGTGGGATATAGTGACAAGTAAGTACTATTTGCTGAACTTTCTGAAACGCAATGAGTAGACCACTTTTCAGGTACAAACATATCAACCGTACAAATTGGACGTCTTCTAGAAAAAACTATGATAACAAAGATGGAGGAGACAAGAGAAAGACCCATACATAAATTGTATGTGGCTGTCACGTGATTACATATAAGTTTCAGTAATTATAAATTTAGTCCCTCAGGTGGGCATTATACTGTCAGGTGGACTCATCAGGAATCATCCTTAAAAATGACGCAATATTTTCCCCGTAATTTTCTTTGGCTTTCAGCACGAAGTATATACAAAATGACCAATGAAAAATAGGTGCAAATGTCAAATAGCATCACTTTGAACGGATTATTATCCATGTCCACATGACTGTTAACTGACGAAGGACTGGTTAGAAATGTTGTTCAAACTAGTATTTTTTTCTTTGCTTAATGATTTCGTGTTAAGCAAAAATTTGCCTTGTAATGCACATAGTGGCAAACGTTCAATACAATAACTAATAATTAAAGATGGATCGAAATTGCGTATGACTCAAATATTACATCGATTTTCTATTCAACATTCTAAATATCAACGTTCAGTTTTTCACATATAATGAAATTGATGTTTCTTAACTGGTACAAGTTCTCTCCGCATTTCTATGATGTTTCTAGCATTTTATGTATGCAGAGTTAATCGCCAGATACATAATCCGGACTCAGACATTACTGTTTGCTGACCATCTGAAGATTGGCTGAAGGGGACTCCTTCACGTTTTCACAAATAAATGTTCACACAGCTCAGGTTTAAAAAAGAACTCCTCATCTACCGCGTCATTCTGGAACTCCTGCCAGTTAGCAAAATGTATGCATAAGAACAAAACGTGTTGTGCCGTACTTTACAGCATGGCTGTGACATCTCCACATTTTGGCTAAAATATTTTACTTGCTTGACATTATGAATCAATTACATATAATTTTTCTTCTTTCTTCTTCTGCGTTCGTTATAAAACTCCTGCAGATTAGCAGGATGTAGTCCGGAGAATGGAATGCGTTGTGTCATGAGTTACAACACTGCTGCGATATATGCGACTTTCGGCCTGACACATCTGACTTCAGCATGGCTTTGGGTCACTGACCCTATATGGGAAGGGACAGCCAACTTCATCCCATAACCTCCTTAGTCGCCTTTTATGACATGAGTGGAAGGTAAACAGTGTTTCTATGCTTTTCTCCCCTTTCGGGCCCCAGCAACACACGGGCGAATTACATATAATTCACAACAGTAACCAACGACTTTCCTAACCATCCTTACTCTCCTCTTATGATATCCGTGACAAGTTAAGGAGTTACTATTCGTTCGCTTCCGTAGGCCCTGGCAAAACACTGGAGACATTATATCTTATTCGTCCTCATTCAAATTCAAGTTTCCTGGTCAATATTTTTGGGCTGTGAAGAAATGGAGAAAATCATGTTATCTAGATGTTTCTACACTTGCATGGTCCAAAGAGAACAACATTAACTGCAATGAACTCCATAGATACCAGGTTGGATGGTTTATAATGGATCATTCCTTTAGAAAAAATAGAAGATGGTATTTAGTACTAGACCATAAGTAATTTAAAAAAAAAGAAAATAGCATAAACAATCGCCCCCCCCCCCTCAATTCCATGTATGTAGTTTCCATGATAAAAATCATTAATACGCACCGCGCGCGCGCGTGTGTGTGTGTGCATCTATCTATCCATCCATCTATCTATCTATCTATCTATCTAATATGCATATACTACTGAAATTAACACTGCGGACACATACAATAAAGTACCTTCTGACTTCCTAATAGATAAGCTTTACAAACTTCAAATCGGCCCTGTCCTCATTGTGAATTCGATCGCTGTGGAACTTTTCAAGAGAATGGTGACATTCCCCTCCATTTTCTTGAGATGTGGTAGCTGGACCTCCGAATCAACAATGATACACCCACACATTCCACAGGGCTCACCACTGTACCATATCCTTTTTATACAAACTAAAAAATAAACTGATTTTCAAGGGCTGAGAGTTTGATACGCCTAAGCCCTTGGACCTTAATTTCGATCACTCATTTGTTTAAATTCTGGTTGGTGTGGTCCTCGATTTATTGCTGTCCATTTTGTTTTCATTAATGTTGTTTTTTTCCATTCAGTTCTCATTTCCCGTTTCCTTTTTCAACAAAATTCGCTTCCATGACTACTTGTGTACACGTATGCCATTATCACATTGAACGTCGTGCTGTTTAATGTCTGTGTTCTATTGCCTATGTGATAGTACCATTGTTTTTACTGATTTTTATTGCCTTTTCACCGATTGTTTTGTATTTTCTTGATAAAGTGTAAAACGTGGAACATGTTTTGTATTTTGTTATTTGTATTATCTCATTCATATACCACATAGTCCGATAGTCTGTTGGTCTTCGTAAAACTACGACTTCTGTGTTCTAATTAAGTACTATTGTAAGTACTAGTATACATAATGTTACTAAATTCACTACCTTTTGTTTCATTCTTCTCTAATACTAAAAAGACCACCACGTCTAGCCTATCTCATGTTGCTTGAGCATTGGTTCATGAAAAGCTTCAACATGAGGGCATAGATCCGATTCGCTGATTCAACATCTGCCGTAGTTCTCGACTAACCTTCCTCAAGAACAATTCATTTATCCCTAGATGGATCTAACCATACCTCACAATTACCATATCGTATGTAATGTCCAGCTAAAGTCACGTAGTAACAATGAAGCTATGCCGTATTGCTTATAGCCTATACATCACACATCAATGCATTGAAACGCTTAAGTCATGGCATATGGAGAACCTAATAGGTAGACAGCGCAGGTATCGTCACTAAGATATGTCATGTCCATACCTGCTCTCGCTATTTATCGTACACTTATCGCATTTTTTTCCGGATAGAAATGTGTACTTTATAGCCGTTTAGGCAATGAAATTCAATTTGCATTGCATGTACACGCATAATACTGGTTGCTGCACTTCTGATAAAAATGTCACTAACTTTATAAATTGGGAATCACAGTTAGGTCGAGTCGCTTGACAATACAGTACTATGGACTAATCGGGAATTACCCTTCTAAATTTAAGCTTTTGACTTTTTCCGTGGTTTTTATTGGCTGTCAACATAAAGTATATACAGAATGACAATGAAAATCACGGGGAAAAGTCAAATAACATCACACCAGAAGGATGATCCCTAATGAGAGCACATGACTCTGCCGTCGAGGGACTCGGTTGGGCAGAAAGTGCAAATTTGTAACCGTCTCAAATTTCTTTTATTATTGTTAGCACGCCATTAACCTATTGGTTTCTCAAGTATTACAATTGACAAATCACGAACAACAATAAATCTTCGTGCTGCAGGTAGCAACAAAAATAGCAACATCGAAATTCTTGATCATGAAAATTTGTGTTTGCGTTCATTTTTATTCTCGGCCCTTTGTTAAGCAGTATACTTTTAAGCAGACATAGCAAGCTATTTATAATTTCCTAAACTGTATTGAGATCATTTTGTTCAACTTTCAAAGATTCAATTATATTCCATCACTCAAGAGCTCTCAAGACATTGATTAAGAAGCTCGACCCAGTTTCAGCCCGGGACAGAGCGGTTAACAATTTAAATCTCCCAAAATGCTATTAGATGTATCGATTTATGCTGTTTAAAATATTTTACAATATGACAACATTATTATTACGTCAAGAATTGGCAAACATTCACTGGATATAATTTTTATGTACATCAAGTGCCGATGTGATCAAGTGGGTATTAAGTTTGATGCTTCGTATTGAAGGGGACGATGTCCGCTCCGAGGAGGTGTTCAAAGTCAACCAAGCTAAAGATCTCGTCTGAAAGTGAAGTAGGAAAAGGGTTGATAAAACAGATGTGAACTAAGCATTTCATCGTTGGTACGATCAGAAAAATCTGCGGGATTGAGTTCACCTACACATGATAGGCGGTAGTACCCGTAAACACCAATACATATCAAAAAAAATATTATATTTTAAAATGGCACGAGACCATATGCACTCTGCATAATTTCGTGAGACGCCAAACTCTGAATGTTTGACTAAAAACTATTAAGTATAACAGGTAGATTACAGTAATCATTATTCGTGACATTCTAGTGTTAATGCTGTGACCGACGGTACACATAGAGATGATGTCAAGAGCACGCTCGACGCCTTTTCTTTCGCAGACGATATGTACTCATTTCTCTAGGCAGCGTCGTTTTATTAGAAGTTTGTGAAGAATTGTTTTCAATTTCACTAAATAAAACATTATAACTTATCTAACATACTAAGAGGTGTTACCGAAATAAGTCATGAAAAAACCTAATAACGAGACACAATTACGGACGACGTTTAGACTAAGAAGCCTTCATCGGGACATAAAGAAACAACGGGCAACGAATATTACAAAATTATAATGTAAGAAAAGAGAAAATGAAGACATACTAAGAAGGAAACTATAACTTATCCACCATACTAAGAATGTAACTATAACTTATCCACCATACTAAAAAGGAAACTATAACTTATCAACCCTACTAAGAGGATAACTATAACTTATTAACCCTACTAAGATGGTAACTATAACTTATTCACCCTAATATGAGGGTAACTATAACTTATGAACCCTACTAAGAAGGTAACTATAACTTATTAACCCTACTAAGAGGGTAACTACTATAACTTATTCACCCTTCTAGGTGGACATCTAGTATAAATCAACTATTGCTGCATTCCACTTTTGTAGGATATGCTGTTCGTTCGTCGAAGTCGACGATGACGATTTAGATCAACTGTGATGATGATGATGATGTCAGCGATGCGCCCGAATGTGAATAATGAGTCCTATGTGAGCGTGGAATTGTCTGCTGCACTCTCGCCATGTGTGGGAGGAGTCTATGGGACAATGAGCAGCTCTTACCTATCATCTAGCTCGTTTTTGTTGCGCAGCTTGATGTCTGAGGTTCTCTGCATCAGCTGCACCACTCTTGATTCTGTAACTCGTCAGATCTATCTTGTGTATGATTCCTGAACGGCCCGGATGCACAAATGCCTGTGGCGGGATCCAAACCCGGTAACATAGCTGTCACACACTCAATCCCACTGTACCACGCCTGAACAGTCGGACTGAAATATTAGTTGAAAATTTAAGTTTGTCTTTAAAGCAAGCATATCTGGTTATTGGTTGATTGGTTATTTAGGGTGGAGTTGACCCACCCAATATAGCGTCACAGTGACCCCGAGATAACGCAAAAGTTGGATATTCCTGGCCAAAAATACGGATATCGCTGCTAAGCTGTAAACAATAAAACAACATAGTCCGTTCTCCGAACTAGATCCTACTGATATGCACGAAATTGAGGAAGAACGCAGAAGAAGAAGAGTGGTGACATTTTACTTAATACTGTGAGTTAAAAGATATATATATATATATATGTAAGATTAGATTCCTTCTGTTGTCTCTATGTAGATCAGAGGTTCTCAACCATTTCAGACGACTATCACCACCCACATGTAATCTTTAGTGTTCTCAAGCACTTTGTAACTCTCAGGCGCGAGCTCATGTCCTTACCAGAACACCAAGGTGCTCGGGAGCACCAGGTTAAGAGCCCCTGATGTATGTACACATAATCTATATATAAAAAACCATTAACACGTCAGAGTTGAAGGTATTCTGCATCGGATGCATCAAGTCATAACAAGATTGATATCTTATCAACGTCAAGATTGATGCTGATGACAGTAAACACATTCTTGACTGGCATAGTCTTTGATGTTTCTATATTTTCTTACATTTCTTCTGTTACTTTTCATTCTGACGGTTTCCTTGCATAAACAAATTGTGAAAAGGAATCATGTGGGTCAGTGATGCCTATTAAAAAAACAGTTGTGTCGATAATATAAAACAAATATTTTGTTTTTTGAAAATAGACAAATAGGAAAGTTTTCAAGAATCACTTTTGACGGTAGTGAAACGGTATACTCTGGCTTGTTTTTTTGACAATTAATTAGAAACGGCTCACTTCCTTAAAACTATTTCGAATTGAAAAATTGAAGGGGAGGCAAAATAAAATTCAGGATTGACAGCATTATGGAATGGTTCATGAAGGATTTCTCTATAATCATCTCAATGGATGAGGGCAAAGATGGTTAGATCACTTTTATTTTGTTGTATCTCGAATGTGACATTCCCATGACAGTGACGGGTTATGGCTCTTATTACTAAATATTATCATCATAGTCGTCATCATTGTCATTTGTGTATATGTGTGTGTTATTTCTTAATTTCCCACATGATCTTTCTTATAGCAGGACAATGGCCTACGGTATTTCTAGCAGATAACGAAAGCGCATTTTATAAACGTTTTATTTGCGCCAATGTTGTTTACACATCCGAATATCGCGATATTATTATCATTTCCATTATTATTATATACCCTTCAAATAAGTTCCGCAAAACTTTTTGGAACGGGTCAAAGGAAAATAATGGATAACAGAGCAGTAATACACAATATAACATGACAAGCGTATCAGTTAGAATCGACACTATTTTATCACGGTAGCATTCACGTGTGTAAAATAACAACACAGCAATCAAGACAACCATTCTGTTCACAATTAATTAGAATAACAGCACATTTCAAAATTGTCATTATCGTGTGACCCCGATAATTATTAGCAATACATTCAAAGCACACTTCCTGCTTTGGGGTACTTCCTGCTACTAATTATGAAATACCAGAAGCAGTGTATACAAAGTTGAATGATATGGCTAAAGTCGCTTAACTCGTTGCTACAGCTCGTCCTACATATATTCTATGACATTCATATCAGGACTGTTTGCAAGCCATTCCATTCTATTGACACTCGAATGTTACAGAGAATCGTTTACTGAACGAGAACGGTGTGGTCCTGCATTATCATTCTGAAGGACTGTATTTTGCCTAATAACTTGCAGTGCTGGAAAGGCAGGAGGCAGTAGAATCACGTCAAGGTAGCGGTCACCATTCATATTACAAAACGCATAATATGAGGTGAGAGTCATGTGGAGCAAATCTAATGCCTCACTTTATTCTCACAGTTCCCCTACCATATCGGTTACGTTAAAGGACTGCACCATTATTAAAGCGTTCACCACGACGGATCTATACTCTAATTCGTCCATCTGGTAAGCTCTGTAAGATAAATCGGGACTCATCCGTGATCATAACGTTAGCCCACTGCGCACGTGAACAATGCACGTGCTACATCAGTCAGTTCCTCTTTTGCCAAGGTTGGCACATACGGCTCTTTATGTCTGTCGGTCAGTTGCAAAGGATTGTAGGTCTTCTGCATTTATGCCTGTTGATTTTAATTCATTCATAAATGTTCTTTCTGAGCGGTGTTTTTGGCCTTCCCTGTTTGCTTTTTCCGTCTGGTGTACACATAAAGACTTGTAGTGGAATTATGTCTTCCTTCATTCTAAATATGTGGCCGATGTATGTCCAGCGGCGTTTTCTGATGATATTCGTCACATATTCTTGTTTTGTCTCCTCTCTTAGTATGTCCTTTGATTTTAAGCCTTTCCAATTAGTATTTGTGATCTTCCTGAGGTATCTATTCTCGAAGGCAACTAACTTCGTATCCATTATTGCGGTAGATTTCCAACTTTCACATCCATATGTCAATAATGGAATCACACTTGCGTTGAATAGTCGCAGTTTGATGTGTTTACTTGCGATCTTCGATCTCCAGATGATTGAAAGTTTGTTAAAGACGTTGGAGGCGAGAGCTACTCGAGTCTTGATTTCTGAGTTGGTGTCACCGTCTGTTGTTATCTTGCTTCACAAATATACGAAATTGGAAACGTTGTCTAGTATATTGTCATCTAGTTTAATTGATTATGTCAGGCCGGTAAACTTCATGATTTTCGTTTTATGTGTGTTGATTTTAACGCCTATCTAAAAAAATGTGAGTCTCTCTGTTTTTTCTTGGAGATCTTGGTGTGTTGAACTCAGTAGAGCAATATCATCTGCGAAGGTGAGACATACACCATACTAAATGCGCTGCTTTGTGGGCAGCAGTCAAGTGTGATCGAATTGCTGCAAGACAAACACGAAGGTTGGCATCGTTAAGGCGATTCCTAATAGCATGATAGTTATTACAGTGCTGGAAGCATCTCTGTGGAACTGTCTGATAACATTTGCACTTGCAGTGATTATGTTGCAATGCTTGCCTCTGAATAAAGCGATCTGCTCTGGGTGTGATTATTCTAGGACGACCTATATGTTGTCGCTCTTTTTGATCCCAGTTTTGTCAAAGTGCTGCTGCAGTCTGACAATAACTGAATGAGATACGGTAAGTCTCTGAGCCACATTTCCGACGTTAACACCGTCCCGCAACCACGTAATAGCTACTTCATTAACCACAACACTCAGCTCTCGTCGCTGAGACATATCGTTGTGTACTCGTTAACTTAAATGCACCATTTATTGTTAGTAAATTCAAGTAACTATTTTGAATGTTTTGACAAAAATCTCACCTTTTTTTGAAGATGTGGTTAGTCAAGTACGGAAAAACGTTTACTCAAGTTTCCATGCGATTCGGTGCCGATAGAACGGAGTAGTTCAATTCCCGTTAGTTTCAAGAACGCTTACTGTTAGGTACTCTCATATCAAACACGGATGTTAGTTCAATTTGGTTCTATCATAGCTTTAAGACAATAGAAAATAGTGGACATCGTTGAAATAGTAGACAAAATAGTGGATGTCGTTGAAATAGTAGACAAAATAGTGGATGTCGCTGAAATAGTAGACAAAATAGTGGATGTCGTTGAAATAGTAGAATAAATAGTGGATGTCGTTGAAATAGTAGACAAAATAGTGGATGTCGTTGAAATAGTAGAATAAATAGTGGATGTCGTTGAAATAGTAGAATAAATAGTGGATGTCGTTGAAATAGTAGAATAAATAGTGGATGTCGTTGAAATAGTAGACAAAATAGTGGATGTCGTTGAAATAGACAAAATAGTGGATGTCGTTGAAATAGACAAAATAGTGATGTCGTTGAAATAGTAGACAAAATAGTGGATGTCGTTGAAATAGTAGAATAAATAGTGGATGTCGTTGAAATAGTAGGATAAATAGTGGATGTCGTTGAAATAGTAGAATAAATAGTGGATGTCGTTGAAATAGTAGACAAAATAGTGGATGTCATTGAAATAGACAAAATAGTGTATGTCGTTGAAATAGTAGAATAAATAGTGGATTTCGTTGAAATAGTAGACAAAATAGTGGATGTCGTTGAAATAGTAGACAAAATAGTGGATGTCGTTGAAATAGTAGACAAAATAGTGGATGTCGTTGAAATAGTAGACAAAATAGTGGATGTCGTTGAAATAGTAGACAAAATAGTGGATGTCGCTGAAAAAGTAGGCAAAATAGTGGATGTCACTGAAATAGTAGCCAAATTAGTGGACTTGGTTCTAATAATAAAGTCACCATAACCCTACATTAATTGTTGTGTGCACTGCTTATGCAACAGTTATGTTGCTTTGCTTATAAATACACGTTTGTGAGTACAGCTCAAGACCAACACTATAGTCTCCTACATGAATCATGTTTTTTCTTGGAATGGCACGTTCTGATTCATGCTCAGACATCATTAAAAACATCACAATTTTATCATCTCAGAATTTGTGCTCGTGCACTCGAAGACCTGCAATCGTTTACGTAATGTAGAACACACGTAGAACAAATAACAGTGATTTCTAAAGAAGAAAAAAAAAGGAATGAAAAGTAATTCGTCAGTTGACATTATCTGTGCTCAAAAATAACAAACAATCTTCTCTTTACTTAGTTCCTTGATTGCAGGAATTCATTATGGGATTATGCAATCCCTCGATGCTATTTTAAAAGTTTTGTGTGGGACTGTTATTTCCATCAATTGTGAAATGAATATATACACATTTGTTCTACAGTACTCCGGGCATGTGTTTATATGAGGAGATAACAGATTCAATGAGGACAGTTATAAAGGTATACCACAAAGAAAACATTACGGTCAGTCTTGTGAAATGGTTAGAAGAGGTAAAGGTTATGAGTTGTGAGCCAGCATTTTAGCACACGTTTTCTCATGATGATGATGTTCCTCCTTCGCCAAGCGAAGATGAGCATGGCATGAGTTCGTAGATGTCCGATTCGTGCACGGAAAGTTCTATTGCAGTGCATTCAGGAGTGCTGAAGGTTCGGGGTAGGAGAATTTACGGATTTGTCCTTCCGCTTCTTTCGCTTGTGGATTGCCCGCAGTGTTCTTTTTCAAATTTCGTGATACCAGCAGTGATCTGAGTGTGCCAAGCTGAGCGATCACGTGCTGTAGTCTCCCAGGAGCTAGGATCGATGCTGCAGTTCTTGAGAGAGCTTTTTAGGTTCTGCCCTCCACTTGAACGTTTATCTTCGCACAACTCCCTATATAATAATCTCTGTGGAAGGCGCTTGTCTGGCATACGGACGATGTGGCCAGTCCAGTGGAGTTGGGACCTAATCAGCATTGCATGGATGCTTTGCATACGGGACTTCTGAAGAATTTCCGTATCTGGAACACGATCCTGCAAACGTACTCCCATGAGGTTTTGTAGGCACCGAAGATGAAAAGAGTTAAGCTGTCGAGCGTGTCTCGCATAGACAGTCCAGGATGACACAGCATAAAGCAGTGTTGGTAGAACCACTGCACGGTACACGTCCAACGTAGTTGTCAGACTGAGACCACGCCTGATCCAGACGTTGGCACGAAGGCTCCCGAATGCTGCACTGGCACGAGCAATACGCAGGGCAACATCCTCATCAATTGTCGCAGTTTGTGATAGTGTGCTGCCGAGATATACAAACGTATTGGCAGTATTAACTTTTTGTCCCTTTAATGTGATCACTGGCTCTGTGTGGGGGACACCTGGCGCTGGTTGATACATTACTAAAGTCTTCGCAGTGCTGATGGTGAGACCGAACGCATCACAGGCCAAAGAAAAGAGGTCCATGCCGTCTTGCATGTCTTTCAGACTGGTAGCATTTAATGCACAATCGTCGGCGAACATGAGGTCGCGAACAATGTCCGTCTTAGTTTTGGTCTTGGCCAAATCTACTAAGATTGAATAGTCCTCCGTCAGATCGATAGGGAAAACAAATTCCTGCACAGTTATTCCGGAAGGCATCATTTAACATGGCAGAGAACACCATGCTGAATAGCGTCGGAGAAGGACGCAACCCTGTTTGACGCCGTTTGTCACTGGAAAGGGGTTTGAGTGTGCGCCGTCATCTTGCACACATGCTGTCATACCATCATGGAACTGGCGAACCATGTTGGTGAATTTTTCGGGACATCCAAATTTGGCCATGATCGTCCATAGTCCTTCGCGATTTACAATGTCGAATGCCTTAGTTAGGTCGACAAATGTGGTGTAGAGACCAATGTTCTGTTCATGACACTTTTCCTGTAGTTGTCTGGCAGTGAAAATCATATCAACAGTACCTCTGCCCTGTCGGAAGCCACATTGGCTCTCTGGAAGGAGACCTGCCTCAAGATGGGCTTGCAGTCTGTTTAACAGGACCCTAGCCAGAATCTTGCCTGCTATATAGAGCAAGGATATGCCTCGATGGTTGTCGCAAGCTAGGCAATTTCCTTTTCTCTTATATGATGGAAGCATCCTTAAAGTCTTGTGGTATCGATTCCAGGTTCCACATTGCCTGGAAGAGCTCTGTAAGTTTGGCAGACATGACAGGACCACTAACAGCGTAAACTTCAGCTGGAATGGAGTCAAAGCCTGGCGCTTTTCCTACGGACAAATTTGAAATTGCTTTCTCCACTTCCTCAATGCAAGGGGGATCCGATAATGAGTTATTAATTGGTATTTGCGTAATGCGCGCAATCGCTTCCTCGTTGATGATGGAGGGGCAGTTTAGTACATTTTCAAAATGTTCAGCCCATGTCCTAGCATCATACTCATCATCATCATCAGTCAATAAATTTTAAGGGCGAGGGGCGCAGGTCATTGTATTGCACTGACCATTGGATGTGTACCTCTTGTGGAGGGGGTCTCTTGATGCTTCTTTCAACAGCTACCTCCTATAAACAGATATAAAATCAGAATTGTGAGACTGGCGTTGTAACCATTAGACCGCGAATATAGCCTTCTTTATAGCTTGGCTGCAGTATATTCGCCTGTGGGATTTATACATCCCACTTCAGCATGGCTACTGAGTCAAGTTGTCCCTCTATGGCAGTCGTAGACATTTTTGAGTCGACAAGCCTAATCGAGCTGTTTTCTTGTGGTATGGGCCACAGAGGTTTTCTGTTAGTCCTGCCCATGTCCAACCAGCATTTTCTGAGCTCTGGAATCAACTCGTATATTACTTTTAGATATGTCTAGCGAGCCAGAAAAACAATGGCTGGCAATCGGATTGAGAACATGAGCCGTATTTTGCCAAGCCACTGCTCTATGCCATGGGACAGCCAGCACTGTCCCCCTATAACCTAGTCGCCTCCTATGAGTGGCAGATAACAGTATCGCTATTCTTTGCTTCTCTTTCTAGATCCGGCAACACACGAACATTAAAGCATTAATCACCACAAAGTTACTTTTCCTCTTCGTCACCCCCACACTGACTACAATATGTCGTCTCACATACGAAAGCCTATATATGTAAGTACTAATTATATATTAACTGTTATCCTCCAATTTACAAAAATCATGTGATATCTAATTATATATTAACTGTTATCCTCCAATTTACAAAAATCATGCGATATCTAATTATATATTAACTGTTATCCTTCAGTTTACCAAAATCACGTGATAACAAATGTGGAGGATGGTTAGAGTATCAATACTAGCAGTCTCGTACGTGAGCAAATGAATGGCATGGCGGTAGTTTTTATTTGACTTATACACAACTGTCAAAAATTACTTGATGAGTCACGCGCTTGATAAATCAGTAGCCAGAAATACGGAATGACAATGGAAGTCACCGCTAGCAAACCATGTATACATGTGCGCATACACGAGATAATGTTAACAAATTCCCGGAATTTGTGTTACTGGTGTGACTAGTGGTAGCTTAATGGAAGGTGCTGATATGTTGACTGCAATTAAGGAGTTCGGTCGGTTTGATAATATGAAGTGTCTTTCTTCTCACGTGTCTATGGCTAGATTGCATGATCTGGGAATGAAGCGCAGTGTTGCACACACACACACAATACCACGACTAGTAGGAATAAAAAGAAGAGTTATTAACCAACACAAAATAGAAACAGTCGGTTACCACATGCTGAAGGAGATAACATAATATAACATCATATCACCTATGAACAACTTGTTCAGAGCACTATTATGATGATATGACGACAATATAACTAACTATATATGCATACTCTCAGTGTACGTGTATAAAAATAATTTTAAAAATTGATAAACATAAACGTTTGACTTAATTGTACTCGTGTAAACCCGTATGTAATCCGGCCTTCTCAAAATAGCACCACCCGAAAAGCCGAGAGTATCCGTAAGTTATAATTCTCAGAAGAATTTTGAATAAATTTATCCTTTACCGGATATTGTTATCAACTATTGTTGAATTTTGGAGCCACTTATAGAGCCAATTATAACGCCAGGAGAATGTGAATGATCCACTTTCGAATCACGAGCTAATTCGACGAATTGGGTTTTAGCTTACTATCCGTTCTGCTACAGAGCCGACCTAACATTCAGACACATCCCAAAAATGCATTTGGAATCAGACTTGCAACATTCTAAGAGTAAAGTAAATGTTTTAACCACTGCACTGCAGATCTGCGTATATATATATATATATATATATATATATATATATATATATATATATATATATATATATATATATATATATATATATATATATATATATATATATATATATATATATATATATATATATATATATATCGCCGGTCTTAGGCCATTGCAACCTATGCAGCCGCAGTGGGCCCCGCACTTCATAGGCCCATAAATTCATATTATAATTTATTTTATTATCCTCTTCCCTACCCAGACTAGGCCCCGCGCAATCCGTTTCGCATTGGGCCCGCAATTGCTAGGGACGGCCCTGTGTGTATATATATATATATATATATATATATATATATATATATATATATATCAACAACTTCATCAATAAGAAAAGAAGAATTATGAAAAATATATACTAAGATGCGGTGCGGCCGAATAAAAACGTGCTGACTCAAGTTACGAGGTGAATAAGTGCCAGTTGAACAAATCCAGTCTGCTGTTTTATATATATTTATATATATATATAATCTTTGCTTCATAGTTATATTATCCTGTATATATCATATTTATATTATTTATATTATTTAATATATAAAATGTATTTTAGACATACACAATATTACTATTGTACATAATACGCTGATGTATGTAATCTCGTAATATGAGAAATTACCAACTTTGTGAGAATAAGGAAACCAAATCCCGTATACATGTTTTTGTTGGCTGAGCCTGATAGCAAATACATCAATGATTAAATCGAATCCACCATCTTGCATACAGTCATGTGGACTCATCAGTTTCATCCTACATACGTGACGCTATTCGAATTTATTTCTAGATATTCATTGGTGTCCTCGTGTATAATGTGTGTCAACAACCAATGAAAATCACGAGAAAAATCAAATTGCGATACTTTTGAAAGATTAATCACAATCAGTTCACGTGACTGCATATTGTCGAGCGACTCGATTATTTCGAATATGACTATACTTCTTTTATTATAGTCTACGTGCACAGATTACTTTATTTATTTATTTTTTTACATATTGAAAGAAAATCAAACAATACGGCATTATTAAACCACAGTGTAATTTGTTTTTGTTACTCTGTCTTTTACCGATAATATATATATGAATTATATTACATATTGATTGTAAAAAAAGCACTGGACATAATTAAGACAATGATATTACGTATTGTATAAGAAACATTCTCGATGGATAATGTACCACCAAAACAATCTAAGATGAGAATGGTGTATCGAAAACAAGGATATTAGGCTTCATGAGTACGCAGATAGACGAAAGGGAGCGCTGTTGATATGTCTTCGCTAAGAACCGAGACGTTTGGGGGTGGGGGGGTGTTTGTGAGAGGATTCCTGAAAAAAACTTATTTCCAGATTTTCATGAATAATTCCATCACTTAAATGAGATTGGTTTTTTTTGTTGGTTTTTTGTGTGTGAAAACAATGGGGTGATTTTGCTCAACTCTTGAGATGCTTCCTAGTACTGAATGTCATGTTATGATTTACTAAGGGTAGATGTGGTTTGAAAACTTCCCACGCTTATCTATGGGCTTGCCGAGAGGTCCATTACGGGCTCAGAAAAACCCGTTGCAGCGTAAACATGAAATTAAGAGAGTCTTGAGATGACGTAAAGCTGTCCTGTAATTCATTTCGCATTTGTCTGTTTTTAATCTCCTATACATACACTGATCAGACCATGGCAGACTGGACGGACATCAGTTAAGGTTTCCCAAAAGGCTAGGGTCCATGCTGCATTGCTAGAATGATGCCTTCAAGTAGTCACTAAACCACTTTTTCAGAAAGCCTACCTACGCACAGATCACACCGACAAAGTATTGGCGTGTATAAATTCTCGCAGAAGATGGAGAAGAAAAGACAAGAAAGAAAAATATAAAAAATAGAAGAACAGAAGGTATATATAATGCACACTGTTTAGTACAGTGTCACAACTGTGATGTTACTTGATTGGTAGATTTGTAGAAAATGATCCCGTGATGGAAAACGCTATGATCCTCTTTATAAAAATATTGATTTATTTTACACTGAGGCTTAGCGGCGATCAAGGAATTGTATGGTCGCTAGACAGTTTCTAGTTTATATGAACTAGTGAATCAAGTCACATCCCACTGTTGCCTATTCATGTCTCACGAACTACGGTGTTGAATAATGTAGTTATCACTTTTACTACGATTTCTAGGAAGCTGAAATGGCTGAAACGTCTTTGGGTAGTCTTGTTTCTATTAGGTGCATTTGTTATATATCATTTCCTAAATATATCTCTAAATATCTGTCTATCTAACTGTGTGATATATAGTGTATTGTTTTTTGCCTCCATGACCCATGACAATATACAATATCAGACCTATTGGATAATTGGAAATCAAGCTTTTACAATGACTCGAATAGTTCCTTGATTTTCAATGGCTGTCACACAAAGTATAATCGTAGTCTATCTATCTATTATCGTTCCTACTTGTACTTTGTCTTTGGCCATTTAGGTCGCATTGTCCATGGTCTGCTGGTCTCTTTAAGGCTACTTTTGTTTCCACTCATCTAGTTCTTATTCTTCTTCAGGCCTTGCAGTCTGATCTTCTGCTGTTGTATACACGAAATGGCTGGTTGGGTTGGTTCCATTTTCATGATGTGGACAAACCATCTCATATGCTGTCTCTCTGTGTAGTCTTGATTTGAGATGGTCTGTATTTCTTTCCTGACATCTTAATTTCTCGGTCATCTTCTTCTGGTAAAATGTGTAGTCTTCCTCAGATATCTCATTTCATACACTATGATAATTTTTGCTAGAGTCTTTGCCATGGTGCATGTTAACATTGGTAACAGAGATGTTGTTATAAAAATAATGTTGATAAATTGTCGTTGTGCAGCCATGCAAATTGTTGGGTATTTGAATATTGGCGAGAGCTGATAGTCACAGCACTGACTTTCTGACATCTTGTTTTTCTAACGAATTAAAATCAGAGACCTGCTTTAGCTTTGTATCTTTGACAACTGAATGTATCTGAGACACTTGAGTGTTCTGACTAATTTCAAAGTTTCTGTTCTAAATGTGTTTAGTTTCGTGTTGTATTATTCGCAACTTATAAATTCATCGTCAATTTCGTGGGGCCTTTCCCTGAACGCGTACCTACCTCATTTGATTATTTTACTTGGCTATGTTTATCAGTTTATGTTTATCTTTTATTAATTGAAATATTAATTTATTTAGGGGTTAGGGTAAGTTATGTAAAACACTACTCTCCTAACCGAAACCCTAATCCTAGAAATAATAATTTTTAAATTATTAAATACCCGTTGTCTGATTAAAAAAATAGCCAAGGGAAATTATCTAATGATGTAGGCACGCGTTCTGGGAAAGGACCGTTTCGTGACCAATGAAATGCACGGGAAAAGTCAAATGAGTCTTAAGGAGGTTTGATTTCCCATTAGCCAGTATTGTAGACAATCACGTATGACTCCGCACAAGTTGCAATAGATTTACTTATTATTGAATTGTCACTACAACATGCTTTCCCGTCAGGGAGTGCGGGGAAGTATTTTTGACATTTACTCATTGATAAACATTCTATTTTTTGACATTTAATCAATGACATACATTATGTTGTCATAAAATAAATAAAATTAAATGATAAATCGTGGCTAATCAATTAATGAAACTATGGCAGATATCCGATGAAGAATAAAATAGGAATTTAATCATTTGGTGCCTGTGTCGGCTGGCGTAGGCGATCATGGATCTCGGCAGCTTTCTATTTTCAGTGGGTTTTTTTTAACAGTATCGTTTTTTAATCTTTGCTATGTCCACGATGTTAGACTATATAATGTTTTCTCACGCTATCGTACTATATCTCTCTTGTCTTATGTCTTGCCTGTTGTAACTATATACTCCAGACCTCCCGGTCTCATAACGTGTCCAAAAGATAAAAATGAGCTTTCTTTTAATATTATTTAGTAATCTCCTTAGAGCAATTGATTCCTTCAGCACTTCTTTCCTAGCTTTTTATTATATTCTCTCATCATTCTTTTGTAGAACAAAATCTCTGATGCCTTGAAATTGTCTACAGTCCTGTTTATATTTTCTCCCAGACTCGCTTCTACATGTTAGAATTGTAAATTACTCATTAGAAGAAATTACTCGCTGGTAAACTGAAAATAACTTGACTACTAAATGAATAAACTATACTAGCAATCATTAAAAAGGCAGCAGCATATTTTCACATGAACCACTGAACGTGCTGAATTTAAATTAACTAGAACTATTTTATTCACATTTATAAATCATTTGTTCAATCAAATATGCAGTATTTTAAAAATTAAACAAAATTCAGAACCAGATAGTAAGCAGGTGTCTACCATGGGAGCAAAAATAAATTGTTCACTGTCAAAGTCACAACCGTTATTAATATCGCGTGTGTCCACTACAGCATCAATACAAGTTTGTCATTGACATCTCATGCTATTTTAGTGTTTCAAAAAATGTTTGGGGTATGCCGTTCCAGTCTGAAATTAGTTAGCGCTCTCCGGAGATTATTCACATTGTTGATGTGATGCTAGACCCTTCTGTTCAGGGCATCCCAAGCGTATTCAGTCGGGTTCATGGCAGGAGAGTTTGCAGTTCACTCCAGTACAAGAAAATGTTGATAGGTTAAACAAGAAAAAATCCTGATTACATTAGTAGTGGGAGGCATAGCTTTGTCGTGCTGAAAAATGCAAATATCTTAGAGATTACGTTAACTGTGAAAACATGAATTGGAGTACGGTGCTCATGTGAGAGTCCACCCTAAACATGTACACTTTTTCCTGCACATCTGCCGTGCTGGACCATACATACATCGAAATATCTTTCTCTAGACGACGCCAGACTCGATTTTTTCCCTATCAATAAATGAGACATTAAACCTGCTTTCATCGGAGAACATCATCGATCTCCATTGCGTTCTTGGACGATGAGTATTTTGTTGGGCTCAAGACAATCTGTAGGTCCGGTGGCGACTAGATAGGGTAGGACCACTGTTAGGACTTCTGTTTTTTCGAGATATAGGAATGAAGTCTTCGCACAGTACTTGCGCTAATACGCCATCGAGTTGCTGTTTTGAAGTAGTTGTGCAGATGCTTCAGTACAATATGGAGCTAGTGCAGTTACACGACATTGACCATGTCTGGGGTCTGGTGGGGTACGGATCAGTGAGGGTACGGTCGGTGGTGGAACATGGAAGCGCTGGATGGCATCGTTGATCTGCTTACTATAGTAGACTGTCAATAAAAAAAATTAACAAATACATTATGAAAATGTCTCTAGTTCCAATTCAACTGACAAGCATGCTAGCAGCTTGCCTTCGCTCTTGTAACGTCAGTCGAGGTATGACAAAAAGAAACAGTAAGAAACATTCTTTCGATGACAGCTATATGCCTTTTACTCGCCTTTACTTTATTAATATGGGTGACAAATTTCAATTTTGTCTTTTATTAAAAATCAAAATGTATGTACTTGCTGTTTTGCACAAGAAGCATGAAAAATGAAAAATCGCATCAGGAAAAAAAAAGTAATACGCGATGTTCACAGGCACGTGAAAATTAGCCCACGCACATCAATATTTTACAGATCACGTTTTTGATACGTTTTTAATGGTTGTTAGTATATATTAAGTGATGAATAAATTTGACTAAAAAGGAAGAAACGATATTAACGGATGAAGAAACTTAATTAAACAATGAAGAAACTACGAAATACTAACATGTGAACAAACGTGACTAAATAATAACCTGATTAGTTGAATGAATAATTGCATATATCTTTAGAAATTATAATGTTTGGTTAAATAAAATCCAGATATAGCTGTTTGGTTAAATAAAAACCTATTTTTTGCTTTTTTTCTTCTTATTTTATATTCCTTCTCAAACGCCTGCTTGTTCGTAGGATGTAGTCCAGACAACAAAATGAGTTGTGACTTATATCTGCGATATGTGCGCCTTAAACCTGACAAATCTATTCCCTAAACCCTATGTTGCCTTTCAGAGGTAGAAGAGTTTTCTGGTGATGGCCCTCGTGTGGGACAAATTCTACATTCAAAATGGCATTTGCATTAATTTGATCAAGAAATTGGGACAGCAACTTCCCCCACAAAACATCCACAATAGTCTCTTCCAAGATGCATAACTGGTCACAATGTTGCTTTCATGGGGGCCCCTGCGAAACGCCAGAATTTATTGGCATTGCTTTGATAGAATCAGCATAGTGTGTTTTCTGTTTCATATTATAAAATTGATTGAATATTCTATTCAAGGCCTAACAATCAACCCAAAATTATTTTTACGGCAGTGGTCTTGTAGTCAATTTTTATGTTCGTTAGGTTGTCATTGATTTTAAGACGTCCGGCTGACGACTGCGTCGCCAGAAAATCAACATGGCACTTTGGTCGCTTGAGTTCTCCTGTGTACATCTCAACCAAAGAGTCGGACTCTTAAAATACACATAAAAAATTATAGCACACTATTAAGAAAATTAACTTTAAATAATTATGTAATATGTTTTAAATACACGCCCAATTTCACTGCCAGCTGAGATAGTGCACTGTTAAGTCATTCGTCCGTCGACGAGCACACCCGGGTTTATTCCACTAGTTAATCATGGTTTGAAATAACAATTAATCCAGTTGTTTACACAGATGCACAAAAGAAAATAGGATACATAGACTCATGCTTTAAGGTCGAGGAATGTCGCAATTGATACTGACCACGTCCGGTAGGCGACGCTTGTCAGGCGGTTTCTGGTCAACTACTGACTAGGCAGCTGAGCACTTATGGGAAACCGTATACTCAGCTTACCTTTAATTTTACGTTTTAAAATTTCATTAAAATATAAATTTATTTTAAAATGACGGCTATTTTTGCATGGAGAAAAACTGCGGGTGCTATACATTTTTTGCATGGAGAAACAACTGCGGTGCTATACATTTTTTGCATGGAGAAACAAATGCGGGTGCTATACATTTTTTGCATGGAGAAACAACTGAGGTGCTATACATTTTTTGCATGGAGAAACAACTGCGGTGCTATACATTTTTTGCATGGAGAAACAACTGAGTTGCATACATTTTTTGCATGGAGAAACAACTTCGGGTGCTATACATTTTTGTATGGAGAAGCAACTTCGGGTGCTATACATTATATGCATGGAGAAACAACTTCGGGTGCTATACATTTTTGCATGGAGAAACAACTTCGGGTGCTATACATTTTTGCATGGAGAAACAACTTCAGGTGCTATACATTTTTGCATGGAGAAACAACTTCGGGTGCTATACATTCAGAAACAGTAATATATGAAACGTCAACGACTGTGATGGAAAGGTATTGGGCGTGTCTCGACAAGCCAAGTATCGGGTTCGATTTCAGCCAGTTTAACATGTGGACTGTTTAACATGTGAATGCAATTGAAAGCTGAAATTGGTAGCAGATTCTACTCAAGACGTAGAGGACAACTCACTTTTTCTCTGTAGCAATATCAGGAAATATTTGCATCGATTAGTTTGCCAATGTTTTTAAACGATTTAACCAATCTGCCGCACCTGAAATTGATTCAGGTACATTGACCACCTGAGATGTGAACATTACTTTTAAGCCATATAGCTGATTAATGGCAGTTTGTTGAACAAAAATATTGCTTATAACATCACACCAGTCAAAATAATGCTGGATTGATAGATACATCTTAAATAAACATGTTACTAAAAACTACATATCGCTATTCTACAATTTTGTATAACAATTTACCATATCTAATTTATCTACATGGACATGCACATCTACAACAGAATGGGCAGTAAACGAAAGTACACAAGATAAGCTGAAGGCAATTAAGTGTGGTTTATAAGAAGAATGATGAGCATTCCATGGGCAGACTAGAAAACGAATGTAGCAATTCTTAGAAATGATGGGGTAAACGAAAAATTATAGCGAAAATTAGAAACAGACAATCAAGATTTTTTAGAGCATGAGATGATAAAAGTAAAACTTAAACATTTAGTAATCACCAGAAAGATCAAGGAGAGAAGAGACAGAGGAGGACAAATAGAGACATTTCTGAATGGGTTGTCACAGTGGCACAAACAGAAGCAACCAAATGAACTTATTAATAACACAAGAGAGTGTGTAGAAGCATGATCACCTACGCCACCACTCGGTATGCAACTTGATTAATTGATTGAATTCATCTTACCATTGGAAAACAAACATTCTTCAATGCAAGACACTACCAGGCGCAGACTGCGACACTGATCATGAGTTACTCATCGCAAAGTTCAAGGTAAAGATAAAAAAGTTCAAGGTAAAGATAAAAAAGACAACAAAAACTTCAATGATTACAGATACGATATGACGTCAATACCGAAAGAATACAACATCGAAATTCAAAACAAATTCGAAAAATTACTAGAAATACAAGAAGAATACTCTCCAAATGAACTTGAAAACAAAATAAGTGACATTTTCAATGACTGTGCAAAAAACATGCACACAAAAAGAGCAGGAAGAAGAAAGAGTATATATCAGAAGAAACTATGAGCATTATCCAAGAAAGAAGACACATCAAAAATAGTTGTAAAAACAGAACAAATTATAGAATCCTGTCAAGAGATATACAAAGAAGAATTAGACAAGACAAGCAAAACTGCATAAACAAAATATGCCTGGAAATAGAA